>CAKXYN010000061.1:12105000-13305000 GCA_935064755.1 Tragelaphus eurycerus
AACTCTTACATAAAACAGTGAGTGAAGGTAAGGTCACATCAATAGTTAGTCTTCACAAAGTACAAGAAAAGGACCCATTATTTAGCTCAAAGTGCAACTAAAACATCAGAGAGATTTTTATTTTTCCTATTAATGGATGTCAAGGAAGATTATTTGAACCTTTCCTTATCAATACATACAACACAATTTAAAGCTGGATACAACTGAGAGACTAAACAACAAGCTGGAAGGAAACATAATGTTATCATAAAACATGATTGTTGGCTTGTTTACACACTTCCATCACTTCTGAGTCATCTGGAATATCTAACTATCTAAAAAATATTAGACTATTATAAATTATTGTCAGTTGAACATGAAGGTTAAAATTACATGCATGTGAGCTAAGTCACTTCAGTTGTATCTGACTCTGTGCGACCCCGTGGACTATTATAGCCTGCCAGGCTCTGCTCTCCATGGGATTCTCCAGCAAGAATACTGGAGTGGGTTGCTTTGTCCTCTTCCAGGGGATCTTCCCGACCCAGGGATTGAACCTATGTCTCTTAACGTCTCCTGCTTTGGCAGGAGGGTTCTTTACCACTCAGTTCAGTTCAGTCGCTCAGTCGTGTCTGATTCTTTGCGACCCCGTGAATCGCAGCACCCCAACCCCTGTCCATCATCAACTCCCGGAGTCCACTCAAACTTACATCCATTGAGTCAATGATGCCATCCAGCCATCTCATCCTCTGTTGTCCCCTTCTCCTCCTGTCCCCAGTTCCTCCCAGCATCAGAGTCTTTTCCAATGAGTCACTTCACACTGGCATCACCTTATTTATATAAAAATTTTAGGGGTGAAAATAAGAAGGAGGAAAATATAGCTTCAAAAGGAAACTAAATCAAATATATTAGTGATGACATGAGGCACAGGAATACTTTTATTTTTATATTTTGTAAATTAAAGAGTTAACTATTATTAACAGCAATAATTATTACTATTAATCAATGTCTATGACAGTAAACATAAGAATTACATATTGCAATATAAATAATATAAGCCTTAGTTTTACATTGTCTTGAATAAACAAAATTTAGGGGTGGTATGATTTCTTTGTCCAAACTGACTGGCTATTATAGACATTGAGAACATAATTTCTCTTTCATCTACAGTGATAGAGAAAATAGAATGGTTTTATAAACTTATTAATTTATTAAATGATTTTTAAAGGCTAAAATAAAAGAATATTTAAAAGATGAAGAAAAATAGACTATGATCCATGGCTTTCTATAAATTCAAAATGATTTAATATAAACTGAATGTGTATGTGTATATAACTAATAGAAATTTAGTAGTACTCTGAATATGAATGTTTGGTTGTTAAATTCTTCCCACCTTCCTAATTTCTATTTCTCAATTAATTGATTTAATTTTTTATGCAATAAACACAGATGTAAATCATATGACTTGTTAGCAACTGCATTAGAAGTAGGTGAGAGTCAGATGAATAAGAAATGATCCATAAGCTCATTAATAGTTAGATTGTCAGTAAAAATTTGATATAAAAGTTTAAAATCCAATTTATAAGTAATTTAATAGATATACGAAACAGTAGCAAAACAAAAAAGCAAGTGGTGAAGCAAAAAATAAAAAGATTCTATGACTTTCTAATATTTTATTATAAATGGACATTAAAGAAATTTGACTTGTAATTTACTCATTCTACTGTGGAAAAATTCCCTGTAAACTATTAAAACACATTTTTAAACAAAAAATGAGTAATAGAGGTATATAATGCCTAGCATAGTGCCTGCCATAAGGTCACATTAGAATAAATATTTTATTTGGGGAAAATGGAATGACTTTGAACACTAAGGCACTACTCTAAACTGCAATACGCCATTTAAAATGTTCATTTTCCCACCTGTAGATCAAATAATAAAGTTGATACTGAAGTTTGCTTATTAATCTTGCTAATCACCCCCAAATAAACTGTTGACTATTTGGATACTGTGGGAAAAGAAATCAAACCTTTAATGTCTGCCAGTATCTCATAGTAACCATTTAAATGTATTTTGCTGCTTACCTTTTTTTCTTTTTCTTTTTAATGAACAGCTTGTTTCTAAAGTAGACACATACAATTTGGCACAGCTCTCTACATTTCAGCACAATATGGTTGAATTGGCCGTCTCTGCTCAGAGGAAGCCATTATTGCTTCAGCACAGAAACTTCATTAGTCAAATCCCTACAGAACGAGATCTTTACAAGGCAGAAATAAGACTAATGGTGTGATGAGGGCACTGAAATGCTAATCTCTGTACTTGAAGAATATTCACCATAGAGAAAATATGGCTAAGTAGGTTATAATGCATACGACTTTTCTTTTGTAATTCATTATGAACAAACAAGCATTTGTTTTTTTCAGAATGAGTGAGTGAGTGAGTGAGTGAAGTCGCTCAGTCGTGTCCGACTCTTTGCGACCCCGTGGACTGTAGCCTATCAGGCTTCTCCATCCATGGGATTCTCCAAGCAAGAATACTGGAGTGGGTTGCCATTTCCTTCTCCAGGAGATCTTCCCAACCCAGGGATCGAACCCAGGTCTCCCGCATTGGAGGCAGACGCTTTAACCTCTGAGCCACCAGGGCACCCCCCTAACTAATGGTAAATTAAATATTTTTTATTATCCACATATCTTAATTTTGAAATGTTTTCTCTATGCTTACTGGTGACATGAACTATAAGAGTAGATCACAAACATTTTTTTTTAAGTCTGTGTGATTTGTCTATTGGATTAAGCATTGTATTTTATAAACTCTTTGAATAGCCAGAATTTAATAAGTATCTATCTGGATGATAAACATTTCTTCATATACAAAAACTTTTTCTCACCAGTTACTTTTTGGGAATATTTTCATAAATTAGTGATATATTTTCTACATTAGCAAAGTATAAGAACATAATAAATGTATTTCCCTGAGAACTCAGTCACTATTATGAACCATATTTGTATGACCTTATAAAATAGATGTTTAAAATGCTAAGTGAAATATTTTAACTTGTACAAGAAAAACACAGTGGGGCCAGATCTTCTCTAAATACACACACATAGATGCACACACACACACAAGATGATACACATTTAATTTCAGGTACCATGAACATGTAAAATTCAAAATGCATATATTTAATACTGAGAGAATTGAAAGTTCTAGCTGCATCCTAGATTCTAACACAGACTATTATAAAACCTATCATTTGGCCAATAGTATATGAAAAATATTCAACATCACTATTTATTAGAGAAATGCAATCAAAACTACAATGAGCTACCACCTCACTCCAGTCAGAAAAGCCATCATTAAAGATGTCTATAAATAACAAATGCTCGAGAGGGTGTGTAGAAAAGGGAACCTTCCTACATTGTTGATGGGAATATAAAACAGTATGGAGGTTACCTAAAAACCTAAAGACAGAATTACCACAAGATCCAAAGTCCCACTCCTGGGTATATATCTAGACAAACTATAATTCAAAAAGATACATGCACCCCTATGTTCACAGAAGCACTATTCACAATAGCTAAGACACAGAAACAACCTAAATATCATTGATAGATGAATGGATAAAGGGGATGTCGTATATATCTGTACACATACACACACACAATGAAATA
This sequence comes from Tragelaphus eurycerus, assembly GCA_935064755.1. Classification (NCBI taxonomy): domain Eukaryota; kingdom Metazoa; phylum Chordata; class Mammalia; order Artiodactyla; family Bovidae; genus Tragelaphus; species Tragelaphus eurycerus. The sequence goes on from CAKXYN010000061.1 coordinate 12,108,648, forward strand.
CTTTTCAGCCATAATAAATAATGTTATTTACAAAACATGAATGGAACTAGACATTACCCTATTAAGTGAAATAAGTCAGAAAAGCCAGAAAGAGAAAGATAAATACCATGTCACTTACATGGGGAATCTACAAATGAACCTACCTATGAAACAGAAACAGACTTCACAGACAGTGGATGGCCAAGAAGTGGTTAGGGGAGAGATGGAATGGGATGCTGGAGTTAGCACATGCAAACTATTATATTTAGAATGGATAAGCAACAAGGTCCTATTGTATAGCCAAGGGAATTTTATTCAATATTCTTTAATAAATCATAATGAAAAACATGAAAAAGAATATGTAAATATATATATAGATATATACACATACATATATATATAACTATCTCAAGTTGATGTACAGAAGAAATTAATACAATGTTGTGTTATACACTGTGTAACAATGATTTACAACATTGAATTAAAATGTTGTAAATCAATTATGCTTCAGAAAAAGACTTATCATTGAGTTAAAATATAGCTGTCAAGGAAAACTGCATATAATACATATAAAAATCTAAACATATAACACAGGTCACAGTGTTTAAAATGAGAACAAAAAATTTAACTATTTCAAAATATTGTAGATACTGAACATGAAATATATCATTAATATGTATGTATGATTTTTATACTTAAATTCTATAGCTTTTGGGATAGATGATATATGACAAAAATCCTTTAAAATTTCTAAAATAAACCTATCTGAGAACAACTATGATTTATAACTGGTATAATTCATTTTATATTGCTAATATTGGCAGAAGGTGAAACTACTATTGTATATTAAAATTCATGAGATTTTAAAATTTTGATTTATATTCTTTGCTGCTTTCTTACAGATTTAGCTCCTGGAGATCATTCATGAATATAGACTATACGTTCCTTGTGTGTATGTTTTACAATTCTTACTATTTAATAGCAAAATTTTTATATAATAGGCACTTATAAAGTATTTTACCCTTAATTGTCTCACTAAAATATAATTATTTTGTATACTGTTGTGTACCTATAACCTAAAATATATGGTATAATAAGTAAGAAGAAATATTACTTCTTCTAAGCTTAAATCGAGGCTTTTCTGGTAGTGTAGGAGACTTGGGTTCTGTCCCTGGGTTGGAAGATCCCCTGGAGGAGGGCATGGCAACCCACTCTAGTATTCTTGCAAGGAGAATCCCCATGGACAGAGGAGCCTTGTGGGCTAGCAAAGAGTTGGACAGGATTGAGCGACTAAGCACAGAACAACAGAAATTTAAATCATTAGAAAAAAATAAAATGTTTGTAGGAGTGTCAAGATTTTACACATGCATGAACAAGTCATTTTATGTATTTATAGGAAAATTAAAAATCTTGTATCTACCAGTATAGAGTTTGATAATTATTATCTGAATTAATGAGCTTTAAAGATATTGCAACACTATTAGAATAGAATAAACTATTAAGTTATTGATTACTTAAAACCCATAGTTTCTCTCATTTTCAGCATTCCTTGTTATCTACTGATTTTCTGTAAGATGTTATAGAAAAACCCAAATGAACATTTTTGCCAACCCAATAATTTGCTTTCTATATGAACAAATTTAGTCCAAAAACTACCTTGAAATGTGGGTTAGGGGAGAGTGAATATTTATGGAAGGACTCATGATTCACATCTGAATTCTCTAGCAAGATTGCTAGGACTGAGGCTTTGAATCTTGGAGAAGACAATGGCTTACAGTGAATGGGATGGACATGTTGGAACATCCTTGGTAGGGTCTTGAGGAATTGATAAGAAGACTAAGAGATATAGACACAATTAAATAGACTTATTATGTAAAACCAGAGAACCTCTTTACTTATGTCTTTCCCAGTTCAGTTCAGTTCAGTTGCTCAGTTGTGTCCAACTCTGCAACCCCATGAATCGCAGGACGCCAGGCCTCCTTGTCCATCACCAACTCCCCGAGTTCACTCAAACTCATGTCCATTGAGTCAGTGATGCCATCCAGCCATCTCATCCTCTGTCTCCCCTTCTCCTTCTGCCCCCAATCCCTCCCAGCATCAGAGTTTTTTCCAATGAGTCAACTCTTCACATGAGGTGGCCAAAGTACTGGAGTTTCAGCTTTAGCATCATTCCTTCCAAAGAAATCCCAGGATTGATCTCCTTCAGAATGGACTGGTGTGATTTCCTTGCAGTCCAAGGGACTCTCAAGAGTCTTCTCCAATACCACAGTTCAAAAGCATCAATTCTTCAGCTCTCAGCTTTCTTCACAGTCCAACTCTCACATCCATACATGATCACTGGAAAAACCATAGCCTTGACTAGACAAACCTTTGTTAGCAAAGTGATGTCTCTGCTTTTGAATATGCTAGCTAGGTTGGTCATAAATTTCCTTCCAAGGAGTAAGTGTCTTTCTCAAGATGCCCCCAAAACACTCCCTCACTAAAGCAATGGGGAATATGCAGGTGAGGGGAACACTGGAATTTTGAAAAGTTCAGTGGTAGCTGTCCACCCTATCTCAGATTGGATAATGGGAGATAAACTTATGAAAAAGTGCTTACTAGAGTTAATGAAAAGAAGGCCAGTTGTAGTGCTTAACTTTATCAGAGACAACTTGGTCTAATTCCAATGGGTGATGGCTTCACTGATGGTTCAGATGGTAAAAAATCAGCCTGTAATGCAGGAGACCTAGGTTCAATCTCTGGGTTTGGGAAGATCCCCTAGAGAAGGGAATGGCTACCCACTACAGTATTCTTGACAGGAAAATTCCATGGACAGAGGAGCCTTGCAGCTACAGTTCATGGGGTTGTCAAGAGTCAGACACAACTGAGTGACTAACACTTTCACTCCTGGCAGTCTTGATTCCAGCTTGTGCTACATCCAGTCTGGCATTTCACATGATATACTCTCAGATCAGATCAGATCAGTCGCTCAGTTGTGTCTGACTCTTTGCGACCCCATGAACTGCAGCACGCCAGGCCTCCCTGTCCATCACCAGCTCTCGGAGGTCACTCAGACTGACATCCATCGAGTCAGTGATGCCATCCAGCCATCTCATCCTCTGTCGTCCCCTTCTCCACCTGCCCCCAATCCCTCCCAGCATCAGAGTCTTCTCCAATGAGTCAACTCTTCACATGAGGTGGCCAAAATACTGGAGTTTCAGCTTTAGCATCATTCCTTCCAAAGAAATCCCAGGGCTGATCTCCTTCAGAATGGACCAGTTGGATCTCCTTGCAGTCCAAGGGACTCTCACGAGTCTTCTCCAACACCACACTTCAAAAGCATCAATTCTTAGGCGCTCAGCCTTCTTCACAGTCCAGCTCTCACATCCATACATGACCACAGGAAAGACCATAGCCTTGACTAGGCGAACCTTTGTTGGCAAAGTGATGTCTCTGCTTTTGAATATGCTATCTAGGTTGGTCATAGCTTTCCTTCCAAGGAGTAAGCGTCTTTTAATTTCATGGCTGCAGTCACCATCTGCAGTGATTTTGGAGCCCAGAAAAATAAAGTCTGACACTGTTTCCACTGTTCCCCAATCTATTTCCCATGTAGTGATGGGACCAGATGTCATGATCTTCGTTTTCTGAATGTTGAGCTTTAAGCCAACCTTTTCACTCTCCACTTTCACTTTCATCAAGAGGCTTTTTAGTTCCTCTTCACTTTCTGCCATAAGGGTTGTATCATCTGCATATCTGAGGTTATTGATATTTCTCCCGGCAATCTTGATTCCAGCTTGTGTTTCTTCCAGTCCAGCATTTCTCATGATGTACTCTGCATATAAGTTAAATAAACATGGTGACAATATACAGCCTTGATGTACTCTGAATATAAGTTAAATAAGCAGGGTGACAATAAACATCCTTGACAAACTCTTTTCCCAATTTGGAACCAGTCTGTTGTTTCATGTCCGTTTCTAACTCTTGCTTCTTGATCTGCATACAGATTGATCAGGAGGCAGCTAAGGTGGTCTGGTATTCCAATATCTTGAAGAATTTTCCACAGTTTGTAGTGATCCACACAGTCAAAGGTTCTGGTGTACTCGATAAAGTAGAAGTAGATGCTTTTCTGGAACTCTATTGATTTTTTGATGATCCAGTGGATGTTAGCAATTTGATCTCTGGTTCCTCTGCCTTTTTAAAATCCAGCTTTCTAAATGCCTTTTCTAAAACCTATGACATTACCAATGTAATTATGCACCAGAGGAAATGTAACTCATAGATATAAAGGAAAATGTTGGTTAGAGAGTCTTATCTGGCCTTAGAGTAGGGGGTCCCAAATGTCATCATGTCCCACATTAGAGTGGGATCATAAATGATGTCCTGACCCTTACTCATCTCATGTTGGAAAATGAGTCTGATCTCATTCTGTGGTCATTGCAAGGAAATGGCAACCCACTCCAGTGTTCTTGCCTGGAGAACCCCAGGGATGGGGGAGCCTGGTGGGCTGCCATCTATAGGGTTACACAGAGTCGGACACAACTGAAGTGACTTAGCAGCAGCAGCAGCACACATACCAGGGGCTTCCTGGGTAGCTCAGGTAGTAAAGTCTCCTTCAATGTAGGAGACTCTGGTTCGATTCCTGGGTTGGAAGTTCCCCTGGAGAAGGAATAGGCTACCCATTCCAGTTTTTTTGGAATTCCCTGGTGGCTCAGACAGTAAACAATCTGCCTTCAATGTGGAAGACCTGGGTTTTATCCCTGAGGTGGGAAGATGCTCTAGAGGAGGTCGTGACAACCCACTGCAGCATTCTTACCTGGAGAATCCAATGGACATAGGAGCCAGGCAGGCTACAGTCCATAGTGTTGCAAAGAGTTGGACATGACTGAAGTGACTGAGGATGCATGTACACATACCAGATCAGAGATATCTTATAGTATGTGTTTCTTACCCTATGGAATACAAATTATCATGACAGGAAAGACCAAGTGGAAGAGGAAGGCACTAAAACTGCCACTCTGCCCAAGTTAATTAGAAGCAGAGTAATGCTCTAAATGGAATAGTAGAGTTATGACCTATTCAAAGACTTTAAAGTTATAGGCTCGCTCCCTGCCTGCAAACATTGGACGTACAAGGGCAGATGACTTTAGATTACTCTCAACTTAACCTAGTATGTGGCTTTTAATATGATGACTGCAATCTTTTTATTCACCATCCATCAAAGCATGAGCACTTAATTTTCTTGCCTGAAGGCTAGATTAACTCTACTGTTTTCTACCACTATGCTAAGTCGCTTCAGTCGTGTCCGACTCTGTGCGATCCCATAGACCACAGCCCACCAGGCTCCGCCATCTCTGGGATCCTCCAGGCAAGAACACTGGAGTGGGTTGCCATTTCCTTCTCCAATGTATGAAAGTGAAAAGTGAAAGGGAAGTCGCTCAGTCATGTCCGATTCCTAGCGACCCCATGGACTGCAGCCGACCAGGCTCCTTTGTCCATGGGATTTTCCAGGCAAGAGTGCTGGAGTGGGGTGCCATTGCCTTCTACCACTGTAGCGGGCAAAAAGTCTTGATTACCTGAACAGCCCAGGAAACTCTAGGCTGTTCCAGTATATCAATACTATCATATTAATTATATCTGGCAAGCAGGAAATGGTAAGTTTTCTAGATGCCCTGGTGAGAAACAAGTGGGCCAGTGGTAAGGAGATGTTGTTCAGTCATTCAGTCTTGTCCAACTCTTTGAGGTCACATGGACTGCAGCACGCCAGACCTCCCTGTTTTTTTACTGTCTCCTGGAGTTTGCTCAAAATCATGTTGGTGATACCATCCAATCATCTTGCCCTCTGTCATCCCCTTCTCCTTTCCTTCAATCTTTTGCAGCATCAGGGTCTTTTCTAATGATTCGGCTCTTTGCACCAGGTGGCCAAAGTATTGGAGCTTCAGCTCTAGCAAAACCCTAACAAGATTCAGGTTTTTGCCTCATCAATAAGGTCATTAGATTAGCCTAATGGGGTTAGGAAATGGCTGTTTTAACTGAGTAGCAAGGATATTTCAAGTGATCTCCAGGCATAGGAACTACACTATAGAGTAAGCATGCAGAGCACCAAGGTCAGCACCTGGAGGAAGATCCACACCTGCCAGGAATGCTGGCATTACCCAGAGAGCTTGCTATTTCTGTGCAGAATGACCAGTTCCAACTGAACTGGATCTCCTCCCATCTAACAGAAGGGAAATACAGCAGCCTCCGTGGCTCTCTACCTTTGATTCTCATGAATGTGAAAATGTACTTCTGCAAATGTCACAGTATTAAAAAACTGCTGTTCAAACTGGTCCTACTAGCTTCACTCCTAGCAACAGAATTATGAGAACTCTCTAGGTCCACCAGTAATTGGTACTGACTGAGTTTTAAAATTTTACCAATCTGATATGTTTGAAAATATCCCTCATTTGATCTAAATTTCTCCATTTCTATTTAGCTTGAGCACTTTTTCCTATTCTTACTGGCTATTCATATTCCCTCTTCTCTAAATTGCATCTTTCACCAATTAAAGTTTATTATTTGTGATAATTGTTAGTTTTAAAATCTATTTATATATTCTGGTTAGTAATCATTTTCAGTTTTAGGTGCTGCAAATATCTTTTTCCAATTTGTGTTTTGAAATGCAATTTGGGTGTGATATGATTGAATTTTACAGAAAATATAATATTAATATGAACTGTAGCAATATTTCCTTTTTTAAACTTTTTTGTCTTAAGAAATATTTCTTATATCAGTGCACCATAAATAATTGCATATATTTTCTTTTACATTTAGTTTTTTAATGCATAGAAAAAAACATGATTAATATATTTTAGGGATCTATCCCTTGCCTCCTTTTCATAACCAGGTGACTTCTCATTATATTGTATTGAGAAATCATTAGTTTCAATAATAATTTGCAGCAACATCTCTGCTTTATTTCAAATTTCCACAAAAATATGGATCAACTTCTGTACTTTCTACCCTATTTTATTAATACATTTATTTCCATGGGATCTACTACCACGGTACTGCCTTAATTCCTTTGATTTGATATTAGACAAAATATATCACAGAAAAAAATCTTCTTACCTTATTTTTTCAGAACTTTTTAAAATATTTAATTTTTTGTCTTTCACCTATATTTGAAAATCAGATAGTCAAAATCCACTATGAAACTATTTTGATTGCTATTCTTTGCATAATATTTATAATTTAATTTGAAGACAATTGACACTTTTACAATTGCAGAAACTTCTTATCCATAAACCAGTTAAATCCAATCACTTTAGTGTTTTCTTAATATCTGAATTATTATTTATAGCAATGCTGCAAAATTTTTAAATGTAAATTTCTTGAATCCTATTCTTCTGAATGGCATTACCTTGTGAGCTTTGTATATTATTTTTATGAGTTCTGAGATCCGGAATGAAAGCTTGAATTTCAACTTGTAGTGTTAGAGTATTTCTTTGATAACAGATCTTAAAGTATAATCATTTTTTTAAATTTAATCCAGAATCCAGAAGATATATAAGATTCATTTCTATTCTTTTTGTTGCTATCTAGATTTTTTTTCTAGCATACTCTTTCACTAAGATTGTGACAAGCTTTCTTGAGCCACTAGTCTTGTAGTTTTACAGCCTGCCTTGTTTTGTTTGGGTGGAAAGTCTTTTCTCATGAGCCAAAGTGACATTTAAACTCCAACTCCCAATTACAATATTTTTCTTTCTGCCTTACTGTCAAGAACTGAACTATCCCAGGCCATGACCAGTCTGGTTTTAGTTTCCTTTTCATTTGTGTCTCTTTTGAAACCCTGTATGCAACTGAGAGGTCAGTTATATTGCCTAAGTTTGTTTGATATAGTTTATACAACATTTTTTGGACGGCTATTTCATGGGTTCTCATATTTTCTGGCCCAAAATATTGCTAGAAAAGGGAAATTAAATACAAGATTTTTATTACTAGTATGTTTTATTCACAAAAAAATAACCAAGTAACTTTATGACTTTTATGAATAATTTAAATAGCTCTCATTCACAAATAGTTCAACAAAAATAAAGGGGAATGGTGTGGAATTTTTCTGCAAGATCATTAATATATCTATGTTAGTAAAGAAGATACATGCTGTGCCTAGTTATTCAGTTGTGTCTGACTCTTTGCAACCCCATTGATTCTAGCCCACCAGGTTCCACTGTCCATGGGGATTCTCCAGGTAAGAATACTGGAAAGGTTTGCCATGCCCTCCTCCAGGGGATTTTCCTAACTCAGGGATAGAATCCAGGTCTCCCACGCTGCAGGTAGATTCTTTACTGTTTGTGCCATCAGGGAAGCACAAAGAAGATATGATAATATTTAAACAGCATGACTATGGGAAAACCATGGAGTCTAGCTTCTCTTGATGTAGATATATGCTCCATACACTAAGTGTTAAAATCTCAGAGCAATGAGATGATGTTGGGGAAATATTACCAGACATTTTAAAGAATGTTAGCAATTGAAACCAAAATAGTTGTCAGATAATTCCCATAATGCAATGATTTCAAGACGCTCCTCTCAAAATTTGCAGGAATTTGAAACATCTGTATTTGTACATGCATACTGAGGATTATGCAATACTAACTAGTACTCAGAATTCTTAGTGGAATTCTGAATGAGATTTCTTGGTAAACTTGAATATTGTAATCAATTATGTTTTAAATACCTTTCATATGTAAAACTGAAAGTAACCCACCTATAAAAGATCCCTTCCAAAACTGAAAATTCCTGTGTTTGAATTAGATAATCAACCTTGAGGACAATCTATGCTAGCCCATTATATTTTGGTAACTAATGAATTAAACTTAAATCAGTTTTACTACTTTACTGGGTTTTACTTAAGATTCTTTTTCATGGCACCTTGAGCCAGACTCTTAATTTTTATTCTTTTTTAAAATTAGAATTTTTATAAGGATATTTTGAGATTGCATATAATATATATTCTAATAAAATTTGCTATTCAAGAATTGAATTGCCCCATGTTATGTCATCTTGTTAAATATTCTTATCATCTTGCATCTTAAAATCACAAGTACAATGATAATTTCTGTTGATAATGAAGATTCTAAAATGCTCTGAATCATGAAAGAAAGACTAGATTAGGTTCAGCATAGTTTTAGTTCCAAGTGACTCATCTGTCTCATTAATCTCCTAAATTAAGCCTCAAAGTCCTTCAGAGTATTTCTTTAGAGAAACTCACACTCCATCAGATCAGATCAGTCGCTCAGTCGTGTCCGACTCTTTGCGACCCCATGAACCGCAGCACGCCAGGCCTCCCTGTCCATCACCAGCTCCCGGAGGTCACTCAGACTCACATCCATCGAGTCAGTGATGCCATCCAGCCATCTCATCCTCTGTCGTCCCCTTCTCCTCCTGCCCTCAATCCCTCCCAGCATCAGAGTCTTCTCCAATGAGTCAACTCTTCGCATGAGGTGGCCAAAATACTGGAGTTTCAGCTTTAGCATCATTCCTTGTTCCAAAGAGAGAGGGACAAAAAAATCTGCAGAATTATCTCCCCTCAGAATGAATTTGCATTACTCATTTTGCAGCCCCTTCATTCCAATGGTGTCTCTCAAGATCTTTCTCCAGACCATCCACTTCTTCTTCCTGCTGCATACAGATTTCTTAAGAGGCAGATCAGGTGGTCTGGTATTCCCATCTCTTTCAGAATTTTCCATAGTTTATTGTGATCCCACAGTCAAAGGCTTTGGCATAGTCAATAAAGCAGAAATAGATGTTTTTCTGGAACTCTCTTGCTTTTTCCATGATCCAGCGGATGTTGGCAATTTGATCTCTGGTTCCTCTGCCTTTTCTAAAACCAGCTTGAACGTCAGGAAGTTCACGGTTCACATATTGCTGAAGCCTGGCTTGGAGAATTTTGAGCATTACTTTACTAGCGTGTGAGATAGTGCAATTGTTCGGTAGTTTGAGCACTCCTTGGCATTGCCTTTCTTTGGGATTGGGATGAAAACTGACCTTTTCCAATCTTGTGGCCACTGCTGAGTTTTCCAAATTTGCTGGCATATTGAGTGTAGCACTTTCACAGCATCATCATTCAGGATTTGGAATAGCTCCACTGGAATTCCATCACCTCCACTAGCTTTGTTTGTAATGATGCTTTCTAAGGCCCATTTGACTTCACATTCCAAGATGTCTGGCTCTAGGTCAGTGATCACATCATCATGATTATCTGGGTCTTCCAGCTCTTTTTTACAGTTCTTCTGTGTATTCTTGCCACCTCTTCTTGATATCTTCTGCTTCTGTTACATCCACACCATCTCTGTCCTTTATTGTGCCCATCTTTGCATGAAATGTTCCTTTGGTATCTCTGATTTTCTTGAAGAGATCCTAGTCTTTCCCATTCTGTTGTTTTCCTCTATTTCTTTGCATTGATCACTGAAGAAGGCTTTCTTATCTCTTCTTGCTATTCTTTGGAACTCTGCATTCAGATGTTTATATCTTTCCTTTTCTCCTTTGCTTTTCGCTTCTCTTCTTTTCACAGCTATTTGTAAGGCCTCCCCAGACAGCCATTTGCTTTTTTGCATTTCTTTTCCATGGGGATGGTCTTGATCCCTGTCTCCTGGACAATGTCAATAACCTCATTCCATAGTAAGGTTATTTATATTTCTCCCAGCAATCTTGATTCCAACTTGTGTTTCTTCCAGTCCAGCATTTCTCATGATGTACTCTGCGTATAAGTTAAATAAACATGGTGACAATATGCAGCCTTGACGTACTCCTTTTCCTATTGGTTCCAGTCTGTTGTTCCATGACCATTTCTAACTGTTGGAACCTGATACAGATTTCTTAAGAGGCACATCAGGTGGTCTGGTATTCCCATCTCTTTCAGAATTTTCCATAGTTTATTGTGATCTACACAGTCAAAGGCTTTGGCATAGTCAATAAAGCAGAAAAGATGTTTTTCTGGACTCTCTTGCTTTTCATGATCAAGAATGTTGGCAATTTATCTCTGGTTCCTCTGCCTTTTTGTTATTTTTGGGTTCAAAATGTTAAAATGGGTTTTTTTATTTTTGGTGGAAAAATATTCATGTTAAGATAGGATTGCACTTTTCACTACCTATTAAATATGTGGCTTCGACCAACTTATACAATCTCCTTGGACACTTGATTTTATCTGTAAGAATGGGATAATAATGTATTACTGAATGTGTTGTTTGACAGTGCAATAGGCTTAGAGAGGACTGAACATAGTAGTTGTTGCTGCTGCTGCTAAGTCAATTCAGTCGTGTCCAACTCTGTGCAACCCCATAGACAGCAGCCCACCAGGCTCCCCCGTCCCTGGGATTCTCCAGGCAAGGACACTGGAGTGGGTTGCCATTTCCTTCTCCAATGCATGAAAGTGAAAAGTGAAAGTGAAGTCGCTCAGTCGTGTCTGACCCTCAGCGACCCCATGGACTGCAGCCTACCAGATTCCTTCGTCCGTGGGATTTTCCAGGCAGAAGTGCTGGAGTGGGGTGCCATTGCCTTCTCCGGAACATAGTAATAAGTACTCTTATTCTCTTAAATGTCACTATTTCACTAATACTTTTTAGCAGTTGTTTTTATTATGCTTCTATTGTTTCCAACAAGAAATTAAACCTTATATTCTATAATACTCAATCCAAAGTTTCCCAACTTACTATCAGCAGAGAAATGAGATAATTCATGGAATCACAACTTTCATTACTATATAAAATTTCTTGTGGATCTTAAGATCATGGTTCCCTCTGATTCACACTTTCTTCATCTGATACATGAAATTCAAATATACTGTGTAATTTTGAATCTGTCGCTTTGGTTTTCATCTGAAACATGAAGCTGATAGGCCTATGATTGTGAAGACTGCATTTTTAAGAATACCTTTGGAATTCATACAGCATGGTATATGAGAAATACATGTCACAGAATAATATTAGAAACCTCCCCAAGTCTCTATTGCATGACATGATCTTCATTATTAAACTTTACTTCCCATGACAGCATCAAAATTGCTCTTCCCTCCTCTTGTCATTATCCTCTCTCTACTGTCATGTATCCACATGTTAAATATTAATTATGTATTAACCTTTGTTATGCCCTTGCTTGAGTAAACTTGGGCAAACTTATGAGTTAAAGACCAGCCTCAGAAATTGACATGTTCATGTCCTCCTTTCACTACCGCAGCCCCACTGATTAAAATTCTGAAATTTTACTCATTTGTTTAACACTTATTTAGCAATCCTGGGAATTTGTATTAGAAAAATAATCAGACATACTACTTGTATGTGGGAGCTGTAATCCTGATGAAAATAACAGGCATGTGTATAGACGAATTGAAATATTTCTGAGGAAGGACATTACTGTTTATACCATTATATATTATATTGCATTCTCATTCACTTATATAATATTTTTAACTTCTTAATTATAGCATACATTTCTTAAGGGGAAGGAGTGCTCCATATTTTTTAAATATCTTATTCACTATACTAAGTACATTATAAAGACACATAATATTATTTGGGTAATTGAATAAAAAAGATGCTTATTATTATCACAACATTTCCATGATTCAGAACAGTAAATTCTGTTAATAATCTCTACTTTGTAAACACATCTGATATTTTAAGAATTAGAAATGCAAAGGCAATGTTATGTATAGGAGTTCATGGGAGAAGGTTTGAGTTATAATAAGGAAGAGAGGATACTAAAGTGAAGTGAAAATCACTCAGTCATGTCAGACTCTTTGAGACCCCATGGACTATACGGTCCATGGAATTCTCCAGGCCAGAATACTGGAATGGGTAGACATTACCTTCTCCAGGGGATCTTCCCAACCCAGGGATTGAACGCAGGTCTCCCGCATTGCAGTGGGTTCTTTACCAGCTCAGCTACCAGGGAATCCCGAGGATACTGAAGGATGGGGAAAAAAATAAATAAATAAGGAATGCAATAATAATAAAGTGTTGCTGATTACTATCCTGATAGCACACTAGTATCATGTTAGCTTTCCATAGAGCCAATTCCAGAGAAAATTTAGAAGAGGGTGACATGTATTTCAGAAATACTAAACAATTAAAATGCTTTTAGGAACACTTGGGTAGACTCAGTGCTGTCTTGAACTGGTGATATAAATGGTGGTGGTGGTTTAGTCCATCCCTTAATCGTGTCCAACTCTTGTGACCCCTTGAACTGTAGCTCACCAGGCTCCTCTGTCCATGGGATTCTCCAGGCAAGAACACTAGAGTGGGTTGCCATTTCCTTCTCCAGGGGCTTCCAGACCCAGGAATCAAACCCCAGTCTCCTGCGTTGTAGGCAGATTCTTTCACAGACTGAGCTACAAGGGAAACCCTATATAGATAGAGATGAATATGAAGATGTCAGTAAAATGATAAGTTGAAAGGAATAATTTTACTTACCTTATTAGTTTTCTGCAACAGCTCTAGTTCTAATAAAGAGGAAGGGAGACCCCAATACAGCATAAATACCACTGGGTTAAGGAATCTATAAAAATTGGTGCTTATGAACCAGGTGAGCTGCCCTTGAGAACTTGTTCTTCAAGTTCCTCTCCTCATAGTCTTCAAAGCTGAGAACACAATGTTTCTTGCAGTACTGCTTTGCACTGCCTGTTTCCTCTTCCTGAGATGCTCTTTCCCCAGGTATTTCAAAACACTGTCACCTCCTTCAAATATTTGCTCAAATTTCACTCCTGAAGGATGAAATTTATATCTCTATTTATTGAAGCCAGCTTCCCAGGTGGCTCAGAGGTAAAGAAGCTGCCTCCCAAGCAGGAGGCAAAGGTTTGATCCCCTAGGTCAGTAAGATCCCCTGGAGAAGGGAATGGCAACCTACTCTGGTATTCCTGCCTGGACAGTTTCATGGACAGATGAACCTGATGGGCTACAGTCCATGAGGACAGAATGAATCAGACACAACTGAATGACTAAACAACAACAAATGGAATAGCAGCCTGTGATCTTAATTTCTCTTAAGCTTTTTTGGATTTTCTTATTTTTCTCCTAATAGCACTTATAACCTCAAATCATACTGATTTATTATGTTTAATTTTGATTATTTGTCACCCCTACTTACTAGACTATATGCTCCATCAAAGAGTCCCCACCTCCAAACATCATCCCTAGCCTTTCCTCTAATTTGAATTAAAACATTTATTCTGTGGAAACTTTGATAATAAGTTCTATTCCAAATGTGATCATATGAATGTATATTCTATAAGCGTGTAGCAGTTTGTGTGTTTAAAAATATGCTGTATTTGAATTTAAGTTCCTGGTGGCTCAGATGGGTAAAGCATCTGCCTACAATGAGGAGACTTGGGTTCAATCCCTGGGTCAGGAAGATCTCCTGGAGAAGGAAATGGCAACCCACTCCTGTATTCTTGCCTGGAAAATCCCATGGATGGAGGAACCTGGTAGGATACAGTCCATGGGGTCGCAAAGAGTCGGACACGACTGAGCGACTTCACTTCCTTTCCTAATCTACCATACAGTGACTTCTTGATTTTTCAAAATTCACTTAATCTGTTGGGTTTACTACTAATCGTCTTTACTAACTGTCTGAAGTCAAGTTCTCCAGCAATAAATCATGAGAACAGGATTCATGTGCAAGTGGCTTGTTATAGAAATGGTCCTGGGGCATCTGATAAGTAGTAAGAGAACTCAATGAAGAAGAGAAATAAGCCAAGCAAATGTACAATTTCAGGCCATGATCCTTTAGTGAAGCTCTGGAATAAGCAATATATGTCAGTGTTTGCCCATGTTTAAGGCAAGCTAACTGGGCTTCATACTACCCTAACAGTAAATCTTGGCCAACTTTTCCCAATAAGACCCAGGTGGTGATATGTGCATAAATTCTTAATCATGCTGTCCAGATAAAGAGGGTCTAATACCCCAAAGTTAGTCCTCTGAAGTGTATGGCTACTGAAGCTGTTGGAATCAAAGGACACAGATATACTAAGAATTGCACTAGAGGATACCGAAAGTTATCTGAGGATACTAACAATAAAGAATGGAAGGCACCCATGACATCCTTCCAAGATGAACTGGTATGATGGGTCAGTAAACTGCTTTACATTAAAGGCTATACATGTCCACAAAGCAGTTAGTTACAGGTGGGAGTCCTGAGCACCAATCCTCTCTTTGGGGCTGGCTGCTGAAACAGCCAAAAGGAAATCACTTGAAATAATGTTGGGGCAGCACCACAATTTACCTGCAGCTAGGTTGATCAACAGACTTTCCAGCTGGCACTAGTGTTAAAGAATCTGTCTGCCAATGCAGGAAATGTAAGAGATGCTGTTTCGATCCCTGGGTGGGGAAGATTCTGTGGAGGAGGGCATGGCAACCTACTTCAGTATTCTTTCCTCGAGAATCCCATGGACAGGGAAGCCTGGTGGGCTGTAGTCCATAGGATCACACAGATTCAGACATGATTCAAGTGATTTAGCATGCAGGCAAGTTTACCAGTGCAATTTTCATTCCACTATGACAAAATTTTACATTTTACTGCCATCCACACAAAATATTCATGGAGTTATCTGCCCTCATAAATCATAAATTTCAATTATCTTCTCTGTTAAATTATCTGCAAGAATTCCATGCTTAAGAGGAATTGGATATCCAGAGATCCTAGAATAATCTTTATAAATTAAAATATATGCAGTGAGGAAAATTAGTTAATGTAATATATCATAAATGCTGGAAAAGTATAGATCTCACAAGCAAGCCAAAGAAACTTTTATTTATTTACTTAAGTAGTCTACCAAAGTGTCCAATTTGTTCAGTGAATTGTTGCTAATGGAAGATGCAGTAAAAGTCTCAAATTACTAACTCAAGCTTCATTTCTTTCTTCTTCTACTACCTGCTGAATGGAGGGAATGGAAAATAACATTGCAGTTGAGATGGGCAAAGCAAAATGTGGAAAAGTAGTAAAAAAAAGATGAATCACTTGAAAATATATTAAAAAAATGATACTTAGGTGGTCTGTACTTCTATTTTTACATACTGGCATCAAAATCAAAATGGAGGGATATGTTGAATAGATGTTTCGCTGAATGAAGAGAACTATCCTCAAAATTGACTGATTAGTTTGGTTTTTGTAAGCATGACAAAGCATTCTGTGTTAGGAATTTAGATACGTAATTTCAGCATCTTATAAATATAATGTTATTTTCTTTGGTAATTTTTATATTGCAAAAAAAAGGGTATTAATACAACAACCAAATAAAGAAACATACATATTTTGAAATAAGTAAGCAAATCTTATTTCAAATAAAAGATTTGGAATAAAAAAAATTTTAAATAAAGCTACCCAAATCATCTTAAGACTGGAAGGAATACAAAAGACATGGGGCTAAAATGCTAATCACAAGCCCTTATTTAAAACAAGGAGGCAGAAATGACCAGTTTTAAAGCTCTTACACTTGAACCTATGTGATTGGAATTTTTTTATGCTGTGAAGTAGAATTGTTAGGAATCAGTTTCTTTCAAATTGAAGCAATAATGTCCCTAAAGCAAACATTTGCCTTATTTCAACACTTCATAATGACAGTGAATCAAGCAACTATACAATGACAGTGATTAATTTAGAGTCAAAGCAAATAAAGATAAGAGCTGTATAGCAAACCCTTGGGAAGCTTTGTCTGGCCAAACCTTCAGAGCTGAATGGTTTAGCTGAAAATGGCTCTGTGATTTTCTTGGAATGTTTACTATTCATCAAGAAAATAAGCATTTCCATAAATTTTGACCAAAGAGTAAAACGAAATATTTTTCTAGTAATGACCACTCTGTTGGCAAAATGTGAAATATGAACAGCTCCAATTTGCTTACAATCAGTAAAAGATAGGGTACATTAACACCTTTTGTTTGTTTTTCTTGCTTTTTATTTTGGCTAATCTAGAATCTTATTTACTTAGATGGTTAGGTGTTGAAATTTTCTACAAACAGAAAAGAGAGTGTAAATATTTTTAATCTTTCATTAGTTTAATGGTACAATTATCCTCTATCTATCTTCTGCTTAAACTTCAGAAACTCTACCTCCTGAGAAAAAAAGTGTAAATATTTTTAATCTTTCATTAGTTTAATTGTACAATTATCCTCTATCTATCTTCTGCTTAAACTTTAGAAACTCTACCTCCTGAGAAAGCTGGAATGATTAAATTAAATAATGCATGCAAAATATACTGAGATTGATTTACAATAAGCACTTGATAATCATCAGATTTTATTATTTTTTAAGCTAATATATAAGTGTTAAAGGGAAGGAAAACAAAGTTATTTAGCACCTAGTGCATGTCATGACTAAGTATCATGTCAGGTACAGTTTTTCAAAAAATATGTATTCAGATCAAGGAAATTCACCACCACTGCTACTCTACTAAGATTGCTAGGAATTTTTTAAATAAATATCTTTTTTTAATAAACATATATTGAATTTTGTCACATGCTATTTCTACATCTACAGAACTAAGCAAATGATTTCTTTTTTATTCAGATAATACAGTATATTATGGTGATGTTTTTTCAAATGTTAGACTAATATTACAATAGCGGAATAAGTGGAAGTTTATTTGTGAGGTAGGTTCTTGTTTTATAGGAAGGCTCAGTTCAGTGAATTCAGGTTCACTGAATTTGTTGCATGAACTTATAATTCTGTATCTATGTTCATGAGGAACATTAAACTTTGATTTTTCTTTCCCATAACGTCCTTGCCAGATTTTGGTTAAAAATTTATGCTGGCCTTATAAAATATATTCCTGGGTGAGAAAGATCCCCTGGAAGGAAATGGCAACCCACTCCAGTATTCTTGCCTGGGAAAATCCCCTGGACAGAGGAGCCTGGTGGGCTATAGTCCATGGGGTCACAAATACTTGGACATGACTGAAGCAACTTAACACATATAAAATATATTACAAAATGTTTCTTCTTTCCTGAAAGGTTTTGTCTAAAATAGGTGGTGTTTCTTCCTTTAATATTTGGAAGAATTTGTCCATGGGTTTGGGTCCGAGCTTAGAATTTTCTTTGTAGGAAATTTTAAATGTGCTTTATGTCTTCAGTATTTATAAATCATCTTGATTTTCTATTCTTTCCTGATTCAAATTTAGTAATTATATATGTAGAACACACAATCTTTCTAATTTACTGACCTGATTTTTAAAATCATAACCTCATCTTTTTAGTATCTATGAGTTTTATAGTAATGTTCTTCCTTCTTTCATGATACTACATTATAGTGGCTTCTCTGTGTGTGTTTTTTTTTTTTTTTAATTTTCAATCCAGGGGTTAGCAACTGCATTAACCTAATAGAACCAAATTTTGACTTTATTTTCTTTTACTATTTGCTTCTATTTCATAAATTTCTTCTTTTTAATATATATTTATATAAATTTATATAACTGCATATTTTGTCCGAAATTTACATAATATATAGATATTTATAAAATATATAAATGTATTTATATAAATTTATATAATTGCATATTTTGTCTGATATTCTCTTTCTGAGACTATTGATTTTTTCTACCTTTTTTGTTTAATAACTGAGTTAACAGTTATGATATCTAACACTGCTAATTATTAGAGAAATGCAAATCAAAAAGGCAATAAACTATCACTCTACATCTGCCACAGTGGCCATGGTTAAAAAGTCTACAAACAACAAATGTTGGAGAGGACATGGAGATAAAAGAATCCTTGTACATTGTTTATTGGACTGAAAATTGGTGCATCCACTATGAAAAATAGTACCTTTAAGAACTAAAAAAAAAAAAAAAAAACTACCATATGATCCAGTAATTTTATCCAGAAAAAACTAAAACACAAATTCAAAAAGATATAAGCATCCCAGTGTTCATTGCAGCACTATTTACAAGAGCCAAGATATGCAAACAACCTAAGTGTCTGTCAACAGATGAATGAATAAAGATGTGAATGTAATTGGAATGTTACTCAACCATAAAGAGAATGAAATACTGCCATTTGCAGAAATGTGGATGGACCTAAAAATATGCTTGGTAAATTTAAGTCGCAGAGAAAGACAAATACTATATGACATCATTATATGTGATATCCAAAAAGTAACATAAATGAATGCATATGCAAAGTAGAAGCAGACTCACAGAAATAAAAAAACAAATTTGTGGTTAGCAAAGGGGAGAAGGAATGGGGGAGGGGCAAATTATAGATATAGTATTAACAAGTATAAAGTATTATATAATCAAATAAATAGGCATCAAGGATTTATTGTATAGCACAGAGAATTTTACCCATTATCTTGTGTATGCGTGAATGCTCAGTCACTAAGTTGTGTCTGACTCTTTGGGGCCCCGTGGAATGTAGCCTGCCCAACTCCTCTGTCCATGGGATTCCCCAGGCAAGAATAGTGGAGTGGGTTGCCATTTCCTATTCCCGGGATTGAACCTGCATCTCCTGCATTGTGGGCAGATTCTGTACCGCTGCACCACCTGGGAAGCCGCCCTTGTAATAATCTATAAAGGAATACAATCTCCAAAAATACTGAATCACTATGTTATACGCCTGAATCTAAAACAGAATTTACTATCTGTAGTAAATCAAATTTACTTCAAAATAATTTTTAAAATACATAAGCAAAAACAAAAAAGTTATGCTTTCTTATTAACCACAGTTTAGTTGCATATTGCCAATTTTAATGTGCAGTAATTTTGTCATCAATCATTTCAATATTTTCTAATTTTGATTATTATTTCTCCTATCCAAGAGTTATTTAGGAGTGCTGTTCTTAATATCCAAACTTTTGGAAAATTTCTGATTTTTTAAAAGTTTAATTCCAGCTTAATTTCATATCAAATGAAAAATAATGAATGATTTAAGTTTTTGAAATATATTTAGACTTATTTTTTTAATTTTATTTTTATTTTATTTAACTTTACAATATTGTATTGGTTTTGCCATTTATTTTAAGCATTTGGTCAGCTGTTGTAAAAGTTTCATAAATACTTGGGAAAGAAGATATATTCTGAAACATTTTCTGCATTAGTGAATTTTCACAATGGAGTTCTTTGTCTTCTTCCTGAAGATCACCCTTTAGTATTACTAACTTGTGTGTGTGTGTGTGTGCAGATCTGGTAACAAAGAGTTGATAACTTGCATTTGCTTATAATATTTTTATCTGTTTTTCAGTGGTTATTTCCTTATGTATAGAACTTTAAGCAAATGGGTTCTTTCTTTCAGCCCTTGAAAATACAACTCATTTACCTTCTGGTATTCAGTATTTCTTTTGAGATGTCAGCTGCCTGTCTTATACATTGTCTCTGAAAGTAAAATGGCATGCCCACCCACCCCACCCCCCCAACTCTGGCTACTTTTAAGATGCCCTTTTGTTTTTGGTTTTGGCAGTTTGAAAGTAATGTGCTTGGGCATTGCTTTTTTCAAATTTTTGCTGTTGAAAGTTTGCTGAGATTCTTTTTTGTTATTTTTTAAATTTTATTTTTATTTTATTTAACTTTACAATATTGTATTAGTTTTGCCATGTATCAAAATGAATCTGCCACAGGTATACATACATGTGCTGAGATTCTTAAGTCTCTAGATTCTTCAATCTCTTCATGTCTTTCATCAATTTTAGGAAATCCTTAGCCATTGTTCTGTCAAATATAGTTTCATACTTCTACTCCATTTTCTTTCTTTTCCTTTTCTGAGATTGCGGTTATACCTACATTACATCTTTTCTCATTAGACTCTGTGTTCCTAACCCTTATTTTATATTCTTGTGTGTGTGTGTGTGTGTGTGTGTGAGAGAGAGATCTCTGATTTTTTAAAAAAAAAAAAAATATTTATTTTGAATTAAAGGATAATTGCTTTACAATATTGTGTTGGTTTCTGCCATACATCAACATGAATCAGCCATCATTATATTATTAATCTTTTTGATCTTTGGGCAATATTCTATACATTTTTTCCTGATCTGTATCTGTTCTATTTCTTCTATATGCAGCTAGATCAAATCTACTCTTAAATAGAGTTATAAAATTTTGTTTTTCAATTATATAGTTGCCTTTTTAAACTTCTTTACATTTTCTAGTTATCTACTAAAATCGTCAAACTTGTGTTTTTCTTTCTTGAACATTTTAAGTGTAGCTGTTGTATAGTCTGCTTCTAGCAACTTAGTACAGATACACTCCTGTTTTTGATCATGTAAATTTGTCTCCAATGCGCCTGTTTATTTTTCATTGATTTTCAGATATCATGTATGGGAAATACATATTGGATTTAAAACTTTGGATATTTATATATTCCTATGCAGAAGATCTCTATATACTTTGTGCAGGAGGCTATGGTATAGTACTTCAGCAACGTTATGGACAAGTTAGCCGTATCATTCAGAACTTTATTAATTTTAACCTGGTTTTCAGATCTCGTGAGAGTCAGACTATTTCCAGGTCATCCTTTAAGGTTTCAACCCTAACTCTAAGTGTTTACCAGCTAACATGACACCCCACTTTCAGAGGGTCCTAAAGCCCTTTTTCATCCAACTAGATCAGGAGTTGGCAAACTAGATTTTCTTTGACAAAGATCAGAAGCAAATCAAGCATACTGATTGTTTTTGTAAATAGATTTTACTGGGACACAGTCATGCTCATTCATTCACATATTATCTGTGACTGCTTTATCACTACAATGGCAGCAGATTTGAAAAAGTATAGCAGAGACCTAAGAGTCACAAAGTTGAAAATATTTTATTAGTTAATCCTTTACAGAAAAAGCTGACTGGTCCTGGAATTGACTATTGACTGTGATGGAAAAGCTCCAGAAAACCCAAGTATTTATAGTTTCTCTTGGTGTTCTAATCTCTAAAAATCCCGAACCATACATTCTGACACTGCCTTATTAGCATGCTGTTTTTGAAATAGAAAGTGTTTCCTTTCCACCCAGCTATTTATCCAGTCTTTCTCAGTGGGAGAGTCATGCAAAACATTCAGGTCAAAATTATCCCAAGTGAAGCTTCTTCCAGACTATAAGAGGAGAAGCAGAGGGAAAACTTCAGTAGACAGTCTTTACTATGAGTAAAGTATGAAACAAAATCTGTTGAGTAAGATAAAAGGTAGCAAACTCCCTCTCTCGATGAATTAAAATCTATGAATTAAATGATGTAGTGATAATACATTATGTATCCTTTGAAAGTGAAAGTGAAAGCTGCTCAGTCATGTCTAACTCTGAATTCTCCAGGCAAGAGTACTGGAGTGGGTAGCCTATGTCTTCTCCAGGGGATCTTCCCAACCCAGGGATCAAACCTAGGTCTCCAACATTGCAGGCAGATTCTTTACTAGCTGAGCCACCAGGGAATGTATCCTTTAATTCTTTCATAATAAGTAGGATGCCATGGTCATACTGATTGGGTCTTGTAAGGCCATATCTGTGCTTTGTGAGGTCAATGGAGTCCTTCTTTGAATTTTAGAATATTTATAATGGTCATTAACAATGATGAATATCAATAGGCTTGTGAATATGACGTTTATATAAGTAGACAGTCAGAAATCCGGCTCCCCACTTCCTACCACTATGTTTAAATTTTCTGAATCTAATTATCTTCCTCCTTTTAAAAAATGAACTTAATAATACTCTGTAGAATTGACTTGAGAACTAAAGGAGATGACACACACAGCATGCCTACCAGAGGCGGCTCAATCCCTACTCATTTTTCTATTTGAAGCAAGATTCAGGATAATGGACCACCTCCCTGCTCCATATTAGAACACCTGGGAGATAATGCATATGCCTACGACTAACACAGACCAATTAATTCTGAATCTTTCAAGGTCAAGTCAGGCTACCCCCAAGTGATTTCTCTGTTCATTCAGGGTTAAGAACCACTGAATAAGTAAAGATATTTCAAGTTAGATAGACTTGTGTTCATATTTTGTCACTACTGTGGGAAATCTTAGTTCAATGGCATTTTTTCATTTTTATTTTACTTCTCAATATCTCAGTTCATAAAGCACAGATAACATCACTGTGCAAAACTACTGAGTAATTAGCTAATGATATATGTAAATGTCTTGACACACAGTAGTTACTTGATACATGGAGGCTTTTAGTAATTTTTCTTATCAGTCTGTTCTTTTCCGACTTAAATTTAGGTTTTCATTACTCTGTTTTTACCATGATCATTTTCCTCAGCCCCCAATTTCCCTATATCTCATCATTACTCTTGTCTTTGAATAGTTCTGAACCATTCTCTCAATCACCAAAAGTACATAATGACTCTCCATTTAGTTTGTCTTTGTACATTGCATGTTACTTAACCCTCAATGAAATTACCTTTAATTTTTGTGTATGAACCTGTCTCTCTCTAGCAATATGAATCTTATGACTTTATTCCCAGTTCTTAGGACAAACATGGCTTAGAAGACATTCATAATTATACATAGATTGAATGTATTGAATTCTGACCTAAAACTACAACTAAGGAACACTGTGTTGACTAACTCTATACAAAATTCTTTAATTTATTGCAATTAGGTGTGCATACCATATCTATGAATTTGTCTGACATTTCTTTTAGAATAAATGCTCTTTGAAATTAGATTCAATTTATTTTGCATGTTGATCCACTCTGCATCTAGTAATAAATATGACAGTAAATCAATCAACTAATTTGGCCTTTAAAAGACAAAAATGGTTGGCAAGAGCAAAACCAATTAGGGCATATGAAATATGTTAAAACTGTTAAGGCTGCATTTGTGTCAGGATTAAAATACAGAGAAGCAATAGGTTACAGTAGCTTATCATCTTACGCTGTTAAGAAAGAAAAGTCCATTCTAGGACTTTTCTAGAAAGAAAGTGTCCATTCTAGGTGGGCACTGCAGCAGTAAAAGCTCTTTATGTCTAGCCCTTATTTTTGCTTGTATCTTTCTTCCAGAATGTGCATTTCTGTACCTGAAGTTTTACTGGTATTTATTTTCTTTTCTCATCAATGAAAGCCAAGACTGTTCAAATGTGATAACTGCAGGAATTAAAAGCACAGGAATATCCATCAATTTACCACCCAGTATTTGCTGTAAAATTTCCCCAGCTTTCTTGACCCCATTGTGATAACTTCCAGGTGTGGCACTTACACTGTCTCCAGATTTTCCTCATTATATTATAAAGTTGAACCACCCACAGTGTCAGCTAATTTTGAGCCCTTTCTTGACTATTTTGCTTCCTTGTCATCACTGACGCACTCCCCTGCCAGCCGTCTCTGCATTTCTCAAATAAATTCCTTGTTCTGGAATTCTAGTTTCGGGATTTTCTAGTTATAAACTCTGTAATTTTGAATAAGTAAATTATCTCACATTTGCCTCGGTTTTCTCATCTATAAATTACAGATATTAAATCATCTGTCTCACCACTTTGCTGTAGGATTTAAATAAGTTGATAGATGCAAAACACTTTAAAAACTAGATTCCTAGTCCCACATCTCAGAATATAGATTCAGTTGGTATGGGATTATATTTGCATTTTTATCAAGCAAATTGATTCTAAAGCACACAAGAAACACAATAGGAAATATACTGATAGTTTATTTTATGATCAAGAGCTTCTGACCATAGTAGAGGCTTCCCAAGTGGCACTGGTGGTAAAGAACCTGTCTGCCAATGCAGGAGACATAAGAGATGCAGGGGATGAGTAGATCCCCTGGAGGAGAGGATAGCAACCCACTGCAGTACTCTTGCCTGGAGAATCCCATAGACAGAGTAACCTGGCTGCCTACAGTCCATAGGGTCACAAAGAGTCGGACACAACTGAAGTGACTGAGCATGCAGGCACTCACACACGACCATAGTATTAAAGAGTTGGACACAACTGAGCGGCTAAGTATAAAGTACTAAGGGGTATTCTACCAACCACAGAAAAACTCTAATTCTAGAAATGGGGAGGACTAGCCCACTCCAGTACTCTTGCCTGGGAAATCCCATGGATGGAGAAGTCTGGTGGGCTGCAGTCCATGGGGTCGCTAGAGTCGGACACAACTGAGCGACTTCACTTTCACTTTTCACTTTTATGCATTGGAGAAGGAAATGGCAACCCACTCCAGTGTTCTTTCCTGGAGAATCCCAGGGACGGCAGAGCCTTGTGGGCTGCTGTCTCTGGGGTCGCACAGAGTCGGATACGACTGAAGCAACTTAGCAGCAGCAGCAGCCTATGTCTGCATTAGTAAGTTAAGAAGAGACTTCTCTACCAGTCCAGTGGCTTAAGATTTTGCCTTCCAATGCAGTGCATATGGGTAACATCCCTGGTCAGGGACCTAAGATCACACGATTTGGGGCCCCAAAACCAGAACATAAACAACAGAAGCAATATTGTAACAAATTCAATAAGGACTTTAAAAATGGTTCACATTTTTTAAATATCTAAAAATTTAAGTTAGGGAAGCCTCATTAGAATGACATATTAAGACAAGTTTTAAAGGTGTTTGTTTTGTTCTTTAAACACACTCAGAACATCTGGATCTTTTGCAAAAGAGGGGTTGCTTACCCTCATTGTGAATAGGTCATATGGTTTCCACCTACATAAAAATTAAGGGAAAAGCACTTTTTAAGCACCTTGTTTGCAGTTATCACATAGAGTCAGTGGGAGGCTGAACCATTGCACTTTGAGAATAGATAGAAATAAGAGCCAGGCTGTGATGTTTGGGTTCTTTGTGTTCTGTACTGTGGATAATTCTTAGGTTAAAATGTAGCATTAAAATTCTCGGAATTGTAAGCATGTACATCCTTGTTGCCCCACCCTCCCTAGCAAAGATTTCTTGCAAAGGAATGTTTATTATATAACTCTCTAACTGGCTGTTTCTTTGATCATCCCTACAAGCAAGAAAGTATCTCTGGATTTTCTGGAAGAGCCTAACACTTGTTTCCTCTCACTGATTAAATAAATGAGATGTTGCAGGAACTGCTGCTTCCCTTCTATTTCCGTGGGGAATTCAGTTTCTCTTAAATGGAAACAACAAATGGCTACATGATTTAAATTGTAACTTTGTACCAAGACATCATTTCCAAATCCTCAAGACTAAAAAAAATGAAAGAAAACATGAAAAGCAACTAATGTAGTGAGACTATATTGTGCTTTTTCACCAATCAACAAATAAATTTTAAGCCTATTTCTGCTCTTTTTCTTCCACTTTCTCTTGTAGTTGGCAGCAAGAGTGTTTAAGTCAAACAATAACTGGATTATGAATGTCTGCCAATTTCCTTCTTTCTTTGCTAGCAAACACAATTTTTAGATTCCTAGCTGAGTCAACTCATTCCTACATTGAATGGAAAAATTAACCCATGCAGAAGAAACTGACAAAAGCCATGCTTAGTAGTGCTGGGAGGTTTAGGAATTACTGTACACTTTTATATAAGAGAATGAGACTCGACATTACAAATAATGAAATGTAAAACTATGTATACAAGATATATTGCACTTGATACTTATCAATTAATGAATATTTACTGTTGACTTTGCATAGCTTACTATTTACATTCACTAATAGTCTGCACTCATAAAAAAACATAATTTTAAGAATGGAGTAATATTTGATTTTTTCCCTCTTCTTGTTTGTGTACAAAACACATTTACTACAAAAAATCAGTTAATAAATAAAACTTTGGTCATCTGATACTTTCTTTTTTTTTATTGATATTAATGTAATTTTATTTTTAACTTTACAATATTGTATTGGTTTTGCCATATATCAAAATGAATCCGCCACAGGTATACATGTGTTCCCCATCCTGAACCCACCTCCCACCTCCCTTCCCCACCACTGATACTTTCTGAATCACTGTAAGCTCAAGTTTTTCTCTAATACTGACATAAGGGGCAATGAACCATGAGATAACTTGACACTTAGAGAAGGGAACAGCAGAGGATGAGATGGTGGGATGACATCACTGACTTGATGGAATGAGTTTGAGCAAGCTCTGGGAGTCGGTGATGGTTAGGGAAGCCTTGCATGCTACAGTCCATGGTGTCTCAGAGACACGATTGAGTGACTGAACTGAATTGCCTGGTTTACTTTGTCAGTAACTAAATCTTTGGGGCAGTATGAGAAAAGATGTATCTTGAACAGAATAATTTTCTATAGGGAAAATGTCACAAACAATTTTCATTATTGTTTCTATGATCAACACATATTTTATGTGTTCTTATAATTTTGATTATACTTATCAAGTTGTTTATATGAAAAAGAATAAACCCTTATAAAAGAAGACTAACTTACTTTTTAGAACAATAGTTCCTCAAGAGTGGTCCCAGCAGATTTTATGAAGGTTACTCAGACCTCGATAATGATTTTTAAATAAAGGAGGAAGAAAAGACCTTAAAAGTGGTACTATTTGGGTTTAAGATAAAAGAACTAAATTAAACTGACAAAGTAGTGGGCATCTTACTGTGGGCATGGCAATGATGACTGGATATGTGTTTTTACTTTTTCCTGATGCAGTTTCAAATTGCTATATGTAATGAGTGGTTGCAGAGAGAGATGGAAAGAGAATAAATGCCATGGAGAAGACAATAAATAAAGCTCAATGTTTATAATGTGAAAGGCACTGCACATACCATGCTAAGTCACTTCAGTCGTGTCCGACTCTGTGCGACCCCATAGATGGCCTCCTACCAGGCTCCCCCATCCCTGGGATTCTCCAGGCAAGAACACTGGAGTGGGTTGCCATTTCCTTCTCCAATGCATGAAAGTGAAAAGTGAAAGTGAAGTCGCTCAGTCGTGTCTGATTAGCGACCCCATGGATTGCAGCCTAACAGGCTCCTCCGTCCATGGGATTTGCCAAACAAGAGTACTGGAATGGGGTACACATACCATGGGGGTGTACAAAGATGAATAGTCTCTGATATCAAGAGGTCTTTATGATCAGAGTTCATGTTCACAAGCCTAAACCCTGCCATTAGGGATAGATACATACATTTATATTTACTGATGTTCTCAAACTGGGTTGGTAACCATGTGACCCTTACTAAGTTACGGTGTTCACTGAGCCTGGAAGTAGGGTCCAACTCTTTGCAGATATTAATTTAGACCACTTGACCAACTGATGACTATCAACTCAGAAACAAATTTTCTTCATCCTTCCTAAAAGAAAGAATGCCAAATGTTCTCATGTTTTCCAGTCGTTGCTAGTTTGATAAAACACAGGCAAGAGATTCTTATGCTAGATATATCTCTATAATAACTATAAACCTCCACCAGCTGATAAATTACATTCAATTCCATGATTTTTCTCAGCAATTCCATGATAAACAAAGAATAATACACAATTTTTGAGGATCTAAAAGTGTATTCACCTGGAGAAGGAAATGGCAACCCACTCCAGTACTCTTGCCTGGAAAATCCCATGGACAGAGGAGCCTGGTAGGCTACAGGCCATAGTGTCACAAAGAGTCACACACGACTAAGCAACTTCACTCACTCACTCATCTGAAAGCATATTCAAAGATGAGTTCACAAAAACATTTTGTATTTCAAGAGGAAGCTCAAACCCATGATTGATACTTTTGTATCAATATGAACTGATATGAACTGATTCAACTGATATGATTTCAATAGATCCAACAAAAGGGCAAATTTATGCTTGATTAGATTAGGGTAATAGTGCATTCTAAAAAAGTTCTTTAAAAAATGTAAAAATATTTTTAAAGTATCTATATTTTCAGCAGAGGGGAGGTGATAATGCCCACCAAATAAGAACAGACATATTTGGGGAAAAAATGACAATTGTTTTAATAAAATGTAGTCATTGGGAAAAAATAGGAAGTCTTTACAACTGTGCACAGCTAGTATCAGAATCGGTAATCTACATGAGAGAAGTGAAGAAATGTTTCAAAATGAACCAAGAGAGTTAGAGGAATAGAAAATATAAACTAGGTGCAAAATTTAAGAGATAAAGAGCTTACCAAGACAACTTTAATTATTAGCATATCCAAAATTGTTAATAGAGATTAAGTGATAGAAAGATATTAATCCACGTATTTGAAAAATGGATATATACTGAGAAAGATGCATTTTAAGCACATATATTAATACATTGGAGAAGGCAATGGCACCCCACTCCAGTACTCTTGCCTGGAAAATCCCATGGACGGAGGAGCCTGGTAGGCTGGAGTCCATGGGGTCACTAAGAGTCGGACATGACTGAGCAACTTCACTTTGACTTTTCACTTTCATGCATCGGAGGAGGAAATGGCAACCCACTCCAGTGTTCTTGCCTGGAGAATCCCATGGACAGAGGAGCCTGGTGGTCTGCCGTCTCTGGGGTCGCACAGAGTCTGACACGACTGAAGCGACTTAGCAGCAGCAGCAGCAGCATTAATACATTAAATAATAAGAAGATTAAAACCTGAAAATAAGAGGGGTAGGACAAAGCAATTAGGGTGAAAATGATATTAGCTATGATGCAATGGCAAAGAGATTGACTCAGATTTCTAGTCTGAGTAAAAGAGACTTGAGTATGTCTTTCAGATATTGAACAAAAAAGTTTAATCTGGAATCCTATAACAAGTTTTATTTTCCTTCATTACTGAGAGTGAAATAAAAGCACTTTAGACATATACTGGGCTTCCCAGGTGGCACCAGTGGTAAAGAACCCACCTACCAATCCAAGAGACATAAAGAGATGAGGGTTCAGTCACCAGGTCAGGAAGATCCCTTGGAGGAGGTCATGGCAACCCACTCCAGTATTCTTGTCTGGAGAATCCCATATATAGAAGGGCCTGGTGGGCTATAGTCCAAAGGATCGCAAAGAGTTGGACATGACTGATGCGACTTAGTACGCTAATCATATACTACTAAGAATTTTTACTTAGTAGACCAACACAGACCGACTATTCTTAAAGCATAAAGTATGATAAAAGTGTAATATAGACTAAAGGTACAATTACCCAAAGTGATCACAGAAATTAAACAAATAGCTATATAAATCTAAGTCATAATTATGAAATAGTAAGTATTGTCTTAAAATGACAAACTATCCCAACAAATTTAAAAATATGGAAACTTAGGAGGCTTAAATCAGCAGGGAGTAAAAGTTTTCATTAAGATATCTAAATATGTAAAATATGTATGTTAATAATAAAGTGATAATCCATCTGATGGCTCAGTGGTAAAGAATCTGCCTGTGAAGGAGATTCAGGTTTGATCCTTGAGTTGGGAAGCTCCCCTGGAGTAGGCAATGGCAACCCACTCCAGTATTTTGCCTAAGAAATCCCATGGACAGAGGAGCCTGGTGGACTAGGGTCACACAACTTAGCAACTAAATAAGTCATTGAAAGAGTAAAATTAAAATGTGTACATTGCACATAGTTGGTGTCATATAGAAATTTGAACACTGGATAAATCTTATGAAAATTCAGAAAAAAATAATCAAAGAAAATAGAGACTGAATAGAACCAAAAAGTTAAAATAAATCTAAATGTATGAGTAATGAATGTTCATATAGAGAGGCTAAACTTTACAATTTAAAACCAGAGACCTTCAGACTGTTTTTAAAATCCAAGTATATGCTCTTTAAAATTGACTACAGTATCTAACAATGTAGAAAGGCTTGGAAATGAAATCTAATTCTGAAAACTAATGGTTAGAATTTTTAGATTTTTATGAGAAGAAAGGAACTGCCAACAGAGATTTTGGATCTTTTACAGAACCTTCATGAAATCACTTTCTGGCCCTGTGTTGAGTCCATGCTTTGGGGTCAATAATGGCCAGGTTGTTATTTTTATGGCCTTTCCTAGCCTCTGCTTTGCAGGGAAACTCAGACACTAAACCACTGCTAACTGGCCATCCCGGCTTCTCTTTCTTGTTAGGAAATGTCCATGTCAAAGCTTCAGTCTCCTTCTAGAATACTTTCTATATAAAGTTGCACCTATTTTTTATAGAAGACAAAATTCTGTCTTCAAATAACAATGATCATTATAGGAATTTTTTTACATGGCAAGAACTAAAAATTAATGTATTTTAGAGGAAATTGAATGAATAAAATGAGACAAAATATTAAATATTAAATGGTCAGTTTTTTAAACTATTATGTGAAGTGAAGTGAAGTTGCTCAGTTGTGTCCAACTCTTTACGACCCCATGGACTGTAGTCTACCAGACTCTTCTGTCCATGGAATTTTCCAGGCAAGAATACTGGAGTGGGTTGCCATTTCCTTCTCCAGGGGATCTTCCCAACCCAGGGATCAAAGCCAGGTCTCCTGAATTGTAGGCAGACGCTTTTACCATCTGAGCCACCAAGGAAGTCTCAATTAGTATGTAGAAACTCAGAAATAAAATTCTAAATCCAAGACCAGATCCCTCAAGGGCTGTATCCTTCTGAAACTGGCCCTTCCTGCACCATTCTTTCTAATCAGACATGTCTGCACAACACTTACAGTCTTTTTATTCCTTCTGCCCTTTTCTCTGACCTTCTAAATTAGCTACACTTCATTTAGGCTTTCTCAGGAAAGGAATAATCACAATATAAAACTGCTAGACCACAAGGTAAGGGGTAGACAAATAGAAGTCACATTTAAATTCCAGATCTAAAGTTAAGAGCTATAATTAAGGATTTTCTTAAACCTTAGGAAGATAAACATAAATTTTCTGTTGAATTTAAAATGCTGCTATATAGTCATTGCTCCAGATTATTGGACACATCAACTTATTCATTTAAGTATTAACCCTTCAAATGGATAAAAGTTATTAAAATCAGCAAGATAGGAGAGATAATATTTAAGTGACCCAACTTTGCACAAATTTCAAATTATCTCATGAAAAACAGAGAATAGAATATATAGGGACATTTCAGATATCTTATAAATGTGGGGAATTCAAGTATAATTAAAATCTATCCTAATTCTGGAAAGAAAAAAATATGCCCTACGGGATGCTTTGAACATCTCCAAGTGGCTTTAGCACATGTGCTTTCTCTAAGATATTCATACACACACACACACACACACACACACACACACACACACACACACACATATATATATGCTTCCCTGGTAGCTATAATAAAAATAGTATATTTATTTTCCAGTGATAATGTCCTTCAATTAAAGAGGGATATTTAAATATACTGGTTATGATGCAGCAGTTAAAAGGAAATATTTCAAATATGGATACCAGCATAGACAGATTTAAAACCAGACTGTTGAGTGAAAATACACTCAACAGTATTTTTTTCATGATACAAATACAACAGTGCTATTTGCATAAATTTTAAAGCACAGATCAAGAATAATAAATTGTACATGTTTCCACATGTTCCATAGAAAAGTAGAAAGATATAAATAGAAAAGATATATCACACTCATGAAAGTGAATTGTCTTGGGGATAGAAAAAAGAAATAGATTTGTGCTGGTTGTTAAGAGACTTTGATTTGATAAGCAATGTTCAAGTCATTCTGTCTAAAATTTGAGGCACATAATACCAACATATGAATGCTATTTCATTGGTCAAGTTGGCTCTGTTATGTTTAACTCCTGCCCTCCCCAAAACACACAATACTAACAGGTAAAGAGAAAGGCAGATGTTTTAATGAGGATTTCAGACAAGATAAACATCTCTGCAGGACATAAAGATAAAAACAAAAATGGAGAGCAGGCTGAAGTGGTAGACCTGCTGGGCTTCTGATTCAAAATAATATAATAAAGTAGTTTAAAATATAATAAAGTAGTTTAAAATGTTTCTTTTAAGATGGGAGACTGATCCAGGTATATTACAGAAAGCCATACAGCATGGATAAATTTCTTCAATTTATGAAAAGATAATGGG
The DNA here is from genome assembly GCA_935064755.1 of Tragelaphus eurycerus. NCBI lineage: Eukaryota > Metazoa > Chordata > Mammalia > Artiodactyla > Bovidae > Tragelaphus > Tragelaphus eurycerus. Next base: position 12,141,417 of record CAKXYN010000061.1, read on the forward strand.
AAAAATACTTGGATTGAATTCCCCTAGAAGCTATGGATATGGACTTAGAGAAGGACAATACAGACAGAACCTTGAAAATATGAATTGAGCCAAGATATTCAACATTACTGTCATTGCAAAAAAAAAAAAGAGGCAAAGGTCGTATGTGCTATGTGCATGCTAAGTCAGTTCAGTCATGCCCAACTTTGAGCCACCATATGGACTGTAGCTTGCCAGGCTCCTCTGTCCACGGAAATCTCTAAGCATGAATACTGGAGTGGGTTGCCATGCCCTCTTCCTGGGGATCTTCACAACCCAGGGATCCAACCAGTGTCTCCTGCATTGCAGGTGGATTCTTTACATCTGAGCCACTGGGGAAGCCCCAAAATCATATACTTACAGTCAAACAGAGCTGCGTTTAAAACTCAATGTGACAAAGGAACCAAGGTGATGAACAGGCACTTGTTATAATATTTGGACAGCCCTCAGTGAATTGAAAGGGATTTCCCTTTCAATGGCTCAGACAGTAAAAAATCTTCCTGCAATGCAGGAGACCCAGGTTCCATCCCTGGGTTGGAAAGATCCCCTGGAGGAGGAAATGGCAACCCTGTCCAGTATTCTTGCCTAAGAAATCCCATGGACAGAGGAGCCTGGTGAACTATAGTCCATGGGTTCACAATGAGTTGGACATGACTGAGAGACTAACACTTTCACTTTTACAGTGAATGGAAGGAGATTTCAAAGAAAATGGGAGTGTTCTGGAGTGGGTATAGTCAGTGACTGGGGTCATATTGATTTCTACATGGGATGTTAGAGGAAAGAAGCTAAGAGGAGTTGCCTTTGGAAAAGAAGCAGCAGCCACTCAAGTTAGCTGGTGAGGAGGGATGTTTGGTCATCTTTGTGGTTGTACTGTGTATTGGTTTCCATGCTTTTTTATATATGCTGCTGCTGCTAAGTCGCTTCAGTCGTGTCCGAGTCTGTGCGACCCCACAGACAGAAGCCCACCAGGCTCCCCTGTCCCTGGGATTCTCCAGGCAAGAATACTGGAGTGGGTTGCCATTTCCTTCTCCAACGTATGAAAGTGAAAAGCGAAAGTGAAGTCGCTCAGTCGTGTCAGACTCTTGGCGACCCCATGGACTGGAGCCTACCAGGCTCCTCCGTCCATGGGATTTTCCAGGCAAAAGTACTGGGGTGGGGTGCCATTGCCTTTCTCGTTTTTATATATAGTGGTATAATAATTTTTGTCGCCTTCCATCATGATCACAGATAACCCACATCTGATGTTGACATTCTGTGAAAAATATCGATTTTCAGCATGGGAACATGACAACATATCTGAGGGGAACTAGGCCAAATGCCAGATGTCAATTGTCTAGAGTGCACTTTAATTTTCTCATCATCATGTGGGGGCACTGACATCCTAAAGACCTGTTTCTATACAGGCACTATATGGGCATTGTGGCAGAGGCAACTGCAAAGTTGAATATTCAGTGCTCAAGGAATGCAGGGCTATAATATATATAAATGTTTCTTTAAAATGTATGGGCAAACCCAATTACAAAATCAAGAAAGAAATGCAATAATAAAGAAGACAAATTAATAACAACTTTAAAATAGTAATATGAAATATATATATATAAAATCACTTTGCTGTATAGCAGAAATTAACCCAACAATGTGTATCAACTATACTTCAATAAAACATATTAAAAAAAAAAAAGAAATCCCAGGCCCTTTATTTTAATGAAGGACATCTTTAAAGGTCCATCTCAGCTCCAGAATTGCCCACAGGATGGGCTGTGACCATTACGCAGCTTAAATTTTTACTCAACTTCAGTTCCTTTTACCCCTTCCTTACCTTAGTTTCAGATATAATATAGTGAAAAACTTCCTGTTTGCAAAATTTCTAGTTCAGGGAATCGTCTTTCAAAAAAAAGTCTGAAATCTATACATGGAAATTTAGTACAAATCTGAATGCAGATTTGTGTTTTTCTCAATCATTTACACTACTACTCTTTGATTATTACCAAACAAAAATGTTTAGCTTTCTTTATAGCTAATTTATAAACAGTAAATCTAAGGATAAGTTAGGTATTTTTCCCATTTTTATGCCATTTAATTCTGATTTTTTCAATGTTTTTTCCTTTGGAAAGTTCAAATAAAGCTAGAGATTTCCTCATTTTCACAATGAAGTGCTGGATCACAAGAAATGCAATGACTTTTTGTGGAAAAGATACTGAAAATAGATAAATTTTACAGCCATATTCTTTCATCATAGAATCCTTAAATAAAATGAAAAATCATGCTGCAACTAAAAATTTCATCAAGCTTCCATAGTAAAAATGTAATTAAAAATATATTTGGCTAAGTTTATCATTTTGTTATCACAGAATATATATCAAAATGTTAGCAAGGAAAAATCTTGTCATGTATATTAATTGACTTGTAAAATGTATGAAACAAAAATTCACCTATAATTCCTTGCTTCCCACTTACATGTTCATCCATGAATTTATAGCTTTATTGAGATCTAATTTGTATACTGTACAGTTCATCCGTTTAAAGTGTACATTTGATATTTTTTAGTGTATCCAAAGATATGTTCAACCATCACCACAGTCAATACCAGAACATTTTTCACCTCAGAAAGAAACTCCTTTCCTTTTAGCTATCACAAGGAAAGTTATGACCAACCTAGATAGCATATTCAAAAGCAGAGACATTACCAACAAAGGTTCACCTAGTCAAGGCTATGGTCTTTCCTGTGGTCATGTATGGATGTGAGAGCTGGACTGTGAAGAAGGCTGAGCACCGAAGAATTGATGCTTTTGAACTGTGGTGTTGGAGAAGACTCTTGAGAGTCCCTTGGACTGCAAGAAGATCCAACCAGTCCATTCTGAAGGAGACCAGCCCTGGGATTTCTTTGGAAAGAATGATGCTAAAGCTGAAACTCCAGTATTTTGGCCACCTCATGCGAAGAGTTGACTCACTGGAGAAGACTCTGATGCTGGGAGGGATTGGGGGCAGGAGGATAAGGGGACGACAGAGGATGAGATGGCTGGATGGCATCACTGACTCGATGGATGTGAGTCTGAGTGACCTCCAGGAGTTGGTGATGGACAGGGTGGCCTGGCGTGCTGCAGTTCATGGGGTCGCAAAGAGTCGGACACGACTGAGCGACTGATCTGATCTGATCTGATCCCTATCATCTGTTCCTTCACTCTAGCTAAACTCAAATCTTATAATCTAAATATAAAACTACTTCTGTGGCTGTATTTATATTAATGGAAATATATAATGCATACAATGTGTGGTCTTTTTTGGCAGATTTTTTTCACATATCATAATGTTTTCAGATCATCCATGGTGTAGCATGTATTAACACATTATTATTTTTATCGCTAAACTACATATATATATATACACATATATACACACATATATGCACACATACATGTATATTCATGTACATACACACATTATTTTATACAATTGTTTCCTAAATCAGTAAAGAGAGGAGAAGAAAATCGCCTTCCTAGTGTCTATTAAAATTACATAATTAGTTTTATGAGTCCTCTACCTGATACTGTTTATGGGAGGATAAATTAAACAGTTTTTCACTTCAGTGAACTTACATGAAATTGAGAAAATGATTTATAAATGTATAGATAGTGTAACAGGGGTGAGTGATCATAGCTGGGGCAGAGTAGGGCGTGATTCTTTTATCCAAGGATGTTATAACAACCTCAAAATGTAGGTGACATGAACTGACTTTTATGAGTAAGAGAGGTATTCCAGGTGCATCTTAAAAGACTTGTGAAAAGGCACGTCATATTTGTTAAACAGTATGAAATGGTGTTATGGCTATTTCTTAATTAGGAGAAGAGCAAGGTGTATTGACAATACGGTGAGAGTTCCTTGGACAGCAAGGACATCAAACCAGGCAATCCTAAAGGAAATCAACCTTGAATATTCACTGAAATGTCTGATGCTGAAGCTGAAGCTCTAATGCTTTGGCCACTTGATGCAAACAGCCCACTCCCTGAAAAAGACCCTGATGTTAGAAAGATTGAGGGTGGGAGGAGATGGGGGTGATAAAGGATGAGATGGTTGGATGGCATCACTGACTTAGTGGAGAAGTCCACTGAGCAAGCTCCAGGAGGAACAGGGAAGCCTGGCGTGCTCCAATCCATAGGGTTGCGAAGAGTTGGATACAATTTAGTGACTAAACAACAACCATATCCTTCAGATCAGATTATATAATAGATAACTACATGATATGGTTGTACACAATATGCTCTACATCACTTGTAACATGAAATATATTCATTTCTATTTGCTTTCAGTCCCACAAACGATAAAAGGATACAGCTGTAGTTTACATAGATATTGGAATATTACTACATTTGAGTGAATTTTTCAAAGTCCTCTATATATTTACAGGCTTTTTCAATTAAAAAATTAATAGAGGCAAATTAAATATTCACCTTCCTACTTAAAGTTCTTATTTCATTGTTATCTGAAAAGTGCAGAAAACAATATGAGTCTTAATATTTTATGCTTTCCTTAATTCTTGGTTGAGGAAGTACAGTTTTCTTAAAACTAAAGATTGAAAAATATTTAGTTTTTAACCAGTTGAAGACTTTAGAGTAGTTAAAAGATACAAGACAGAAACATAGAATGGTACTTAATTTGGATACATTATAATGTATCACTGGGCTCACCCATTTTCTTTAGTGACAAGCTATTTATTCCAGGGGATCAGTTTAATTTCCAGTTAGTAGCATTTAAGGAAATTCTGATTTTCCACCAATAAAGTCACATTGAAAATAACTTAGAGTAAGTAAATGAGTTCCCTCCCCCAAATTACTGTGTTTTTAAAATGATTTTTAAAATGTTGGTAAATTAATCATTTTAATTTATCATTTAATTTTTAGATATAATAAATTATTTAAAAGCTATAAAAGCTCACCTAGAAAATATCTGCGAAAAAATTAATTTAGTGCAGAATTCTGATAATTGATTAAACCAAGGGTGACATTCTATATATAAAGATCTCCCCTTTAAGGAATCCCCCTCCAAGAAATTATATCTCTTCTTAGAAGAAGAAAGAACATGTACATACTCCTATCTTGTTTGTTGATGTTATGTGGAATATAATGTTCATGGGTAATGCCAACAGAGCAGTAATGCTTTAAAATTTGATGTTATTAACATTGACTAGGCTCAGACGGTAAAGCAGTCTGCAGTGTGGGAGACCTGGGTTCAATCCCTGGGTTGGGATGATCCCCTGGAGGAGGAAATGTCAACCCACTCCAGTACTCTTGCCTGGAAAATTCCATATACTGAGGAGCCTGATAGGCTACATTACATGGAGTCACAAAGAATCAAAGAATCGGACACGACTGAGCGACTTCACATTCACTTTCACTTTCATACTATACTATAGCTTATACTATACAATGTGAGCTTAAGAAAATCAGTCTCCTCAAAGAACAAGGAAAGTGATCAGATGAAAAAATTTGTTTTTATTGTTCAGCTGCTCAGTTGTGTCTGACTTTCTGACCCCATGGACTGCAGCATGCCAGGCTTCCCTGTCCTTCACTATTTCCAGGAGTTTGCTCAAATTCATGTCCACTGAAAAAAATTAACACTTTAAAATTACTTTAATTTGATTATTAATGATTTGCCATGAAATAAGTGTTTTCATTTAAAATTAGTTTTATTATTGACCTCATGAGAACACTATGATTTAGTTGTTTTTTTTTTTTCAGTTTATATGTCACAATATGACATCAAAAAGCTAGAAAATATAAAAATGAAATCACAAGTTAATGTCATAATCCAATAAGTAAACTGAATTCTCAGATGCAGAATTCCCAGGTCCATGGAATCCGGGGTTCCTCCACAATGTGCTGAGAACATAGAATGTGAGCAAGATACCAGATGTACATGGTTCTGATGTCACAAATTGTGGGTAGGAAGAGAAGAGAACTGATGGAAAAGAGAAGACCTCAGCTGCACTTTAATTATTCTTGAATGCACATCTTGGTTTCCAAATACCATACCTTGAGTTCCAGAAATATTTCTCTCCTTGGTGCTTAACGATTTCAGTCATGTCTGACTCTTGTGACACCATGGACTCTAGCCCACCAGGCTCCTCTTGTCCAGGGATTCTCCAGGCAAGAATACTGAAGCTGGATTGCCATTTCCTTCTCCATTTCTCTCCTTACCAAATAATAAAATTAAGGGCAGTATGTTGTTTGACCACATAAGGTATATGTCTTAATTTCACTTTGTTCATTTAGCTGCCCTAAAACATTAGGTCAAATGATGACTAATAATCTTTACATGCAATATAAAATTATTTGAATTATTACATAGACATTCATGCTATTAATAATTGAAAGTGAAAGCATTATTCACTCAGTCGTGTCTGACTCTTTGTGACCCTGTGGACTGTAGCCTGTCAGGCTCCTCTGTCCATGGAATTCTCCAGGCAAGAATGCTGGAGTGGGTTACCATTCCCTTCTCCAGGAGATCTTCCTGACCCAGGGATTGAACCCTAGTCTCCTTCATCGCAGGCAGATTCTTTACTGTCTGAAGCCCCCAGGGAAGCTGAAGAATACTGAAGTGGGTAGTCTATCCCTTCTCCAGTTCATCTTCCTGACCCAGGAATGGAACCAGGGTCTCCTGCATTACAGGTGGATTCTGTACCAGCTGAGCTACTAGGGAAGCCAGCTATTAATAATTACTGATCCATGATTGCTACTTTGAACAATTATTTAGTCATCCATTTTTAGTAGTATGGGCTCAAAACCATTTAGGTGTTTTTTTACATCTTTTATGCATCCACTATAACAGTCTTATATAAGAAAAACTATAATGTTCTATTTTCAAATTGATTAATTAAGTTTACTTTAAAAGGAATTATACATATACCCCCTATATTCCCAGGTTTCAAAGATAACGTTCTTGGGTTTGTGTTTAATTAAAGAGCTTCCAGTTGCAGCTAAGTGGTCCTATGTGTCTGTAAGACATTTCTGATAGGTACAAAGGAGTGTATCTCAGAATGGACCTTCAATTTAGGATTACTACTCTCAGGATTTTTTTGATGGACTTTCATCTTGAATGTTTATCTGGACTAGCAATATGGCTAGTCCATCTGTTATCTTCTCTATATGAAAATTCCTAGATCAGAATGGGAAATATTTGTAAAAAATAAAAAATAAAAATATTGAAAATAATAAAATTTATAATTTATAAATACTATATTCCCCAAATTCAGTCTGAGCCTATTTCATTATTCCGTAAGTCGTATTAATTCCCATTACTGTGTTTTTGTCCTTACCATGTCTCATCAGAGACATTCATGAATTATCCAATGCAATGAGCTTAAGGACACAGTTCAGTGTGATCTTGAGCATTTCTATTCTTCTGTATGTATTACAGAATCTTTACTGAAATAGCAAAAGGCCTGAAGTGTCTTTACATTTTCTTTGAGTTAGGCTTGGCAGCCTAGTGTGGCTACAGTGATAAATTTGTGCTTGAGCTCAACAGTCTTGGACAATAAAACTGTTGAGTTAAACATTTAAATCAGAGAGATGAAAATCAAAGCATAACTACTATTCATATTAAGTATTTTGGAGGACTTTGTTATTTTACTCTAACTAGATTGGTGTCGAGGTACATTCTTCCTTATTATTGTAGACAACTTTACAAAAATTAAAGTAAATAAAGAACATGGTCAACTCTTCTCGCTTTTAATGAATTAAGATTATGATATAAAGAATTCTTACATATAATGGAAGGGCAAAATACATCTTTGTTTAAATGTCTTTTCTCCATGAAGCCCCTAAACTCACTCACTCTTTGCCATTACAAAGATTGCAAACTCTTTTTTTTAGAAGTTAAAACAGCAAATTTAATCTTTTTTTTTTTTTTTTTTTTTTTGCAGGGGAAAATGGACAAAGGAAAGGATCAATGAGGGTGGGAGGGAAATGGGAAGGAAGAAGGGGCGTGATGGTGGGGAGGAGTATATGTAATTTCTTAACTAATGGCTTTCTGTTTTTAATCATAAAGAACATTTTTAAAAAATCATGTTGAATTCATCCAATATTAGGAGGTTTGATCTGGAGATGAAAAGTTCAGGAAATTAAAAGTCCAGTTTGGGTGTCCTCATCTTAGGCACATCTTGGTATTTTGTATTGATAGGTCTATCTTTACCACAATATATTATTAAGGACAGGATCACATTTGTCACTTCTTCCTCCCTACTACCCAAAGTGGTACCAGATCCATAAAATAGTCAATAAATATTTACAAAGTGAACAAATAAGTCTATTTTTTTTTTAACTCTCCTGAGTGAACTGAATTTTTGGGGGCTCATAAGTGAATATGTTTTCTTCTTTACTTTGTCTATTACAGCTAGATTGTATGAGTGGGGTATTAAAGTCTCCCACTATTATTGTATTGTTGTATATTTCTTCTATCATACTAATTAGTGTTTGTCTTAGATATATCAATGCTCCAATGTTGGGTGCATATATATTTATAATTGTTATAACTTCTTTTTGGATTGTTCCTTTAAGTCGTTATGTATAACCTTGATTGTCTCCTTTTCAGGATCTTTAAAGTCAATTTTGTCTGATATGAGTATTGCTACTCCTGTTTTCTTTTAGTCCGTATTTGCATAAAGAATCTTTTTCCAGCCCTTCATTTTCAGTCAATATATATCCCCTATTTTAAGGTGGTTCTCTTGTAGACAACATATGTAGGGGTCTAGTTTTTATATCCATTTGCCCCTTTATAGTCTTTTGCTTCTCTCTTGTAGACAAGGAATGTAGGGGTCTTGTTTTTGTATCGATTGGGCCAGTCTTTGTCAGTTGATTAGGGCATTCAGCCCATTAACGTTTAAAGCAATTATTGATAAATAGGATTTACTTTATTACTTTGGGTTCGAATTTATACACCCTTTTAGTGATGCCTATCTAGAGAATGTCCTTTAGTTTTTGTTGGAGAAATGGTTTAGTGGTGCTAAATTCTCTCAACTTTTGCTTATCTATGAAGCTTTTTATTTCTCCTTCATATTTGAATGATCCTTGCTGGATACAATAATCTAGGCTATAAGTTATTTTCTTTCATCACTTTAATTATGTCTTGCCATTCCCTCCTGGCTTGGAGAGTTTCTATTAAAAGATCAGCTGTTATCCTTATGGGAATTCCCTTGTGAGTTATTTGATGTTTTTCCCTTGCTGCTTTTAATATTTGTTTTTTATATTTAATCTTTGTTAATTTGATTAATATGTGTCTTGGGGTGTTTCGCCTTGGGTTTATCCTGTTAGGGACTCTCTGGATTTCTTCAACTTGAGCGGTTATTTCCTTCTCCATTTTAGGAAAGTTTTCAACTATTATCTCCTCAAGTATTTCCTCATGGTCTTTTTTTTATCTTCTTCTTCTAGAACTCCTATGATTCGAAAGTTGTAGCATTTAATGTTATCCTGGAGGTCTCTGAGATTGTCCTCATTTCTTTTGATTCGTCTTTCTTTTTTCTCCTCTGATTCATTTATTTCTAGGATTCTTTCTTCTAATTCACGAATCCTATTTCTGCCTCTGTTATTCTACTATTTGTTGCCTCCAGGGTATTTTGGATTTCATTTATTGCATTATTCATTATGTATTGACTCTTTTTTTATTTCTTCTAGATCCTTGTTAAAACTTTCTTGCATCTTCTCAATCCTTGTCTCCAGACTATTTAACTGTGATTCCATTTTGATTTCAAGGTTTTGGATTAATTTCACTATCATTATTCGGAATTCTTTATCAGGTAGATTCCCTATCTCTTCCTCTTTGGTTTGGTTTGGTGGGCATTTATCCTGTTTCTTTAGCTGCTGGGTATTCTTTTGTCTCTTCATCTTGTTAAAATTGCCAAGTTTAGAGTGTCCTTACTATATTCTGGTAGTTTGCTGAATTCTCTTTATTGAGGCAGTTTACTGGTTTTTTCAATATCTGATCTCTGCCCTGTTACAGAGGAGGCAGAGATGAACACCCAAATCTAAGCCGGCCAGGTTCAGGCATGCCAGGTTCAGAAGCACAGACTCGGTTGAGTCTGCGTTATATGCCCTTCCCAGGTCTGAGTAGCACAGGTGATGAAGTGTTTGGAGAGCGCAGCTGCTGCAACTTATAGCCTCCCCACTGCTCAATTTTCTGGGTATACAACCGGCGCACTTTCTCAGGCAGATGTTGACCATCCAGAGCCCCAAGAAGCGTGAGTTAGCACAGAAACCTGCTTACAGTTTTGTAGTCAACGTCTCTCTAGGGCTGCGATTGCCTGCTTCCTGCTCTGGCTGTCTGTCACTGGAGTAGGACGGTCTGCAGCCGGCTATCTCTGTGCAGTCCTTTGTTCCATATGTAGTCCTGGTGGTGTCTTAAGTTAGGGCTGGCTTTTGATGTAGTAGATAACCGACAGTCTGGTTATTTCGCTCAGATAGCGCTCAGGATAGCTTGGTCAAATCCTTTCTCAAAACGATGCAGGCCACACCGCTCCTCCTAGCCCAGCCCCCGCTTGCTAATGGCAAATGCTGGTGTCCGCCCCTCTCCTCCACAAAAGGAGTTACTGCAGGGCTGGTAGTCTCCTTTTGAAGACAATGAATTGTCTTTCTAAGTGCCTGATGTCATCTGCTGGCATTCAGAAATTGTTTTGTAGAATTTACTCAGCATTCAAATGTTCTTTTAATGGATTTGTGGAGGAGAAAATATTCTCCCCGTCCTACTCATCCCCCATCTTAGCTCCTCCCCTGCACACTCTTGATTGAGCCCATTTTCCCAGTCATTCTTTATCTGAATTCTCCTGTATTGTATTAAAGCTTTCCTGGTGGTTCAGATGGTAAAGAATCTGCCTCCAATGAGAGAGACCTGATTTTGATCCCTGAGCTGGGAAGAACCCCTGGAGAAAGGAATGGCAACCCACTTCAGTATTCTTGCCTGGAGAATCCCCATGGACAGAGAAGCCTGATGGGCTACAGTCCATGGGGGTCACAAAGAGTTAATTTTTCATCTGAATTCTCCTTATTGTATTAATAGTGCAGACCAGACAGTGCAAACACTTCAAACACATTACCCTTACCAATACCAATCGCTTCAATTCATAGGTCAGCATATTCACAATGAAGTATCCAACGTGAGGAATTTTGACCACAGAATACTGAAGTCAAATGACTCCAATCTACATTTTAGTTCTGTCACTTACTTTCCATCCTGAGGTCTTGGAACACCACTTGATAACCGATTACCTCACAGTTCCAGGTAAGAATACTGGAACCTTACTCACAGCCTCCAAAGGATTAAATACAGAATTATAAATTTAAAACAGTATACCTGTGGCAGATTCATTTTGATATATGGCAAAACCAATACAATATTGTAAAGTTAAAAAATAAAATTAAATTAAATTTAAAAAAGGGCTTTAAAACATAAATAAATAAATAAGACAGTGTGCAAGTATAAGTTAACATTATTGTTCCATAAAAGAAGCTGACAATAGCCAGGAAAAAATGCATTATTTGTCTACAAATTAATAACTTCTAAATTCAGATAGACCATTAGTGCTACTTTTCTTTTCTTTTCTTTTTTTTTTTCATATTCATCTCCAGTTGACTCCATTGCACATGTTTTTTTTCCCCCACTTTCATTATGTATTGAGGTGTGTTAATCAATTCATTTCAATAAACTATTATTTAGAGTTTCAAGCATTCTCTACTTCTTTCTGCATTGCCTCCAACTTCACTGAGGAAATAGAGGTCATCAAATGTGAAGGCTTTCATTGGGTCTGGATGGGAAAACATTTCTTTAACTTCAATTATCTTTTTCATTATCCCTGTCCCCGGACTCTGTGGAAATGTTGCTTCTTGCTCATTTCTGATACTATTGGGCACTTCACTATTTTAAATCATACAGTTGATATTTTCTGTATCTTCATTTTCATCTTTTTCATTGAGTGATTTTCTCAGATTTACAAACAAATTCAACTTATCCTGTCCTAATAATGGCTTCTTCTGAATTTCATGGTCATTTAAGCCATTGCCATTTCACTTTTCTTTCCTTCATTAGAAAACTTTTCAGTATTTTTATATTAAAAAATTAGAAATACTCTAATACAGTGAAGAATTACAAGTATAGTCAAATGGATATTCTTTTCCTGAGCTGTTGGAAAGAAAGTTGTCAACATTATATCGCATCATTATTAATATAAAAGTGTATATTTCTTACTACAAGGAACTTTAGTTATATATTTGGCTGGCCAAAATGTTTCTTTGGATTTCTCATATGCTGTTATGAAAAATCCTGAATGAAATTTTTGACCAACACATAATTACAACACATCCATCTACATTAGGAAACCATTATCAACACATTCAGTTCAGTTCAGTTCAGTTGCTCAGTCCTGTCTGACTTTGCAATCCCATGAATCACAGCACACCAGGCCTCCCTGTCCATCACCAACTCCCGGAGTTCACTCAAACTCAAGTCCATCGAGTCAGTGATGCCATCTAGCCATCTCATCCTCTATCATCCCCTTCTCCTCCTGCCTCCAATCCCTCCCAGCATCAGGGTTTTTTCCAATGAGTGAACTCTTCACAGATCAGATCAGATCAGATCAGTCGCTCAGTCGTGTCCGACTCTTTGCGACCCCATGAACCGCAGCACGCCAGGCCTCCCTGTCCATCACCAGCTCCCGGAGGTCACTCAGACTCGCATCCATCGAGTCAGTGATGCCATCCAGCCATCTCATCCTCTGTCGTCCCCTTCTCCTCCTGCCCTCAATCCCTCCCAGCATCAGAGTCTTCTCCAATGAGTCAACTCTTCGCATGAGGTGGCCAAAATACTGGAGTTTCAGCTTTAGCATCATTCCTTCTAAAGAAATTCCAGGATTGATCTCCTTCAGAATGGACTGGTTGGATCTTCTTGCAGTCCAAGGGACCGGTGCTGAAACTGAAACTCCAATACTTTGGCCAACTCTTCACAAGAGGTGGCCAAAGTATTGGAGTTTCAGTTTCAGCACCGGTTCTTCCAATGGACACCCAGGACTGGTCTCCTTTAGGATGGACTGGTTGGATGTCCTTGCAGGCTAAGGGACTCACAAGAGTCTTCTCCAACACCACAGTTCAAAAGCATCAATTCTTCAGCGCTCATCTTTCTTCACAGTCCAACTCTCACATCCATACATGACCACTGGAAAAACTATAGCCTTGTCTAGACAGACCTTTGTTGGCAAAGTAATGTCTCTGCTTTGAATATGCTATCTATGTTGGTCATAACTTTCCTTCCAAGGAGTAAGCGTCTTTTAATTTCATGGCTGCAATCACCATCTGCCGTGATTTTGGAGCCCCCCAAAATAAAGTCTGACACTTTGTACTGTTTCCCCATGTATTTCTCATCAAGTGATGGGACCATATGCCATGATCTTAGTTTTCTGAGTGTTGAGCTTTAAGCCAACCTTTTCACTCTTGCTAATATCTAATTCTTGTACTCCATTCATAATTCACAAATTTTTGCAAGATTATTTAGGGAAAAATGATACAGTATGTTAGCTATGTTATCTTGTGTTGTATTTACTTGTTTATGTCTCTTTAATCTCATTCAGTTTTGAGCAAGTCCAGAGTCTTTTCTTGACTTTCATTTCCTTGACCATTTTAAGGATTATAGCACACTTATTTTGGTGAATGTCTATCAATCTGAATGGGACGAACTTAAATTTTGACTAATTTGAATATTTCCTTATGATGAAGTTGAGGTATATGTCTCTTTGGCAAGAGTATCATCACTGATTTTGTGTTCTCCTTGCTTCGTCCTATAAAGTAGGACATGACTTTTTTTTTTTCCCCCAAAACCGTTGAGGTTAGTTTTGAGCACTTGATCAAGCTTGTGTCTGCCAGGCATCTCCACTGTAAAGTTATATATTTTCTCTTCTAAATTTGTAAGTAATTGAAAAAAAAAATTGAATCTTTATATATTTTCTAACCTTCATCAAACTTTCATTTAATTCATTTTATTTACCTAAGTATGGATTTTTGAAGGACTGTATTGTTCCATGGACTATAATTTATTCATAGTATTAATTATTTTTAAGCTTTACTTACCTAAGAGTTGGCTAGTGACAGCCCTTGAGCTAGTTCATGTGTCCTTAAAACTGAACAGTATGGAGCTTCCTTGGGGTCGCAAAGAGTTGGACACGACTGAGCGACTTTCTTTCTTTCTTTCTTTAAAAAAAGGAAGGCCACAGTTTCTATAGCAAGTTATGACACATTTCATAATTTAAGTGTTTTAACGATGAAATAGGTAATCATGTACATACATTATCATCAAATACCATATAAAAGCATTTTGCAATTTACATCAAATTAAACATATTTATACAGAAAAATCATGAACCCAAAATCCATTTAAATAATAAATGAATCAGGTACATATAATTTTAACCTAGATTTACAGAATAATGTTGAAAGAGGACCTTGAGGAAAGGTTTAAGATTAATTTTAAAAATATAACTTAACTTGTCGTTTAGTCACTGTCGTGTCTGACTCTTTGTGACCCAGTGAAATGTAGCCCACCCGGCTTCTCTATCCATGGGCTTCTCCAGGCAAGAATACTGGAGTAGGTAGCCGTGCCCTTCTCCAGCAACTCTTCCTGACATGGGAAGATTGAAATGTATCCTGAAATGGCAGGCAGGTTCTTTACCACTGAGTCACCAGGGAAGCCCCATAACTTAACTTACTTATTTTCATATATGGTACGTATAATTATAAATTAAGATTCTTAAATTTTAAAGACTGTCTTCTTCAATATCCATCATGTTTTCTCTAGAAGATTGTACTTAATAATTTCTATATTTCTAAGTATTAAACTCTCCTAGAAAACACTAAGCTCTGGTCAAAATGAAGTCACTTGGACCAGATTGACTGTACTTGCTAAAACAGATAAAATATATCTAACAATGGAATAAAGATACTAGATATCAGAAAATGAAGAGCAGTGATCCCTAAGAGATGAAAAACAAATGAGCCAAGTCCTAAGATTGTCTCAGTTTACCACATTGAGAGAATTTTCCTAACTGCTGTGTTGAATTCAGAGCCCAGGTTGAATTCTACTAGTTCCTGAGGTGGAAATTATGGAATTAAGTCTTTGTAGAAGACAAGGCAGCTTGTTTGCAGAGTAGTGTGGCCAACATAAGAGAAATGCTCAAAAAGAGTCCTCCTCAAAGTTTTAGCTGAGCATTGCTTAATTCATATTGATGAAAAAACTGCTCTTGCCTGGGGAAACAGCCATCTGTTTTTATAGGTAATACAGTACTTGGAGTTGACACAGAGTCTGAAATAGTGCCAGTTCTCACCTATGAAGGAAGTGGAAAGCTCACCCGCTGCTGGAGGGCATACAAAGTGGCACTACCATTCTCGTAAAGAGTTTAGTATAGGCTAAGCAAATACTTATCTTCTGAGCTAAACATTCTACCCCTAGAACCAAGAGAACCTAGAATCAAACCCTAGGTCTTTACAAAGACAATCACACATAAGAGTTGTATGTGTATTAACCATTATCTGGAAAAAACGTAAATGGATAATCAAGTTTTGGTATAATAATTAAATGTGATTATATTAAGCAATAAAAAATGACTGAATATTTAATATGTGCAACAACATGAATAAATCCCCAAATAATTATCCTGTGTAAGAGTATCCAGACAGAGAGCACACAACACGCAGCTCCATTTACTCAAAATTGTAGAAACTTTAAGATAACCTGCTGTGACAGAGGAGAAGGCAATGGCACCCCACTCCAGTACTCTTGCCTGGAAAATCCCATGGATGGAGGAGCCTGGTAGGCTGCAGTCCATGGGGTCACTAGGAGTCGGACATGACTGAACGACTTCACTTTCACTTTTCACTTTCATGCATTGGAGAAGGAAATGGCAACCCACTCCAGTGTTCTTGCCTGAGGAATCCCAGGGACAGGGAGCCTGGTGGGCTGCCGTCTATGGGGTTGCACAGAGTCGGACACGACTGAAGCGACTTAGCAGCAGCAGCAGCTATAACAGATGAGTAGTTTCTAGGAGACCAGAGAGGAGGTGCTGTAGGGAGAGATTATACCAAAGATGAAGACATTTTCTTGGGTGTTCCATCTGTTGATTATTTTGATCATGATGACATTTCACGGATGTGTTAAGTATGTCAAAATGTATCAAATTACATACTTTAAATATGTGTGGCTTTTTGCCTTTTGAATTATACTTTGTTAAAACCACTTTCAAATGCACAGAAGCAATTTAAACATTCCCTTGGTGTAGCACCACCATCAATCCATTTTCAATTAGATAAGTTTAAAATAAAGAAGCAAGCTCATTTGTCATATTGAAATCTTTAAAAATTGGGACACTGTTAATTTAAATGATGTAAATAGAATGGCTCTCCACTCCAGTATTCTTGCCTGGAAAATTTCATCATCAGAGGAACCTGGCGGGCTCCAGTCTGTGGGGTAGCAAATAATCGGACACAACTGAGCTACTGAAACTTCCAAATAGATATTTAATATAAACGGTGCTGGGCTTCCCTGTTGGTTCAGATGGTAAAGAATCTGCCTGCTATGAGGAGCCTGGTTTCAATCCCTGGGTTGGGAATATCTCCTGGAGAAGGCAATGGCAACCCACTCCAGTATTCTTACCTGGAAAATCCTGTGGATAGAGGAGCCTGGTGGGCTAAAGTCCATGGGGTTGCAAAGAGTTGGACATGACTGAGCAACTAACACACATACAAACACCCACAAAAGAGTGCTATTTCATTTTGTTTAGTTATAATTTCAGAATGCCAGAATTTTAAATTTAGTTATTTTTTGGTATGCATAAGTTTCATAGGTTTGCAAGATTTTTCTTTTTCCTTTTGTTATATTAGTAATCATTGTATCCATGAAATGCACATTTGTGCCTGCTGATAAAAAATAAACTATATTTTTATGTTTTTTAATTTTTATTTTCCTGGTAATTCATTTCTATTAACCAATAACCTTTCACACAGGTTGGAGAGGGAACTGAATTTGACTCCACTTTATCAGCTTTCCAGGGCTGATGAGGCGTGCTTCTAAGGTCTCCCCTTTCAGTATCACTCAATTTTGAATTTCCTTTTTTGCATACCAACCCCATGAACAGTATGAAAAGGCAAAATGATAGGACACTGAAAGAGGAACTCCCAGGTCGGTAAGTGCCCAATATGGAGTTTAGTGGAGAAATAACTCCAGAAAGAATGAAGGGATTGAGCTAAAGCAAAAATAATACACAGTTGTGGATGAGACTGGTGATAGAAGCAAGGTCCGATGCTGTAAAGAATAATATTGCATAGGAACCTGGAATGTTAGGTCCATGAATCAAGGCAAACTGGAAGTAGTCAAACAGGAGATGGCAAGAGTGAATGTCGACATTCTAGGAATCAGCAAACTCAAATGGACTGGAATGGGTGAATTTAACTCAGATGACCATTATATCTACTACTGTGGGCAGGAATCCCTCGGAAGAAATGGAGTGGCCATCATGGTCAACAAAAGAGTCCGAAATGTAGTACTTGGATGCAATCTCAAAAATGACAGAATGATCTCTGTTCATGTCTAAGGCAAACCATTCTATATCATGGTAATACAAGTCTATGCCCCAACCAGTAATGCTGAAGAAGCTGAAGTTGAATGTTTCTATGAAGACCTACAAGACCTTTTAGAACTAACACCCAAAAAACATGTCTCTTTCACTATAGATGACTGCAATGCAAAAGTAGGAAGTCAAGGAACAACTGGGGTAACAGGCAAATTTGGCCTTGGAATATGGAATGAAGCAGGGCAAAGGCTAATAGAGTTTTGAGAAGAGAACGCACTGGTCATAGCAAACACCCTCTTTCAACAACACAAGAGAAGACTCTACAAATGGACATCACCAGATGGTCAACACCAAAATCAGACTGATTATATTCTTTGCAGCCAAAGATGGAGAAGCTCTATACAATCAGCAAAAACAAGACCAGGAGCTGACTGTGGCTCAGACCATGAACTCCTTATTGCCAAATTCAGACTTAAATTGAAGAAAGTAGGGAAAACCACTAGACCATTCAGGTATGACCTAAATCAAATCCCTTATGATTATACAGTGGAAGTGAGAAATAGATTTAAGGGCCTAGATCTGATAGATAGAGTGCCTGATGAGCTATGGAATGAGGTTCGTAACATTGTACAGGAGACAGGGATCAAGACTATCCCCATGGAAAAGAAATGCAAAAAAGCAAAATGGCTGTCTGGGGAGGTGTTACAAACAGCTGTGAAAAGAAGAGAAGTGAAAAGCAAGGGACAAAAGGAAAGAGTTCCAAAGAAAATGCAGAGTTCCAAAGAATAGCAAGGAGAGATAAGAAAGCCTTCCTCAGCGATCAATGCAACGAAATAGAGGAGAACAACAGAATGGGAAAGACTAGAGATCTCTTAAAGAAAATTAGAGATACCAAAGGAATATTTCATGCAAAGATGGGCTCGATAAAGGACAGAAATGGTATGGACTTAACAGAAGCAGAAGATATTAAGAAGAGGTGGCAAGAATACACAGAAGAACTGTACATAAAAGACCTTCACGACCAAGATAATCATGATGGTGTGATCACTCACTGAGAACCAGACATCCTGGAATGTGAAGTCAAGTGGGCCTTAGAAAGCATCACTATGAACAAAGCTAGTGGAAGTTATAGAATTCCAGTTGAGTTATTCCAAATCCTAAAAGATGATGCTGTGCAAGTGCTGCACTCAATATGCCAGCCAATTTGGAAACTCAGCAGTGGCCATAGGACTAGAAAAGATCCGTTTTCATTCCAATCCCAAAGAAAGGCAATGCCAAAGAATGCTCAAACTACCACACAATTGCACTCATCTCACATGCTAGTAAAGTAATGCTCAAAATTCTCCAACCAGGCTTCAGAAATACGTGAACTTTGAACTTCCAAATGTCCAAGCTGGTTTTAGAAAAGGCAGAGGAACCAGAGATCAAATTGCCAACATGTGCTGGATCATGGAAAAAGCAAGAGAGTTCCAGAAAAACATCTATTTCTGCTTTATTGACTATGCCAAAGCCTTTGACTGTGTGGATCACAATGAACTGTGGAAAATTCTGAAAGAGATGGGAATACCAGACCTTCTGACCTGCCTCTTGAGAAACTTATATGCAGGTCAGGAAGCAACAGTTAGAACTGGATATGGAAATACAGACTGATTACAAATAGGAAAAGGAGCATGTCAGGGCTGTATATTGTCACCCTGCTTATTTAACTTATATGCAGAGTACATCATGAGAAATGCTGGCCTGGAAGAAACACAAGTTGGAATCAAGATTGCCGGGAGACATATCAATAACCTCAGATATGCAGATGACACCACCCTTATGGCAGAAAGTGAAGAGGAACTAAAAAGCCTCTTGATGAAAGTGAAAGTGGAGAGTGAAAAAGTTGGCTTAAAGCTCAACATTCAGAAAACGAAGATCACGGCATCTGGTCCCATCACTTCATGGGAAATAGATTGGGAAACAGTGGAAACAGTGTCAGACTTTATTTTTGGGGGTTCCACAATCACTGCAGATGGTGATTGCAGCCATGAAATTAAAAGACACTTACTTCTTGGAAGGAAAGTTATGACCAACTTAGACAGCATATTAAAAAGCAGAGATATTACTTTGTCAACAATGGTCTGTCTAGTCAAGGCTATGGTTTTTCCAGTGATTATGTATGGATGTGAGCGTTGGGTGTGAAAAAAGCTGAGCACTGAAGAATTGATGCTTTTGAGCTGTGATGTTGGAGAAGACTCTTGAGAATCCCTTGGACTGCAAGGAGATCCAACCAGTCCATCCTAAAGGAAATCAGCCCTGGGTGTTCATTGGAAGGACTTATACTAAAGCTGAAACTCCAGTACTTTGGCCACATCATACGAAGAGTTGACTCATTGGAAAAGACCCTGATGCTGGGAGGGATTGGGAGCAGGGGGCAGAGGATGAGACGGCTGGATTGCATCACCGACTTGAGGCACATGAGTTTGAGTGAATTCCGGGAGTTGGTGATGGACAGGGAGACCTGGCGTGCTGTGATTCATGGGGTTACCAAGAGTCGGATTCCACTGAGTGATTTAACTGAACTGAAGCATTCTTTTTTCCTCCTCTCCTCCTCTTATTCCTCTTTTCCTTCCATCCTTCCTTCATTGTCTTACATGTAAAAAAAAATATTTTAAGTATTTTAATAGCCTATTAGACATTCTGTATGCTTTCACCAACTAGTTCTGCATTGTTGGTAACATGGGTATTTTCTAATGGTTAATATATTATTATTTTCCTTATTAAATATGAGGAACTTTTGACATAAATTCTGACTTCTCCAGGAGTGTGTCACCTTATTACTTAACATATGTATAAAAAGAGTCAAAATAATTAAACAAAGAACATTGTAAAACAAGACAACTTTTTTTCTTAAAATAATATTTTAAAATAATGCTACCATTCTTTGGAAAAGGAAATGACAACCCACTGCAGTATTCTTGCCTGGAAAATCCCATGGACACAGGAGCCTGGCAGGCTACAATCCATGAGGTTGCAAGAGTTGGACACAACTTAGCAACTAAACTACCACCACTGTTACTCAGCCAAGTCACAGCAAGCAAGTGATCACAGGGGCTCATTTAATTTGGACATATTTCATTTGTCAATTCACACATGGTTTATCTCCTCAAATGTGATTTTTAAAAAATAAACGTATTTTTAGTGCTGGTGTTTAAGTCAAATTAAGAATATGTAGCAAAAGTTGACTTAACGAGCACTCATCTTAACAATTACAAGTTGTGAGAGTTAATTAATTTCATATATTTAGCTAAATCATTAAATCACTGTGGCTTGGTAAAGAATTAATCTAAAATCAGTAAGTGGAGATATCACGTAGAAATACTAAGGTTTTATTGTAAGTACAAAAGAAGATCTCTCATCTAAGCAGTATGCGTAGAATACATTTAAAAGTGCATTTAAAAATCAATATTACATTTTATGTTTAATACAGGTCAGTGACAGCATATCTCAGTGGAACCAAAGGACATTTTCCGTGAAGGTAGCACAGAAATTCTCTGTTTCTTAATGCACATTACAGTTCACTGAATCTCTCTATTATCTAATTCTGAAATGCCCCTGATTCATCACAAGCAGTTTCATAGACAATGAGATTCTCAAGATTGAACAGGATGACAAAGATTCTCAAGATTGAACAGGATGACAACCAAACATCTGGTTACTACCCCAATTTTTCTTTAACAAGTGATATCTTCCATCTCGGAGCCCTATAGTACTCAACAAAATACCTTTTGAAGTTAGCAAGAAACATTTCATATGTATAACAAAGCTTTTATTTTGTTTCATAAAGGAATATTGCTCATTCAACTCTATTCCCATTTTAATGCAGTCATGTGCTTTTCATTTTACGTATACTTATTGTTTTTATTTTACATCTTTTTTTTTTTTTTTTCCCCTAAAGATCCAATGCATAAAAGTCATGATGACTCAAAATGACTGGATATTTTCCAAAGTCCATTTCTCTTCTGACCTAAAAACCATGAGAGTAAGTAGTTAATGAATATAGTCTCAAAAAAAAGAAATCTAATATATGCTTTCAGTTGGTATCTTGGGATCCGTTGGCTCACTGTGATACAGTGTTAGCCCCATATCATTATTTTAAGCTCAGTCGTAAGATGTCAGAAATTTTAGATTACAAATAGTGTAATTATATTTTTGTGTTACTCTTGCAACCTGCGAAATAAAAGAAAGTCTTAAACTTATAGGTGTTTAATAAATCATCCCATGTTTTGGATGTATTTGTTAAACTTGCATGTTTTCAGGTACCCTGTACCCTAGTAAAGATTCTTAAAAATCTCTGTACATGAGCTCTTTAGACTCTCTGGTGAGATCTATGAGCCACTTTTCAAAATAATTTTTAAATATATTAATAAAAGGTAGGTAAATGGTTTTAGTTACTAAGTCATGTCTGACTCTAGTGACCCCATGGACTGTAGCCCATCAGGCTCATCTGTGCATGGGATTTCCCAGGCAAGAATACTGGAGTGAGTTGCCATTTCCTTCTCCAGGTATCTTCACAACCCAGGGATCAAACCTGGGTCTTCGGCATTGCAGGTCAACTCTTTATTGATTGAACCACCAGAGAAGCCCAAATAAAAGCTATAACTTTGCAAAAGAAACATATCATATAAAATTGACTTATCAAGTTAAAAAAAAACACAAAAAACAAAAAGTAGAATTATAGGTATACAAGTTAATGTGATAAAATAAGATATAGCAATACATTTAATAACAATGATAATTTTGAAGCAGTGATGAGTAGAAATAATGATTTGAGACATCTACAAAAGTTGATATTAATATTTCTTTGAGTATTATTGCTGATATATATAATGCTACTTTTGTTTATTGCCTATCTTTGAAAGAGCTTCCCTGGTGGCCTCTAAGATAAAGCGTCCACCCACAATGCGGGAGATTCAGGTTCAATCCCTGGGTAGGGAACATCCCCTGGAGAAGGAAATGGCAACCCACCAGTACTCTTGCCTGGAAAATCCCATGGACGCAGGAGCCTGATAAGCTATAGTCCATGGGGTCGCAGAGTCGGACATGTCTGAATGACTTCACTTATCTTTGAAAGAAACAATATATTTCTGTTAGAGGTTAGGTAAAATGAAACTTTAATTCTTCCTTTTTAAGTACACAAGCTCCAAACTCTTATCCATAGATGACTGTAATCTATGGACCCTTGTTCTAGTATTTTAGTTTCCCCATTAAAAACTTCACAATAACAATGAGATTTTCTTCACTTGTTAAACTGTGAGATGTGCATTTTTACTTCTCGTGCATTATCCGTATCCTGTCAAGTTTTTTCAAATAACTCAAAGTTGAAATGAGCATTTGTCATTTGTTAGCTGCATAAAATTGGATAAGTCATTTGCTTTCCAAGTGTGCTTTTCCACACACTTATAAAAGCTTTGTACGAATCAGAAATAACTACTGTAAAAATCTAGTACTTCATCTGACAAAAATAAGTAGTAGCTTTGAAAAAAGCTTCAGTACAAGTCAGAACTTATTCATGTGTCATGTTAGTCCACACCAGTAGAGAGCTTACAAATTTACTTCTGAATGTACAGAAACTAGAGAATAAAAGAGAACACTGGAGAATCCTTTAAGGGTTAAAGGGAAGGAAAAGAGGTAACTTGAATGGCAAAAGAATTTGGGGGTATTTCTATAAATCAGTCCCCAGAAGAGGTGAATCTGATTGCAATCAGAAGACTGAATCACAATGACAATCATTAGGCTTTCTTGCTCTTGATGTGGAAGGGAGCATGAGATGGGAGGTGATGCTCACACATGGTTCATGTTCTTCTAGGTCTTACTGACTTGCATTCATTCGGTCTGAATTTATTATACATACTTGGTGTTCATGGATATTTGGAGAAGAATCTTAGCATGTAGCCAGATTTCCATCAATTACAGACAAACAATAATATTGCTAATATTTATTAAGAAAATGATAGTTTATGCTTATATAGATAGCACTTCTATATATGGCACTCTGGTTTGAAGTTTACAATACCCATAATCCTCATAGCAAAAATGAGTCAGGCTCCCTTAACATCCCAATTTTAGACCAGAGAACTGATGCACAGTGAGACTAAGCAGGGCTTCCCTCATGGGTCAGACGGTAGAGAACCGGGCTACAATGTAGGAGACATGGGCTCAGTCCCTGGGTCTGGAAGATCCCCTGGAAAAGTTAATGGCTATCCACTCCAGTACTCTTGCCTGGAGAATTCCATGGTCAGAGGAGCCTGGTGGGCTACAGTCAAGTTCAGTTTAGTTGCTCAGTCATGTCTGACTCTTTGTGACCCCATGGACTGAAGCACACCAGGCTTCCCTGCCCATTGCCAACTCCTGGAGTTCACTCAAACTCATGTCCATTGAGTCGTTGATGCCATCTAGCCATCTCATCCTCTGTCATCCCCTTCTCCTCCTGCCTTCAATCTTTCCCAGCATCAGGGTCTTTTCAAATGAGTCAGTTATTTGCATCAAGTGGCCAAAGTATTGAAGTTTCAGCTTCAGCATCAGTCCTTCCAATGTATATTCATAATTGATTTCCTTTAGGATGGACTGGTTGGATCTTCTTCACTACATGGGCTACAGTCCATGGGGTCACAAAGAGCTGGACAAAACTGAGTAAGTAACTTGCCTAAACTCATTCTCTATCAAAGTATGAAAAGTACTCAAGACATTCAAATCAGACCCACTTGGTGACTGTCAGAGGGAGGAATACAGAATAATTTATGTATAAATCTTATTTATAAAACTTGTGTGTACTGCCTCATAACATCTTCTGAAATGCTGCTTTTCCATTGTTGCTAAAAACACAAAACAGTACAAAATATGGAGTCTAGACTTACTTTGTCCACATTTTTGTAGGCTTAGTACATAGTTAAGTAAATATAGCTAAAGTATAAACTGGAATTTTATAACAGATAATATGAAAAATAACATTTAAAATTACATAAAGCTTACTAACTTCTTTTAAGATATGATTTATTTAAGTATTGATATTCAAAGCACATTAAAAATCAAGCAAAGCATGAAAACTTGTGAACATATGGAGCATTTGTCAACAGTGACAAGATAGATGATAAGAATAATTCATGAACTATTCTGAAGTTTTAACTCTTACTCTTCATTCATTTTGTAAAGCATTACAATTAACATAAATAAAATCTAAAGACAGCATTCCATAATTAAACACTCAGTGGATTAAAAAATGAGGAAGTTGATATCATTTGCATTTGTCTCCCAGAACACCTGCATTTATTTCTAGGATCTTGTAGTAAAGAGAAACACAGCTGCTAATGTTACGACTAATGAAAAATGTAAAGTCACACAGGACTAGCTACATTATGTATATTTCTATTACCTTAAATAGTTTTCTTAGGGTCCAGAATTTATATTATTAATACATATTATTTTGAATAAAAATTCATTTTGAGACAATAATATGATGTTGGCTGATGTATTAGTCAGTTTGGGCTCCTGTAAGAAAGTACCATAGACTGAGTGGCTTCAACAAAAGACATTTATTTCTCAATTATCTGGAGTCCGGAAATTCCAAGATGAAGGTGTCTAAACACTCAGCTCATGGTAAGGCCTCTCTTCCTGGCTGGCAGATGAAGAGCAACTTTGACTCTTGTGTAGCTCTAATTAACCTCACTTACATTTAAAAAAAAACAAAAAAACAAAAAACGCTGTTTCTTTTTTCCACAATTTTGTTAGCTAAATTCTGCATTTAAAATACATACGTTTAAACAGCATTCATGGGTTTCATGGGTTTTAAGTAGGATAAGTAATCAGGGTATCTACATCCATGCATTTTAAATTTTTATGTATTTATTTATTCATTCAGTTTTGGTCGCTTCGTTGGTCTTCATTGCTGCATGTGGGTTTCCTCTTGTTGCAGTGAGCGGGGGCTACTCGTTGTGGTGTGTGGACTTCTCACTGATGTGGGTGGCTTCTCTCGCTGTGGAGGTCAGGCTCTAGGCATTCGGGCTTCAGTAGTTTGAGCACACAGGATCAGTAGTCACTGCTTGGGGGTTCTAGAGAGTGGGCTCAGTAGTTGTGGTACACGGGCTTAGATGCTCTGCTACATGTAGAATCTTCCCAGACCAGGGATCAAATCCTTGTCACCAGGAAAGTCCTATATCCACACATTTTGAATAATAAAAAATTCAGTGTGCTAATAAGTGCTTTAGGTATTATTTAAACTTCTTGCTAATTACCTCATTACTCATTTCAATCTGAATTATGTGAATAACAAATGTAGTCCTTAATATATAGACATAAGCACATGTACACATCTCTACTTGTTTTTGATAAAAGTGGATCTTCAACAATAACACTTGTATTCATACATAAACTAAATTGAATCCTGTATTTTGTTGGTATCATTCTTTGGCAAAAGTACTAAGATGAAAACAAGCCAGTAGAGCAATATAATAATGAAGATATTCAATGAATTATTGAAAATGACTCCAAGAAAGCCAGAAAGGACAATGACATGATAATACAATTTGCTGGCATGACTTCTAATCAGATACCGTCAAAGTACAAAAAGATAATGCCTTCCTCAAAAATGGTATATCTTCATAAGAATGAAAGGAAACCTTAAGAAATCATTTTGTATGCTGTCTTACCTTTAGTCCTTAAAATTCCAAAGCATAGCAAAGGTCTGAGACACAGCCAAGAGCTTGAGAAGGGTTGAATGGTAAGGTGCATCTCCTACTGACACCACTCCACCAAAACTGGGAGAGACAGCTGTTTTATCTAATGTATAGAAACCAACAATGCACTAAACAAAAGAACAAGATAAACACCACATAACATATTTTAAACAATGATAAAAAGACATAGGTACCACTCACTAAAAAATTTTTTTCTAATTTTAATTACTGATCATCTACTCAACCAGTGGATTCCCAGGTGGCTCAGTGGTAAAGAATCTGCCTGCTAATGCAGAAAACATGGGTTCAATTCCTGGGTCAGGAAGATCCTCTGTAGGAGGAAATGGCAACCCACTCCAATATTCTTGCCTGGAAAATCCCACAGACAGAGGAGCTCTGGGCTACAGTTCATGGGGTCACAAAGAGTGCGATGTGACTGAACATACATGCAGTCAGGCATTCAACAAGTATTTACTGAATATTTTCACCTTATTTAGAAATATGCTACTGCTTGTTTCCATTAAATTTTGGCAGAATTCTGAGATGCTGATGAAATATATAGCCAAAATGTGCTAATTAATATATAATTATATTTATATATTATTAAAAGTAATATACTTTTCAATCCTAATGTATAACTGCATCAATATCACAAAGGAGGTTTAAAAAGAAAACTTAAAAATACTATGTATGTAAGAGGAAGAAAAATAATTTTATTTCACATAAGTATGTTTAATTTTTTATTCATTACACTAAAAAATACATTAAAAGATTCAGTTCAGTTAAGTTTAGTTCAGTTGTTCAGTCATGTCTGACTCTTTGCGACCCTATGGGTTGCAGTAAGCCAGGATTCCCTGTCCATCGCAAACTCCCAAAGCTTGCTCAAACTCATGTCCATTGAGTTGGTGATGCCATCCAACCATCTCATCCTCTGTTGTCCGCTTCTCCTCCTGCCTTCACTCTTTCCCAGCATCAGGGTCTTTTCAAATGAGTCAGTTCTTTGTATCACGTTGCAAAAGTATTGAAGTTTTAGCTTCAGCATCAGTCCTTCCAATGATTACAAATTGTCTTTAAATGTAAGGGCTGAAAGTAGCCTATTTATCATAGGGCCTACAATTCTTGAGGTTATCAGATTTTAAAATTGCACAAATTTATGTTAAATATGATTTAATATCCAGATATTCTAACAAAATGTATTTATCTCTTTGAAAGACTCTTTAATATGGATTAGTATACTTCTGAAAATAAACTTACAGATTACAAGAAAAGCAAATGAAGTGACAGTGTGTTTTATGGAGTTCTAGTTAAAAAGATGAAATTTCCTCTTTTAAATGAACCATGTGAAAGTGAAAGTCGCTCAGTCATGACTGACTTTTTATGACCCCACGGACTGTATAGTCCATGGAATTCTCCAGGCCAGAATACTGGAGTGGGCAGCCTTTCCCTTCTCAAGGGGATCTTCCCAACCCAGGGATTGAACCCAGGTCTCCTGAATTGCAGGTGAGTTCTTTACCTGCTTAGGCATACAAGGGAAGCCCCAAAATAGTGGAGTGAGTAGCCTGTCCCTTCTCCATGTGATTTTCCCGAACAGGAATTGAACTGGGGTCTCCTGCATTGCAGGCAGATTCTTTACCAACTGAGCTATCAGGGAAGCCCTAAATTAACCATAATAGGAATTAAAGAACCTACGTAACATATTCAGGCTTCTAATAACTTTCAATAATGGATGATTGAGATAGTCAAAGTGAGGACAATTTATAGTTGTTGATTATGGTTATTTTATGACATTGTATTTACGTATAACTAAACTAAAAAGTCAGGGAAGGCAATGGCACCCCACCCCAGTACTCTTGCCTGGAAAATCCCATGGACGGAGGATCCTGGTAGGCTCCAGTCCATGGGGTCGCTAAGAGTCGGACACGACTGAGCGACTTCACTTTCACTTTTCACTTTCATGCATTGGAGAAGGAAATGGCAACCCACTCCAGTGTTCTTGCCTGGAGAATCCCAGGGACGGGGGAGCCTGGTGAGCTTCTGTCTATGGGGTCGCACAGAGTCAGACACGACTGAAGCGACTTAGCAGAAGCAACAGCAGTAGCAAACTAAAAAGTAAGATTAAATAATTACTCGTGATTTAAATAATTGATCATACTAGACTAAATAAATCAGATGAAATAGTGTAGTAGTGGATTATCTGAATTGGAGATGTATTTAAATTTCAACTTCTATTTAAGAGATACATGACTATTTAATGCCAAAATAAGGTACAATGTCTGTAAGCCCAACAAAGCAGAGGAAAAGGAATACTGACTTATTTCAAAGTATGATTTAAAAGTTCTAGAAAGCACCTTTGCTATTTAAGAGATTTAGCATTATTATTTGGTATAATATTATTCATATAATGTAAACACTTTTTAAATGATATTAATTCCTTTGATTGCACAGAGTTTTATTAAACCAAGGTTATTTTTATTTTTTCTGTGAGGTGTATCTGTACTTTTATTTTCAAAAATGTATTGCAGACTGTTAAAAACATAGGTCAATTGAATTAATTGTCTTAATTTGTGCTCCCTTCACCAAACGAAACTAAAAAAAAGTCTAATCCTTGTGTTAAAGGTATTTTAAGCTAGAACTTTGTATGCATCTGTGCGATTTCCACTTCAAGGCCTTCTTGACAGATTCTGCATTAACAGACTAACCTAATAATAACCCTGGACCAATGTGCCTTTGAAATTAATCACAGGAGTGCTGAATTCCGATGACTTAAACGGGCATGGCATAATGGCTCTTGAATAGTAGCTCCAAAATGAAACAGGAGCTTTATTTTTGAAATTTACATGGCATGAGAAAGCTCTTTTCCTTCAAAATCATTTTATGATGTGAACATCCATTGAATTAATACTATTTGATAAGTTTCCTTTACATTCAATCTGCTTACCTCCACGTATGTGTACTTTGTTTATCTAGAAGGATAATTTCAGAACCAATAACAGTGTGATTCAATACCAGTTTTCTTAATAAAAACTTAATGTATCATATTACATTCCCAGCACACTCTAATTAAATTCTTTTTCATTTCAGTCAGTCTCAGAGGGTTAGAGAAGCTGGAGAATATTTAACAAAATCTAACAAAGCAACTATCTGAAGTTGATACATTAACCTTGGCACTGAGAGTTACTCTATTCAATCCACGTATGCCAGAAACATCATTATACAATGACCTAAAAACGACAGTATTTTACTCTAACTGGAGAGGCTGTAAATGAATAACGATCATTTCTAACTCATTATATGCATTATGTATTTAGCCCTCAGAAATTTTAAAGAAAAAAACAAACATCATCAACTGTAAAAGCATGTCTTACCAAGATATAAAAGCTAAAATATAACTATATATTTTCTCGATAATAAGGAGAATGGAAAGATTTTAATACTTGTTAGTGTAATCATTTACAGTAAACTTATGTCTTACATAGGGCTTCATAGGTGGCTCAGTGGTAAAGAATCCACCTGCCAAAGCAAGAGAGATGAATTCCATCCCTGAGTCAGGAAGATCCCCTGGAGAAGGAAATGGCAATCCACTCCTTTCTTGTAGGAAATCCCATGGATAGAGTCAGATGTGAATTAGTGACTAAACAAAAATAACAACAATGCCTCACAAATATATATATATGTGTGCGTGTGTATATATATTGTTCTTCCATTTGGATTTGAAGATGTGAACATGTAATTTTAAAGAGAAGATCATCCTTCCTGTTTAACATTCCCGCAGGTTTATGCCTGAAGAAACAACTCATTCCTAGGAAGAGGGAGGCTAAAAGAATGATCTCTTTGCTTGGTGAAGTTTAAATGGTCATGAGGTTCTTTTCTGTTATTAGAAATGGAAATGGCAACCCACTCCAGTATTCTTATTCTTGCCTGGAAAATCCGATGAATGAAGGAGCCTGGCAGGCTACAGCCCATGGAGCCACAAAGAGTTGGATATGATTGAGCGACTAACACTTTCTTTTCTGTCATAAAGATCCTAGCTATACAGGGCCACTAATCCACCATGTATTGTCCACATCTTTATAGCGACCACATAAAATTTAGACCTGAAAATATTTTCATATTTTAGGAAGGCAGTATCTTATATGTGCTCTATATTATATACCATCCTTAGTTATAATACCACATTCCTTAATTTTTTCCTGCAGTAAGACAAAAATATACATATATTCACACTGTGCTATACTGGGCTTAGTTGCTCAGTCATGTCCGATCATACTAAATCTGGTAAATAATGACCATAAGTGAACTTATGTTAGTTCTGTCAAAAGATTTTATATAGATTCATTTTTTTTTTCTACCCATTGAAGATCTTTTTGATTTTGCAATATTTGATTAGAAACTGTAGACCCATGTGGACACATTCTGAAGGCCATTTCTATTTTCTATTCTGGTGACAGTACCAACCTCTAATTTCCTTGACCATACTGTTATGTGATGGCAAAATGAAGCCGGATAAAGGATGAAAGAGAGGGTTCAACCTCCTATAAAGCTGAATGAGTCACATATGGAACACAGCCTTCAGGTTGAAATACATTAGTTTGAATCCAGTTTGATTTATTGGTTATTCTGAAATTTTCCAGCCAAGTTAACTTTTGTTCTTTTGGCAGTAGCTCAAGCAGATGCCATAAATACCTCTTCATCTTTATGGAAACAAACTGCTTGACTCCCTCACCTTCCCCCGCCTCACACCAATTGTCAAGAGGAAATTTGAAGTCATCTTCATGGCAGCTGATATATACCACCCATCTCTTTGCTCTGATACAAGTTGTAACTGTCTCTTTGCTACCTATCTTACCCCTTATTGGGCTTCTCTGGTGGCTCAGACAATAAAAAATCTACCTGCATGGCATTGAAACATGTATAATATCATATATGAAATGAGTCGCCAGTCCAGGTGCGATGCACTATACTGGATGCTTGGGGCTGGTGCACTGGGACGACCCAGAGGGATGGTAGGGGGAGGTAGGTGGGAGGTGGGTTCAGGATGGGGAACACATGTATACCTGTGGGGGATTCATTTTGATATATGGCAAAACCGATACAATATTGTAAAGTTAAAAAATTAAATTAAATTAAAAAAAAAAAAAAAAGAATCTACCTGCAATTCTGGAGACCCGGAGTCAATCCGTGGGTCAGGAAGATCTCCTGGAGAATGGAATGGCAACCCACTCCAGTATTCTTGCCTGGAGAATTCTATGGATGGTGGAGCCTGGTGGGCTACAGTCCATGGGGCTGCAAATAGTCAGACACAACTGAGCGACTGAAACTTTACCCCTTAATCGCTTTAACACATTTTCATCTTTTTTTTTCTTTCAGTTTTCTGTTTGAATAAAGGATTTTAGAAGAAGAACAATGCAGAGGAAGAAATGATGATCCTCAAATTTTAACACTCATGGAGCTGAATGTTCAGTCTATGGCCATATTAAGGGATTTCAACAATAGAATGACAAAATGCACCTTTACTTTAAGGAAGATAAAATGGTGAGTGAATGAGTTGAAGCTGTTCAGTGTGGTAATAAAAATAATAGTGTGGACACTGTTGAAATAGTTAAGGCAAGACATAAGCAGTGTGTGTTAGTCACTCAGTCATGTCTGACTCTTTGCAATTTACATTATGTGTCACTGTGATGGTGTTAGGCGGCATCTGAGTATGCACTCCCAGGAGACATATGGGTGTTCTAATGAGGATAACGTAGGAGGCAGTGGCACCCCACTCCAATACTTTTGCCTGGAAAATCCCATGGACGGAGGAGCCTGGTGGGCTGCAGTCCATGGGGTCGCTAGAGTCGGACACGACTGAGAGACTTCACTTTCACTTTTCACTTTCATGAATTGGAAAAGGAAATGGCAACCCCCTCCAGTGTTCTTGCCTGGAGAACCCCAGGGACGCAGAAGCCTGTTGGGCTGTCATCTCTGGGGTCGCACAGAGTCAGACACAACTGAAGTGACTTAGCAGCAGCAGCAGCAACAATGAGGATAAAGTAAAAGTTCCTCTAATCCGTGATATGTGAACCGTGAACTTCCTGATGTTCAAGCTGGTTTTAGAAAAGGCAGAGGAACCAGAGATCAAATTGCCAACATCTGCTGGATCATGGAAAAAGCAAGAGTTCCAGAAAAACATCTATTTCTGCTTTATTGACTATGCCAAAGCCTTTGACTGTGTAGATCACAATAAACTGTGGAAAATTCTGAAAGAGATGGGAATACCAGACCACCTGATTTGCTTCTTGAGAAATTTGTATGCAGGTCAGGAAGCAACAGTTAGAACTGGACGTGGAACAACAGACTGTTTCCAAATAGGAAAAGGAGTATGTCAAGGCTGTATCAGATCAGATCAGATCAGTCGCTCAGTCGTGTCCAACTCTCTGCGACCCCACGAATCGCAGCACGCCAGGCATCCCTGCCCATCACCAACTCCCAGAGGTCACTCAGACTCACATCCATTGAATCAGTGATGCCGTCCAGCCATCTCATCCTCTGTCATCCCCTTCTCCTCCTGCCCCCAATCACTTCCAGCATCAAAGTCTTTTCCAATGAGTCAACTCTTCGCATGAGGTGGCCAAAGTACGGTAGTTTCAGCTTTAGCATCATTCCTTCCAAAGAAATCCCAGGGCTTATCTCCTTCAGAATGGACAGGATGGATCTCCTTGCAGTCCAAGGGACTCTCAAGAGTCTTCTCCAACACCACAGTTCAAAAGCATCAATTCTTCGGTGCTCAGCCTTCTTCACAGTCCAGCTCTCACATCCATACATGACCACAGGAAAGACCATAGCCTTGACTAGGCGAACCTTTGTTGGCAAAGTGATGTCTCTGCTTTTGAATATGCTATCTAGGTTGGTCATAACTTTCCTTCCAAGGAGTAAGCGTCTTTTAATTTCATGGCTGCAGTCACCATCTGCAGTGATTTTGGAGCCCAGAAACATAAAGTCTGACACTGTTTCCACTGTTTCCCCATCTATTTCCCATGTAGTGAAACAAGGCTGTATATTGTCAGCCTGTTTATTTAACTTATATGCTGAGTACATCATGAGAAATGCTGGACTGGAAGAAACACAAGTTGGAATCAAGATTGCTGGGAGAAATATCAATAACCTCAGATATGCAGATGACACCACCCTTATGGCAGAAAGTGAAGAGGAACTAAAAAGTCTCTTGATGAAAGTCAAAGTGGAGAGTGAAAAGGTTGACTTAAAGCTCAACATTCAGAAAACGAAGATCATGGCATCTGGTCCCATCACTTCATGGGAAAGAGATGGGGAAACAGTGTCAGACTTTATTTTTCGGGGCTCCAAAATCACTGCAGATGGTGACTGCAGCCATGAAATTAAAAGACGCTTACTCCTTGGAAGGAAAGTTATGACCAACCTAGATAGCATATTCAAAAGCAGAGACATCACTCTGCCAACAAAGGTTCGCCTAGTCAAGGCTATGGTCTTTCCTGTGGTCATGTATGGATGTGAGAGCTGGACTGTGAAGAAGGCTGAGCACCGAAGAATTGATGCTTTTGAACTGTGGTGTTGGAGAAGACTCTTGAGAGTCCCTTGGACTGCAAGGAGATCCAACCAGTCCATTCTGAAGGAGATCAGCCCTGGGATTTCTTTGGAAGGAATGATGCTAAAGCTGAATTTCCAGTATTTTGGCCACCTCATGCGAAGAGTTGACTCATTGGAGAAGACTCTGATGCTGGGAGGGATTGGGGGCAGGAGGAGAAGGGGACGACAGAGGATGAGATGGCTTAATGGCATCACCGACTCGATGGATATGAGTCTGAGTGACCTCCGGAGTTGGTGATGGACAGGGAGGCCTGGCCTGCTGCGATTCATGGGATCACAAAGAGTCAGACACAATTGAGCGACTGATCTGATCTGATCTGTCTGAATCCCTGATATGTCCTTTCCATCTTGTTACAAAAGTCTAACTGCATAAAGCATGTTTAACAAAACTGCCTTCCTAGTTTCTTTGAGTGGTTTTGATTCAAATCATCGTAGTCGCACAAAACTTGTTTAATGAATATTCAGTTACATTTCAGGGTGCACATTAGAGTTACAAATATCTTTATTTAGAGGCTGGTACTGGGTTAGTTAAGAAATTTGATTTGTATGTTAAGCAGTTGGATGAAATGATTTACACTGTCTTTCACCTAATAGTTCTGGTGTTATAAGAGCCTCATAACTATCTGGCTTCCATATTTTCCTTAATCCAAAAGTTATCAGTGTCTGATCTGAGAATCCCTGAGGTCCTGTCCCAACTACATATCTGTGGGAAACAGAATTTTCTTTGTAGATGTCACCCAAAATATTATTTGACAACAGAATTGATACAAAAGGAAATTAGACAGTTTAGCCGTCTTCTATAAAGCTGTTTAGTAAAGAAATTCCAAACATGCAAAACAATCTCACGATTCTTTTGAATGCAAAAATACAGTCACATTTTATAAATACACATATTTTATAAAAATATTTATATTAACATGTAGTGAGTTTAAAATACATAAATATTTTAAATATTCCTCTATTCTTATTTTTAAATTCATAAAACTAGGGATTTATAATGCATATAAACACAATCATTTTTGAGTCTTCAATAATTTTTAATTGGGGGACAATTACAGTATTGTGATGGTTCCTGCCATACATCAAAATGAATCAGCGATAAGTATACATATGTCCCCTTGCTCTTAAACCTCCCTCTCACCTCCCTCTCCATCCCTGTAGGTTGTCTCACAGCATCAGATTTGGGTTCCCTGTATCATACAACAAATTTCCACTGGTTTTGGGGCCTAGCATGAGTAGTTTGAGGATCAAAACAAGAATCAGTACTGGGTACCATCACCAGGGTGGGGGGATTCCATCATGCCAGTAAGTCTCTTGTGGCTTTCCACAGTTTTCAGTAGCATTCTTTAGTTTGTATTTACTTTTATTTGTGGTTTACTTTAAAAATATTTAGCTTTTGCAGCCTTTTTGAGATACAACTATCTCTTTCAGTGTGCTTGTTGGGCCTAAGGAGCTAGTGGTAGATCCCAAACATCCCAGTTGAAATCACTGATGGACATCAGATCTGCACCTCTCAATAGCCCACAGAGCATTCCCACTTTTCTACTTCTACAATCCCAAAAAGATTGTAATCATTTTGAATTTGAAAGCTTTTCTTGATTCTGTCCCTCTGTAACATTTTTCTTGTCCTCACTGAATATGTAAAGTTTATTCATATATTTACCCGACCTATACAGCACTGTTAAAGCCTCACTACAAATACCAGTTCAAACTGATTTCTCCCTTTGTTTGTTGAACTAACAAATGGTGAGTATTGGACTCCTAGTAAGACACACTGAATATGCTCACTTTTATAAAGTAAGCATTGTGTTTGCTGCTTAGAAGATGCTATGTTACTATAAGGACAATGTGATGGTAGTAAAAATAATAGTCTGGACAGGTACAGTTGTCTTGAGAGCACAACACAAAAATCTGAAAATGAATCATAATGGACACATAGTCTTTAATCACATTATGGAAAAAGGTGGAGGTGGGAAAGAAAATTTCAGGTAGAAATGAATGTACAGCTGTACAGAGTGAGAAATAGTATGGAAATTACAAATACAGCTGTCACTATAAGGTGAAGTGAACAGAGTTCAGGTCATGATATGTTAGCAATTTTTGACATTAATGTGGGGGTAATTTGGAGGGCTCCTGGGGTATAGATAAAAGGTTAATATATTCATATTTTTCTTTTCTATTCTTTCTTTTATGTGCAAAAGTTTATGGATGTCTAATGAATGAGTTCTATCTTGTAAATACCTACAAGCAAATGGAAATACATATATCCTTGATATCAGAAGTAGCTGGATAATGATAAAGATAATGATAAAATAAGTTATTTGAAGTAATTATTGAAGTATATATGGCTTCCAAACTTTTGCCTAATATTCAAAATACGAAGACAATTTTCAGCTTTTCAAATTCACGTTAAATTGCTTGTATCTACACCATTTCAGTCCCTCTAGTTTATCAAACTAGAGTTTATCAAACTATTGCTTGAAGGCTCTTCTTTCTGAAAATCACCTGAGTTACCAATCTAGAGTGACTACCATTTCTAAAATCACCTAAACATCAGATAATGTGTTCTATTTTTAAAAGTGCTCTTACAATTTCTTTCACACATTTTGGCATATAACACTCTGAAGTTAGAAGTACAGAGTTAATATTATAAAAGATACATTAATTCACAATGATGTGGACTTTTTTTTTTATTCTCTTTCCTAAAACTTTCTTTTTAATGAGGAGTTTTTAAGCCTCTCTGTAAAATATTGAACCATAGCATCAAGGTATATTCATAGCAATACTTCAGTTGAATTCATTTGAAATTGGAAAATGTGTGTGTTCACTGGAGCATTTAAAATGATGCACAACACACGCTAATTTATTAGAATAAAGTCAAACTAAGTCTCAATTAGAGAAAAGACCACAATAAATAGTTTGAGGAGAATCCTCAGGGTAAGTGTAGAATAGACTTTATAATTCTTTACAGGCATATATTTCCACCTCAAATTTAAAGAAAAATCCTTTGCACATTGAATTCAAAACCTCAGTTAATTATTTCAGTTTTATATATTTCCCCATGCAAAATACATTTTAACTTCTCAAATCTCTACCTTATTTCAAGGTCATTAGTTTAATGAGACACTATCTAAGATAGTCTATGAATAATCATTTCACAGGAGAGCTTTTAGTTCTTATTCGTTCCCCTATTTATGCAGCACAACTCTAGCTCAGTCCCCTAACACATAAACAGTTTAAAAAACCAATTTTAAGCATTATATGTGATCGCTTATAAATGTCTACCATATTTCATATAACTTTGTTTTAACAAGGTTATCTGTATTAGATTTCGGCTTGTTCCAAGAACACACTTGCCTTATTTGTAACATTTTGTTCTGATAATAAGGAATAAATTGTCTGAGCATTACCTCTGAATTTGCTATATCTCATATGATATTTTTAATTGAACAAAACCCCATAGGAACTCCTATAAACATGTGGGTATTATCCTAAAAGAAGTTTTCTAAGAGACTTGAAATTTTAATCAAATAGCTTTGGGGATAGAGATAAGAGAAGAGGAAGGAGAAAACAGATTCAGTTCAAAGAATTTTAGTAATTATGGCAGCAATAGATAATACTTTAAGCTAAAGACAAAAAAAATGGAAGAAACTTGTTTTTAGTTTCTACTGCTAAGTAGTCAATAATTTTGAAATTTCAGTAACAGTTGTGTATTAAGCTTATCTATGTACTAAGTACTTTGAGGTTTATACACTGTATTTGACATTGCTCCACATCAAAGGGACAAAATAATTGAAAGTAAATATATATTAGCATTAAACATAATCAAAGATATATGCAAAAAATGTAATATAAAACTTTCACATTTGAGGTCTCTCTGTGTGCGTTCTCAGTTGTGTCCGACTCTTGGGGACCCTGTGGACTGTAGCCCACTAGTCTCCTTTGTCCATGGGACCCTCCAGGCAAGAATACTGGAGTGGGTTTCCTGGCCCTCCTCCAAGGGATCTTCCTGATTGAGATTCTTTACCCACTGAGCCACCAGAAGCCCTGAGGTCTTTCTAAAACGATATAACACAGAGCATGTCTTTTGACAAATAAAGGATATTAATAATTTCATCTTATATATGGCTTCAAGACCTGTTGCTCATATATAAAGCATAATGTTCTGCTTTATTACTTAAACTAAATCCATTTCAAAGCATACCTCTCTTGGAGATAAACAGAACTTATCACTTATTTAACAAAGGCTAAATGCTGGCCTCATTTATACAAGAAACATAAGTTTCAAAATGACAGCATGACAGCACACACAGAATATTAGTTTTAAACATGGATGTTCAGTTTAGTTCAGTTGCTCAGTCATGTCCGACTCTTTGCAACCCCATGAATTGCAGCACGCCAGGCCTTCCTGTCCATCACCAGCTCCTGGAGTTCACCCAAACTCATGTCCATCGAGTCGGTGATGCCACTCAGCCATCTCATCCTCTGTCGTCCCCTTCTCCTCCTGCCACCAATCCCGCCCAGCATCAGAGTCTTTTCCAATGAGTCTACTCTTCTCATGAGGTGGCCAAAGTACTGGAGTTTCAGCTTCAGCATCATGCCTTCCAATGAACACCCAGGACTGATCTTTAGGATGGACTGGTTGGATCTCCTTGTAGTCCAAGGGACTCTCAAGAGTCTTCTCTAACATCACAGCTCAAAAACATCAATTCTTTGATGCTCAGCTTTCTTCACAGTCCGACTCTCACATCCACACATGACCACTGGAAAAACCATAGCCTAGACTAGATGGACTTTTGTTGAAAAAGTAGTCTCTGCTTCTGAATATGTTATCTACGTTGGTCATGACTTTCCTTCCAAGGAGTGAGCATCTTTTAATTTCATGGCTGCAGTCACCATCTGCAGTGATTTTGGAGCTCCCAAAAATAAAGTCTGACACTGTTTCCCCATCTATTTGCCATGAAGTGATGGGATCAGATGCCATGATCTTAGTTTTCTGAATGTTGAGCTTTAAGCCAACTTTTTTGCTCTCCTCTTTCACTTTCATCAATAGGCTTTTTAGTTCCTCTTCACTTTCTGCCATAAGGGTGGTGTCATCTGCATATCTGAGGTTTTTGATATTTCTCCCAGCAATCGTGATTACAGCTTGTGCTTCTTCCAGCCCAGTGTTTCTCATGATGTACTCTGCATATAAGTTAAATAAGCAAGGTAACAATATACAGCCTTGATGTGCTCCTTTCCCTATTTGGAACCAGTCTGTTCATAGGTATATGTAAAATAAAATCCATAATCGACATAGTAAAAAGGAGTGTTTTATAATACACAGCACTTTTGTATATATTTTGGTAAAATTTAACAACAGTTGAGGAATTTGCTACTAAGATTCTATAACTCTAAACAATGTGCTTCTAACAATATATTTTTTGTTTAATTTTAAGCATAAATTTAAAATGAATAATTTTATAATTTAAATACATCTTATTTTATAAACATTACTTATACACTTGAAAGTATCAGATGCTAAAGATATGGAATTTATAATGATTTTAGTTAACACTATATAAAGAATTTAGAACTTTTCATTCTACTTAAATAAACTCAATTGGGAGGTACCTGGATGCATATTTACTTCTACAATTTTTTTCTCCTACATCTTTAAGAGAAAACAATAAAGAATACATACTTTTCAAAAAATAATAAATATCTGAGTAAGATTATTAATTTATTCAAGGGTAATATTTTTCTTTTCTATTTTAGATTTATATTTTTAAATAAAATAAAAAATTTGTATGAATAAGTTATGCATCTATTTAAAGAAAAAATTAAATTGCCTATTTTTGATTGCTACCTAATATTGGGTTAACATATTTAAATTTATATATAAAATGATTAGATGTGTCTCTTTCTCAGGTATACTGCTACTGCTAAGTCGCTTCAGTCGTGTCCAACTCTGTGTGACCTCATAGACGGCAGCCCACCAGCCTCCCCTGTCCCTGGGATTCTCCAGGCAAGAACGCTGGAGTGGGTTGCCATTTCCTTCTCCAATGCATGGAAGTGAAAAGTGAAAGTAAAGCTGCTCAGTCATGTCTGACTCTTAGTGACCCCGTGGACTGCAGCCTACCAGGCTCCTCCATCCATGGGATTTTCCAGGCAAGAGTACTGGAGTGTGGTGCCATTGTCTTCTCCACTCAGGCATATAAAATCACATATGAAATTAATGAAAGAACTTACTAGAGGAAAAATAGGACTTGTCTAAACATCTGTGTATATCCTATGACTTTTTTAGTTTGTGTTATATATAATATATCGGCTTCTAAGGTGGCCCAGTGGGAAAGAATCCACCTGCAAATGCAGGAGAAACAAGAAATGGAAGTTTGATCCATGGATTGGGAAGATTTCCTTGAGTATGAAATGGTAACTTCTTCAGTACTCTTGCCTGGAGAATTTTATGGACAGAGGAGCCTGGCAGGCTTCAGTCCATTGAATCACAAAAGAGTCGAACACAACTTAAGCCTGGCACAGGTCTCTTGTGACAGTCTGCTGCTGCTGCTGCTGTGTCGCCCGAGTCGTGTCTGACTCTGTGCGACCCCATAGACAGCAGCCCACCAGGCTCCCCCGTTAGGGCGTCACAAAGAGTCAGACATGACCAAGTCCACATATATAACATATATGTAATTATATATTATAAATAATATTATATGTAGTTATATATAACTGTTCTGTCTCTATATTATGTAGTTTTAATATACTAATATATTTTCTGAAATAGGAAAAATACGCAAAAATATTCCTTTGCAAAAAAATCTGTACTATGTGGGAGGAGAAACTCGATATGTTATGACATAAGAGTTAAGTGCAACTGAAATGAGGAAAATTAGAACTACTACTGAAGTAGAATCAATACAATTTATAACTAATTAGATGTAAGTAAAAATAAGAAGGAAGAAAGTCAAGTGAATGAAGTTTGAATTTAGAATAAGAGCACTGAGTACCTGAATACCTGGAGATATTAATATATAGTAATTTCTTACTTAAGGATAAGAAATTATGGTGACAAGTTTCTTTTGGGTATGATTATTTGTTTTATTCTTTGTTTACTTTCCAAATGTAGATATAAATCATTTGAAAATATACACCTATATCTCAAGAACCTAGTGGTCACTGCAGACTCCTATAAGGTATAGAGAAGTAATTTTCATATGTACGAAAAGTGAAAGTGTCAGTCACTCAGTTGTCTCCTACTCTTTGCAACCCCATGGATAGTAGCCTGCCAGGCTCCTCAGACCATGAAATTCTCCAGGCAAGAATACTGGAGTGGGTAGCCATTCTCTTCTTCAAGCGTTCTTACTGACCTTGGGATTAAACCCAGGTCTCCTGTATTGCAGGCAGATGCATTTACTCTCTGAGCTACCAGGGAATCATCATCATTCTGTTGGATCTGGTGATGAAAGAAGAAAACACATTCTATTGATAGAGATTTGATACTTTCACCTATAAAAATCCCCCCTTTCTGGCTGAACAATCATTTAAAATAAAACAGAGATACTTGCTCAAATAGCTCCAGTGTTGTGGGGACATGTTAGTTTCTTTAGACTTGTTCCCTATAAGGTCAGCTAGTGGCAGGAAAAAAAAAAAAAAGAATAACTAGACATATGAGGACAGAGAAGAAAAGTATACATCTTCTAATTTATTTTCCAATATATAACAACACATTTTCCCATGGGAGCTCTTGGTAATGTATGGCTCTGTCTTCACCCAAAATCCTCATATTCTTAAACCATTAGCTTTCATTTTACCTAATAATATAAAAATTCCAAACACTCAAGTCCTTGACAACATGCATAATATAGGGACTGTATGTATAACTATATATGTCCAGCACAAAATTTTACACATAAAAATGGTAAAAAAAATATATTAAATGAATGCTGATACAGTTTCCAATTTAAATTTGTCTCGCTAATAAATTCATAGTAGGCAGAATCTCTACTATGAGTTCTTTCTATTTCCACAGATCACACAGTATTCTATATAGTTCAGTTGCCAGGACTTCGATTCTCAGTAACAGAAAACCAATTGTAACTAGTTCAAAAAAAAAAAAAAAAAAAAAACATTTTGAAGCTTGCATATCTATGAAATCAAAGAGAACACTCTTGCTTAAAGTATGACTAGGTCCTAGAATTCAAAAGGTGTTATCAATGGTCTCTCTTTCTTGTTCACTTTCATCCATTGTACATACTTTTAAAACAATATTTCCTAAGCAAGTCTTCACCATATGTTGGGCTTATGATCCACTGGGAGCCCAAGGATCAGCTGGTTCTCAGTCATATCCTTTCAGAAAGGGAGTTTCCTTTCTTTGTAGAATCAATAATAATGATATAAAAAGGATTCTTAATTATCTAGTGTTGTATAACCTTTAATCTAATCACAATCCAGGTGTGCCTGCTAGTGCTACATATTGGCTATCTCAGATCATTTATCTACCAAAAGGAATTAAGGAAAATGATAATGCTGACACCATCTGATGAGGGTAAGGGGACAGTTCCTGAAAGAAAATAATATTAAATGGTCAAGAAATAATTGAAATACATTCAGATCAGATCAGTCGCTCAGTCGTGTCCGACTCTTTGCGACCCCATGAACAGCAGCACGCCAGGCCTCCCTGTCCATCACCAGCTCCCGGAGGTCACCCAGACTCGCATCCATCGAGTCAGTGATGCCATCCAGCCATCTCATCCTCTGTCGTCCCCTTCTCCTCCTGCCCTCAATCCCTCCCAGCATCAGAGTCTTCTCCAATGAGTCAACTCTTCGCATGAGGTGGCCAAAATACTGGAGTTTCAGCTTTAGCATCATTCCTTCTAAAGAAATTCCAGGATTGATCTCCTTCAAAATGGACTGGTTGGATCCTCTTGCAGTCCAAGGGACTCTCAAGAGTCTTCTCCAACACCACAGTTCAAAAGCATCAATTCTTCGGCGCTCAGCCTTCTTCACAGTCCAGCTCTCACATCCATACATGACCACAGGAATGACCATAGCCTTGACTAGGCAAACCTTTGTTGGTAAAGTAATGTCTCTGCTTTTGAATATGCTATCTAGGTTGGTCATAACTTTCCTTCCAAGGAGCAAGCGTCTTTTAATTTCATGGCTGCAGTCACCATCTGCAGTGATTTTGGAGCCCAGAAAAACAAAGTCTGACACTGTTTCCACTGTTTCCCCATCTATTTCCCATGCAGTGATGGGACCAGATGCCATGATCTTCGTTTTCTGAATGTTGAGCTTTAAGCCAACCTTTTCACTCTCCACTTTCACTTTCATCAAGAGGCTTTTTAGCCCCTCTTCACTTTCTGCCATAAGAGTGGTGTCATCTGCATATCTGAGGTTATTGATTACACAGTATAATTTTAATTGCAGATCAACTATTCTATATCATTAATAGATTTGAAGCACCTATATTTTCCTTTTGTTTGTTTGTTTCACAATTCTTCCATGTGAGCATAGGTGTTTTACATAGCCA
This sequence comes from Tragelaphus eurycerus, assembly GCA_935064755.1. NCBI lineage: Eukaryota > Metazoa > Chordata > Mammalia > Artiodactyla > Bovidae > Tragelaphus > Tragelaphus eurycerus. The sequence continues at coordinate 12,184,855 of CAKXYN010000061.1, forward strand.
CTGCTGCATAACTTACTGTGAAAATTTACTGGTTCAAAACAAAAACTTTAATTTGCTCATGATTTTGTGGAAGGATTCAGTTAGCAGGTCATGTCTGATTCATGTGGCAGGAGATGTAGTGTCTGGAGGTGGTGGGATCCATTTCCTGAATGCTTTCCAGGAAACCATCTATGCATCTTAGTGCTCTTGCTCCCTTCCTCTCTGTATTTTATCTGATTTTCTACAAGATGCATGAGACCTGAGCTTTTTTCTTTCTTTCTTTTTATGGAATGTTTGTCTCAGGATAATTATACTTCATATAGGGTTCCTAGAATGTAAAGTACTAGGCCATTTAATTATGCTTCCAACTGGTCCAGCATCACTTTTGCAGTATTTTATTGGTCAGACTCACGAGAGTGAAGTACACTACTCTAGCTCTTGAGAGAGGAGAGACAAGTTCATGTGAGAAGAGACATACTGTTGATGTGTTATGAACAGAAGCTGCTGCTACGGGTATATTAGATATATTTGGTTTAGAAAACCAGAATTTGATGACTTACAAGTAGTGATTACCATTTGATCAGCAAGAGTTATAACAACTAAATATTATTTTAACTGCTAAAATTATTAATGGTGTGCATGTTCCAATAAATTTATTTTACAGAACTAGTAATCAGTGTTTAGTGTCAAAAGTAGATTACTGATAAACACCATGATACCATACACGTTTCTTGATTGACCTTTAAAAGTGGCTGTTTACAAAGATCTCACACTGTGTGAGTGGAGTGAATGCAACGTTCCTTAATTATGAGTTTCTTTTAAACGCACACACACATAAGTCCATGATTTATCATAAAAAGCATAATATGATAGGTATAGATATTCTTTGAACAATAAATACTACAAAACTGTGAATTACATACAATGTCTGGCATCAGTGTTACCATCATATGACAGTATTTAATGTTTTCTTGTAGGAAGATTAAAATGATTGTAGCCATATGTCACTGGATTCCACAATAAATTGTAAAACAAGATTATTAATTATGTTTGCCATTTTTATTCCAGGAACTTTCAAAATCTGAAATGAAGACATTATTCAAGAAAATATTTTAAAAACCATGTTTAAAGTCTATAAATATTAAAGACTACAGGGTTACTATTTATTTTCAGAGAAAGCTTTTTAAATCACACATATAAATACTGAAACAATACATATTTATTCTCAATTATAAGCACCATTTTATTGGAAAGTGATCAAAGTATTTCACTGCATAATACAAATCAAGCAATCTAAGCACTCCTCATCGACCACTGAAAATGTGCAGAACTGCTGTCCTAAATAACCCAAAGAGGCTTGAGAGGTCATAGTAGCAATTCTTTTAAGCGTCCATTCATATAGCAAGTAGATATCACAAAAGGGTCTAAAAATAAGTTTTCAAAACTTGGAATAATTCAGAAAATGAAAAGGAGATATAAATATTAGTACTGAAATAATAAAATGCAAATGCAAAAATATATTGCAAGTAATTATTTTCACTTAAAATTATCATCTTGTAAATTAAATCTCTATCTCTGACAATTTTCTTTACAAAAGCATTAGAAGTTGCTGCAAATTATTTTGAAATGCTTGGTAACTGCATATTATAATTATTCTGTTGCTTAGAATAACCTTCTATATACAGGATTAGAAAATATTGGGAGCTGAAGGAACATATGTTTGATATGGATTCTTAAAAATAAATATAAATATTGTGAATAATCATCTCACTGAATTTCTTTCTGTAGCATAATTGAATTTGTGAGTTTTCTTAAAAATGCTGTAAGTTCAATAGAACATTTTATTTTATGTGAGACAAGGCATGACTACTTCAAGGTGCTGTAGAATGTTCAACTTCATTAGCAAATTTTTTAAAAATAAAATAACATTTAAGTACATTGGTTGATCATCTAGTTGAGAAAACATTAAGATGATTTACTCATTGTTAAAGGCTTACTCATTATCAAGGGCTTAAGATAAATTCAAAGTGTTTACTATGTGTATGCAAAAAAGTACATCTGGCTATATTTGTCAGAAAGACAATCAGATTATTTCTTTTTAAAACACTAAGTAACTCAGTAAAGCATTGTTTGCATGCATTTACTTTACATTTTCACAATGAGACTATTTGAGGACTTTTTTTCAAAATAATTAGAGTGACCCAGAAGAGCAGTCTCACTTTGGGATCATAATAGCAAATATAATATTAGATAATTCCTACATGATTGAAAGATAACTTTCTAAGTTGACCTGGATTTAATAGACTTTCTGTTTGAAAAATATAGGTTTTTTTGGAATTTCAAGAGACTTTTAACCTTTGATGTTTGTCTTTAATATGATTGCCTTGTGTAAATAAACCAATGGAATTTTTTTTTTTTTTTTTTCTGGGTCCAACTACTGATACTTTGGCCTATAGGCAATAGTTCCCAACAAATCTTCAGTCATTTTTATCTATGTTAGTGCATCTAAGCCCTGAAAAAAAAGCAAAACAGAATAATTTGGAATTTAAATAAAGCTAGAAAAAAAAAAAAACGAAAATATATCAATGTGTTTTGGAAAACAGATGGATCAAACATATCATATTTTAACATTACATAAAAAAAAACAGAAATATTCTTGTTTTTGATCTGCAAGACATAAAACTAGATGTGGCTTTTAGGCAAAAAATGTTCAATATTTATATAATCAAAACAAATGTATTAGGCTACATCAAGAAACATAAATATGCAAAAAACTAATAAATAAGTAAAACTTGTATTCATGAAACAATGATTAACATACAGGAGAATATACATTTTATCAAACTGTGATCTCAAAAGTCTAGATCCATTTACCTATCAATTTGCCTATTAACCTGCATCTCTGTATGTGTGAGGACGTGTGTGAGTGTGGATTTGTGTAATTAATTACTTGCTTATTGTAAGATATCATTTCTACCTGAAAGTGTCAGTTCATTGATGACATGTAAATGAATTAAATATACTGGAAAGAAGTCTAGAAATGAATATACATACTCATTCTGAAAGCAGTGCTGTGTACTACATGATCTGTTTAACTTAATTACAGATGTAGAAATTGGGGGCAAGAGAGTGTCCAGGCAATACAATTAAATATAAGAAATTCTTCTAAACTTCAGAAGAAAACCTATAAATTACTTAAAGCATTAAGTGAATAACAAAATACAGTACAGCATTGCAACTATAGTTAATAATACTGCATTGTGTATTTGAGAACTGCTAAGAGTAGATCTTAAAAGTTCTCATTATAAGAAAATAATTCTCTTTCTATGTATGTTGATGGATGTCAAGTAGACTTACTGTAGTGATCATTTTGCAGTACAGAAAAATATTGAATCATTATTATGTACACCTGAAATTAATGTGTCAGTTCAGTTCAGTTCAGTTGCTCAGTTGTGTCTGACTATTTGTGACTCCATGAATCACAGCACGGCAAGCCTCCCTGTCCATCACCAACTCCTGAAGTTCACTCAGACTCACATCCATAGAGCCAGTGATGCCATCCAGCCATCTCGTTCTCTGTCGTCCCCTTCTCCTCCTGCCCTCAATCCCTCTCAGCATCAGGGTCTCTTCCAATGAGTCAACTCTTCGTATGAGGTGGTCAAAGTATTGGAGTTTCAGCTTCTACATCACTCATTCCAATGAAAACCCAGGCCTGATCTCCTTTAGGATGGACTGGTTGGATCTCCTTGCAGTCCAAGGGACTCTCAAGAGTCTTCTCCAACACCACAGTTCAAGCACCAATTCTTTGGTGCTCAGCTTTCTTCACAGTCCAACTCTCACATCTATACATGACCACTGGAAAAACCATAGCCTTGACTAGACAGACCTTTGTTGGCAAAGTAATGTCTCTGCTTTTGAATATGTTATCTAGGTTGGTCATAACTTTTCTGCTAAGGAGTAAGCGTCTTTTAATTTCTTGGCTGCAGTCACCATCTGCAGTGAGTTTGGAGCCCCAAAAAGTCTGACACTGTTTCCACTATTTCCCCATCTATTTCCCATGCAGTGATGGGACCAGATTCCATGATCTTCATTTTCTGAATGTTGAGCTTTAAGCCAACTTTTTACTCTCCTCTTTCATTTTCATCAAGAGGCTTTTTAGTTCTTCTTCACTTTCTACCATAAGAGTGGTGTCATCTGCATATCCAAGGTTATTGATATTTCTCCCGGCAATCTTGATTCCAGCCTGTGCTCCTTCCAGCCCAGTGTTTCTCATGATGTACTCTGTAGATAAGTTAAATAAGCAGCTTGACAATACACAGCCTGACGTACTCCTTTTCATATTTGGAACCAGTCTGTTGTTCCATGTCCAATTCTAACTGTTGCTTCCTGACCTGCATACAGATTTCTCAAAAGGCAGGTCAGGTGGTCTGGTATTCCCTTCTCTTTCAGAATTTTCCACACTTTATTGTGATCCACAGAGTCAAAGGCTTTGCCATAGTCAATAAAGCAGAAATAGATGTTTTTCTGGAACTCTCTTGCTTTTTTCATGATCCAGCAGATATTGGCAATTTGATCTCTGGTTCCTCTGCCTTTTCTAAAACCAGCTTGAACATCAGGAAGTTCACGGTTCACATATTGCTGAAGCCTGGCTTGGAGAATTTTGAGCATTACTTTACTAGCATGTGAGATGAGTGCAATTGTGCTGTAGTTTGACCATTCTTTGGCATTGCTTTTCTTTGGTATTGGAATTAATGTGTCAATTACACTTTAATTTCAAAGCAAAATGAATATAGATAGCCATAAAAACCAGTAAAACCTCATTTCCTTTTTTTCTTTGTATCTATGCTCTTTTATGAGGGATGCAGATTGACATTTAGTCAGTATAGTGTATATTTGGGAATTTTGGGAGAAAACAACTGTTACAATTATTTTTCTGTGAAGGAGAACTAAATGGAAAGGCCAAATGAACTTCCATTATGGACTTAGAGGTCAGGCATCTTATGCAGAATTAATATGAGTAAGAAATCTTAATATTTTTTACTAATGTTCTTTTAAAATAATTGTTCATCTATTACTGTGTAGTAAAATTATAATGAGTATTAATATGACTTGATTCCTTGAGTAGAAGAAAAACTGTTCTCTTAAAACTGATTCACATACTCTGGTTTCTTGCAAACCTGAGTAAAGAGGACATCTTAAAAATAAACTTGAAGCTTATTGTAAATGAATAAATAAAAATAAGTAAATATCTAAATAAAGACAGCAATTAGACCTCCAATAATCAGTTTCACTAATAATTTAGAAATCTAATAGTCCAGAACTATTTTTGTTTTCCCATGGATATGCACTCAAAGGTTATGTACCATTATAATGTGTTTTCAGTAACTCTGTCTTTATAGCTTGGAAAGACTCTAGATTCTCTGCCAAAGCAAAGTATATCAATTGTTAAAACAAGGACCGCCTGAGTTCTTGAACAAATAGAGCAGCTAATGTATGACTTCACGTGTGCCCTTTACATACACAAATACTGACCCACTAAAGAACAGCCCGGCTATAATTCTTGGACCAAAGAATAAGGAGAGTCTTTAAAAAACACACAGTGAAGTTCCATGTAGCCTTTTGTGAGACTTCAGCCTCAGGCATTTTATTTTCATGCTCATTAATTCTGATTTTGTCACAAATGAAAGAGAGATTTTTGAAAGGTTATGATATTCAGGACTTTCCACTGTGATTCATATCCACTTACAGTTTAGTCCATTGAGTGTTTCAAAGTAAGAACAAGGCACTGAAGCAAACTCTCAACTCAGTATATAAAATATGGCGCATGCTTTGTGCGCATTTACCAAGAGTGTTAAACATCTTTGCTTATAAAACATAGGGTTATCTAGAATCATTATCAAGATTAATTGTGATACATTATACAAACTGCCTTCTAAACCAAGGCAAAATACTTAGGATTTATTAGATATTTTAATTCCCATTAGACAGACACTATTACAAAATGCAGACAGCAATCCTTTTAAATATTTGTCAAAAAATGAGGAAGGTTGTCATCCTCATATGCATCACAGATTTTTTCCTCCTAGCTGTTTTATTTTCTTTTACCAGCTGCTGGTTACCTCCTCTCAGTCCTTCTTGGTTTGTGTGAAAAGTCATTCACATTCTTCATAAACTAATTTCCCTCAGTCGGTAAAGGAAAATTGTTCACTCTGTCAGGAGAGGGATGCTGTTAAGAAACACATATATTACAAAAATGTCTTCAGTATTCATACCCTTAAAACCCATGGTCAGGATAGTAAAATGTTCTCACTTGTACAAAAATGACTGCATACTGCATACAGAGTAGCACTTTTCCTACCTTCCTGTGTCGGTAGCTTTTCCAAACAGGGAACAGAAGTTGAATGCAACTTTTTATCATATTAGATAAAGGCACCACAGAAACAAGAAATATAGAAAGTATGACTTATCATGACTTACTTCCTCACAATTATCTTGGCATCTACTGTATCATTTGCCAGATGCAGCCTTCATATTCCCAAACCAAGTCCATGCCAGGCTTATAGTACCACGCTTGTGCTGTGTATAAATAGCATTCTAGCTGTAAATTATGCACCTACAGATGCTTTTCTAAAATGTTGTCAGCACCAACAGGTAAGATTTAGTGTGTAGAATCATGAAAAAAAAATTAAAATACTAACACTGAAATTTTTATATCTGTTGTAAAAAATGTTCACAAAATACTGAATATTGAACTTGAATATTCTAGCTAAATAACCATAAGTAATGAAGAATACTAGTGCATTGCTTTTATAGAAATCTTTCTTATTTCTTTTGCTAATTACCTAAATTATCATCATTTAAAGGTGATATTCATATTATTATTGTCTTAAAATTACAAAAGATATAAAATATGAATGATAGAATATTATTCAAATGATGTATTAGAATGCTTAAAAGCTTTAACTATTGGTCATCTGCTCTGTCCAAGCCTCCCTAAACAAATTAATAGACAGTTTTATAAGGACTATAACAATTTTCTTGCAGTGTTCTTTTGTTTTAACATATCAGTCGATATATTTTAAAAAATCTGCGAAGTTAACCATAAAAACTTCTTAAATGCTTCCTGTACTCATGTTAAGCATAAGACAGTGAAAAATATATGTAGATTTTGGGGATCATCAGATCAGATCAGATCAGTTGCTCAGTCGTGTCCGACTCTTTGCGACCCCATGAATCACAGCACATCAGGCCTCCCTGTCCATCACCAATTCCCGAAGGTCACACAGACTCACATCCATCGAGTCAGTAATGCCATCCAGCCATCTCATCCTCTGTTGTCCCCTTCTCCTCCTGCCCCCAATCCTCCCCAGCATCAAAGTCTTCTCCAATGAGTCAACTCTTCGCATGAGGTGGCCAAAATACTGGAGTTTCAGCCTTAGCATCATTCCTTCCAAAGAAATCCCAGGGCTGATCTCCTTCAGAATGGACCGGTTGGATCTCCTTGCAGTCCAAGGGACTCTCAAGAGTCTTCTCCAACACCACAGTTCAAAAGCATCAATTCTTCGGCGCTCAGCCTTCTTCACAGTCCAGCTCTCACATCCATACATGATCACAGGAAAGATCATAGCCTTGACTAGGCGAACCTTTGTTGGCAAAATAATGTCTCTGTTTTTGAATATGCTATCTAGGATGGTCATAACTTTCCTTCCAAGGAATAAGCGTCTTTTAATTTCACGGGTGCAGTCACCATCTGCAGTGATTTTGGAGCCCAGAAAAATAAAGTCTGACACTGTGTCCACTGTTTCTCCATCTATTTCCCATGCAGTGATGGGACCAGATGCCATGATCTTCGTTTTCTGAATGTTGAGCTTTAAGCCAACCTTTTCACTCTCCACTTTCACTTTCATCAAGAGGCTTTTTAGTTCCTCTTCACTTTCTGCCATAAGGGTGGTGTCATCTGCATATCTGAGGTTATTGATATTTCTCCCAGCAATCTTGATTCCAACTTGTGTTTCTTCCAGTCCAGCATTTCTCATGATGTACTCTGCATATAAATTAAATAAACAGGGTGACAATATACAGCCTTGATGTACTCCTTTTCCTATTTGGAAACAGTCTGTTATTCCATGTCCAGTTCTAACTGTTGTTTCCTGACCTGCATACAGATTTCTCAAGAGGCAGATCACGTGGTCTGGTATTCCCATCTCTTTCAGAATTTTCCACAGTTTATTGTGATCCACACAGTCAAAGGCTTTGGCATAGTCAATAAAGCAGAAATAGATGTTTTTCTGGAACTCTCTTGCTTTTTAGATGATCCAGTGGATGTTGGCAATGTGATCTCTGGTTCCTCTGCCTTTTCTAAAACCAGCTTGAACATCAGGAAGTTCACGGTTTTCATATTGCTGAAGCCTGTCTTGGAGAATTTTGAGCATTATTTTACTAGCGTGTGAGATGAGTGCATAAGGCAATATAAATAATACCTTAAAGTTAACACCAGGTTATGCGCTTGAGTACTGAAGGCAGGGTCTATTTCAAATCTTGTATCTTCTATTTGCAACTCAAAGATCTTGTGCAACATTATGTATTATGCCCTAGATTTCAATCTGTATAATTAAGATTATATCCATCTCAAATGGTTTTTGTGAGATTATAAGTAAAACACTTACATCAGTGCCTGGTCCATAGTAATCAATTAATATTAGTTATTACTATTGTTATTTCTGGTGTCAAAAAATTCAGTATTAATCTGACAATTAGAAATATTATGATCTCTATATTATGAAACGGTTTGGCTCAAATAACAGATTAGAACAGAAGATTGAAGAGCAAATTTGGTGTATCGAAAAAAGGGATGCATATTTATGTGTGCTGTGTGCTTAGTTGATTCAGTTGTATCAGACTCTTTACAACCCCATGGACTCTAACCCACCAGGCTCCTCTGTCCATGGAATTTTCCAGGCAAGAATACTGGAGTGAGTTGCCTCTTCCAGTGGATCCTTCCAACCCAGGGATTGAACCCTTATCTCTTGAATCTCCTGCATTGGCCTGGGAAGTCCATTCTACTGGACACAGAAGTTATACTGAGAATTCATTTGGTGCATTTTGCCTCTTGTTGGGAGTAAGTAGGACAGTGTTCCCACTCATGTTTCTCCAAGTCAGAAGGCCTAGATAAACTTATGGAAAATATGGTCTACATCTTAAATGGACTCAGGATTAGGTCTTTCTCTCTCTTGTGAAAAATGCTAATGATTGGCTAATTAAGGAGAGGGGCTCTGGAGTCATGTGCCCAGAGGTATTTACTAAACAGGATTGTGATATCTGTGAGGTTCTTCAGAAGAAGGTGGCCTGGTAAACCACAAATAAAAAGAATGAATCAGAATTTCATTATCTGCCAGACAGAGGCCCCTGGAGAAAATGTTTGTATAATTTAGGACTTCCCAAGTAGTGCAGTGGTGAAGAATCTGCCTGCAATGCAGGAGACCCAGGTTCATTCCCTGGGTCAGGAATATCCCTTGGAGAAGAGAATGGCTACCCACTTCCAGTATACTTGCATGGAAAATTCCATGAGCAGAGGAACCTGATAGGCTACAGTCCATGGGGCTGCAAAGAGTCGGATGAGCAGCTAAGAATAAGCACGAGAAGGATTCAGGCATCAGTCATCCTCCTTTTTCCCTCCCCTCCCCTGCATATTCTACCCCAGTCTTGGGTTTACAAAAGCTAAGAAAAAAGAAAGGAGACAAAGAAGCAAAGCTGTTGAATTGACCTCCTTTGAATTTCTCAAGGTTTGTGTTCATCTCTTACACCCAGGATGGGGAACTTGTGGGAACAGGTGCTCTTCTTGCCTTGCCTGGCTAATGCTGAAGCTACAGGGTCACTTTACATAACCTTGTGCAACTGATCTTCCCTAAAATAGCCCACATTTTTACCTTTGAGACCAGGCCAGATGTTACATTAGACAGTGTATTGACTTTGTAATCAAAGACAGAGGATCAAGCTGTATATTTTTTTTTCCTTTTTATTGGTTAATTGCTTAATCACAGTTTTTTTGTTTGTTTTGTTTTTAGGGTTTTTTTTTTTTTAACTGTTTTAGTCTCTTCATCTGCAAAATGACTGTGTAGGGCAAGATGATATGAATGTTTTTTATGTCAGCTTTGATTAGAAGGCTCAGTTGTAGTATAACTATTTGTCAGGAAGTGCCCATTTACATTGGACTGAGCTGGAGATTTTGCCACTGTGTCAATCAGTGAATTCTTGATCACATATCATTGATGAGCATCATCATTTTGTTTATTCTATCTTGAATGATTGAAAGGTATTTCCTCCCACTACTTACACTCACTTCACTCAAGTATTTAAGTGCTTTCAAACAATAGTTTAATATTCATGGAGTTAAAGCCTTTTCTGAGAGCTTTCAGTATTAATTTTTCCTTGATTGTATATTAAGAAGTGAAAATATCAAATTTTAAAATGTCTGTATTTGTTCTGACTCTTATCCTCTCTCAAGTATTTCTGGCTGTTCTTTTTCCTGTTGGCACTATTGAATGTACCATAGTAAAACTGGGGATTTAAGATGTATTCATTTGTCATGTGTGCTTTCCCATTTATTGTTTTATAATAGATAATATCAGCTTATGAACTCATGAATTTTTTATTTTGACATTAATATCTTTTTTGCTTTCCTGAATAGCTGAATCTGATAAATGTTGATTTTATTATTATACAATGCAGGAAAATAAGTAAACTCTGCTTATAATTATTTAATTTATATGAGACAATTTTAATTTCTATACAGTGAAGGTTTTCATAATTTGGGGATATATATATATATCTTTAAGAACATCTAGAGTGTGTCTGGGGGAAGGCAATGGCACCCCACCCCAGTACTCTTGCCTGGAAAATCCGATGGATGGAGGAGGAGCCTGGTAGGCTGCAGTCTATGGGGTCGCTAAGAGTCGGACATGACTGAGCGACTTCACTTTCACTTTTCCCTTTCATGCATTGGAGAAGGAAATGGCAACGCACTCCAGTGTTCTTGCCTGGAGAATCCCAGGGACGGGGGAGCCTGGTGGGCTGCCGTCTGTGGGGTCACACAGAGTCCGACACGACTGAAGTGACTTAGCAGCAGCAGCAGCAGAGTGTGTCTAAAATTTGACCTGAGTATCAGAGAAATTTGCCTTCTTGAAACATATTTATAAATATAATATGAGAGATGTTTTATAATATATTAAAGGCTTTCTGAATATTATACAATGTTAATTATTTTCAATTTAAAATATTCATTATTTCAAATACTGTATTATTTCCAATTTCAAATTGTTATTTCAAAACTTGAAAAACACAATGACCAACTCTTTAACTCCTTGAACTCCGCTTGTATTATTTACTTCAATTTTAATATTTTTGATAAACTTTGCAGTTGAAAACAAACTACATGCTGTCATAAGCAGAAATAAAAAGAATAGAATCTCTTGTACTCAAATGTCCTAAGCCTCACACTGAAAAGTATTTGCCAACTCTATTATGCTAGATATTTATAACGCTAGGAAAATGAATACTATGATTTTCCCATCACTGATAGGGTGATAACCCATTTGAGTTTTCTCAGTGTTACAGCCTTTCCTCAGAACCTTAGCTCTTAGGGCTCTTGTGACATCCTGTGCTTTGGCTCTGAAATAAATTTTATAATTCAATTTCCAAGATGAATAGAAGCCAACATTTCTTGTCATTTCTGATTCATCATTAGATAGATTGATTGTGTGCTGTGCTCAGTCATGCAGTCAAGTCCGACTCTTTGCAAATGCATGGACTGTAGTCTCCTCTGTCTACAGGATTTTTCCTAGCAAGAATACTGGAGTGGGTTGCCATTTCTTCCTCCAAGGTTTCTTCCTGACCTAGGGATTGAAGCTGTATTGGCAGGTAGATTCTTTACCACTGAGCCACCTGTGAAGCCCATAGGTTGATTAACATTTATTTGGCACTGTTTTCCACAGTGTTGAGTCCCAATCACATTCCCAGAAAGAAGTAACCACAGGAATGCAAATTAACTCTTTCAAGTATGCATTTTCAGGCCAACTGGCTTTCAATTCCAAAAGTAAATGCACCTTGTGAGATAACTAATTGTAGCCTAAATTATATTGTTAGGGTAAAATGTTGCAAAATTGAGAGATATTAAAAGAATATTTGGTTGATTAAGAGAGAGAAATAGTGTCAGGTTGCAGAAAGTAGAGGAGATACATGTTATATCACGTTACAATATATCAAGCAAAAAGTAAACGTATATATGAATGAATATTTTAGATGTTCACCAACATGAAATAAAATTAAAAAAAATAATTTAGGATGCCTCTCCTTCTAAATAATTTGGAGAGACATTCTAAGGTTGTTCAGTGGTAAAGAATCTGCCTGCTAATGTAGAAGATTCAGTTCAATCCCTGGATTGGGAAGATATCCTGGAGAAGGAAATCGCTACCCACTCCAGTACTCTTGCCTGGAAAATTCCATGGAGGGAGGAGCCTGGAGTGCTAGAGTCACTAGGGTTGCAAAGAGTCAGACATGACTGAGCATATACAAACACAGAATGCCCCCTGATGAATTAGTCTGAAATAATATTTTATGACTATTTTAGATGTTTATCCACATTGAAATAAGAATTAAAAAATAATTATTTAGGATGTCTCTTGATGAATTAGTTTGAAATAGTATTTTAAAATGTATGAGTGCTGAATCAAGTGATAGTCTAAGCATTTAAATATATTATTTAGTTTATACTTGGCAAAAATATTTACCTTATTTCTATTAGTAAACAACTATTTGCTTATCTTGCATCCCATTAAAATTATAATTCCTGCCTGTCAATTGAGCCAAATTTACTGCTTGTATTTCCCTAAGAAAATTTAAGTGGAAAATAATATAAGAATATAAGACTAGAAATAAACTTGGCAAAACACAATTATTTTTTTATTAATAAATGGTTCATATTATAAATGTCTTTATGTTTTGTAGCTTGGGGGAATAACTGCCAGTTTTGTGTTTGTCAGATACAATAAAAACATAAAAAATAGAATGAAATGCACATAAATTTTCTTATTTGTTTAATTATGAATTAAGTTTTCATTTCTGTGTTTAATCTCTCAGAAATGTTGATGTACTCTTAAAAAAAACACTTTTTTTCATGATTATCTAATGATAATTTATTTTTTGATTTTTTAATATTTTAAATGTTATGACAGATGTCATATAACAAAAGTTACCCTACTCTTTTACATTTTTGAAAGTTGTTATCGATCAATGGCTCAGCTGTGCCCGACCCTTTGCGAGCCACGGACTGAAGCACACCAGGCTTCCCTGTACTTCACCACCTCTCAGAGCTTGCTCAAACTCACATCCATTGAATTGGTCATGCTATCCAACCATTTCATCCCCTGTCGTTCACTTATTCGCCTGCCCTCAATCTTTTCCAGGATCAGGGTCTTTTCCTGTGAGCTGGCTCTTTACATTGGGTGGCCAAAGTATTGGAGCTTCAGCTTTAGCATCAGTCCTTCTAATGAATATTCAGAGTTGATTTCCTTCAGGATTGACTGGTTTGATCTCCTTTCAGTCCAAGGGACTTTCAAGAGTCTTATTCAACACCACGGTTCAAAAGCATCAAATCTTCAGTGCTCAGCCTTAGTGGTCCAACACTCACATAGCTTTGACTAGACGGATTTTTGTTAGCAAATTAATGTCTTTGCTTTTTTATATGCTGATAGGTTTGCCGTATGCTTCCCTGGTGGCTCAGATGGTGAAGAATCTGCCTGCAGTGCAGGAGACCTGAGTTCAGTCCCTGGGTCAGGAAGATCCCCTGCAAAGGGAATCGCAACCCACTCCAGTATTCTTGACTGAAGAATTCCATGGACAGAGAAACCTGATGGGCTACAGTCTATGGGGTCAAAAAGAATCGGACATAACTGAGTGACTAATGCACACAGGTTTGTCATAGGTTTTCTTTTAAGGAGCAAGCTTCTTTTAATTTCATGGCTGTATTCACCATCTGAAGTGATTTTGAAGCCAAGGAAAATAAAGTCTGTCATTATTTCCATTGTTTCCCCATCTATTTGCCAGGAAGTGATGGGACCAGTTGCCACAATCTTAGTTTTCTAAATCTTGAGTAAACCAGTTTTTTCACTCTCCTCTTTCACCTTCATCAAGAGGATCTTTAGTTCCTCTTAGCTTTCTGTCATAAGGGTAGTGTCATCTGCGTATCTGAGGTTATTGATATTTCTCCCAGCAATCTTGATTCCAGCATGTGTTTCATCCAGCGTGGCATTTCTCATGATGTACTCTGCATACAAGTTAAATAATAGTGTGACAATATACCACCTTTCCCAATTTTGAACCAGTCCATTGTTCCATGTCTAGTTCTAACTGTTGTTTATTGACCTGCATATTAAAAGTTAAGTTTCTATAAATTGTTGTATATGCAAGAATTTTAGGAGGGAAATGGAGTAGTGCATATACAGAAAGCGAATACTTTAAATAATGTAATGAATATGTCTGAAAATAATCTGGTGAAGCTTAATCGTGAATTATATTCATGTAGTTGTTTTATTTATGAAAGTCAGTCCCTATCCAATGTTCTGGCAAAACAGAGAAGTATAAAACCTGATAAAAGGATGAGTAGAAAATCTATATAAAATTAAGACTGTTCTGTTACTAAAGATCCCCTGCCATTCTAGAATGGTGTACTGACTCTCCTTATGCATAAAATACATGAAAAGTGAATCTTGTTATTGATAAATGTCTCAACTACCCTAAATCACCTATAAGCATAAAAAATACATTTCATTCACATTTGAAAAATTTAGAGGATTATAGACATAGCTATTCTTCATAGAAATGCATTCTTTATAAAATACTATTTTGAAGTAAATCCAAGGATATCTATAATAGGATAAATTCATACATTTCTAGCATAGTAGATTACAGAGACTCCAATGTACTCACAGTCTATATTTCAGTACAATAGAATAACAAAGCATAAACTTAACTTATCAAAGAAGTACATACAAATGCCATTTTATATTTTTCTCTTTACACAAAGCAACTTACACCCCCATCCTTTATTTTTAATCAACCATGTAATAGGCATAGTAAATTGAATGAGAAATTGGTACAAATGTACTACCTGTCTCTATTAAGATACTTACAAGAAAATATTTTTTAAAAAGAAAGCTTTAAACAGTATCCTAGCCTGATTTTAAAATCCGCATATGTTTTTAGTAAAATATTGTTTATTCTCTATACTTTTGCATTATCCTTCATAATAACAGGTAAGTATTGCCAGGTACTGTCATAAAGGTCTAATTACCTTATGCCCTGGTTTATACTAGCCATTTTGTAGAACCCCTTAATGATCTGGTTCTGAGTTTATTGTCATTATTATGATACAAAAGGCAAACAAACTACAATGAGAGGGATTCTATCAATGACAATAACAAAACAGGTATATTGAAGAAGAGTTCAAATGAATAAACTGCAATTCAATTTATTCTTAGCCTTGCTCATTTTGATTTTTGTTAGTGACATACAGGATAGTTACAATAGAATACACTTTATTATCAAGGTTGCAGAGATTGTATGATTCTACACTGGCTTAAAATTTTGCATCTAAAAATCCTATTAATAGAGCAGAAACTGTGCTTCTAATATATTTACTTCATTTTTCCTACTCTTGTCTGAAAAGAAAAAAATAGCTATGATATAATGTAATGTACACTTAATATTAGACAAAACACTGAGACTTGTATGACTATGGTTTTAAAAAGAAAAACCGGTTATATAAAATTTCTCTGAAACCCTACTCATTTAATGCCAGAATAACAGAACACTTATAGGAAGAGCATTTAGCATACCAGTTTCTCATAAAAATGTGTTATAATAAATAAAATTTGTTTGGTCCTCATGAGATTAGTCTTTTCATTTACTTATTTTTCTTAGACAATTTATTTTGAAAGTCAAGCATCTGAAAACATTCAAATTTAATATATTGCCCTCTAAAATCATGATAAAATGTCATGTAATGATATCTCACATTGTCATGTAATGTCATGTAATGATATATCACATGTAATGATATCTCACAACAGAGAAGAGACTGTTCCCTCAATCTATATTTATTAGATGCCTTCTAAATGCTCACTGTATTCACACATAATGTAAAAATGATGAGTAACCCTTAGAAGTAGACAAAACATGAATAAATCATGTCAAGCAGTGATTCAAGCAGTGATATGAGTTATGGAAAAATTCAGGAAAGTCAGAGACATAAAGTGGGGTCTGTGATGGTGAGATATTTTTTTCTTTACACAGGGCTATGAAAAAGACCTCCCTGAATAAGTGATATATTTAAGCACAGACTTGAAGAGAGGAAGTGAACCAGAAAATATCTATAAAATAGTTCTCCAGGCAGATGGTGTAACAAACTAAAAGGCCCTGTGGTAGGAACATATATGGCATGTTTAAAGGCAGCAAGAAATTGAATGACCAAGGTGAAGATTGAGGCTAAAAGTAGTGAGTGAAGGAGATAGTGAGAAGAAATGAGAAAGTAAGGGGTTAAGGTGCCTTAAACAACTGGATGAATGAAGCTGCCATTAACCAAAACCTGAAAGGAAAACCTGAAGATGAAGCAGGTTTGAGATCTCTGAATAAGGAGTTCACATTAGGTTTATTCAGGTTGATATGTTGTCAGACCTCCCATTGTAGGGGTTAAGATGGTTATTCTGGAATATAAAAGAGAAGTCTGGACTGGAGATAAAAAGTTAACACTCATGATTATTAAGTTGGAATTTAAAGTTTTGAAAATGGATGCAATCACCAGAGGAGGAAAAACAGAAAGAACAAAGATTCAGGGACTGTATCATGGTTCAGAGACCATTGGTTAGAGCTGAACTAAAATCTTGGAGAGAACTCAAAGCTTAAAGATGTGAAAGATGTGGGCCAATGGCTTTGCTAGAGGACTGGCACCTCCTGCAAACCTGTGGCCTTGAAGAAAGCAAGTCTTTGACTAAGTACCTTGAAATATGTCTCCCCATCCTCCGATCTCCTATTCCTCCATCTGTTGACCCCTACAGGAAACCAGATGGGTAGGAAGCTCAACTGAAGTAGTCCCTGGAAACTAAATTTATGGGATGGATCAAGAGGAAATAAGAGAATAATAGATCAGTAGTTGGAAAGGGAGACTAGCTAGTACACATGGAATGGAGAGTAAGTTGGGATTAAATAGGGTTAGTGATGATTCTAGTAACTATGGTGGAGGAAGAGAGGGTAAGGAAAAAGGTATTCATAAGAAAGTCATAATAATGGGAGACTTTTTTGGTTCAATGTTTAAGACTTTGCCTTCCAATGCAAGGAGTTGCCTTCAAATGCAGGTTTGATCCTTTGTTGGGGAGCTAAGATTCCGCATGCCTCTTAGCTAGAAAAAAACAAAACATAAAACAGAAGCAATATTGTAACAAGTTCAATAAATACTTTTAAAAATGGTCCACATCAAAAGAAATCTTAAGACTCCACCAGAAAATTACTAGAACTAATCAATGAATATAGTAAAGTTGCAGGATATAAAATCAACTCACAGAAATCCCTTGCACTCCTGTACACTAATAATGAGAAAATAGAAAGAGAATTTAAGAAAACAATTCCATTCACCATTGCAATGAAAAGAATAAAATACTTAGGAATATATCTACCTAAAAAACTAAAGACCTATATATAGAAAACTATAAAACACTGGTGAAAGAAATCAAAGAGGACACTAATAGATGGAGAAATATACCATGTTCATGGATTGGTAGAATCAATATAGTGAAAATGAGTATACTACCCAAAACAATTTATAGATTCAATGCAATCCCCATCAAGCCACCAACGGTATTCTTCACAGAGCTAGAAAAAATAATTTCTCAATTTGTATGGAAACACAAAAAAACTTCGTATAGCCAAAGCTATCTTGAGAAAGAAGAATGTAATTGGAGGAATCAACCTGCCTGACTTCAGGCTCTACTACAAAGCCATAGTCATCAAAACAGTATGATACTGGCACAAAGACAGAAATATAGATCAATGGAACAAAATAGAAAGTCTAGAGATAAATCCACACACCTATGGACAACTTATCTTTGACAAAGGAGGCAGGAATATACAATGGATTAAAGACAATCTCTTTAACAAGTGGTGCTGGGAAAACTGGTCAAACACTTGTAAAAGAATGAAACTAGAACACTTTCTAACACCATACACAAAAATAAACTCAAAATGGATTAAAGATCTAAATGTAAGACCAGAAACTATAAAACTCCTAGAGGAAAACATAGGCAAAACACTCTCTGACATGCATCACAGCAGGATCCTCTATGATCCACCTCCCAGAATATTGGAAATAAAATAAAAAATAAACAAATGGGACCTAATAAAACTTAAAAGTTTCTGCACAACAAAGGAACTATAAGCAAGGTGAAAAGACAGCCTTCAGAATGGGAGAAAATAATAGCAAATGAAGCAACAAACAACTAATCTCAAAAATGTACAAGCAACTCCTACAGCTCAATTCCAGAAAAATAAATGACCCAATCAAAAAATGGGCCAAAGAACTAAATAGACATTTCTCCAAAGAAGACATACAGATGGCTAACAAACACATGGAAAGATGCTCAACATCACTCATTATCAGAGAAATGCAAATCAAAACCACTATGAGGTACCATTTCACGCCAGTCAGAATGGCTGCAATTCAAAAGTCCACAAGCAATAAATGCTGGAGAGGGTGTGGAGAAAAGGGAGCCCTCTTACACTGTTGGTGGGAATGCAAACTAGTGCAGCCACTATGGAGAACAGTATGGAGATTCCTCAAAAAAGCTGGGAATAGAACTGCCTTATGATCCAGCAATCCCACTGCTGGGCATAAACACTGAGAAAACCAGAATTGAAAGAGACACGTGTACCCCAATTTTCATCGCAGCACTGTTTATGATAGCCAGGACATGGAAGCAACCTAGATGTCCATCTGCAGATGAATGGATTAGAAAGCTGTGGTACATATACACAATGGAGTTTTACTCAGCCATTAAAAAGAATACATTTGAATCAGTTCTAATGAGGTGGATGGAACTGGAGCTTATTATACAGAGTGAAATAAGCCAGAAAGAAAAACACCAATACAGTATACTAATGCATATATATGGAATTTAGAAAGATGGTAATAATAACCCGGTATACGAGACAGCAAAAGAGACACTGATGTATAGAACAGTCTTTTGGACTCTGGGAGAGGGAGAGGGTGGGATGATTTGGGAGAATGGCATTGAAATAAGTATAATATCGTATATGAAATGAGTCTCCAGTCCAGGTTCAATGCCTGATACCGGATGCCTGGGGCTGGTGCACTGGGACGACCCAGAGGGATGGTATGGGGAGGGAGGAGGGAGGAGGGTTCAGGATGGGGAACACATGTATACCTGTGGCAGATTCATTTTGATACATGGCAAAACCAATACAATATTGTAAATAAAATAAAATAAAAATAAAATTTAAAAAAAGAAATCCTAAAAATAAAATTAAAAAAAAAGAAATCCTAAAAATAAAAATAATAATGAAATATGCATTCTGCTAAGGAGTAAAGTGGGCTTCCCAGGTGGTGCTAGTGGTAAAGAACTTGCTTGCCAATGCAGGAGACATAAGAGACGTGGGTTCGATCCCTGGGTTGAGAAGATCCCCTGGAGGAGGGCATAGCCACCCACTCCAGTATTCTTGTTTGGAGAATCCCATGGAAAGAGGAACTTGGTGGGCTACCAGTCCATAGGCTTGCGACTGAAGTGACACGACTGAAGCAAATTAGCACTCACACAAGGAGAAAAGTAGGAAGAGGGAGGAGAAATAGTTAACAGTTGGATCAGTAGGCTATAGGTCCTGGGATATTTGAAGAACTGCTGGAGTTAGGTTAGAGTAGAAAGTGGTCAGGAAAGAAAACAGGTGATGATAAGAGAAGGAAATGGTCACTGTGGCTGCAGTTATTGTTGGGGTCACTGTACCCTGATGGAAGTGTGTGGCTGAGGAAGATTAAAGAACAGAGAGAGGGATTAGTCTGGGTATGGAGATACAGATGCATTTATCTTTTCAAGAACCTGAAATGATCTTAAATCTTTCTTATGTTATGTGGAGACCAAGGTGGTAGTATCCGATCAAGAAGTAGCTAATCATGGAGATATTTTTATTAATTAATGCCTATGTATTCCTAAAATTCTCTTTATAATTAGCTCATATTACCAAAATGAAGAAAAGTAAAACTAGTGTCAGACTGTTTAGGGATACTTTCTAGAACATATTGGTATTATTTGGGTCATATTTTCAGTTTGCTTAGGAATACTTGTAAACTCAGAAGTATTTCCCACTACTTAGTGACATGCATTTTATATATGATTCTTTGAATAATAAAAGAACATCACAACTTATTTTCTATGCCTTTTGAGTAAATACGCTACCACCTACTTTTGATGTAATTATCTTTGAAAAGTAGAAAGGAGAGTCAGGAACAGATTTCTTGTGGGTAGAAATTAATAGAAAGGAACCACTATAACAGTGGGAGCCTTGGGCAGGCAAGCTGTCTGTCTCCTCTGTGTTCTGAGTCTCAAAAAGACACTTAATTTTCTCAGAATAAGCCTAGGAAAAACCCAAGAGCAATGAAGTCATGTCATGGACCAGGACAGCTCACCACAATCTTGTCAGCCAGAATATATATCCCCAAGAACAGATGCTCAGACGTTGAGAATATCTACTCTGGGAACAGAGACAGGAATATAGGAACACAGACCATGAAAACTTCAATGAAAGAAAGGGGAAGGAGGATCATGGTGGGATGGAGAGCTGCTGCCATGCCTGGTTATGTTCACATAAACAAGAAAAAAATTTTCTAATTTTGATTTTTTTTAATTGACAAAAAATTTTGGGTAAATTTTTCTGTTTCAGACTACTACTGATTTTCTGTCCCTATTAGGTATTATTGGAGGGAAAGAGTACGTTGAGGAGAGAGGAGGGTTTGGAGCACTACTGACTGGATTTTGTCGGTAGATACAGAATTAAACTAGATGACAGCTGCTTTTATATATTTTCTCTGGGACTGTTCTGTTTCTTTCCATTTAATTCAACATCAATAAAAATGTGTTGTGGTTTATTAACTAGTAAAGTAAGTTTAGTAACCTCAGAACAATGTATATTCCACTCTTGCCCAAACGTTTTAGGGTATTGTTTGGTGGCTGCCATGTTCAACTCTTTTGCAACTTCGTGGACTATAGCCCACTGGGCTCCACTGTCAATGGGGTTTCCCATGTAAGAATACTGGAGTGGTTTGCCACTTCTTTTTCCAGGAAATCTTCCCAATGCAAGGATCAAGCCTGCATTGACCAGTGAATTCTTTACCACTGAGCCACCAGGGAAGACTTTGGGGTAATAAATACATTCACAAAAGATGGAAGGTTGATTTGATTGTATGTCCACCAGCTTTTGCTTCTTGCTATAGTATTTATCGGGCTTTCCAGGTGGCACTAGTGGTAAAGAACCTACCCGCCAATGCAAGAGAGGGAAGAGATGTGGGTTCTATCCCTTGGTCAGGAAAATTCCATGCAATCCACTCCAGTACTCTTGCCTGGAGAATCCCACGGAGAGAGGAGCCTGGTGGGTTGCATAGGGTCTTTGTCCATGGGGTCACAAAGAGTCAGACACTACTGAAATGACTTAGCACAGTACAGCACATAGTACTGATCACTCTTTGAGATTATACTTTTAAATTATAGTTTACTTGCTTCTCGTCTGTTGCTTCCCCAATAAAAATGATCAAAAGGACCTTGTTTGACTGGTTTAGCCCTGTGTGTTCAGATCTTGGGATGAAGCTAGGAAAAAAATGAATGAATGAATGAATGATGAATGAGTGCTAGATCTTCACATTTTTGATCAAGAAATGCCCTCAGGCAGCATATTCACTGGGAAAGACTTCTTTCAAGAAATGCTGTTCTCAAAGGTTTAGTTCTTTCATGTCTCAAGTTTTAAGAAAATAACTCTACTACAAACTCAATTCAACTAAACATAAGCCTTTGAAGTAGTTTGACATGAAACCTCATCCACAAATGCTTGTAAAATGCAAAGATGGAAACCACAGTTTAAAACTGTACAACTTTATAAAATAAATTCACAATAAAATAATATATATATACACACACATTTGTCTACAGTTTAGATATCTTTTCTAAAAATAAAGAATGTTTAGATTCCTTCATCAATCATTTCAAAAATAAAATAATTATCATTAATGAATGCTCCAAAGAGTCCATTCTGTTGTTGCCAGAAATAAAATAGCAAGGTCTATTTCAATATAGCAAGTCACACTCTGTTTGTTTATTAGCCAAATTTCTATGATAGTTATTTATTCCAGTGTTTCCTCCAAAAGGTATATAACCCCACTAGTTTTGAATCATACTAAAGGATTATTCAAGATGATCTGGCTTTAAATGAAGATGAATATTATGATTCTAAATATAATGGTTCAGCAATTTTTTAAAAGACAAAAGCAGAATAGAGTTCAATACACTTACTAATATATGTCACAAATGACACAGATTATCATTATCATCAAAAATTGCCCCCATAGTACAATCATAAATTATATAATACCCATTAACATTGGTTTGAAAGGACTCTTGTAATAGGCAAACAGATTCACATAGATAAAACCAGCAGTTCCTTAAAATTTTTATATAAGGTGATCTATTTTAATATAAAATGTTCTTTAATAATTAATTACGTGAGATAAAGTATTTGTGTTTTCTTTTTTGAAAAGTAAAATTATGAAAAATTTTATATAACAAATAATTTCCTTAGATAAAAAATGGTCTATAATGTAGAATATTAAAGATAATATTTGATTTGATATATCTTGAGAACTCTATTGTCAAGTGCTGTGATATCTCTGGTTTGACATTTGTTCTGAACTTCAAAAAATAACAAATTAGCTGGAGGCATTTCTTGATATCACTGGACAAAATCATTGCTCAGTTACTGAACTTAGAAAGTTCAGGAAAATGTAAATAAATTTGACATAACCATCTGCATTTGCTAACATAAAGTGAGGCAGAATCTTATTACAGAAAAAAATTTAATTGAATATCGTTTAAGAAGTGAAATACATAAAGACAAATTGTTACATTTTCATGGGATTGAAAGGAAATTATACATGTTTATTGCAATAATAAAATATTTTATCAAGCCAAACTGTATTTTCCCTGCAAATTCTTCCTCTATTTGATTCTCATGAAAATCTGTTCCAAATTTCAGTATGTATGCACCTATGTGCATGAACAGCCATGTAAAGGTTTGTTAGTATGTCCTGTCCTATGTCCTGTTTGCTGTCCCAATCTTTATCCTGGTCCACATTTATTCTTGCCTGTATTACATTTACTGTCTTTCTGTCTTTCACAACTTCATTTATGGGCCTGATTCATTTTATGTAAAATAAAGTCAGTAGCACACAACCACCTTACTCAGCTGGTTCTTAGGGCCCTATGGAGTTCTATAGTTGGCCCTATGGAGCACTCCGCCCCCCCCCCCTTTTTTTTGTATTTGCATGTGGAATCCCACAAAAATGCTTTTGGCCAAGGATCTGATTAACCTCAAATTGAATAAGGCAAAGGTTGTATCAGATACCTACTCACTCAGAAATGCCTGTCCACTTACAATGCATCATTTTTTTGTGTGTATGCTTAGTCACTTAGTCATGTCCGACTCTCTGTGACCCCTTGGTCTGCAGCCTGCCAGGCTCCTTTGTCCATGGGCTTCCCAGATAAGAATACAAGAGGGGGTCGTCACTCCCTTCTCCAGGGGATCTTCCCAACCCAGGGATAGAACCCAGGTTTCATACATTTCAGGCAGATTCTTTACCAACTGAGCCACCAGGGAATCAACTGCTTGTTAACATCTTGGGTATGATATATGCTGAAAGCAAAATCCTTGTGACTTTGGGGTACTGGCCTATAGCACACATTTTAAATCAAGACTATAGTATGATGCTCTTTTCCTATTGCCTGACTACACTATATAGTAATCAAAGCATGTAGGTACGAGTGATACTCTCAGTTACAAACACATTCCTGAATTTCTCCATCTTCCACAAAAGGCATTAGACTACTTGTTTGAAAGTCTTTATGTGCAAGTGTGAAAACTCTTATTTTTCCTCCAAGAGCCACAATAATGTTTTTATCAAATTGGAAGCAGGCACTTCCAATGACCTATCATTATATCTTTGTTTTATATAATTATTTATTTATTTATTTTTAACTGAAGGATAATTGCTTTACAGTATTGTTGTGGGTCTACCAAACATCAGCATGAATCAGCCATAGGTTTACTCATGTCCCCTCCCACTTGAGCATCCCTCTCACCTCCCTCCCACCACTCTAAGTTGGTACCAAGCCCCAGTTTGAGTTCCTTGAGGCATACAGCAAATTCCCATTGGCCATCCATTTTATATGTGGTAATGTACGTTTCCATATTAGTAATTGACCTTATTTTACTGCACAGAGAGACAATGCATAGTGCTGCTATTTTGGCTGGAATGCTGGACTCTAATTAGAAAGATGTGATAGGTTGGCTCATACCATGTGGGCATGAAAGAACACATTTGGAACTCAGGCTATGTGTTGAGACATATCTTACTATTTTTTAAGTCAATCAGTCAAAGTTAATGGGCTGGTTCTGATCAGTCCATCAATGACAGAGTTGTCAGGAATGAAGCTTTGAGTTTCTGCAAGAGAAAAATATTGTTGCTAAGTTGAATTTATCTGAGGATAAAAAGAAAAGAAATTGTTTATTTTCTGGTGTTATGATTGGTTCAGTATGTGAGGACTGTAGTAATGGTATGCATGTTTTTCTTCCTTACTGAGTCATTGACACTTTTATGCATATTATTTAAATTTCCTATGCTTATATTCCTACTTTTTTATATAAAGTATATGAGTGGTTAATTTTATAATTAAGTCCATGAGATACAAAATAATATAGAATTTTGCCAGAAAAAGAGATGAGATGTATACCACCAAAGATGAATATAACCACCACTGAGATGTGTTTTGTTTATATGACTGATAGTGCATTTATGTTTGAGTAAATCCTCTCATCAGCTTGCCTTATGGGTTTCATACTTTTCAATTTCCACACATATGTGAACCAATTATTTTATATATGTATGCACATATATAATATTAAGATAGATCACATATATTGACATGTTTATATATAATACAATATATAAATTAACATTTTTCCTATCAATAAATTTATCTATCCCATTGGTACTGTTTTTCTGAAAAACCCTGATGGATATAGTTCTCTTTAATTAACATGATAAGTTGAAGAACATTTTTACACACACTTTGAGAAAATATGAGTTGCTTTTAGCAGGTCTATATTGTCAACATGCAGCTGACTTATGGCAGTTGCTGTACTTACAACTGAATAAAGAGATGAGCTACTCAAACATTTACAGTATTTCCCATTTATTGGGGTCATGTGCAGGCTGGCTAGAAAACTTTCAGTGATGTATGTTATGTAGTGACTCATGTGGACAATCATTATATAAACTGTCCCCTATTTTCAGTATTTTTTAAATGTAGGAACAAAAAAAGCTGAAATTCTTCTATAGTGCATTCTAAGTAATAAAACAAGATGCCTACCTCAGCAGTCTTACCCTGTAAACATGATCCTTTTTGAGAGTTTGTCCCACTGCTGAACATTTTAACTTTGTTTAATACAGGCCTATTTTTCATTAGGTTTTTAAACATTTAAAATGTGCTCAAAACAGAAATGCAAATATTGTTAATCTTTTTTTTTTTTTTTAATTCTACGTAGGGAAATGAAAATAAAATGAATCCAAAAAAATTTGCCACTTAGTTTTAATGATTAATAAACATTAATACCTAATTCATTTAATTAGCAGAATACATTCTAAACTAAAACATATTATGCATAGGTTTAATTATCTATATTTCCATAGTGAGACAACAATATTCCTTAGGAAATTCCTGAAGGGCTTTACAGATTTATAAAAGATGTTTAATCACTAATTTCATTTCATTTACTGCTCTGTCTGCCCTTCTGGATCACAAAGTTAAATAATTTGGGGGTATTCAGAGTCTTTGCCAAGAATTAAATCCAATCATTTCCATTTTTTATAATGAAAATATAGGCACATAAGTGATATTATTTCATCATATTTATGAATATTGAACTGAGTAGCACTTGATGTTTAGGTATCCATTTGTGCTGCTTTTGTCTTTTGAGGTTTGAGTATCAAATATCATTTTTGTTTAATATTTGCTAAAATATTTTAACTTAATAAAATTCAAGTAACAGAAGTATGTATCAAAAATAGCTGAATATTTTCTTTGCAACACTTTTGGGGTAAATCTAAATTTAAATGTAGTTTAAATGTTTCCTTTCTCAGCTAATTCAGAGACCATGAGAACTGTGAATATTTAGTATATAATTCAAAGCTTCTGCTGCATTGTGAGACAAAAACAGAGATTAACAAAGTCAAACTCTTTGTTTTAAGGGAAAAATGAAGCCTACTGAGAATGCTTCTAAATGGAGCATAACTGTTTTATAACATGAATCAGGCAGAATGAGTTGGTAGGGTTATAAAACAATTAAAGTTATTCATCGAGCCTGGAGTAGTAAAGTAAGAGTTCAGAGCTAATAGCGTTTCATCACTGGAAGTAGCAAAGAACAGGAACCTATTTATCATTGAGCTCTAACTGCAAGTGCAATTTATGGCTAGATGTTTGTGTTTCTGTTATGCTGAGAGATCAAATAAAATGTGTAAAGAATTAATTTTTTGGAAGTCAGGTCAACAATGAAGACATTTAAAAAGGATAGACAAAAACCAAAACAAGGAAGAAATTGCTTTAACGTCACATCCCACTGATGAACTGTGTTATCAAATTAAGTTAATCAATTCAGTAGTAATTTAAACATCTATAATTTTCAATGAATAAAATATAATGTAAGCCACTGGAGATTAAAAAAAGCTTCTAAATGTATATTCATTAGTTTATAGTGTTAAGCATATAATGACTGACTTCATTTACAGTATGCAGTTTGTTTTAGTAAATTACCAGAAGCATCAAAAGAAACTGAAGCACACCCAACATTAAATGGATACAGCAGACACTACTAATTATGAGAACACTTTAATATTTAGGAGACTTCATTATTCACTGGGCAGAGAATATAAGCAAATGGTCACATTACACATTTTTATGGAAGGACTAAAAACATTTTAATATTAAAACCAAAATGAGAACACCATTTAGAAAAAAAGGAACTCAGAGAAAAATCATAATACATATTACCTCATTGCATTATGGTGCAAAGTTTATGACCCGAACTATGAAGTAATTGTGTATTCAACTGCCTGCCGAGATGTGATAGAGTGAAAAGCTTGAGCTTATGGTGGTAAAAGATATTTTTTTTGAGCAAGATAAAAATGTGTTAAATGCTGCCAAATCTAGATTTCAAGTCTCTCTAACTAGATTTTATGTTATACAGTAGTATAATTTGACAAAGTGATAATAGACTTCAGTGAGAGCAGAACTAAATTATACTGGCTCTGAATAGAAAATCTCATTTGAAGACTCAACTACTCTCATGTTTAGCTAGATTATTATACTTTAATGAGAAACAGGCACTCAGATGCCAATCAGCAAGTCTAGACACTATTTCAATATTGTGTGACCAGATGAGAACTCTAAATTTGATTTTCATGCTCTGAGAATTAATATTCAACATTCACAGTGTATTAGATCTCTGCACATTTTCTTTGTCCTGCTCTAAAGGAAAAGCTAGAATAGTTCTGCCTCTGTTCCTTCTCACCTGTATCCACAGATGGTTTGATACTGATATATTTCTAATCTTGGCATTCACTTGCTTAAAATCCATCAGCAGATTCCAAATAATTCTCAGAAAGCAGGTAAAAGTCCTTAACGTTACCCACAATGTCTTCCTTATGTTTGCATGTAACTCCAGTTTGATATTCTATCCAACCAGAGTGATTGTATTGAAAATAATTAAACGCTAGTGAAGCAGAGGCAGGGAACTGCCAGGAAAGATTTCAACTGATGGGCCCATGTATGCCAGGCATCATCTTTTAAAATTTTGGATCTTAGGTGATTGGAATATTTCTTAGACCAGGAATACATGAGGGGCTCAAGATAAAGACCTTTTATTGTTCTGTCCCCAACCATCCCCTTCTGGGTTTTAATCATACTGATACTTCCTCTGACACACAAAGGTGTTAAACTTCTTCTAATCAATGAGATCTTGATATCTGGTGTTTCTCCTTCCTCAAAATCTTTTCGTTCCCCTAACATTTTCATATGGCTAAGTGTTACACATCTTCCAGGATTCAAAGTGTTATTTAATCTTCATCACAGACTGGATTACACTTTTTCAGTTATTTTCCTCAGAAACTATCCTGTACTAAGCTTGCACAGAACAAACTGATACTATTACATATTATTAAATATTTACTTATTTAGCATCAGTCTCTAACTCTAAACCAATGGTTTTCATATTCGCAGACCTATAATCACCTGGGTTCATAGTCAAAAATGCCAATGCTTAGAGTGCATTCTACAATGAATGTATCAGGTTCTTTTTTCCATGGCTCAAGCATTGATAGTTTAGCAAGATCCTTGGTGACTGTTATGTAAGTTAACATTTAAAAACCACTCTGTTGAAGATAGTATTTAAGAGCACTTTACATACCTAGTATAGAGTGCAGCGTACAATTGGTATTTGAAATATAGTTGAATGAAGAATGTACATGAAAACAGTTCACTTACATAAGTTTATTTTCAAGGGTCATAGTTTGAACTTATATAATACAGAATGAGCTGGGAATAGAGTTCGAGCATGGATATTTTTAAAATTTTATGCTACATTTCAATAATCACTGATGCTGAATCCTTCAACAGAGTTTTTTCTGTTTCAAGGTACCTGGGGGTAGATGCCATATTACAAGCTCTAAATTATTGGTCAATATTAATCTATCATTTCCCACATGTTGCTTCCTCTTGCTTTCTCCTTCCCCTTTAAAAAAAAAACTTTCTCCTTCACCTTTTCTTTGTTTATCTCTATTTATATGTTATCTTTTCATACCTCATTAACTCCTCAACTTCTATGTTAGACTTCTGGTTCCCACTGATACCCAAGTGGATGGTTTCAATATTCTGTAGTTCTCAAGCCTAAGAAAATAAGAAGGTAAATAATATATGTGAAAAAAATATTAATCTATCATTTCCCACATGTTGCTTCTTCTTGCTTCCTCCTTCCCCTTTAAAAAAAAAACTTTCTTCTTCACCTTTTCTTTGTTTATCCCTATTTATATGTTATCTTTTCATACCTCATTAACTCCTCAACTTCTATGTTAGACTTCTGGTTCCCACTGATACCCAAGTGGATGGTTTCAATATTCTGTAGTTCTCAAGCCTAAGAAAATAAGAAGGTAAATAATATATGTGAAAAAAATTGAAAATATAAAGTGTTATACCAATGATGAATGCTGTTTGACGTATAAGAAGACTAAATTTTTAGTACTATTTATGAACTTTTTATATTTACCAAAGTCAAATAAGACAGCATCAATTCCCAAATCAATTAAATTTAGAGTAAAAAGACCTCTATTTGCATCTCATATTTTAAGGCTCAATTAACTTTTGAGGTTCATTTAAGCTATTTTACAAAGATTGTTTTATAAAGTGTTCTTTATTTTGATACATATGGCCACAGTCTTGCACAGGTAAATCCTCAAATAGTTTAGTGTGTAAAATTACCATTCAATAAATCCATACAAAGCACCTTATGTATCTCTGAGTAAAAGATTTGGAGTTGTTCTACTTCTGGGAATACTAATGTTAAAGTAATGGAATGTTAGACTATGAAGAACCTTAGAGATTTAACTGTAAATGAGAGTTACACAAATAATTATGATGAACTTAGGAAAATTGGTCAGTTCAGTGATCTGCTCAACTAAGCAGCAGCATAGATGAGACGAGAAATCACTGCTGACTTCCAGTGAAATTTTCATTTAAAACCTAACTATCAAAAAACCTGTCTATAGCCTGTGTCACTCACAGAGAACATGCATAGTTCTGCTGTTTAGGTTTCTGAGCAAAGAGACTGCAGTTATTTTCTGATTACTAGAGTTTGCCAGATGATAGCATCTTTTCAAGCAATAGATTAGCTTGGATGCAATATATATATATATATAAGTTTCTGAGGTTACAATTTTAATAAACATAAATTATCTCATTTTCACAGAGAGGAAAGTTGTCAGTAAAACATGATATAACCTTCTTTGTTACAAATTAGAGACACACTCGTTATAAAAAGTCCTTTTCCTCGACAAAAATCAAGCCTTCAGGATCATAAGCACTTTCTGGGGTTTATTTGAGAACAGGTGTAAGTCAGTTGAGTTTGTAAAGATATGCCTTTAACTGCTGTGTGTACAATTGGAGTACACTTTCGTTTTTATTGTTCTAAGGATTTCTTTGGCCAAAAATGATACAGGCCCTTAGGGTGATAATTTTTACATGGTTTTTTAAGGGCTCTTTTAAATAGAAAACAATTTTGCTGCTGATTTCAGAGGACCAGTCCAAGATGAAGAAGGTATATTAAATTACTGAGCCTCCAATTGGAGAATTTTACATTAAATGATAGTCAAAATGACCCCCCCAAAAAAAAAGAATGAAGAAAAGATCGCAATTTCAAATACATTTTCCTCCTACAATATTTTATGGTTAAATTTTTTAGTTCAGTTAAACATTATCAGTGAAATTGTTCATTATGATATTTTGACTAATAGAAAAAGAAAGTCCATTCCTACACTTACACGGTAACATTCATGATGAAAAGAAAGCTAAGAGACTACAGTGTAAATGTTATATCACCATGACGGAACTAGAGAATTGTACCTCCATTTCATTGTCCCATATTTTGTATGTTAACTATATGTGCTGTATTATTGAAAAAAGGAATTGAATATTAATTGTGAATAACTGTAAGCTTTTTTAGAATTTTAACAATACAATATGCACTTACTTGAATGCCTTAGATAGTGGTGATAGAAGTAATCAAGAAGAATTTCTAATCATGGTTATTAACATAAAATTTTAAGTGCCTATTGTATGTAATCATATGACATCAAGGGCTGTAATGTTTATATTTCTGTTTATTTGCTTTCTGGATGTCAATACTAGATCCTTCACATAATGGACACTAGATTAAGTCACCTGATTTGAGCTGGACTATGTCATGGCTGTCATGAAATTAAGCTTGAAAACAAATCATATATTGTCTCTGAGGTTAATGAAATCTTTAATTAATTCCCATTCTTGGTTTTACTCATTTCTCATGGTCTCTAATCTAGCAAGCGATAAAGTATTTTTGAGGCTCACGATGTCAAGAGAAGGGCACCCATTGTTAATTAATACTTGTCATGACTTAATGTATTACTAGAGACTGCCAAGTATGAGAAGGCTCATTTTATAAGAAATCTTAAAATGGACAATTATGCTCTCACCTAGAAGTCATTCTTGGTTTTCTAGAATATGTGAACAGAGGTTTTTGAGGACGGTTCCTGAGTCTTCATTATTTCTTTTTACACTAGCCAAAAAGTGAAAATGTGATTTTGAACATTATCATTTATTTATCATAATTAACTTTTTCTTTAAAATGAGAGTAAAGCTGCACAGGACTTTCACACATTACATTTTATTAATATTTTAAAAATAACTTAAAATTACATGTCCTTATGTTGTTTGAACTAATGTGATCATTGCCAAATTAGAGTGGAATTACATTGTTTTTACATCTTGATCTCTGTATTAATAATAAACATGCCTGTGTTCAGTTCCTAAGTCGAGTTAGATTCTTCTCGACCTCATGAACTCACCAGTCTCCTCTGTCCATGGGATTCCAGTATTTCCAAGAATACTGAAGTGGGTTGCCATTTCCTTCTCCGGGAGACCTTTCTGACCCAGAGATTGAACCTGTGTCTGCTGCAGGCAGATGCTTTAATCACTGAGGCACCTGGGAAGCCCAAACCAATAAAAAGATAGCATTCATAGATTTGTACCCCTTGGTAAATTTTATAATTATTTAACCAACTAAATTTGACTGTTTGAATATAAAACACTTGTTTTTGTATAAATAGGTAAATCTTTATTGCAAACAATATATTCTAATAGTAGGCAACATATTAATATGTAGTGGTTTTTGTCAATCATCTCTTATGAGATTTACAGTATCTCAGTAAGTAAAAAAATACTCCAAAATAGCATTTCAAATAAAAATTAAAAACTTTGTAATGTCTTTTTCTGTGCAAGTTTTGGCTAATTTTCACTTTTAAGTTATTCACTTTAAGTCAAAATAGCAATGATTTCAATTTACTAATCGCATTTCTGATGTATAGTATATGTATATGTTCAGATGGAAGACCTCCTTAGTGATTTAAATATATATAGACACATATATGTATATATATATATATATATATATATATATATCTATAAGGGTGTTATTTTGAAGTAATTTTTATTAAAAATGATTTCTATAATGGTGTCATACTGATTATTGCATGGTGATGGAAAAGTTGTATTTTAAAAATGACAAAGCTTACTCTCACACATCTGATTGGTTTACACTGCAAAGTTGTTTTTAAATCCAAATTTAATATCATCAAATTTATAAAACTTGTTTTACTTCTCAGTATTCATATGCCCAAAACACACATTTCAACTTTGTCTATGAGTACAGTATTTCTAGCCCTTGTAAAACATCCTACTGTTACTTCTCATTTTTCTTCCTCAAGCTTTTCAAACTCAGATCTTGCATAGGCTTGGTGCAGATTCCTCATATTCCAAGTCCTTCATCTGCATTAAGGTCTTTCATGTATATTTTTCTTTCTTTAGATTCTCTCTGCAGAATTTTGCTTCCCCTAACATTGAACTTAATCTCCTTAACTTTGTTTCTAAAAATTCTTTATATTACAGCAAAAATTCATTTTCATACTAAACCTCCCCTCATCTTCCAAACTAGCGAGGTGTGCTTTACATGCTTTTAAAGCAGTACTTTATAAAATGAAGACAATCTAAGAGATCTATGGGACAACATTAAATACACCAATATTTGCATTATAGGGGTCCCAGAAGAAGACAGAAAGAAAGGACCTGAGGATATACTTTAAGAAATAATAGCTGAAAATTTCCCTAACATGGGAAAGGAAATAGTCAACCAAGTCTGAAAGCACACACAGTCCTAGGCAGGATAAACCCAAGGAAAAACACACCAAGACACATAGTAATCAAACTGAAAAAAATTAAAGACAAAGATAAGATATTAAAAGTCACAATTTATAGTTTTATTTTTATAACAATCATCTGTATTTTGTAGTTTTTAATTACTTGGATGGTTATTTGTTTTCTGCCACCAGGTTATAAAGTATCAAGTGATAAAATCTCATTTTTAAAAAATTACCAAAGATTGACCATGATGATGATGATGATGATGATGATGATGATGTATCACTCAGTCGTGTCCGACTCTGTGTGACCCCACAGACGGTAGCCCACCAGGCTCCCCCGTCTCTGGGATTCTCCAGGCAAGAACAATGGAGTGAGTTGCCATTTCCTTCTCCAATGCATGAAAGTGAAAAGTCAAAGTGAAGTCGCTCAGTCATATCCAACTCTTAGCGACTCCATGGACCGCAGCCTACCAGGATCATCCATCCATGGGATTTTCCAGGCAAGGGTACTGGAGTGGGGTGCCATTGCCTTCTCCAAGATTGACCATGGCAGGTACTAAATAAATAGCCTAAATGAAAGAATGAATGGGTAGTGAACATCTTCAGTTCAGTTCAGTCGCTCAGTTGTGTCCAACTGTTTGTGACTGGACATGGAACAACAGTCTGGTTCCAAATAGGAAAAGGAGTACATCAAGGCTGTATACTGTCACCCTGCTTATTTAACTTATATGCAGAGTACATCATGAGAAACGCTGGGCTGGAAGAAGCACAGCTGGAATCAAGATTGCTGGGAGAAATATCAATAACCTCAGATATGCACATGACACCACCCTCATGGCAGAAAGTGAAGAAGAACTAAAGAGCCTCTTGATGAAAGTGAACATCTTACAGAACACTAATTTATTTTATATTGCAGTATTAAGAAATATTCTAAATAATACAGTATATTTAGATGTCTTTAGTAACTACAAAAATGAGGTCCTCGCACACAAAATTACACTAAATTTAAACTTGTTTTAAGGTCAAAATCCCTTTACCTAAACTGAAATAAATTCACAATGCACATATAAATTCACCTGCACATATATCCCGTTAGATTATATTTATGCTCGCCTAGTCCAAGTGTACTGGAATAATTACTTTCCTTTCCTAGTTGTTTTTGGTTGCTATTGTCGGTGATTTTATTTACGCAGTTTTTGCTTATGATACATATTGAAACTATTAGTAAATTATTTAACATGACATTCTGACAACTTCCAAGAATATGAATTACTGAAATCTCCATTCTTGACTTTCTACTTTATGTAGGAAGAAGATTAGTGTTGGGATAGTTTTAATTTCTCCCTCAGTTGCTCAGCATTGTCTGACACTTTGCGACCCCAGGGACTGTAGCCCACCAGGCTCCTCTGTTCATGGAATTTCCCAGGCAAGAATATTGGAGTTTGCATTTACTCTCAACCAAAATAAGTGAATTAAAGCTGAGCATTATCAGAATCCCCTGAGGGGAGAATTTTCATCTGCATGTTTTTAAGTATCACTTTCCTGAGGAAATTTTGAAATGTAAAGAATCCCTTCTGTGACATGACCGATCCCAGCTCTAAAATTCTAAGAGGATCACTGCAGAAGTGCAACACTGTTGCTTCTGGAGGTGTGTTAGACTTCTTATATGTCTTACGGTTACAAAACGTTGAAAACTATTGACTTAAATGGTAGAAGTATGCTGTAAAAGAAAGGCAAAGCATTCTGGGAAACAACACTTTCAGCTAGGTATTTAATATAACCAAACTTTCTCTTCCTGTTTCACTCTCACTGTCATTTGGTAAACCTTCAGCGACTGATCTGATCTGATCTGATCTGATCTCTATCTCTCAGCTGCCCTTGTGGCTCAGCAGGTAAAGAATCTGCTTGCAATGCAGGAGACCTGGGTTCGATCCCTGGGTTGGGAAGATTCCCTGGAGAAGCAAAAGGCTACCCACTCCAGTATTCTGGCCTGGAGAACATGGACTGTCCATGGGGTCACAAAGACTCTGACACAACTGAGCGACTTTCACTTTTTGGAGATTCCCTTGACCTGCCTCTTGAGAAACCTATATGCAGGTCAGGAAGCAACAGTTAGAACTGGACATGGGACAAAAGACTGGTTCCTAATCGGAAAAAGACTACGTCAAGGCTGTATACTGTCACCGTGCTTATTTAACTTACATGCAGAGTACATCACGAGAAACACTGGGATGGAAGAAGCACAAGCTGGAATCAAGATTGCCAGGAGAAATATCAATAACCTCAGATATGCAGATGACAACACCCTTATGGCAGAAAGTGAAGAGGAACTCAAAAGCCTCTTGATGAAAGTAAAAGTGGAGAGTGAAAAAGTTGGCTTAAAGCTCAACATTCAGAAAACGAAGATCATGGCATCTGGTCCCATCACTTCATGAGAAATAGATGGGGAAACAGTGTCAGACTAATTTTTTGGGCTCCAAAATCACTGCAGATTGTGACTGCAGCCATGAAATTAAAAGACGCTTACTCCTAGGAAGGAAAGTTATGACCAACCTAAATAGCATATTCAAAAGCAGAGACATTACTTTGCCAACAAAGGTTCGCCTAGCCAAGGCTATGGTTTTTCCAGTGGTCATTTATGGATGTGAGTTGGACTGTGAAGAAAGCTGAGCACTGAAGAATTGATGCTTTTGAACTGTGGTGTTGAAGAAGACTCTTGAGAGTCCCTTGGACTGCAAGGAGATCCAATCAGTCCATTCTAAAGGAGATCAGTCCTGGGTATTCTTTGGAAGAAATGATGCTAAAGCTGAAACTCCAGTACTTTGGCCACCTCATGCAAAGAGTTGACTCAGTGGAAAAGACTCTGATGCTGGGAGGGATAGGGGGCAAGAGGAAAAGGGGATGACAGAGGATGAGATTGCTGGATAGCATCACTGACTCGATGGACGTGAGTCTGAGTGAACTCTGGGAGTTGGTGATGGACAGGGAGGCCTGGGGTGCTGCGATTCATGGGATCGCAAAGAGTCGGACACAACTGAGCCACTGAACTGAACTGACTTGTAGCTCAGTCTTTAAAGAATCTGCCTGCAGTGGAGGAGACCTGGGTTCGATCCCTGGGTTGGGAAGATCCCCTGGAGAAGGAAATGGAAACCCACTCCAGTATCCTTGCCTGGAAATTCTCATGGACAGAGGAGCCTGGTGGGCTACAGTCCATGGGGCTGCAAAGAGACGGGCACGACTGAGCGACTAACACTTACTTAGTTATCCCTATGTCTCAAGCCTCCATGACAACCAAAATCTTTTATTTTCAAATTTAATTGAACACTACTTCTCTTAGTTTTCTGTGATTTTAGAGGAAAAGGATTACTATATTTAGTAAGGAGAAAAGACTTTAAAACTCAAGAAAATAGGGAGTTGTCTTTAGCTTTTATTTCAGTCTTAGTCAAATCTACAGTGAAGTAAAACCTGCTCAGGATGTGTGTTAGTCTTTTCAACTGAAGAGCTTTAAACTGGAGATGCAAGTGATAGATGGGTAAAATCGTTACATATTTATAGCAGGCTGATTGGAACTAATTACAGAAGCACATAAATGTGGAATTTATTTTCAATAGAGCTGGCATCAAATTTATAGTACCATTTGCATTCCGTTAACTCTACAAGGAATCTCTCTCCATTTTTAACTTTGAGAAGATAATTTTTTTTTCCCCTCAACCCACTGCTAAATGGCAGCTCTGAATTCCAAATTTAACTTTGATGTTCCATTGATACGAGAAATTGGGAAAGCAAAGTTTTTTCCTAATCAGGAAGACACACAAAAAAAGTAATGTCTACTCAGAGTTTTGACATTTATGCAATAAGAAGCATCAATGTCTTTTATTTTACAAGATATTTAATACTCAAGTGGCACCCCACCCCAGTGCTTTTGCCTGGATAATCCTATGGACGGAGGATCCTGGTAGGCTCCAGTCCATGGGGTCGCAGGGAGTCGGACACGACTGAGCGACTTCACTTTCATTTTTCCCTTTCATGCATTGGAGAAGGAAATGGCAACCCACTCCAGTATTCTTGCCTGGAGAATCCCAGGGACAGGGGAGCCTGGTGGGCTTCTGTCTGTGGGGTCGCACAGAGTCGGACACGACTGAAGCGACTTAGCAACAGCAGCAGCAGACTTCTTCAAGAATGCGCATGCTCTTTTTCTTCTCAGTCATCCTTTGTTTACAGTTTCCCATCCTCTTGAAATTACATGTCTCCTCACACAGAAGTGATTTATCTCATTTTTAGATGTACTATTTAAAATTCAGAGGATGTTTTGTGATATTATTTTTTCCTCCTGAAGCAATATTTTAGACATATTTTGCAGCTACTTTGTGAGGATAACAATGACACACATCAGAGACTGTAAGTGAGTCTTAAATAGATGACTTGCATGAGAAATTAAAGAAAAAAATAAAGACAAAAAAACAAAGGAACCTTATTATTATTATTTTTTTAACTTTAAGCCACAGCGTTTGGGCTTCTTTGTTACCATAACCTAACCTGATCTTGTCTGATTAATTCACACCCCATTCAATATTGATCAAAGTATGGTAAAGCATGACTGAAAACATAAACTTTGCTCAAAAATCCCCCCAAACATTCTACGTAAAACACTTACTTGTTCACCATTCCAGAAGGTGATTTTAAAGAAAGTATATAATTTGCTTAGTTCTTTTTATTATTTTATCATCATTATTATTATTTTTTACTTTACAATATTGTATTGGTTTTGCTTAGTTCTTGTGGTTAAATTGGATTAGAGGAACCTTTGAAGGATACTTTTAATAGAACCTGAGGTTTATTTTGCATTTTTAAACAAAACATGTCAATAAGCATTGTATTTCTGTATACAGGTATATTGTTTATTTGAGGTCCAAATATACATTTAAAAATGCCATACATTTATGTTTTATTGCTTGCTGTTTGTGTATGTGTGCGTGATCAATGTAGTATATTTAACACTTGATTTTTTTTCATCTCAAACATCTCCGAGTTCAGTCTAATGCCTTTAGAAAGTGAAAGTGTTAGTCACTTAGTTCTGTTGGACTCTGCCAGGCTCCTCTGTCCATGGGACTTCCAGGCAAGAATACTGGAGTGGGTTGCCATTTCCTTCTCCAGGGAATCTTCCCGACCCAGCAATTGAACCTTGGTCTCCTGCATTGCAGGCTGATTCTCTACCATCTGAGCCACCAGTGAAGTGTTTGTACACTTGATCTTTTCATCTCAAACATCTCATAGTTGAGTCTAACATCTTTAGCTTTTACATAATTCTCTTACTTCACCATTAAAACCTATTGAATAAAATCACACAGATTTAATAAATTTATTAAAAAATGTACATAAATTTGATAAATTTATGTCATTACAATGCCTTTTACTGCCTTATGCCTTTCTTTTCTGAAGTACCCATAGAGGCTATCCACAGTTATTTCCAGTCTTCCTTACCCTCTGACTTAGGTAGACTATTAGTATGTAAACAGTATAATAAATAACATATAAATCAGCAACCTCAACTGAACGCTCAGCAAGCAAGGGGAATTTTACCACATTTCCACATTTCTTGGATTCTTTTCCTGCTTTTCTAAAAAAATGACTTGGACACACTTTCTCTACTTAAAACTTGGACACACTTTCTCTACTTAAAACTTGTTTTTTTAGCCCTCTTTTCCTCCTAGTCTCACAGGTGATGAAGATAATAGATATTTGGCAAGAAACTTTCACAACTTTCCGTCTCAAGCCTGAAACCCTACTTACTCCATACTGACATTCTTTGCTCCTGATTGAAAAAGCACAAGTGATTGTGTTTATCAAAGGCAAATTCTTTTTCATGTGCAGGGCGCTCCATCTGCTGCTACCATCAGCATCTGTCCCAAATCCCAATTACTTCTGCCTAGTCAACACCCTCATTTACCTACTATCTTTTCTTTCTCACGAACGTACATTGCCTCTCGCTCCGATGTTCTTCCCAAAGCATTCAAATATGTCTTCCAAGGCTTATAGGGCTGTAAAGGCTAAATGATACAGTCTGTAAAGAAAATCTGCCACATTTTATTTCTGAAGAAAATTAAGATTTCATCACTTAATAAACATTTATCCCAAGTAACTGGAAAAATCTCTCCATTCACTAAGTTAGAGATTTAAATACAAAATATCTTCATTTATGAACCACAGTAAAGAAGACAAATTTAAAATTAATAATTATAAGAAAAGAGCCAATTCATCTGAACCTTTTTAAAATTAATTTATTTTTTTATTGAAGGATAATTGCTTTACAGAATTGTGCTGTTTTCTGTCAAAACTCAAAATGAATCAGCCATAGGTATACATATATTCCCTCCTTTTTGAAACTCCCTCCCATCTCTTCCTATCCCACCCTTCTAGGTTGATACAGTGTCCCTGTTTGAGTTTCCTGAGCCATAGAGCAAATTCCTGTTGGCTATCTATTTTACATATGGTAATGTAAGTTTCCATGTTACTCTTTCCACACATCTCACCCTCTCCTCCCCCTCTCCCCTGTCCATAAGTCTATTCTCTATGTCTGTTTCTCCATTGTTGCCC
Source organism: Tragelaphus eurycerus (assembly GCA_935064755.1). Taxonomy (NCBI): domain Eukaryota; kingdom Metazoa; phylum Chordata; class Mammalia; order Artiodactyla; family Bovidae; genus Tragelaphus; species Tragelaphus eurycerus. The sequence continues at coordinate 12,224,801 of CAKXYN010000061.1, forward strand.
TGTAAATAAATTCTTCAGTAACATTTTTCTAAATTCCATATATATGTGTTAGAATACAGTATTTATCTTTCTCTTAATGTGTTTTCTTAGTTAAATCACCAAATATGCAAATAGAATTAACTTCTCTCCATTCCCATTATTCAATCCAACCCATAGAACATTCTTCCATCACTACACAGACCATTTCTCAGAAGTTACCCGTACAAAGGAAAGTTCCTCAAATCTGAAAATACACCACGCTCTTGCAAATGGCAGAACAATCATTCTCTAGGAAGGTTAATCAACTACAGCTCTCCTTTTCACTAGAAAAGTTTACTAAGAATCTGCAGGGGAAAAAAGAAAGTGACTAGGTGATGTTAATTTGAAAAATATATTCCCAGGGTCTTCAGATATACTCCATACAACAACAATAGCCACTCTACTCTCTATTTATAATCAGTGTTGTAACTTCAATTCACATTTCTTTTTTGGAGACTTTAGTATTTTTTATAAAATATTATCTTATTAATAATATATTAAAACAATCAATCTCCTGACTCATTTCTTATAAAGTTGTCTCATTAGTTTGTACATACAGATAGCAGAGATTTAGTAAACAGCCTAAAAAATATTTCTGGCATTAAATTGTATCCTACTTCACAATAGTTAGTACTGTAATAATGCTCCTATAATATTCAGCAATTAATATGCTATCTGCTGTAAATCATATAGATAATATGCTACATATTTTACTTCAATGAGTGATTTTTTAAAAATATTATTTTAAATGTTCCAAGCATGATGGTTCCTAATATAACATGTGATATATCTCAATACATTTCTCTAGAGAGCTTTTTTTTTCTGTGTTTTTTTTTTTTAATCTAGGAGTGCAATAATTTTATAGAAATACAACCAGAATTCAGTATTTCTCTATGAGAAGCTGGCAAAAAAATGTGCTAGTCCATATTATAATAATAACAGCAATAACAGCTTGGAGATAAAAATCTATAAAATAGTTTTTTTGTGTAATACTTATGTGCCTTTGTGCACATTTTGTGCTGCACAAAGTGCATAGCACTGGGGGGCATTCGTGATAAGCACAGCCTTGAAAGAAAGTAGACTGACTAGAAAATATGTGTGTGAACCAGCAAATCAAGGATGGATAGAAGAGAAAATCACAACAAGTATGGCTAGGGGCTCAGTTAATGAACAACCTGTAGTTGGTCTCTTGCATCTAAAATTTTTGCATATGTGTGTATGTTACTTTCTGACTTTAAGTTCTGTAACCCGGCTTTACTCTTTTTTTTGTTGTTCTAGATCTTTAGGAGACAAACTCCTTTCCTGATACTGATATCTTGCTCTGTATGGGTAATCCTTATGATCAAGTTCTCAGTGTTGGCTGAAAAAAACTGTTACTATACAATTTGACTTGACTGCTTCTCTGGATTGGTATTTGAGTTTGACATTCTTGACACTGAAATATATGGTGATTACTTCATATTCAAAAAAGAGAGGACTCAGTTATCTTGAAATTGAGACTTCACAACTTGTTTGAAGGTATAAAACTGATCAGGTACCAAATTTGGTATATTTATAACACAAATTCCACCGGGTAAAGTGAATATATTGTTACCACAAAACAATATAGTGTTATCACAACATGTATAGTATACATTGAATAGAAAATTTGAAAGAGGTATTCATAAAATTGAAAAGCAAAAAGTAAAAACCTGATTTTGTAAGAAAATTCCTCTTCTTTTAACTATATTCCAAGTAGACTGATTATACCCACATGTGGGACTACAAGATTCTGAAAGATGGACATTTATTTACCAGATTAATATAGAACAGTATAATATTTCAGATTTTATAATAACAGCAATAACAACTTGGAGATAAAAATCTATAAAATGTTTTTTTTGTGTAATACTTATGTGCCTTCTTGGAAGAAGAAACTTTAAAAATATGAAATAGTGTTTGGGGACTCATTATTTCTTAAGGAGAATACATATGTGGTTTTTCCAGTTACATTAAGTCAGTTCAGTTCAGTTCATTTGCTCAGTCATGTCCGACTCTTCGTGACCTCATGGACTGTAGCACACCAGGCTTGCCTGTCCATCACCAACTCATGGAGCTTGCTCAGACTCACATCCATCGAGTTGGTGATGCCATCCAACCATCTCATCCTCTATCGTCCCCTTCTCCTCCCGCCTTCAATCTTTCCTGGCATCCAGGTTTTTTCCAATGAATCAGTTCTTCACATCAGGTGGCCAAAGTATTGGAGTTTCACCTCCAATTAATATTCAGGACTGATTTCCTTACGAGTAACTGATTTGATCTTGTAGTCTAAGGGACTCTCTTTCAAGAGTCTTCTCCAACACCACAGTTTGAAAGCATCAGTTCTTTGGTGCTCAGCTTACTTTATCCCAACTCACATCCATACATGACTACTGGAAAAACCATAGCTTTCATTAGATGGATATTTGTCAACAAAGTAATGTCTCTGCATTTTATATACTGTCTAGGTTTATCCTAGCTTTTCTTCCAAGGAGAAAGTGACTTTTAGTTTCATGGCTGCAGTCATCATTTGCAGTGATTTTGGTGCCCAAGAAAATAAAGTCTGCCCCATTTCCATTTTTTCCCCGTATTGTTTGCTATGAAGTGATGGGACTGGATGCCTTGACCTTAGTTTACTGAATGTTAGTTTTAAGTGAGCTTTTTCACTCTCTTCTTTCACTTTCATCAAGAGGCTCTTTAGTTCTTATCTTTCTGCCATAAGGGTGTTGTCATCTGCATATCTGAGGTTATTTATATTTTTCCTGGAAATCTTGATTCCAGCTAGTGCTTCATCCAGCGCAGCATTTTGCATGAGGTACTCTGCATATAACTTAAATAAACAGGGTGAGAATATACAGGCTTGACATAATTCTTTCCCAATTTGGAACCAGTCTGTTGTTCCATGTCCAGTTCTAACTGTTGCTTCTTGACCTGCCTACAGATTTCTCAGGAGGCAGATCAGGTGGTCTGGTATTCCCATCTCTTTAAGAATTTTCCACAGTTTTTTGTGATCTACACAGTCACAGGCTTTGGCCTAATCAAAAAAGAAGAAGTAGTTGTCTTTCTAGTATTCTCTTACTTTTTTGATGATCCCATAGATGTTGGCAATTTGATCTCTGATTCCTCTGCCTTTTCTAAATCCAGCTAGAAGATCTGGAAATTCACAGTTCACACACTGTTGGAGCCTGATTTGGAGAATTTTGAGCATTACTTTGCTAGCCTGTGAGATTAGTGCAATTATGAGGTAATTTGAATATTCTTTGGCATTGCCTGTCTTAAAGATTTAATGAAACGGATCATTTCCAGTCCTGCGGCCACTGCTGAGTTTTCCGATTTGCTGGCATACTGAGTGTAGCACTTTCACAGCATCATCTTTTAGGATTTGAAAGAGCTCAACTGGAATTCCATCACCTCCACTAGCTTTGTTTCTAGTGATCCTTCCTAAGGCCCATTTGACTTTGCTTCCAGGATGTCTGGCTCTAGGTGAGTAATCACACCATCATGGTTATCTGGGCCATGAAGATCTTTTTTTTTTTTTTTTTTTTTTTGTATAGTTCTGTGTATTCTTGCCACCTCTTCTTAATATCTTCAGCTTCTATTAGGTCCATTGTGTTTCTGTCCTTTATTGTGCCCATCTTTCCATAAAATTTTCCCTCGGTGTCTCTTATTTTCCTGTGGAGATATCTAGTCTTTCCCATTCTAATTCTTTCCTTTATTTCTTTGCACTGATCGCTGAGGAAGGCTTTCTTATCTCTCCTTTCTATTTTTTTGGAACTTTGCATTCAAATGGGTATATCTTACCTTTTCTCCTTTGCCTTTAGCTTCTCTTCTTTTCCCAGCTATTTGTAAAGCCTCCTTAGACAACCATTTTGCCCTTTTGCATTTCTTTTTCTTGGGGATGGTCTTGATCACTGCCTCCTGTACAATGTCACAAACCTCTATCAATAGTTCCTCAGGCATTCTGTCTATCTGATCTAATCCCTTACATCTATTTGTCACTTACACGTATAAACATAAGGGATTTGATTTAGGTCATATCTGAATGCTCTAGTGGTTTTCCTACTATCTTCAGTTTAAGTCTGAATTTGGCAATAAGGAATTTATTACCTGAGCCACTGATTTATTAACCCAGTCTTGGTTTTGCTGACTATACAGAGCTTCTCTATCTTTGGCTGCAAAGAATATAAAAAAATCTGATTTCGATATTGACCATCAGCTGATGTCTATGTGTGGAAGCTTCTTTTGTGCTGTTGGAAGAGAGTGTTTGCTATGACCAGTGCTTTTTCTAGGCAAAACTCTGCTAGCCTTTGCCCTGCTTCATTTTGTACTTCAAGGCCAAACTTGCCTGTTACTCCAAGTATCTGACTTCCTACTTTCGCATTCCAGTCCCCTATGATGAAAATGATGTCTTTTTTTGTGTTAGTTCTAGCAGGTCTTATAGGTCATCATAGAACTGTTCAACTTCAGCTTCTTCAGCATTACTGGTTGGGCCATAGACTTGGATTACTGTGATACTGAATGGCTTGCTTTGGAAACAGAGATCATTCTGTCATTTTTGAGACTGTACCCAAGTACTGCATTTCAGACTCTTGTTGACTATGAGGGATATTCCACTTCTTCTAAGAGATTCTTGCCCACAGTAGTGGATATAATTGTTATCTGAATTAACTTTGCCCATTCCATTCCATTTTTGTTCACTGATTCCTAAAATGTTGATGTTCACTCTTGCCATCTCCTGTTTGATCACTTCTAATTTACCTTGATTCATGGCACTAACATTCCATGGTCCTATGCAATATTGTTCTTGACAGCATCAGATTTTACTTCCATCACCAGTCCCATACACAACCGGCTGTTGTTTTTGCTTTGGCTCAGTCTCATCATTCTTTCTGGAGTTATTTCTCCACTGATCTCCAGTTGCATATTGGGCACCTACCGACCTGGGGAGTTCATCTTTTAGTATCCTTTCTTTTTTCCTTTTCATACTGTTCATGGGGTTCTCAAGGCAAGAATACTGAAGTAGTTTATCATTCCCTTCTCCAGTGGACCACGTTTTGTTAGAACCCTCCACTATGACCTGTCCACCTTGGGTGGCCCTAGACAGCATGGCTCATGGTTTCATTCAGTTAGTCTAGGCTGTGATCCATGTGATCAGTTTTATTATCTTTCTGTGACTGTGTTTTTCATTCTGTCTGCCCCTTGATGGAGAAGGATAGGAAGCTTATGGAATCTTCCTGTTGGGAGAGAGTGATTGAGGGGGAAACTGGGTCTTGTTCTGATGTGTGGGGCCATGCCCAGTAAATCCTTATTCCAATTTTCTTTTGATGAGTGGGGGTCTGTTCCCTCCCCATTTTGTTATCTGAAACCAAATTGTTTGGAGATAATGAAGATAATGGCAACCTCCTTCAAAATGCCCTATGCACACACTGCCCCAGTCAGTCCTTCTGCCCCTGAAGCAAGCCACCGCTGACCCAAGCCTCCACCAGAGACTCCTGGACACTCACAGGCAAGTCTGGGCCAGTCTCTTGTGGTCAGTCTCAACTCCTTTCTCCTGGGTGTGGTGAGCACAAGGTTTTGTTTGTCCTCTCCAAGAGTCTGTACCCCAGTCCTGTATAAGTTCTGTAATCACATCCTACTGGCCTCCAAAGTCAAATTCCCTGGGGGTTCTCAGTCCCTTTGCCAGATCCCCAGGTTGGAAAATTTGTTGTGGGTCCTGGAACTTTAACAGTGTGAGAATTTCTTTGGTATAATTGTTCTGCCATTTTGGGGTCATCTGCTTGGTGGTTGTATGGTGGGGTTAATGGTGACCGCCTCAAAGAGGGATTAGTTACATTAGCCAGGCATGAGAAACAAAACTCTGAAAGTTCAGTAGCTTTACCCTATAAAATTTATTCTTGTTCTCACTTGAGTTGAATGAGGATGGTTGTGTCACTGAGTAAACTTGAGAAGGCACGACTCTTTCCGTGTTTTATTGCAACTGGACCCTCTTCATTCAGTGGCAGATTGGCAAAGAGAAGTTAGAAAAGTATAACTCCTTTTCTAAGTGCCTAGACACAGAAGTGTCACTTATCATTTCCACCCAAATTCCATCAATAAAACCTACTCATATGGCTTATTTTAGTCTCTAGAAAACTAGAAAGTATAGAGCTGGAGAGCTGCCTCTTGTCTAATACTCAAGTATTATTAATCTAAGTTACACTGTTCACCATTTCCCTTTTAAGATCCTAAACACTACTGTGGTTAAGTTTGGACATTATACCAAAGGTCTTTTATCAGCAAAAAGAAAAATGTTCAATTTTCCATAATACAAATTAAATTACTATCCTGGTTCCAGGTGAACAGAAATAATTATTGATATCTATCTGACTTTTGTCTGTATCTGACTTTTTTTCTTCAAAGTTAAACATGAAAATGAAAGCACTGCTCTCAAGGGTTTATTTTCCCTCTTAAAATAAATGACATGAATTACTTCTCCTTTCAAAATTATCTTTCCCCAAGTGTTGCTGATGGCTTCTTTTTAAAATGCTTTGCATTAGCAAGTGCCATGCAGATGAAAAGCCCATTTCGACTTGACATTAATTTTACACTCAGTGCATAATACTCGACCTTGTCATTAGGTCAACTATAAACTGCCACTGATGAAATGTAATTTTTCTACTACATTGCTATTTGTCCTTCTCTTATTTGTACCCTGAGGTGTACAGGTGCCCTCTACTGTCATCTTTGTCTCTTTTTATATTACTCTTTTTACTCATTAGCTCTCATCATTAATGTACCTTTTGTTTATAAAAGGTAAAGTTGCTTCTATCATAAATCTATTGTTTATTTCTCCTGTTATGTCTTAAAAGAAGCATGCAAACAAAAAATAAATAAACAACCTCTAGCAGCTGTAGCGCTCAGAAGTTTATGATAATGTGGGCACATTGTCTGGTAATTTCAGGTAACCACGTAAGTGGCAGCATGGGTATCCCCTCTTTCTTTTCTGTGGTCTGGTTTTCAGGCCAGACTATAACATGCTAGGAATGCTATTTCACAATGATCTATTTGAAGCCATCTTCTTATGAGCAACTACATATTTCCTTACGGTTCATGCAAATATGCTCTTGAACAACTTTTACAATTCTCTGCCACACTGCCAATTTTATCTCCAAAAATTGGAGATGAGTTAACATTAAATACACAAACACCCACAATTTTGTATAATGAAGTTCATCATTTTTCAGAGCCCCTAATTTTTGTAAAAAATGATGGAATCATTTTTCTATAACCCTTCAAAATAGAAAGAGATCGAATTATTTAAGACCTTATCATTAATTCCAATTTTATGTAAATATTTTTTTAAGTCCTAAAATACATATCATTCTTTCTTTCCTCTCTTTGGATAGTCAATAGCCATCTGCTTGTCATGCTGATTGATTGTTCCTCACTTAATATTCAGCTGAAACAAGAAGAGGAGGAGAAAGGACAGGGAGACAAATGTGAAAAAAAAAAAATGAAGAAGCAGAAACAAAAGGAGAGGAGGAGAAGGAGAGGGACAGAAAGAGACTGAAAATGTACATTTAAGTGTAGAAATGGTGCATAAAAGAAATGAGAACATTTATTGCGGAAAAAATAAAGCAGAAATCCTCAGAAATTATAGCCACATTTTCTTTGAATAGAGATATGTGTAGGAAGCAGATGACACCACTCTTATGGCAGAAAGTGAAGAGGGGCTAAAAAGCCTCTTGATGAAAGTGAAAGTGGAGAGTGAAAAAGTTGGCTTAAAGCTCAACATTCAGAAAATGAAGATCATGGCATCTGGTCCCATCACTACATGGGAAATAGATGGAGAAACAGTGGAAACAGTGTCAGAATTTATTTTTCTGGGCTCCAGAATCACTGCAGATGGTGACTGTAGCCATGAAATTAAAAGACGCTTACTCCTTGGAAGGAAAGTTATGACCAACCTAGATAGCATATTCAAAAGCAGAGACATTACTTTGCCAACAAAGGTTCGCCTAGTCAAGGCTATGGTCTTTCCTGTGGTCATGTATGGATGTGAGAGCTGGACTGTGAAGAAGGCTGAGCGCCGAAGAATTGATGCTTTTGAACTGTGGTGTTGGAGAAGACTCTTGAGAGTCCCTTGGACTGCAAGAAGATCCAACTAGTCCATTCTGAAGGAGATCAATCCTGGAATTTCTTTGGAAGGAATGATGCTAAAGCTGAAGCTCCAGTATTTTGGCCACCTCATGCGAAGAGTTGACTCATTGGAGAAGAGTCTGATGCTGGGAGGGATTGAGGGCAGGAGGAGAAGGGGACGACAGAGGATGAGATGGCTGGATGGCATCAATGACTTGATGGGTGTGAGTGTGGGTGACCTCCGGGAGCTGGTGATGGACAGGGAGGCCTGGCGTGCTGCAGTTCATGGGGTCGCAAAGAGTCGGACACGACTGAGCGACTGATCTGATCTGATCTGATCTGATGTGTAGGAAGGAGGTAATTATTTATTTATTTATTTAGTTTGAATTTAGATTATGACTTGTTTTTTTAGTTTTTACAAATGTGAATATAATTTTGTAATTACTTTATCTAGCCATTAATAATAATAAAGATAAATTTCATGCAAATTATTTAACATTTAAGGAATGCTTCAAGAGTAAATCAAGAGTATATCAAGTATATACTTCAAGAGTATATCATAGCATGTGTGTGTGCTCAGTTACTAAGTCACATCCAGTTCTTAGCAACCTCATGAACTGTGGTCCACCAGGCTCCTCTGTCCATGGGATTCCCAGCAAGAATTCTTGAGTGGGTTGCCATTTCCTTCTCCAGGAGATCTTCCTGACCAAGGGAACGAACCTACGTCTCCTGCATCTCCTGCATTGGCAGACAGATTCTTTATCATGGAGCCACCTGGGAAGCCCTTATATCATACCATGCTATGCTATGCTATGCTAAGTCACTTCAGTTGTGTCCGACTCTGTGTGACCCCATAGATGGCAGCCCACCAGGCTTCCCGATCCCTGGGATTCTCCAGGCAAGAACACTGGAGTGTGTTGCCATTTCCTTCTCCAATGCATGAAAGTGAAAAGAGAAAGTGAAGTCGCTCAGTCATGTCCGACTCTTAGCGACCCCATGGACTGCAGCCTACCAGGTTCCTCCATCCGTGGGATTTTCCAGGCAAGAGTACTGGAGTGGGGTGCCATTGCCTTCTCCAATATCATACCATATTATATTATAAATTATTTCTGCTGCTATATTCTACTTCTCTTCAGTAATTCCAAGAATCACAAAGAAATTCAATAAATGTACATTGAATAAATTCATCAGATCAGATCAGATCAGATCAGTTGCTCAGTCGTGTCTGACTCTTTGCGACCTCATGAACCGCAGCACGCCAGGCCTCCCTGTCCATTACCAACTCCCGGAGGTCACTCAGACTCATAATCATAGAATTTCTTCATACTTCTGACTTATAGAAAAAAAAATTAAAAATAATTGAAGGTATATGTAAGTAACTGATAAAAATATTTTACTTATAGGACACATCTTTTCCATAAAGGCTTTCATCAATGAAATAATTTCCAAAGGAATCTAATGTGCTGTAATTGAAAGGAAAATCATAAATCAATGAAAGTTAGCAGTATAAACGAAAACGATGATGGGGATGCAGGAGAAAGCTACATAATTGGCCTTAAAAGCTATTTTACTCATATTAACAAGTAACTCACTTTGACTAACTTCTTTTTCTTTAACAGCCCTTAAAGATTTTATATCCTGTTCCAAACATGAAGATCCTTATAGTAGCTAGTTTGCATTGAAAAACAGTGCTAAAGAAAAGCATAGTTTTTTTTTAAACTATCAAAGTCAGGGTGTTGCAAACTACTGGTCTGGATACCCTAAATAAATCAGAAAGGTAAATAACTGGAATTTGTCCTGGGGTCCTGTACAGAACTAGGGTGAGGTAAGCAAGACTCAGAGACATAAAGTGCCAAAAACCAGACACAAAATCAGTTTCGGTTGTGAGTTGCCCTCAAGTGTTACTTTGTAGAAACCAAGGCCAAGGTTGGAAACACATCAGGCTGTCAACCCTAGTAAGTTCATCCCCTTCTCCTCCTGCCTGAAATCCCTCCCAGCATCAGAGTCTTTTCCAATGAGTCAACTCTTCGCATGAGGTGGGCAAAGTACTGGAGTTTCAGATTCAACACAAGTCTTTCCAAAGAACACCCAGCACTGATTTCCTTTAGGATGGACTAATTGGATCTCCTTGCAGTTCAAGGGACTCTCAAGAGTCTTCTCCAACACCACAGTTCAAAAGCATCAATTTTTCAGCGCTCAGTTTTCTTCACAGTCCAGCTTGCACATCCATTCATGACCACAGGAAAAACCATAGCCTTGACTAGATGAAATTTTGTTGGCAAAGTAATGTCTCTGCTTTTGAATATGCTATCTAGGTTGGTCATAACTTTCCTTCCAAGGAGTAAGCGTCTTTTAATTTCATGGCTGCAGTCACCATCTGTAGTGATTTCCAAGCCCAGAAAAATAAAGTCTGACACTGTTTCCACTGTTTCTCCATCTATTTCCCATGTAGTGATGGGACCGGATGCCATGATCTTCATTTTCTGAATGTTGAGCTTTAAGCCAAATTTTTCACTCTCCACTTTCACTTTCATCAAGAGGCTTTTTAGTTCCTCTTCACTTTCTGCCATAAGGGTGGTATCATCTTCATATCTGAGGTTATTGATATTTCTCCTAGCCATCTTGATTCCAGCTTGTGTTTCTTCCAGTCCAGCATTTCTCATGATGTACTCTGCATATAAGTTAAATAAACTGGGTAACAATATACAGCCTTGACATACTCCTTTTCCTAGTTGGAAACAATCTGTTGTTCCATGTCCAGTATTAACTGTTGCTTCCTGACCTGCATACAAATTTCTCAAGAGGCAGATCAGGTGGTCTGGTATTCCCATCTCTTTCAGAATTTTCCACAGTTTATTGTGATCCACACAGTCAAAGGCTTTGGCATAGTCATTAAAGCAGAAATAGATGCTTTTCTGGAACTCTCTTGCTTTTTCCAAGATCCATCGGATGTTGGCAATTTGACTCTGGTTCCTCTGCCTTTTCTAAAACCAGCTTGAACATCAGGAAGTTCACGGTTCACATATTGCTGAAGCCTGGCTTGGAGAATTTTGAGCATTATTTTACTAGCATGTGAGATGAGTGCAATTGTGTGGTAGTCTGAGCATTCTTTGGCATTGCCTTTTTTTGGGATTGGAATGAAAACTGATCATTTCCAATCCTGTGGCCACTGCTGAGTTTTCCAAATTTGCTGGCATATTGAGTGCAGCACTTCCACAGCATCATCTTTCAGGATTTGGAATAGCTCAACTGCAATTCCATCACCTCCACTAGCTTTGTTCACAGTGATGCTTTCTAAGGCCCACTTGACTTCACATTCCAGGATGTCTGGCTCTAGGTCAGTGATCACACCATCGTGATTATCTGGGTCGTGAAGGTCTTTTTTGTACAATTCTTCTGTGTATTCTTGCCACGTCTTCTTAATATCTTCTGCTTCTGTTAAGTCCATACCATTTCTGTCCTTTATCGAGCCCATCTTTGCACGAAATGTTCCTTTAGTATCTCTTATTTTCTTGAAGAGATCCCTAGTCTTTCCCATTCTGTTGTTTTCCTCTATTTCTTTGCAATGATTGCTGAAGAAGGTTTTCTTGTCTCTTCTTGCTATTCTTTGAAACTCTGCATTCAGATGTTTATATCTTTCCTTTTCTCCCTTGCTTTTTGCTTCTCTTCTTTTCACAGTTATTTTTAAGGCCTCCCCAGACGGCCATTTTGCTTTTTTGCATTTCTTTTCCATGGGGATGGTCTTGATCCCTGTCTCCTCTACAGTGTCACAAACTTCATTCCATAGTTCATCAGGCACTCTATCTATCAGATCTAGGCCCTTAAATCTATTTCTCACTTCCACTGTATAATCATAAGGGATTTGATTTAGGTCACACCTGAATGGTCTAGTGGTTTTCCCCACTTTCTTCAATTTCAGTCTGAATTTGGCAATAAGGAGTTCATGGTCTGAGCCACAGTCAGCTCCTGGTCTTGTTTTTGCTGACTGTATAGAGCTTCTCCATCTTTGGCTGCAAAGAATATAATCAATCTGATTTCAGTGTGACCATCTGGTGATGTCCATGTGTAGAGTCTTCTCTTGTGTTGTTGGAAGAGGGTGTTTGTTATGACTAGTGCATTTTCTTGGCAAAACTCTATTAGTCTTTGTCTTACTTCATTCCGTATTCCAAGGCCAAATTTGCCTGGAATACGGAAAGAAATTCCAGGTATTTCTTGACTTCCTACTTTTGCATTCCAGTCCCCTATAATGAAAAGGACATCTTTTTTGGGTGTTAGTTCTAAAGGTCTTGTAGGTCTTCATAGAACCGTTCAACTTCAGCTTCTTCAGCGTTACTGGTTGGGGCATAGACTTGGATTACTGTGACATTGAATGGTTTGCCTTGGAAATGAACAGAAATCATTCTGTCATTTTTGAGATTGCATCCAAGTACTGCATTTCAAACTCTTTTGTTGACCATGATGGCCACTCCATTTCTTCTGAGGAATTCCTGCCCACAGTAGTAGATATAATGGTCCTCTAAGTTAAATTCACCCATTCCAGTCCATTTGAGTTCACTGATTCCTAGAATATCCACATTCACTCTGACCATCTCTTGTTTGACCACTTCTAATTTGCCTTGATTCATGGACCTGACCTTCCAGTTTCCTATTTAATATTGCTCTTTACAGCATCAGACTTCCTTCTATCACCAGTCACATCCACAGCTTGGTATTATTTTTGCTTTGGCTCCATCCCTTCATTCTTTCTGGAATTATTTCTCCACTGATCTCCAGTAGCATATTGGGCACCTACTGACCTGGGGAGTTTCTCTTTCAGTATCCTATCATTTTGCCCTTTCATACTGTTCATGTGGTTCTCAAGGCAAGAATACTGAAGTGATTTGCCATTCTCTTCTCCAGTGGACCACATTCTGCCATCTCTCCACCATGACCCGCCCGCTATTGCCGGTGTGCTAAAGCACAACCAAGTGGACCCACCCCACATTCAAGGTCAGGGGCAGAAGCCAGGAGGACCCCATGCTTGAAGAGCAGCGGCCAAGAGGAGTTACCCCATGTCCGAGGTCAGGGGCAGTGGCCGAGAGTACCAGACTGCGACAGCGCAGGAATGGCAGAGAGGTGTTACCCGCGTAGGAGGTCAGGGGCGGCAACCAGAGGAGTTACCCCGTGTCCGAGGTCAGGGGTGGCGGCCTGGAAGAGATGCCCCACGCCCCAAGCCTGAGACCAGGGGCGGCGGGCAGGAGGAGCTACCCCACGCCCCCACGCCTGAGGCCAAGGGCGGCAGCTGGGAGGAGCAACCCCACGCCCAAAGCCAGGGGTGGTGGTTGGAAGGACCAACCCCATATCCAAGGAGCCATGACTGCACGGGCGCAGGAGTGCCTAGAGGAGATATCCCACGTTGAAGGTCAGGAAGGGTGGCGGTGAGGAGAGACCCCTTGTCCAAGATTAGGAGCAATGGCTGTGCTTTGCTGGAGCAGCCGTGAAGAGATACCCCACGCCCAAGGTAAGAGAAACCCAAGTAAGACAGTAAGTGTTGCAAGAGGGCATCAGAGGGCAAACACACTGAAAACATACTCACAGAAAACTAGTCAATCTAATCACACTAGGACCACAGCTTTGTCTAACTCAATGGATACAGATATATAAATACACATACACCCATTTCCATATTTCTAGCTTAACCAATAAGAATATTCTTATGCTCATTTACATGCAATATGGAATCACAAAGAGTTATATGTGACTTCTAAATACTCTCTGCAAAACTTCTGCCAATGTCACTTGGCTTCTCTTTTTATAATTTCTTTTTCTGTCCCCTAAGCCTCCACAGTATCTCCAACATGATGACATTAAAAGAGAGTAGTTCATTGTCAATTCAGATTTTTGGGGTTGAAGTCATGTACAGACTGCATACTTTGCCATCTTCAGCATTAACCTATATCCACAGAGCCCATATCAAGTATAGTTTTGTAAGGTAAATTAAAAAAAAAAAAATTACACTTTTGTTTCTGTTAAAAACTAATTTAAATTTCTTCACCTAACTTGTTGAACATTTGCAACTATATTTCTCTATGCTCATAAAATACCAATATTCATAGGTTGATCTTAGTACCTCCAACACTGTTTCGAGACAAGTCATATTTAATGTTGCTGAGGACAGGAACCTTATTCGCCCTCCCTTTGAAGAGAATTCACACAAAGTTGTTTTGTGCACAGAGCTCTTTTGGCTCTCCTCCCAGTCAAAGAAAATAGCAGCAAAATCTCAACTATATTTATAGTATTCTACTTTAACCGGCTCAAGTCAGAAAGAGAAAACCAGATATTGAATATCAACGCATATATGTGGCATCTAGGAAAATGGTACAGATGATCTTATTTCGAAGCAGAATGGATAGCAAGGGGGGAAGCAGGGGAGGAAGAAATTGGGAGATTGGGATTGATATACATATACTATTGATACTATGCATGAAGTAGATAACTAATGAGAATCTACTTTATAGCACAGGAAACTCTACTCAGTGCTCTGTGCTGACCTAAATGGGAAGGGAATCCAAAAAAGAGGGGCTGTATGTATATTTATAGTGGATTCACTTTGTTGTACAGTAGAAACTAATAACATTGTAAATCAAATATACCCCAATAAAGTTCATTAAAATAAGATTCATAGAATCTATTCTATAATTGGGACAGGATTAGTTTTGTAGATCTTTACAACATAAGAAATGAAAAACCAAAGATATGGTGTTTATGGCTGTAAGTTACAGAAAAGTATAAAAAACAACAAGTCTGGAAGTAGGGCAATTCCAGGTATGGCTAATTCCATGGCTGAATAAGAATACAGTTTGCACTTCTGCCCTCCTCAGCATGTTTATTCTCTACAAGCAGTACTAAGATCCAGTCCCATTTCGAAGTGTCACATGCAAAGGACAAGATAAAGAAGCAGATAAAAGAATATCCCTGTCTTTTATCTCCTTCAGGAACAAAAAATCTTTCATAGATTGCTTTCTTTGAACTGTTCTGAACCTCTGAATTGCCACAACTTTGTCAGATGCCCTTGTCTACAACATCATTTACAAAGAGAAATAAGACCACTATTTTTGGCAAAAAAAAAAAAAAAAAAAAAAAAAGTTTCTGAAGCAAGGCAGAGCATCTTTGAAAGATATGGCAAATTGGAAGATTATGAATTAATCTGGAGTAAAAGAAAAAAAAAAAAATAAAGGCAAGGAAGATGTCTAGGAGAGAGCCATAAGGAAACAACGAAAGAAGAATGCCAACCAGGTGGCAACTCTGGACGTTTTCCCCTTGTTCCTTATTTGAAAACTCTGAAATAAAATGGCATTCACAATTTGCTATCAAACATTAGGGGCTAAGAATGTTCTCTGTTCTTGACTACAATTTAATACAATGTCCATCTACCTTCCAGTTTAAATTTACATATTTTCTGATGAGGTATAATCGAGAAAATTAAATAAGATTTATTCTCAAATATTTTGGCTTGCTCCAAATCGCAGAGACTTAACGGAAGAATAAAATATTCCTTTTACTAAAATAAGCCAAGAATTTGTAGTCTAATTTCTCCTAAATATATTATTATGGAAGAATTTCTAGTAGAAAACTAATAATCATGCTATTAATGTTGTGGCATCCAGTCCCATTATTTCATGGCAAATAGATAGGGAAACAATGGAAACATTGACAAATTTTATTTTCTTGGGCTCCAAAATCACTGTGGATGATGACTGCAGCCATGAAATTCAAAGACACTTGCTCCTTGGAAGAAAAGCTATGACCAACCTAGACAGTGTATTCAATAGCAGAGACATTACTTTGAGACAAATGTCCATATTTTTAAAACTATGGTTTTTTCAGTAGTTATGTATGAATATGAGAGTTGGACCATAAAGAAGGCTGAGTGCTGAAGAATTGATGCTTTGGAACTGTGGTGTTGGGGAAGACTCTTGAGAGTCCCTTGGACTGCAAGGAGATCCAGCCAGTCCATCCTAAAGGAGATCAGTCCTGAATATTCATTGGAAGGACTGATGCTGAAGCTGAAGCTCCAATACTTTGACCAACTCATCGGAAAAGACCCTGATTCTGGCAGAGATTGAAGGCAGGAGGAGAAGGGGACAACAGAGGATGAGATGGTTGGATGGCATCACTGACTCAATGAATATGAGTTTGAGCAAACTCCAGGAGATGGTGAAGGACAGGGAAGACTGGCATACGGCAGTCCATGTGGTTGCAAAGAGTCAGGCATGACTGTGAGAACTGAACAATAACAATTTTGTAATAGGTCTGGAACTTGTGTATAATGAATATAGGATAAATTTTTTCCATGTGCCATTATACATAGAGGGGTGAGGATGTCTTTATGTACGAATGTTAATTTTTCTTAATTAAATTTAAACTCATGTTTTGAAAGGATTGGGTTAAATAATACATATGTTTCTAGGATATAGTGCCAGAAAGACAACTGGCACACTCTACATAATTTTCATTTTCCAAGAGTCTCCAAAAACTAAATCAAATTCATTCTACTATTATGTGTTAACAAGTTTTATTTTCATGTTTTATAATTTCTATATATTAAAAGAATTTGAAGTATAATGATATAGTATAAGTATAATGATATATAATTGTATTTTTATTATTGAAGGTGTTAAGTCTGATACAGGTGATATTCACTGATTTGATGTATAATAGAATCTTACACCATGACAGAGTTCTTATAAATCTGAAATCTTGTACTTTATTAGAATCGTTTTTATTACCATGCTCTGAGCAAAATACTAATGGATAGGATAACAGTGGAAGATGATGTTAATTTCCTTTTAAAAGTAAATAGCATGTTTGCCTAAAATATTTCATGATTTTAACAGAATATTACATTGTGTAAAAAAGAAACTAAGAATGAATGTAGTTCATGGTAGTACATTAATCTGTGTTTTAAAAAATACAGCTCTATATAATTTACTTTGTGAACTGAAGATTGAGGTAATTTCTAGTTGTCAAAAGCATTACTTTCTGCATTAATCTTAAACTCTTAATTTATCCCCCACCCTTGCCCTTTAGTATATACCCACTACTACATACAAAACAGATAAACAATAAGTACCTACTGCACAGCATAGGGAATTCAATATCTTGCAACAATGTACAATGGAAAATAATCTGAAAAAGTACATACAAGTGTATATACATTTGTCTTTCTTGATTTAATGTAAATGGAATCTCATAATGGAAACTCTTATCTCACTTCACTCACCAATATGATATCTGTGACTTTCACTCCATATGTATACACCAATAATTTTATCATTTTCATTTCTGTATAGAATTCTAAGATGAAAGATTTACTCATTCTGCCTATTATTGAACATTTGCTCTATTACAAGTGGGGCTATTATGAGTAAAATTTTATCCATCTATTTTGGTGCATTTCAGTTGGGCACATATGAAAAAATATAATTCTTGATTCTGATCGTATGAATGAGTATGGCCAATTGTGTTTCAATTAAGTATTAACAAAATATTTTGTTCATAATGACTTTATAAATTTTTATTCTCACCAGCAATACACTAGCTACTTTGTTACTCTATGTCCTCAATAACTCTTGGTGTTTTCAGTTTTATTAGACATTCTAATGGGGTATGTTGTGATTGTTAACTGATGTTAATTTGTGTTTCTATGATGAATAATAGTGATGAAATATTTCCATAAGTTGTTTATTCCTATTATCTTCCTGTGAATTATATACTCAATTATTCTTAGTCTATTTTTTCTTGATTTATAAGAATGTTTCTGTGGATGTGATAGTTATCATCAATGCCATTATGGATCAGGTCTTTTGAAAATGAGTTTTTAATATGAAGCACAGTGTTTCAACACTTTGTTTTAGTTACTTCTTACTGCTAAGTCACTTCAGTCGTGTCCAACTCTGTGCGACCCCATAGACAGCAGCCCACCAGGCTCCACTGTCCCTGGGATTCTCCAGGCAAGAATACTGGAGTGGGTTGCCACTTGCTTCTCCAATGCATAAAAGTGAAAGTGAAAGTGAAGTCGCTCAGTCATGTCCGACTCTTAGCGACCCCATGGATTGCAGCCCACCAGGCTCTTCCATCCATGGGATTTTCCAGGCAAGAGTACTGGAGTGGGATGCCATTGCCTTCTCCATACTTCTTCCTATGTTCAGTTCAGTCGTTTGCGACCCCATGAATCGCAGCAGGCCAGGCCTCCCTGTCCATCACCAACTCCAGAAGTTCACTCAGTCTCACGTCCATCGAGTCAGTGATGCCATCCAGCCATCTCTTCCTCTGTCGTCCCCTTCTCCTCCTGCCCCCAATCCTTCCCAGCATCAGAGCCTTTGCCAATGAGTCAACTCTTAGCATGAGGTGGCCAAAGTACTAGAGTTTCAGCTTCAGCATCATTCCTTCCAAAGAAATCCCAGGGCTGATCTTCTTCAGAATGGACTGCTTGGATTTCCTTGCAGTCCAAGGGACTCTCAAGAGTCTTCTCCAACAATCTATACATGGACCAAATTAATTAAGACATTCTTATATTCTAGAAGTTTGATCACTTTACGTTTAATCTTTAAGTCTATGTATCAACTAAAATTAATTTCTGATTATTTGAAAGGGGAAATGGATTACAGTTTTATTTACCTTCATGAATATCCAACTAAAGGAAAATCAATTTTTTTCCTCCAGGAAATTTGGCTTTGTCAAAATTAGTGGTGCCTCTGTCAAACATAATATGAAGCATTTTGTCAAAAATCAGTTAAAAATTAATGTGTGGGTCTCTAATTGGACTCTGTATGCTGTCTCATTGGACCATTTGTCTTTGAGACAATATCACATTGTTTGAATTACTATATATTTATAGAAAGTTGTGGTAATGGTAATATATGTCCTCCAGTCTTATTCTGCTTCAAAATTTCCTTTGCTCTTTTAGGTCATTTGTACTTCAAACTACATGCTAGAATCATATTTTCAATTTCTACAAAAAGAAAAATTCCAGCTTAAATTTGATTGGAATTTCACAGAATCTTTTATGAAATGTGGTGAGAAATAGCATTTTATTAGTACTAGTAACAGTTCATAAACTTAAAATAACTCCATTTATTTAAATATATTTTGTTTAAATGAAAGCATAGTTTTAAGTATAGACAAAGTGTATTTTTACAATATATTTATCAAACTCATTCCTAGGTTTTTAGCAGTTTGGGTGTTATTAAAAAATGGAGTTATCTATTTAAATTTTATACTCATTTTTTATTGCTAGCTTGTAAAGAAATGTAGCTGACAAATATAAATTTATTTACCTTGTATCCAGCTAAATTCAGCCATTACTTCTTACAGTTTGTAGTATTTATGTTTTGTTCTTTTTTTTTTCCCCCCTGGGGATGGGGATTGATTTTCTATAACATTACCATAATGTGAGAAAGTAAAAAAAAAAAAAAACTACAGTTTTAACAGCTCTTCTTTTTCTTACTTTACTGTATTGAATAAAACACAGTTAATGACTGACTAGATATGGTGATAATGAATAATCATTTTTCTCCTACTCATGAGTAAATATTAAATACTGATATGTGGTGGCTCAGATAATAAAGAATCTGCCTGTAATTCAGAAGACCCAGGTTCAATCACTGGATTGGGAAGATCCCCTGGAGGAGAGCAGGGGATACCCACTTCAGTATTTTTCCTGGAGAATCTCAAGAATAGTGGAGCCCTGTGGGCTACAATCTATAGACAGGACTGAAGCAGCTTAGCATGCATGCATATCAGAGTAAGGAAGTTCACTATTTTTGTACTATAAATATGCATGTGTCTTGAATTTTATCAAATGCATCTTATTCATCTAATATAATTACATTGTTTCCTTCTTTAATGTGGAAAATACTGACTAAATTTCAAATGTTATGACAAACTTCTACTCTTTGAATAAACTATTTTTTTTACAATATATAAATCTTTTTTGCTTATCTCTGTATAATTTCTGCTGGATTTGTTTAAATTTCCTATGTGTTTATGAGATAAAGCGGACTGTGATTTTTATTCTATATACAGGAAAAGTCTGAATAAGATCACTAGTATTACTTCATTAAATATTTGGCAAAAATTTATTTGGGAAGCCAACTGGACTTGGAGTGATCTTTGTGAAAATATTTATTTCTATTTATCTTTTAAAATTTATTTTACTGTACTTTCTGAAGAAATCTGTCCATGTAAAATAAAATAAATTTTTAAAACTTAGTTGCATAAGTTATTGTAATATGCTCAAACTATTCTTTCTGTCTCTACAGATGAGGAACTGTTTTATTTCTTTATCTATAATGTTGATAGTCTGAGTTTTCCTTCTCTGTTATTTTGCCTTTCTAGGCTTTTCTTTCTTTTCTCATTACCAATTGAAATGATAATATGATTTTTCTTTTTTTAGTCTGTTTTTACAGTGGTATACTTGATTTTCAAATGATACTATTCCACTGGGCTGGATATAGCTCTTATGCCTTGCAAAGCAGGTCTTCCTTGGAGAATGCTCTTAGCATATTTTCTCTCAGCTTGCTAGGGTCATGAGGGATTATTATTTTGCTTTTTGTAATGCTAAAATAATGTGTTCTTGAAGTAAAACCTATAAAAGTATCCCCTTGCTCGGGACTGTGACCACAGATAATTTTTCACTCATAAGCCGGTCGAACACTAGGACTAAACAGTTTATCAAACTACCACTTAAAGTTTCTTACCAGGAGTGGTTTCAAAGATTTCTGCTTGAAGTAAGCCAGTCTCGGTTGTGACTCTACACTGTCTCTACTGTTTCCAGTTGATGGTTTGGTCTTTGAACTTGTCTCTCAAGTTCAGTTCTCTGACTTGTCCAAGATAAGTCATTGGTTTTCAGTTTCCTGATTTTTTTGTGAGAGTAGGAGTAGTGACTTTCAATTCCTTTAAATGTCAGAGCTGAAACCTTGAGTGTAGATCATTGATTTATATTGTTTGTTCCCTTTTTATAAATGCATATAAAGCTATAAATTTCTCTCTGTACAGTACTTTAATCACAGTTTTGAAGTTCTGAGATACTGTATTTTCATTATCATTCAAGTCAAGAGGTTTTCTAAAGCTTCTTTAATTACTATTTTCTTTAACCTATGGGCTATTTAGTGATGCATTGCTTAATTTCTAACCATTTTCTAATTGCTTTAATATTATTGAGTTTTAATGTGTTGAAAGAACATCCTCTATTTTATTTCAACTCTTTTAAATTTATTGAATGACTATGAATCCATCATGTTATCAATTTTAATCATTGGTCCAACCTCAGATATGCAGATGACACCACCCTTATGGCAGAAAGTGAAGAGGAACTCAAAAGTCTCTTGGTGAAAGTGAAAGTAGAGAGTGAAAAGGTTGGCTTAAAGCTCAACATTCAGAAAACGAAGATCATGGCATCTGGTCCCATCACTACATGGGAAATAGATGGAGAAACAGTGTCAGACTTTATTTTTCTGGGCTCCAAAATCACTGCAGATGGTGACTGCAGCCATGAAATTAAAAGATGCTTATTCCTTGGAAGGAAATTTATGACCAACCTAGATAGCATATTCAAAAGCAGAGACATTACTTTGCCAACAAAGGTTCGCCTAGTCAAGGCTATGGTCTTTCCTGTGGTCATGTATGGATGTGAGAGCTGGACTGTGAAGAAGGCTGAGCGCCGAAGAATTGATGCTTTTGAACTGTGGTGTTGGAGAAGACTCTTGAGAGTCCCTTGGACTGCAAGGAGATCCAACCAGTCCATTCTGAAGGAGATCAGCCCTGGGATTTCTTTGGAAGGAATGATGCTAAAGGTGAAACTCCAGTATTTTGGCCACCTCATGCGAAGAGTTGACTCATTGGAGAAGACTCTGATGCTGGGAGGGATTGGGGACAGGAGGAGAAGGGGACAACAGAGGATGAGATGGCTGGATGGCATCACTGACTCAATGGACGTGAGTCTGAGTGATTTCCTGGAGTTGGTAATGGACAGGGAGGCCTGGCGTGGTGCAGTTCATGGGGTTGCAAAGAGTCGGACACGACTGAGCGACTGATCTGATCTGATCTGATGTGAATTTAAATGTATGAATTATTGCAATTGTTGGATGTGCCAAATATTACATGTGAGTTAATATTTTGCTATTCAAATCTTCTATACCATTGCTGATATAGTTTGATAAATTATGCTAATATATTTGAATATGATATATAATTTTGGATTTTTCTGTGTATGAGATACAGATATATAATAAAATTAATTGTATACCCTTTTAAAATGATTATAACTTCCTCTGTCAATGCAAATATTAATCTTTGTCACTTGTAACATTTCTTGCTTTTCAATTTAATATATATAAATATACATATCCACTTATGATTTTTTTAGTGTGGTCATAATATTTTATTTTGCATACTTTTACACACAAAGTTTCTGTTTCCTTATTTATAATTTTGTCCTCTTAATCACATATATATAGTTTTGGATTTTTTTTTTTTTTTGCCACTTTATTTTTTTAATTGAAGGATAATTGCTTTACAGAATTTTGTGTTTTTTTGTCATACATCAAGAAGAATCAGCCATAGGTACACCCATGCCCCCTCTCTTATAAAACTCCTTCCCATCTTCCCCTCCATCCCACCCTTCTAGATTGTCACAGAACCCCTATTTGAGTTTTCTGTGTCATACAGCAAATTCCCATTGATTGTCTCTTTTACATATGGTATGGTCAGTTTCCATTCTCTTCATATATCTACCCTCTCCCTCCACCCCTTTCCCCATGTCCATAGGTCTGTTCTCTGTGTCTGTTTCTCCACTGCTGCCCTGAAGGGAAATTCATCAGTACTATCTTTCTAAATTTCAAATATATGAATCAGTATACAAACAATAGAATGGGAAAGATTAGATATCTCTTCAAGAAAATTAGAGATACCAAGGGAACATTTCATGCAAAGATGGGCTCAATAAAGGAAAGAAATGGTATGAACCTAACAGAAGCAGAAGATATTAAGAAGATGTGGCAAGAATACACAGAAGAACTGTACAAAAGAGATCTTCATGCCACAGATAATCATGATGGTGTGATCACTCACACTCACCTAGAGCCAGAATTCCTGCAATGTGAAGTCAAGTGGGATTTAGGAAGGATCACTATGAACAAAGCCAGTGGAGGTAATGGAACTCCAGTTGGCTCTTTCAAATCCTGAAGGATGATATTGTGAAAGTGCTGCACTCAATATGTCAGCAAATTTGGAAAACTCAACAGTGGTCACGGGATGGGAAAAGGTCAGTTTTAATTCCAATCCCAAAGAAAGACAATGCCAAACAATGCTCAAATTATCTCACAATTGCACTCATCTCACAGGCTAGTAAATTAATGCTCAAAATTCTCCCCGCCACGCTTCAGCAATACATAAACCATGAACTTCCAGATGTTCAAGCTGGTTTTAGAAAAGGCAGAAGAACCAGAGATCAAAGTGTCAAGCATCGCTGAATTCTCGAAAAAACAAGAGAGTTTCAGAAAAAACATCTATTTCTACTTTATTGACTATGTCAAAGCTTTTGACTGTGTGGATCACAATAAACTGTGGATAATTCTGAAGGAAATGGGAATACCAGACCACCTGACCTACCTCTTGAGAAATCTGTACACAGGTCGAGAAACAACAGTTAGAACTGGACATGGAACAACAGACTGGTTCCAAATAGGAAAAGGAGTACGTTAAGGCTGTATATTGTCACCCTGCTTATTTAACTTATATGCAGAGTACATCATGAGGAATACTGGGCTGGAGGAAGCACAAGTTGGAATCAAGATTGCTGGGAGAAATATCAATAACCTCAGATATGCCAATGACACCACCCTTATGGCAGAAAGTGAAGAAAAACTAAAGAGCCTCTTGACGAAAGTGAAAGTGTAGAGTGAAAGAGTTGGCTTAAAGCTCAACATTCAGAAAACTAAGATCATGGCATCTGATCCCACCACTTCCCAGCAAATATATAGGGAAACAGTGGAAGCAGTGGCTGACTTTATTTTTCTGGGCTCCAAAATCATTGCAGATGATGATTGCAGCCATGAAATTAAAAGACACTTACTCCTTGGAAGGAAAGTTTTGACCAATCTAGACAGGATATTAAAAAGCAGAGACATTACTTTGTCAAGAAAGGTCCATCTAGCCAAGGCTATGGTTTTTCCACTAATCATGTATGGATGTGAGACTTGGACTATAAAAAAAACTGAGTGCTGAAGAATTGTTGCTTTTGAAATGTGGTATTGGAGAAGACTCTTGAGAGTCCCTTGCACTGCAAGGAGACCCAACCAGTCCATCCTAAAGGAGATCTCACTGGGTGTTCATTGGAAGGACTGATGTTGAAGCTGAAACTCCAATACTTTGGTCACCTGATGCAAAGAGCTGACTCATTGGAAAAGACCTTGATGCTGGGAAAGATTGAGGGCAGGAGGAGAAGCAGATGACAGAAAATGGGATGGTTGGATGGCACCACTGACTCAATGGACATGGGTTTGGGTAGACTCCTGCAGTTGGAGATGGACAGGGAGTCCTGGCGTGCTGTGGTTCTTGGGGTCGCAAAGAGTCAGACATCACTCAGGAACTGAACTGAACTGATACGATATTTATATTTCTCTTTCTGACATACTTCACTCTGTATAATAAGCTCTACATAAGGAATTTCAGACATTGTTCTTTTATTGCATTGTTTAGAGCTGACATGCCTGATCAGACTTTGTTTTTGACATATCTGTAGTCTGGATTGACTAGGATATCTAGATCTAGAACTTCATAAGAACTCCCCAGAGTTATAATTTTGCCCAGAATTTCCCATTTCCATTCTTCTTTCTGCTTAATCACAATGGAACATTTGCAGATTCAACTTTCGTGTTATTAGAACATTTGACACTTTGTTAAGTTTCAGTCCCCTCTAACAATTTTTGGTTTCCCCTTCTTTAAACAGCCACCTTCCCAATGTCTTTGCATATGAAAACTTTGCACATCTACCCCTTCCCTAAGACATTTCTCTATTTTTCTTTGAGCATTTTCTTACTGGCAATTGTTACTCTCAATTTTAACAGTCTTTTCCTGTGAAATGTCTCCTTACTGAAGCCTGGCTTTGTTCTTTACTTACCAGAATACTTATTTTAGGAAAAGCACTAACATGATATGCTTTAGTCTATCATCTCGCTATTGGTTTTCTAATAATTATATCTGCTTTTGTACTTATATTTATTCCTTTCTTTCTTTCAAATTATTCAGTATTTATCCAGTATTAAATTTTTGCTATTTAGTTGTAACTTTTTCTTCCCTGTTAGATTTTTAGATGCTCTGTCTTTTACTGGGCTTCCCTGGTGGCTCAAAGGTTAATGCGTCTGCCTGCAATGCAGGAGACCTGGGTTCGAGACCTGGGTTCAATCCCTGGGTTGGGAAGATCTCCTGGAGAAGGAAATGACAACCCACTCCAGTATTCTTGCCTGTAGGATCCCATGGACAGAGGAGCCTGGTGGGCTACAGTCCACATGGCTGCAAAGAGTTGGACACAACTGAGCAACTTCACTTCACTTCACTTGTCCTTTATTATTCTTTTAGTAGCTATACTACTACTTTCAATATGGATCAACAATGTCTTGTGATCTGCTATAAATAAGTAATTTATCACTTCACCCAAAGGCAAGAAACTTCCTAGTTCAACTTTATTCACTAGTCTCATTTCATTTTTACTATTGTTACAGAATATTTTACATATGTTATTTTGTTGTTGTTCAGTTGTGAATTGATTTCTGACTTTTTAGGACCCCATGGACTGTGGCATGCCAGGCTTCCTTGTCCTTCACTATCTCCCAGAGTTTGCTCAATCTCATGTCCACTGAGTCAGTGATGCCATCCAACCATCTCATCCCCTGTCACCCTCTTTTCCTCTTGCCTTCAATCTTTGCCAGCACTGGGGTCTTTTTCAGTGAGCCAGCTCTTCACATCAGGAGGCCAAAGTATTGGAGCTTTGGCTTCAGCATCAGTCCTTCCAATGAATATTTAGGGTTGATTTCCTTTAGGATTGACTGGTTGGATCTCCTTGCTGCACAAGGGACTCTCAACTGTCTTCTCCAACACCACAGTCTGAAAGCATCAGTTCTTTGGTGCTCAGTCTTTCTTTTGGTCCAACTCTCACATCCACACACGATGAGGGAAAAACTACAGCTTTGACTATACCGATCTTTGTTGGCAAAATTATGTCTCTGCTTTTGAATATGCTAGGTAACTTTGCCATAGTTTTTCTTCCAAGGGACAAGTGTCTTCTAATTTCATGGCAGCAGTCATCTTCTGCAGTGATTTTGGAGCCCAAGAAAATAAAGTGTGTCCCTGTTTCCATTTTTTTGCCCATCTATTTACCATGAAGTAATGGGACTGGACACCACAACCTTAGTTTTTTGGATGTTGAATTTGAAGCCAGTTTTCTCACTATCCCTTTTCATCATCATCAAGACTCTTTAGTTCCTCTTTGTTTTCTTCCATTAGAGTGGTACCATTTGCATTTCTGAAGTTGTTGATATTTCTCCTGGCAATCTTGATTCCAGCTTGTGATTCACTCAGCCTGGCATTTCACATGATGTACTCTGCATATAAGATAAGCAAACAGGGTGACAATATACAGCCTTAATGTACTCCTTTACCAATTTCAAACCAAACTGTTGTTTCATTTCTGATTCAAATTATTGTTTCTTGACCTGCATACAGGTTTCTCATGAGACAGATAAGTCCCAGAATATTTATTATTAATGTAATCTTTTCACATCAATATCAATTTCTGCTTCCCAGATATATACTGTTTAATGTTTTTACTTCTTAAAGTTGCTTGGGTTTCATCATATGGCTATATTTCTTGTAGGAAATGTCTATAACTTCAAATTGTTTTAAGTTTTTCTTTGGGAGATTGGACACATCTTTATTTTACCTTCATTTTAAAAGTTATTTTCACTGATTATAAACTCAAACAGTACTGTTTTACTCTGGTGCAGTTTTGAAAATGCCCTAGGAAAACAGCTATACAAGTGTGGGTCACAATTCATAATCTTTCCTTCTCTCAAGGAAGCTCTTCATTCTGGCTGATTGCAGTCCAACACCTGGTACACTTCTTTTTACTGTTTCATACAGATTTAACTGGAGGAGAAGTTAGTCTGATACCCACTACTCCGTTACAATCAGATTCAGAGGGATTCAACCTTTAACTCTAATTCATCTGTAGGATTTTACTCATTATTTGGAACATTGAAAATGCTATCAAAATAGACCATTTTTGTTCTCAATAAAAAAATTGTTCTTTAAACTGAGAGAAACAGAAGTAAGTTCCTTCTTAAAGAATGATTCAAAACTATGACTTTAATATTTTTAAATACCCATAAATTTTTTTTCTAGAATTTGTCTGTTGTTGAAGTGTTTTATAAAAGTAATATTTTGCTTTTTGATTAAATTCCATCCAAAATGCCAAAGAAAAGCTATACCAAAAGTGTAGATATAGGAAAACAAACAGTTTAATAAATTAACTAGTATATTAATTACTGTGTTAACCTTAATCATTCCCCGATCTTTCTTCTACAGTTGGTTTAAATTCCTATTTGAGGATGTTTTCTTGAGAACAGATAGTTTCATCATATTATAATGATAAAACACTTATGTATAATATGTGAAATAAATCATCACCATCATACATTATTAAGGTTTTAGAATAATACATAAGTTCAACCTCCCAATGCTTCATGTGATGGAGTCTCAGATACATATATAGTCTTTTGTCTTGTCTCTTTTCCCTAGATCATAAATTAGGCATAGTGATTTTCATTCTTGAAATTTCAAATATGCTTAGGTCACATAAGGTTCTAAATGTCACTGAGGTTTTAACGATTTTTGGTCTCTTCAGGGGTTCTCTAATTTCTTTAGTATTATTGTATTCATCTCCCCTACTGCCACAGCCATATCTCCACCACCACTGCTAATAGCCAAGAAACAGCTGTAATAAAATATGAAGTATTTCATTTTATATTGTCTTTTATTCTATTTCCCTCAAATATTCAGTTTTTCATCTCTACATTTTATTACATTGTCAATTTTCAGAATGTAGAATTGTAATATTTCTTGTACCAAAATGTCTTTTATTCCTCCTGAAGATTTAACTAATATGAGTGCATGAAGTATTGTACCTGGTATTTCAGTATGTGAGAATCTTCTTTGTGAAAATTATACATTTAGATTTCACATTATATATAAACACTTTCACACTCTGCAGTCAATATATATTTTATGCTTGAAAAATGAAGCATTAATATACATATAGATTCTTCACTCCATTCTTGATGTTGTCTGTGGGAACCATTGTCAATTATAATATACCAAAGGGTCGATCTGAAGGTCATATTTATCTCTTAATGTTTTGAATAATTTGCAATAATCTAATTTATATTTGTAAGTTACATTTCTACTGAGAAATAAAACAATATTTTTTAGAATGAGATAATTTTAAACAACTATTTTTGATTCCTTGTCAAAATTACTATGCATATGTAGATAAACATTATACTTATGAAAATATGTACACATACATAGATATAAATTAAAAACTTCAGGTTTTCTTTTTATATACATAAAACACACAGACAAATGCACATCTGCACATAAAACTTGCCTGTGTGATAAATAATTCTGTGTGAGAAATAGTTAAATATTTCAAACATGATCAAGAAAACTATGATTTTATAAAAAATATAAGTGATGTTTTCATCACTTTTAAGTATCTTTTTAAGCAGCAACAATGACAACATAAATAATGTTGTCAGGGACCTTTATTTTAAAAGAAATCATTGTAAGCTAAAACAAGTAACATTAGCCATATCTTTGTCATAAGCACTGGAAAAATTGTCCCTCAATGGGGAATTTCTAAGAATCATCTCTTGTTTTTATTCTAGAAGAACAATGTGTTGTCATGTATTATTTATATTGGAGCAGAAACAGAGTGAGAAAAAAATATAGTGAAACATAAATTTACATTTATATAAAGGATATATTTTAGAATTTTAAAGGGAACACAACCAAAGTTCTACAGATCTGAGTATACTGTCATTCAAAATTGAATCAATGGATTCAATGCTTCCTATTATTTTGGGAATGCGATTCTAAATAAACAGTAAATAACATAATAAAAAATAATCAGATCAGATCAGATCAGTCACTCAATCATGTCTAACTCTTCGCAACCCCATGAATTGCAGCACACCAGGCCTGCCTGTCCATCACCAACTCCCGGAGATCACTGAGACTCACATCCATCGAGTCAGTGATGCCATCCAGCCATCTCATCCTCTGTCGACCACTTCTCCCCCTGCCCCGAATTCCTCCCAGCATCAGAGTCTTCTCCAATGAGTCAACTCTTCACATGAGGTGGTCAAAGTACTGGAGTTTCAGCTTTAGCATCATTCCTTCCAAAGAAATCCCAGGGCTCATCTCCTTCAGAATGGACTGGTTGGATCTCCTTGCAGTCCAAGGGACTCTCAAGAGTCTTCTCCAACACCACAGTTCAAAAGCATCAATTCTTCGGCACTCAGCCTTCTTCACATTCAACTCTCACATCTGTACATGATCACAGGAAAAACCATAGCCTTGACTAGACAAAACTTTGTTGGCAAAGTAATATCTCTGTTTTTTAATATGTTATCTAGGTTGGTCATAACTTTCCTTCCAAGGAGTAAGCATCTTTTAATTTCATGGCTGCAGTCACCATCTTTAGTGATTTTGGAGCCCAGAAAAATAAAGTCTGACACTGTTTCCACTGTTTCCCCATCTATTTCCCATGAAGTGATGGGACCGGATGCCATGATCTTCATTTTCTGAATGTTGAGCTTTAAGCCAACTCTTTCACTCTCCACTTTCAGTTTCATCAAGAGTCTTTTTAGTTCCTCTTCACTTTCTGCCATAAGGGTGGTGTCATCTGCATATCTGAGGTTATTAATATTTCTCCCAGCAATCTTGATTCCAGCTTGTGTTTTTTCCAGTCCAGCGTTTTTCATGATTTACTCTGTATATAAGTTAAATTAACAGGGTGACAATATACAGCCTTGACATACTCCTTTTCCTATTTGGAACCAGTCTGTTATTCCATGTCCAGTTCTAACTGTTGCTTCCTGACCTGCATACAGATTTCTCAAGAGGTAGGTCAGGTGGTCTGATATTCCCATTTCCTTCAGAATTTTCCATAGTTTATTGTGATCCACACAGTCAAAGGCTTTGGCATAGTCAATAAAGCAGAAATAGATGTTTTTCTGGACCTCTCTTGCTATTTCCATGATCCAGCGGATGTTGGCAATTTGATTTCTGGTTCCTCTGCCTTTTCTAAAACCAGCTTGAATATCGGGAAGTTCACGGTTCTCATATTGCTGAAGCCTGGCTTGGAGAATTTTGAGCAGTACTTTACTAGCGTGTGAGATGAGTGCAATTGTGTGGTAGTTTGAACATTCTTTGGCATTGTCTTTCTTTGGGATTGGAATGAAAACTGACATTTTCCAGTCCTTTGGCCACTGCTGAGTTTTCCAAATTTGCTGGCATATTGAATGCAGCACTTTCACAGCATCATCTTTCAGGCTTTGAAATAGCTCAACTGGAATTCTATCACTTCCACTAGCTTTGTTCATAGTGAGGCTTTCTAAGGCCCACTTGACTTCACATTCCAGGATGTCTGGCTCTAGGTCAGTGATCACACCATCGTGATTAGCTGGGTTGTGAAGATCTTTTTTGTACAGTTCTTCTGTGTATTCTTGCCATCTCTTCTTAATATCTTCTGCTTCTGTTAGGTCCATACCATTTCTGTCCTTTATCGATACCAACTTTGCATGAAATATTCCTTCGGTATCTCTGATTTTCTTGAAGAGATCTCTAGTCTTTCCCATTCTGTTGTTTTCCTCTATTTCTTCAGCATTGATTGCTGAAGAAGGCTTTCTTATCTCTTCTTGCTATTCTTTGGAACTATGCATTCAGATGTTTATATCTTTCCTTTTCTCCTTCACTTTTCGCTTCTCTTCTTTTGACAGCTGTTTGTATGGCCTCCCCAGACAGCCATTTTGCTTTTTTGCATTTCTTTTCCATGAGGATGGTCTTGATCCCTGTCTCCTGTACAATGTCACCAACTTCATTAGATAGTTCATCAGACACTCTATCTATCAGATCTAGGCCCTCAAATCTATTTCTCACTTCCACTGTATAATCATAAGGAATTTGATTTAGGTCATACCTGAATGGTCTTGTGGTTTTCCCTACTTTCTTCAATTTCAGTCTGAATTTGGCAATAAGGAGTTCATGGTCTGAGCCACAGTCAGCTCCTGGTCTTGTTTTTGCTGACTGTATAGAGCTTCTCCATCTTTGGCTGCAAAGAATATAATCAATCTGATTTCGGTGTTCACCATCTGGTGATGCACATGTATAAAGTCTTCTCTTCTGTTGTTGTAAGAGGGTGTTTGTTGTGACCAGTGCATTTCCTTGGCAAAACTCTATTACTCTTTATCCTACTTCATTCTGTATTCCAAGGACAAATTTGCCTGTTACTCCAGGTGTTTCTTGTCCTCCTACTTTTGCATTCCAGTGCTCTATAATGAAAAGGACATCTTTTTTGGGTGTTAGTTCTAAAATGTCTTGTAGGTCTTCATAGAACCGTTCAACTTCCGCTTCCTCAGCATTACTGGTTGGGTCGTAGACTTGGATTACTGTGACATTGAGTGGTTTGCCTTGGAAATGAACAGAGATCATTCTGTCATTTTTGAGATTGCATCCACGTACTGCATTTCTGACTCTTTTGTTGATCATGATGGCTATTCCATTTCTTCTGAGGGATTCCTGCCTGCAGTAGTAGATATAATGGTCATCTTAGTTAAATTCACCCATTCCAGTCCATTTGAGTTTGCTGATTCCTAGAATGTCAACATTCACTTTTACCATCTCTTGTTTGACCACTTCCAATTTGCCTTGATTCATGGACCTGACATTCCAGGTTCCTATGCAATATTGCTCTTTACAGCATCGGACCTTGCTTCTATCACCAGTCACATCCACAACTGGGTATTCTTTTTGCTTTGGCTCCATCCCTTTATTCTTTCTGGAGTTGTTTCTCCACTGATCTCCAGTAGCCTATTGGGCCCCTACTGACCTGGAGAGTTCTTCTTTCAGTATCCTATCATTTTGCCTTTTCATACTGTTCATGGGGTTCTCAAGGCAAGAATACTGAAGTGGTTTGTCATTCTCTTCTCCAGTGGACCACATTCTGTCAGACCTCTCTCCACCATGACCCGCCCATCTTGGGTTTCCCCACGGGCATGGCTTAGTTTCACTGAGTTAGACAAGGCTGTGGTCCTAGTGTGATTAGATTGACTAGTTTATTTTTTATCCAAAAGTTTAATTTTATCCAAATTAAGTTGCACTCTTCTTATGACTAGAATAATGTAAGGATCCAGTAAGAATCAACCTTTTCCATTATTAAGGTTTTTGAATGACACACAACTTCATCTTCTAAATATTTCATGTGCTGGAGCCTCTTATCTATCTATCTGTCCACACACATGTAGTTTTTTTGTCTGGTCTCTGTTCCCTAGATACATGAGTTCAGTTCTGTTCAGTTCAGTCACTCAGTCGTGTTTGATTCTGCGGCTCCATGGACTGCAGCATGCCAGGGTTCCCTGTCCATCACCAACTCCCAGAGTTTGCTGAAACTCATGTCAATTGAATCAGTGATGCTATCCAAACATCTCATTCTCTGCTGCCCCCTTCTTCTCCTGCCTTCAATCGTTCCCAGCATCAGAGTCTTTTCCAATAAGTCAGTTCTTCATATCAGGTGGCCAAAGTATTAGAGTTTCAGTTTCAACATCAGTCCTTCCAATAAATATTCAGGACTGATTTCTTTAGGATGGACTGATTGGATCTCCTTGCAGTCCAAGGGACTCTCAAGAGTCTGTTCCAAAACCACAGTTCAAAAGCATCAATTCTTCTGTGCTCAGCTTTCTTTATAGTCAAGCTCACAGATCCATACATGACTACTGGAAAAACTATAGCTTGACTAAGTGAACCTTTGTTGGCAAATTAATGTCTCTGCTTTTTAATATGCTGTCTAGGTTGGTCATAACTTCCCTTCCAAGGAATAAGCGTCTTTTAATTTCATGGCTTCAATCACCATCTGCACTGATTTTGGTGTCCAGAAAAATAAAGTCAACCACTGTTTCCACTGTTTCCCATCTATTTGCCAGGAAGTGTTGGGACTAGATGCCATGATCTTAGTTTTCTGAATGTTATGTTTTGAGCCAGCTTTTTCACTCTCCTCTTTCATTTTCATCAAGAGGCTCTTTAGTTCTTCTTCACTTTCTGCCACGTGGGTGGTGTCATCTGCATATCTGAGGTTATTGATATTTCTCCCAGCAATCTTGATTCCAGCTTGTCACTTCATCCAGTCCAACATTTCTCACAGTGTACTTTGCATATAACTTAAATAAGCAGGGTGACAATATACAACATTTATGTATTCCTTTCCTGATTTGGAACCAATCTGTTGTTCCATGTCCAGTTAAACTGTTGTTTCTGGACCTGCTTACAGATTTCTCAAGAGTTAGGTCAGGCATTCGTCTTCCTATCTCTTTAAGAATTTTCCACAGTTTGTTGTGATCCACACAGTCAAAGGCTTTGGCATAGTCAATAAAGCAGAAGTAGATGTTTTTTTTTCTGGAAATCTCTTGCTTTTTCAATGATCCAACATGAGTTAGGCATAGTGATTTTCATTCTTGAGATTTTGAAGTTGGACATGACTTTGAGACTGAAAACATGTCATTTAATATTCACTATAAACCTAAACATTGATCACATTTGTATTTAACTTACAGATAAGTAAAGATGAGGTCTGAAAAGACTATAAAATAATCCAAAGGCCATAAAAGAATACACCACAAAACCAGGGCTTGAGCTCAGGTGTCGTGAATTTCACATTCTTATTAATCACTAGGGGGTAACAGTACCCACTAGAAATATGGTGATAAATAGTCTGATGATAATATCTTTGTCAAATAAGTAACAACAAATAGATGAAGCCAATGCCTTTCTGAAAAGAATTGTCTTCAATTCAATGATGAATCATTTTCACACATATTAATTTGCAATGACTCAGTAAACATTTCTAGGAATCAAATGAAAAAAGTCACAATTGCAGAATCTTGTTTAATGAAGCAATTATGATGAAAATGTTTCAAATGAATCATAGTGAATGAAGCATTTGGTGATTTACAGCTCAACATTCAGAAAACGAAGATCATGGCATCTGGTCCCATTACTACATGGGAAATAGATGGAGAAACAGTGGAAACAGTGTCAGACTTTCTTTTTCTGGGCTCCAAAATCACTACAGATGGTGACTGCAGCCATGAAATTAAAAGACGCTTACTCCTTGGAAGGAAGGTTATGACCAACTTAGAGCATATTCAAAAGCAGAGACATCACTTTACCAACAAAGGTTCGCCTAGTCAAGGCTATGGTCTTTCCTGTGGTCATGTATGGATGTGAGAGCTGGACTGTGAAGAAGGCTGAGCACCGAAGAATTGATGCTTTTGAACTGTGGTGTTGGAGAAGACTCTTGAGAGTCCCTTGGACTGCAAGGAGACCCAACCGGTCCATTCTGAAGGAGATCAGCCCTGGGATTTCTTTGGAAGGAGTGATGCTCAAGCTGAAATTCCAGTATTTTGGCCACCTCATGCGAAGAGTTGACTCATTGGAGAAGACTCTGATGCTGGGAGGGATTGGGGGCAGGAGGAGAAGGGGACGACAGAGGATGAGATGGCTGGATGGCATCACTGACTCGATGAATGTGAGCCTGAGTGACCTCCGAGAGCTGGTGATGGATAGGGAGGCCTGGCGTGCTGCAGTTCATGGGGTCACAAAGAGTCGGACACGACTGAGCGACTGATCTGATCTGATCTGATCTGGGTATTTAGTTAATGAACAGTATATATACATGGCCACTCGAGAAGGAAATGGCAACCCACTCCAGTGTTCTTGCCTGAGA
Source organism: Tragelaphus eurycerus (assembly GCA_935064755.1). Lineage (NCBI taxonomy): Eukaryota > Metazoa > Chordata > Mammalia > Artiodactyla > Bovidae > Tragelaphus > Tragelaphus eurycerus. Next base: position 12,260,052 of record CAKXYN010000061.1, read on the forward strand.
AATCATATGGATAGAAGAGTAATGTGGGCTACAGTGCCTGTGGTCAAAAAGGATTGGACACAACTGAGGCAATTAAGCACACATGGCCACACGTGAACACCAGAGAGCGAACGCCACAGCTTAGAAATGATGATATGTTATAGCAGGTAGGCTGATTATGCCAAAAAGGATGCACAAATGGTCAAGGCAGTGGAATAATCTAGGATAATAAGATATCATTAGAAGGTGAAATTGAGTAGTCTATAAAACACCCCAAAACATGTCATTTGGCATACTGATTATTTTAAAGTTTCTGAAGAAACAGTCAATGCAAAGAAACTTGCTCTCTTTGTCACTCTGAAAACAGGAGATAAGCCTCAAATTAGAAAGGTATACTCACTGTACCAGGAGTTAGAAGACATCGTTATCACCAGGAATAGGGAATTTAGGGTCAAAAATGCTGTATAAACTTCGTACTCTGTCTAAACTTACTACCCTGATTCCAGGCTTCTTCGTTGTTTCAATTAATCACACATTTATTGTGTGTTTTCCTAAAAGGTATAAAAGTTGCTTGCTTTTGTCACTTCTTTGAGTCTCATATGTTTATGTGAATTCTGCAAATACAATATTAAATCCTGTCCTTCAGTTTTAAATCAATTTTATTATTAAACCAAAGAATCTAGAAGGGAGGAGAGAAAAAATTACTGTCTCTACAAAGTCAACAGGGTCTAGACAATATCAGATATGACATTGCTCTTTAAATGTTATAGAAAACCACATTTTATCATCATGGATTCAATATGGTGGGTTTCCTAGGTGGATCAGTGGTAACGAATCTGCCTGTCAATACAGGAGATGCATATTTGGTCAGGAAGACCCCCTGGAGAATGAAATGACAACCCATTCCAATATTCTTGCCTAGACAGAGGAGCCTGGTGGGGTACAGCCTATGGGGTCACAAAAGAGTCTGTGTGACACTTTTATACAGCCTAGTGACTAAACAACAATGAATGGACAACATAATTGTCCATGCAAGCTTCATTTAATAAACACCAGTTTTCAATGCCTGGGCCCATTGGGTCTTTATAAGTTGAATATTAAATATCTGGACAGTCTTCTCAGTTGGTCATCAATGAGAGACTAGATATTTCTAACACAGTTAAAATTCCCTGTGCTCTTGAATGTGAGCAACTTAGATGTCATGTGAGTGAGAACTGATGAAAACTGATTACATCTTAATGTGTAGATTCTTGTTAATAATTGGAATATCTCAGACATTAACTATTTGAGTATACTGAACATATACTGAAGCCTTCCTCAGTGATCAGTGCAAAGAAATAGAGGGGAAAAAAATAAAATGGACAGACTAGAGATCTCTTCAAGAAAATTAGAGATACCAAGGGAACATTTCATTCAAAGATGGGCTGAATAAGTGACAGAAATGGTATGGACCTAACAGAAGCAGAAGATATTAAGAAGAGGTGGCAAGAATACACAGAACTGTACAAAAAAGAGCTTCATGACCCAGATAATCATGATGGTGTGATCACTCACCTACAGCCAGACATCCTGGAATATGAAGTCAAGTGGGCTTTAGAAAGCATCACTAGAAACAGAGCTAGTGGAGGTGATGGAATTCCAGTGGAGCTATTCCAAATCCTGAAAGATTATGCTGTGAAAGTGCTGCACTCAATATGCCAGCAAATTTGGAAAACTCAACAGTGGCCACAGGACTGGAAAAGGTCAGTTTTTATTCCAGTCCCAAATAATGGCAGTGCCAAAGAATGTTCAAACTACCACACAATTGTACTCATCTCACATGCTAGTAAAGAAATGCTCAAAATTCTCCAAGCCAGGCTTCAGCAATATGTGAACTGTGAACTTCCGGATGTTCAAGCTGGTTTTAGAAAAGGCAGAAGAACCAGAGATCAAAATGCCAACATTGTTCACTTGTGTACTATTCTTTGCGACCCCATGGACTGCAGCACATCAGGCCTCCCTGTCCATCACCAACTGCCAGAGTCTTCCCAAACTCATGTCCACTGAGTCAGTCATGCCATTTAACCAACTCATCCTCTTTCGTCCCCTTCTCCTACCTGCCCTCAATCTTTCCCAGCATCAGGGTCTTTTCAAATGACTCAGCTCTTTGCATCAGATGGCCAAAGTATCAGGGTTTCAGTTTCAACGTCAGTCCTTCCAATAAACACCCAGGACTGATTTCCTTTAGGGTGGACTGGTTGTATCTCCTTGCAGGCCAAGGGATTCACAAAAGTCTTCTCCAACACCACAGTTCCAAAGCATCAATTCTTTGGAGCTCAGCTTTCTTTAGAGTACAACTCTCACATGCATACATGACTACTGAAGAAACTATAGCCTTGATTAGATGGATCCTTGTTGGCAAAGTAATGTCTCTGCTTTTTAATATGCTGTCTAGTTTGATTATAACTTTCCTTCCAAGGAGTAAGCATCTTTTAATTTCATGGCTGCAGTCACCATCTGCAGTGATTTTGGAGCCCCCAAAAATAAAGTCTCTCACTGTTTCCACTGTTTCCCCATCTATTTGCATGAAGTGATGGGACCAGATGCCATGATCTTAGTTTTCTGAATGTTGAGCTTTAAGCCAACTTTTCTACTCTCCTCTTTCACTTTCATCAAGAGGCTTTTTAGTTCTTCTTCACTTTCTGCCATGAGTGTGGTGTCATCTGCATATCTGAGGTTATTAATATTTATCCTGGAAATCTTGACACCAGCTTGTGCTTCCTCCAGCCCAGCATTTCTCATGATGTACTCTGCATATAAGTTAAATAATCAGGGTGACAATATGCAGCCTTGATGTACCCGTTTCCCTATTTAGAACCAGTCTTTTGTTACATGTCCATTTCTAACTGTTGCTTTCTGACCTGCATACAGATTTCTCAAGAGGCAGGTCAAGTGGTCTGGTATTCCCATCTCTTCCAGAATTTTCTACATTTTATTGTGATTCAGACAGCTCAGATAGTAAAGCATCTGCCTACAATGCAGGAGACCTGGGTTCGATCCTGGGTCAGGAAGATCCCCTGGAGAAGGAAATGGCAAGTCCTACCTGGAAAATCCCATGGATGGAAGACCCTGGTAGGCTACAGTTCATGTGTTTGCAGAGTTTGATGATTTAGCGACTTTACTTTCACACAGTCAAAGGCTTTGGTATAGTCAATAAATCAGAAACTGATGTTTGTCTGGAGCCCTGTCAGTTTTTCAATGATCCAGCTGATGCTGGCAATTTGATCTCTTGTTCCTCTGCCTTTTCTAAAACCAGGTTGGACATCTGGAAGCTCATGGTTCACATATTGTTGAAGCCTGGCATGGAGAATTTTAAGCATTACTTTACTAGCCTGTGAGATGAGTGAAATTGTGTGGTAATTTGAACATTCTTTGGCATTGTCTTTCTTTGGGATTGGAATGACAACTGACCTTTTCCAATCCTGTGGCGACTGCTGAGTTTCATGATTTGCTGGCATATTGAGTGCAGCACTTTCACAGCATCATTTTTTTGTATTTGAAAAAGATCAACTGGAATTCCATCACTTCCACTAGCTTTGTTCATAGTGATGCTTCCTAAGGCCCACTTGGCTTCACATTCCAGGTTGTCTGACTCTAGGTGAGTGATCACATCATCGTAATTATCTTGGTCGTGAAGATCTTTTTTGTACAGTTCTTCTGTGTCTTCTTGCCTCCTGTTCTTAATATCTTCTACTTCTGTTATATCCATACCATTTCTGTTCTTTTTATGCCCATCTTTGCAGAAGAAAGAAATACTCTTTCCTGAGCAAAGGAACAAACTATTCCCTTGGTATCTCTAACTTTCTTGACAAGATCTATAGTCTTTCCCATTCTATTTTTTCCCTTTATTTCTTTACACTGATCACTGCAAAAGGCTTTCTTCTCTCCTTGCTATTCTTTGGAACTCTGCATTCAAATACATATATCTTTCCTTTACTCCTTTGTTTTGGCTTCTCTTTTTTTCACAGGTATTTGTAAGGCCTCTTCAGACAGTCATTTTGCTTTTTTGCATTTCTTTTTCTTGGGGATGGTCTTGATTCCTGTCGCCTGTAAAATATCATGAACCTCTGTCCATAGTACATCAGGCACTCTATCTATCAGATCTAGTCTCTTAAATCTATTTCTCACTTCCACTGTATAATCGTAGGAATTTGATTTAGGTCATACCTGAATGGTCTAGTGGTTTTCCCTTCTTTCTTCAATTTAAGTCTGAATTTGGCAATAATGAGTTTATGATGTGAGCCACAGTCAGCTCCCAGTCTTGTTTTTGCTGACTATATCAAGCTTCTCCATCTTTTCTGCAAAGAATATAATCAATTTGACTTCGGTGCTGACCATCTGGTGAAGTCCACATGTAGAGTTTTCTCTTGTGTTGTTGGAAGAGGGTGTTTGCTATGGCCAGCTTGTTCTCTTCCCAATAATCTTTTAGCCTTTGCCCTGCTTCATTCTGTGAAAAAGAAAGTGATGTAGCTCAGTCGTGTCCGATTTGTAGCGACTCCAACTGCAGCCTACCAAGTTCCTCTGTCCATGGGATTTTCCAGGCAAGAGTACTGGAGTGGGTTGCCATTTCCTTCTCCAGGGGCTCTTCCAAACCCAGGGATTGAACCTGGGTCTCCCGCATTATAGACAGGAGCTTGACCATCTGAACCACCAGGGAAGTCCTTCATTCTGTGCTTCAAGGATAAATTTGCCTTTTACTCCAGGTGTTTCTTGACTTCCTACTTTTGCATTCCAGTCCCCTATAATGAGAGGAAATTCTTTTTTGATTGTTAGTTCTAGAAAGTCTTGCAGGTATTCTTAGAACTTTTCAACTGTAGCTTCTTCAGCATTACTGGTTGGGGCATAGACTTGGATTACCATGATATTGAATGGTTTGCTCAGAAACGAACTGATTTTGAGATTAAAAAAATTTGTCATTTTTGAGATTGCATCCAAATATTGCTTTTTGGATTCTTTTTTTGACTATGATGGCTACTCCACTTCTTCTAAAGGATTCTTGCTGATGGCAATAGATATAATGGTCATCTGATTTAAATTCACCCATTCTAGTTTATTTTAGTTCACTGATTCCTAAAATGTCGATGTTCAGTCTTGCCATCTCCTGTTTGACCACTTTCAATTTTCCTTGGTTTATGGACCTAACATTCCAGGTTCCTACGCAATATTGCTCTTTATAGCATTGGACCTTGCTTCTATCACCAGTCTCATCCACAACTGCATGTTGTTTTTGCTTTGGCTCAATCTCTTCATTTTTTCTGGAATCATTTCTGCACTGATCTCCAGTAACATATTGAGCACGTACTGACCTGGGGAGTCTTGACTCTAGCCCCATGTGGCCACCATTCGCCACTCTAGCACCAAGCAAACATTTACTGAGCATGGCCCCGACCATCAGAACAAGACCCAGTTCCCCCCTCAGTCAGTTTGTCCCATCAGGAAGCGTCCATAAACCTCTTATCCTTCTCCATCAGAGGTAAGACAGACTAAAACAACAATCAGAGAAGACTAACCAATCTAATCACATGGACCACAGTCTTATCTAACTCAATGAAACTATGAGCCATACTGTATAGGGCCACCCAAGATGGATGGTTCATGGTGGAGAGTTCTGACAAAACGTCCACTGGAGAAGAGAATGGAAAACCACTTCAGTATTCTTGCCTTGAGAACCCTGTGAACAGTATGAAATGAATAAATGGAAAGCTGTAAGCACTTTTTATTAGTGAGTCCTTAAATAGAAAAGGCTTCCTTGATAACAGGCCACAAGTGTCAGATTTTTTGTTTCCCTGATAGCTCAGTTGGTGAAGAATCACCCTGTAATGCAGGAGACTTTGGTTCAACTCCTGGGTCGAGAAGATCCCCTGCAGAACGGATAGGCTAACCACCCCAGTGTTCTTGGGCTTCCCTTATGGCTCATCTGGTAAAGATCTGCCCATAATGCAGGAGACCTGGGTTCAATCCCTGTATTGGGAAGATCCTCTGGAGAATCTCCTGGAAAGGCTGCCCACTCCAGTGTTTTGGCTTGGAGAATTCCATGGACTGTATAATCATGGTGTCACAAAGAGTGGGACACGACTGAATGACTTTAAATGTAAAAAAAAAAAAAAAAGTAAATTGAAAAGATATTATTGGATAAGCTTAATACAGGATTTATCTGGGGGAGAAAAGAACTTTCTAAACAAAGGTAATTTACAAAGATAAAGGTATTTGAGTAAATATTAGTTCAAGGAGAGTTTATTTATAGACAAGAAATTCCAAAATCCAAGAGAAAATGTATTACAAAAGGCAATAAAAAACAAACAAAACTGAGTAATAGAAGGACAGAAAGAAAAAATGTTCCCAAAAGACTATATAATAAATATTATTTGAAGTTGTTTTCAGAGAAGTATAAACCTGTTCTATGACAAGGAAGTAGAGGTGAATAGGCAAAAAAAGTGTATGAAGGGGACTCATTTTCAGTAGTTGAATACTGTGATAAAAACCAGTAAAACATGTTCTTCTATCTAAGGCACAACTTATACTGTCAAAGTGTAGTTCACTGTTTAGTGGGCTAGACTGTATTACAACAATGTCAAAATCTAAATAAGAGGTATACTGGGTCTGCACAACAGAAGACCAATCCAACAGATGCAGATACATCTGTTAAGTATGTAAGTTTTATTATTGTGTAGTTGCTAAGTCACATCTGGCTCCTTTGTGACCCCATGGACTGTAACTCACCAGGCTCCTCTGTCCATGGAATTTCCCAGGCTAGAATAGTGGAGATAGGTAGCAATTTCCTCCTCCGGAGGATCTACCTGACCCAGGGATCAAACCTGCATCTCAGGCATTGGCAGTCAGTTTATTTACCACTGAGTGACTTACATCTGGTCACTGCATTAGGCTCTGAGCTCACATCTGTCAGAGTTTCCCAGGTGGCGCAGTAGTAAAGAATCTTCCTGCCAATGCAGGAGATGCAAGAAATAAGGGTTCGATCTCTGAGTCAGGAAGGTCCCGTGGAATAGGTAGTGGCAACCCACTCCACGAGTCTTTCCTGGAAAATTTCACAGATGAAGGATCCTGGCGGGCTAAAAAGTGTCGGTCAGACACAGTTAACACAGGTCTATCAACAGGAATGAGAGCGCCCGCCTTCTCAAAATGCTTACAATTTTTCCAAGGAGATTTGCTTTTCCCAATTTTGTGACAAGAAAATACAACAGTCATGACAAATCAAGCTGGCCTGCTGTAATGAGGCAGGAGCAGTTTAGAACAGTAATTAAGATATGGCATGTAAACATTTTTTCTCCCATTTTTAATTTTGAAGAATTTAATATTGTGTTTTAATGAATTTGAAGAAGAATCAAGATTGCTGGGAGAAATATCAATAACCTCAGATATGCAGATGACACCACCCTTATGGCAGAAAGTGAAGAGGAACTCAAAAGCCTCTTGATCAAAGTGAAAGTGGAGAGTGAAAATGTTGGCTTGAAGCTCAAAATTCAGAAAACGAAGATCATGGCATCTGGTCCCATCACTACATGGGAAATAGATGGAGAAACAGTGGAAACAGTGTCAGACTTTATTTTTCTGGGCTCCAAAATCACTGCAGATGGTGACTGCAGCCATGAAATTAAAAGACGCTTACTCCTTGGAAGGAAAGCTATGACCAACCTAGATAGCATATTCAAAAGCAGAGACATCACTTTACCAACAAAGGTTCGCCTAGTCAAGGCTATGGTCTTTCCTGTGGTCATGTATGAATGTGAGAGCTGGACTGTGAAGAAGGCTGAGCACCGAAGAATTGATGCTTTTGAACTGTGGTGTTGGAGAAGACTCTTGAGAGTCCCTTGGACTGCAAGGAGATCCAACCGGTCCATTCTGAAGGAGATCAGCCCTGGGATTTCTTTGGAAGGAGTGATGCTCAAGCTGAAATTCCAGTATTTTGGCCACCTCATGCGAAGAGTTGACTCATTGGAGAAGACTCTGATGCTGGGAGGGATTGCGGGCAGGAGGAGAAGGGGACGACAGAGGATGAGATGGCTGGATGGCATCACTGACTTGATGGAAGTGAGTTCGAGTGACCTCCGGGAGTTGGTGATGGACAGGGAGGCCTGGTGTGCTGCAGTTCATGGGGTCACAAAGAGTTGGACATGACTGAGTGACTTATCTGATCTGATCTGATCTGATTCAGAATACAATTCCTAGCTGAAATAATAAACCAACTCATATGGTAATTCTGACTCCTTCACTCACCATCTCTGCAATCTTCCACTGATTACTTGGCTACATTGTACCTTGGTTTCTTCATATGTAAATGGAAATAATATAGTTGTAAACATTATGAAGTACATAGATTCAACCCACTACAGCTATGCCTGGTACATAGAAAGTTTTATGGAAGTACCAGTTACAATGATAAAAATAAAATTATTATAATAATTTCATGCAACTTTATTTGCTTTTTTAAAATACATAACAAAACTGATCCTCTGTTTTTATTAGTATTTTGATACCTTATTTATTTGAAACACTTATTCAGGTCTCTAATTTGTTTTCCTATTAAATTTTTATTTTAGATTTACTGAAGTTTTTGTTACATTCCACATGAGAGCCCTTTGTTTAGTATATATATTGCAATCATTTTCTCTATTCCCTGGTTTGCTTTTTCATTGTTTTAATGTTTTGATGAATAGTTTATAACTATACTTACTGATGGGGAAGGCAATGGCACCCCACCCCAGTACTTTTGCCTGGAAAATCCCATGGACGGAGGAGCCTGGTAGGCTCTAGTCCATGGGGTCGCTAAGAGTCGGACACAACTGAGCGACTTCACTTTCATTTTTCACTTTCATGCATTGGAGAAGGAAATGGCAACCCACTCCAGTATTCTTGCCTGGAGAATCCCAGGGACGGGGGAGCCTGGTGAGCTTCCGTCTATGGGGTCGCACAGAGTTGGACACGACTGAAGCGACTCAGCAGCAGCAGCATACTTACTGATAACTAATCAAAAGTTTCCCTTTAAGGTTGATTTTTTAGGTAATCATTCTAGGAAATTTTCCAGTTCAGTTCAGTTCAGTCACTCAGTTGTGTCCGACTCTTTGTGACCACATGAACTACAGCACACCAGGCTTCCCTGTCCATCACCAACACCCAGAGTTCACTCAAACTCATGTGCATTGAGTCAGTGATGTTATCCAGCCATCTCATCCTCTGTTGTCCCCTTCTCCTCCTGCCCCCCAATCCCTCCCAGCATCAGGGTCTTTCCAATGAGTCAACTCTTTGCATGAGGTGGCCAAATATTGGAGTTTCAGCTTTAGCATCAGTCCTTCCAGTGAACACCCAGGACTGATCTCCTTTAGAATGGACTGGTTGGATTTCCTTGCAGTGCAAGGGACTCTCAAGAGTCTTGTCCAATACCACAGTTGAAAAGCATCAATTTTTGGACAGAAATGGTATGGACCTAACAGAAGCAGAAGATATTAAGAAGAGGTGGCAAGAATACACAGAACTGTACAAAACAGATCTTCACGACCCAGATAATCATGATGGTGTGATCACTCGCCTAGACCCAGACATCCTGGAATGTGAAGTCAAGTGGGCTTTAGAAAGCATCACTACGAACAAAGCTAGTGGAGGTGATGGAATTCCAGTTGAGCTATTCTAAATCCTGAAAGATTATGCTGTGAAAGTGCTGCACTCAATATGCCAGCAAATTTGGAAAACTCAACAGTGGCCACGGGACTGGAAAAGGTCAGTTTTCATTCCAATCCCAAAGAAAGGCAATCCCAAAGAATGCTCAAACTACCACACAATTGCACTCATCTCACACGCTAGTAAAGTAATACTCAAAATTCTCCAAGCCAGGCTTCAGCAATACATAAACTTCCTGGTATTCAAGCTAGTTTTAGAAAAGGCAGAGATCAAACTGCCAACATCTGCCTGATCATGGAAAAAGCAAGAGACTTCCAGACAAACATCTATTTCTGCTTTATTGACTATGCCAAAGCCTTTGACTGTGTGGATCACAATAAACTGTGGAAAATTCTAAAAGAGATGGGAATACCAGACCACCTGATCTGCCTCTTGAGGAAATCTTTAGGTGCATCCAAATTATAAACATAGTTACTTCTTTGTCTCTTCTTGAGCCAGTGTCCCACTGTCTTAATTCCTGTGGATTTATAGTAAGTCTTGTAGTCAAGTAATTTTCAAATATTTTTCTTCAAAAACAACTTAATATTCATATAAAAGAATCAGCTTGTCAATTCATACATGCACACAGCCTCTCTCTCACTCTTTCTCTCTCCCCTAATATTTTCATTGAGACAGCTTTGAATGCATAAAATAATCTGGAGAAAATTTATATCTTTACATTATTGAATATTCTAAATCAGAAATAACAAAAAAGACTTATCGCTGTATTTAAGGTCTTTTATACTTTTTACTCAGTAATATTTAATACTGTTTTAATCTTACATAACCTTTGCTAGATTTACTGTATGTGGTTGATTTTTTATGGTAACATAAATTTATCTCTTTCAAAATATTTCCTATTTACCGTACTGTTATATTAAAAACGGAGAAGGCAATGGCACCCCACTCCAGTACTTTTGCCTGGAAAATCCCACAGATGGAGGAGCCTGGTAGGCTGCAGTCCATGCGGTCACTAAGAGTCAGACATGACTGAGTGACTTCACTTTCTCTTTTCACTTTCATGCATTGGAGAAGGAAAGGGCAGCTCACTCCAATGTTTTTGCCTGGAGAATCCCAGGGACGGGGAAGCCTGGTGGGCTGCCATCTATAGGGTCACACAGAGTCGGACACGACTGAAGTGACTTAGCATAGCATAGCATAGCATAGCATATATTAAAAAAAAAAACTCAGTTGATATTTGATATTGGTATGTTCAGTGACATTGTTAAGTGAAAATCACTCCATCTTTTCTGACTCTTTGAGACCCCATGAAATGTATGGTCCCTGGAATTCTCCAGGCCAGAATACTGGAGTGGCTAGCCTTTCCCTTCTCCAGGGTATCTCCACAACCCAGGGATAGAACCCAGGTCTCCCGCACTGCAGGCAGCTTCTTTACCAGCTGAACTACAAGGGAAGCCCGACCTTGTTAAAATCACTTATAAATTCTAATTTTTTATTGGAATAAAGTTTCTTTACAAACATTGTGTTAGCATCTTCTGCATAACAGGAGAAAGCAATGGCAACCCACTCCAATACTCTTGCCTGGAAAATCCCATGGATGGAGGAGCCTGGTAGGCTGCAGTCCATGGGGTCACAAAGAATAGGACACGACTGTGTGAGTTCACTTTCACTTTTCACTTTCATGCACTGGAGAAGGAAATGGCAACCCACTCCAGTATTCTTGCCTGGAGAATCCCAGGGATGGTGGAGCCTGGTGGGATGCAGTCTATGGGGTCGCACAGAGTCGGACACAACTGAAGCAACTTAGCAGCAGCAGCAACTTCTGCATAACAAGGTGAATCAGCTATATACATATCCCCTCCTTCTTGAACCTCCCTTAGACATTAGCTTGGATTGTTTATATAGACAATCATGTGTGTGGATAATGAAAATTTGACTTTTTTCCCTTCAGGTCTCTTTTTTAAAAAAAATTTCTTACTTTACTGCACTAGGGTAAAGCTCCAGGCCAGTAATAAACAAAAGTGGTGGTGGTGTTGGCGGTTTAGTCACTAAGTCATGTCTGACTCTTGCAACTCCATGGACTGCATCACGCCAGGCTTCTCTGTCCATGAGATTTCACAGGCAAGAATACTGGAGTGGATTGTCGTTTCCTTCTCCAGGGTATCTTCCTGACCTAGGGATCTAACCTGCTTATCCTGTATTGTGGGTGGATTCTTTACTGAGAAGCCAACCAGGAAGCCCACCAAATAGGTTCACCTTGATCCCACGTGGTCAGAGCCCATTTTCTCTAAGTCTACTCTTTGGGGTTTGTTGGGGCTTTTTTCTCATATTTTAAAATAGATTTTAAACAAAATGTATTTCTGGTATTCAGTTAACAAGCTCTTAAGCCTATAGAGCATATTTTTAAGCCTTATTTTTCTGGTACTTTATTATTCATTTCATATAATTATGTTTATTCTCAAAGCTATCATATTTGGTGTAGACACTGCTTTTTCCCTGTGCATCCTATCTCCTAATATAATCTTTCCCACACACTTGAAATTGATTGTATAAAAAGAAGTTAATTTCTGGTAGAAGAATTTTAAGATTCACTGATGTGAACAAAGGACGTTTTTTTAAATTAGTGACTACTTTTATTTCAATATGTCTTACTTTACTTGGAAATACAGAGTTTTAGATCTAGACTAAGTCACTGACATACTCCAATTCCTAAATTTGAACTTAGAAACTTAAAAGTTACTATTACTCAGAATCATAATACCTGATACAGAAGAAAAAAAAAATGGAGACAGTTCTATTTGATGTTGTTGGGAGGCACAGTGCAAAATAGCCTTGAAGGAGAAAGTCCATGGGAAAATGGCAAAGGGCCAGAAGTACCCAGGCATTGTGTACTGATCGATGAAGAACATTTTCTGCCTTTGGCTATGCCTAGATTTAACAATTAAACATTAAAGACATTGCTTGAGAAAATGAGTCATGGATAAATACATGGGTCGTTAAGAATGCGCTGTTTCTTGAAGTATCTTTTACCGATTATATCCTAGCCTTGTATGTGTTCTGCTGGCTGTATGCTCTAAGCTCTTTGTTCCTTGGTCCTATAAAAAGGCTTGACTGCAGAAATAAACTTGTCAGTCCTTGCAGAGACTGTCCAAGTGTTTTTCTTTCAGGTTCACCATTTCCAAGTCCCGGAGACATATCTCCAACAGATGTGATGATAGAGGATCCAATACTCTGTATACTACATTCTCAGCCTGAAAATCCTAAATTGGCTCATCAAAGCCAATTTATAAATTGGGAATTTGGAAATCTTGGGTGCAGAGCTGAAAAACTCCTCACTCAGTCCATCATTATTCAGGAGAGGATACAGTCCAGAGAACTTGCTTTCACCTTCTTCCACAGTTGCTTGCAGCTAAAGTTTATTTCCCTAAATGCCATTTTATCAAATGTGCCACCACTGACTAACTGTTGGGAAAGAAGTATTAATGTATCATTCAAGACGAAAATAAATATTAAAACCCTTAAAATCCATTTTATTAGAATTCCTTTCTAAAGATAATATGATTTTGTTAGATCAGATCAGATCAGATCAGTCACTCAGTCATGTCCAACTCTTTGCGACCCCATGAACCGCAGCACGCCAGGCCTCCCTGTCCATCACCAACCCCCGGAGGTCACTCAGACTCACATCCATCGAGTCAGTGATGCCATCCAGCCATCTCATCCTCTGTCGTCCCCTTCTCCTCCTGCCCCCAATCCCTCCCAGCATCAGAGTCTTCTCCAGTGAATCAACTCTTCGCATGAGGTGGCCAAAATACTGGAGTTTCAGCTTTAGCATCATTCCTTCCAAAGAAATCCCAGGGCTGATCTCCTTCAGAATGGACTGGTTGGATCTCCTTGCCGTCCAAGGGACTCTCAAGAGTCTTATCCAACACCACAGTTCAAAAGCATCAATTCTTCGGCGCTCAGCCTTCTTCACAGTCCAGCTCTCACATCCATACATGACCACAGGAAACACCATAGCCTTGACTAGACGAACCTTTGTTGGCAAAGTGATGTTTCTGCTTTTGAATATACTATCTAGGTTGGTCATAACTTTCCTTCCAAGGAATAAGCGTCTTTTAATTTCATGGCTGCAGTCACCATCTGCAGTGATTTTGGAGCCCAGAAAAATAAAGTCTGACACTGTTTCCACTGTTTCCCCATCTATTTCCCATGAAGTGATGGGACCAGATGCCATGACCTTCATTTTCTGGATGTTGAGCTTTAAGCCAACTTTTTCACTCTCCACTTTCACTTTCATCAAGAAGCTTCTGAGTTCCTCTTCACTTTCTGCCATAAGGGAGATGTCATCCGCATATCTGATGTTATTGATATTTCTTCCAGCAATCTTGATTCCAACTTGTGTTTTTTCCAGTCCAGCGTTTCTCATGATGTACTCTGCATATAAGTTAAATAAGCAGGGTGACAATATACAGCCTTGACGTACTCCTTTTCCTATTTGGATTCAGTCTGTTGTTCCATGTCCAGTTCTAACTGTTGCTTCCTGACCTGCATACAGATTTCTCAAGAGGCAGGTCAGGTGGTCTGGTATTCCCATCTCCTTCAGAATTTTCCACAGTTTATTGTGATTCACACAGTCAAAGTCTTTGGCATAGTCAATAAAGCAGAAATAGATGTTTTTCTGGAACTCTCTTGCTTTATCCATGATCCAGCGGATGTTGGCAATTTGATCTCTGGTTCCTCTGCCTTTTCTAAAACCAGCTTGAACATCAGGAAGTTCACGGTTCACATATAGCTGAAGCCTGGCTTGGAGAATTTTGAGCATTACTTTACTAGCATGTGCTGCTGAAGCTAAGTCGCTTCAGTCGTGTCCAACTCTGTGCGACCCCATAGACAGCAGCCCACCAGGCTCTTCCGTCCCTGGGATTCTCCAGGCAAGAACACTGGAGTTGTTTGCCATTTCCTTCTCCAATGCATGAAAATGAGAAGTGAAAGTGAAGTCGCTCAGTCTTGTCTGACTCTTAGCGACCCCATGGACTGCAGCCCACCAGGCTCCCCTGTCCATGGGATTTTCCAGGCAAAAACACTGGAGTGGGGTGCCATTGCCTTCTGTGCAGTAGTTTGAGCATTCTTTGGCATTGCCTTTCTTTGGGACTGGAATGAAAACTGACCTTTTCCAGTCCTGTGGCCACTGCTGAGTTTTCCAAATTTGCTGGCATATTGAGTGCAGCACTTTCACAGCATCATCTTTCAGGATTTGGAATAGCTCAACTGGAATTCCATCACTTCCACTAGCTTTGTTCATAGTGATGCTTTCTAAGGCCCACTTGACTTCACATTCCAGGATGTTATGCTCGAGCATTTGAGTTGTATTCTGATATAGTAGAAAATAACGGAATCATTTTACAAAATAAAGCTGTAGCATATGTTCATTTTTAAATAAATTACTGACAGCAGTCTGGATTGGAATTGCAGGGGAGGGTCAAAGCTGAAGGAATGGAGAACAGTTAGGAAGATAATGCAGTAAATGAGAGGAGAAATGTCACTGATCAGAGGCAGTGACGGTAATGACCTTGAAGAGGGTGGATTCTAATGACATCCAGGAAGTATAAGTAAGAGAACCGGACAACAAATTGGATGTGGGGAATAAAGTTAATGGGGGAGAAAGAATGATTTCAAGAATTCTAGCTTTGGAAGCTGGTGCCGGGAGATGAAAGTGTCAACTCATGTTCCTTTAAATGTATGCCTGAGGAACTGTAGCAAGTAAGCTTAGAAAGGCTGATTTATTCTGTGATATACTGGGCTTGGCTGCTCCACACTGAAACTTCAGTCAGAAATGAGTGTCTGGAAAGAATATAAAGATGTAGCAGTTCTTATATAACCTTTACCTTTGCTGCTACTGCTAATACCATTCATCTATGAATTCATCTATGATGCCAAACTGACATAAATATAAATTTCTAATTGATACAGAAATGCAGTGCATTAAGAGTTTAACTACCTGAAGTTTAAAAGAAGCTGAGGACATACTGTCAAGGCATGAGAATATATTTGGTGTCTAGGAAGCCTGACACTGTAAGAAGGGTAAATGATATAATGGAAAACTTAGTTAGAAATCACTTACAGAAAGGAATATTTTTCAAACTCCATAATTTCTAAAAGTACTTTAACAGAATAACTGGACTTTAGGGAAAATTCTCATAATATCCCTAAGAAGTAATTCAGATTACTTCTGAAGTTATTTTTAACTTCCGTCACTGGGCTGTGTTGTGCTTATTTGCTCAATCGTGTCTGACTCTTTGTGACAATGTGGACTGTAGCCCACCAGGCTCCTCTCTCCATAGGATTCTCCAGGCAAGAATACTGGAGTGGGTTGCCATGCCTTCCTCCAGGGGATCTGCCCAACCCAGGGACTGAACCCAGGTCTCCCGCATCGCAGGTGGATTCTTTACCATCTGAGCCACCAGGGAAGCCCCTGCTGCTGCTGCTGCTTCAGTCATGTCCAACTCTGTGTGACGCCATAGATGACAGCCCACCAGGAAGCCCCTAGTACCTACTAAATTAACTAGGGTTCCTTGGAGGAACCTTGATTTCACTGCTTTAAGCAAGAAAAAGAAACAGGCTTGGTGTGAACTCTGTGAACATTTGGGACACTTTCAAGGTTGTCAGAGGTACTGAAGTCATTTAAAGGAGTTCTCACTGCCCATGCTGCAATATTTAAAGAGAAGATGAAATATTTAAATTATTATGGTAATTTGGGTTAATCTGAATTTATAAAAATCCATGAGTCCAAAAGAAAAAAGTAGCATAGAATACAGAATAATATATCTAATAATATGTGTACTTATACAAAATTTTAAAAATGACAATTACACAAGTTACAAATTTAAATCATTTTATACTATAAGTATGCACTTAGTTATTAAACATGATGACATGCATATATGTACCCACACACATATACACATAAACTTTTATAAAGTACAAACACTAAAGTAGTCAAAAAAAATCCTCAAAAAATGAATACATGCCCCAAGAACAAGTAGGTTAGAAGTAAACCCAAATATTGATGTTCATTGGAGGTCATAAAAAGGACTATATTATAAAAGGCAGAGAGTCATTATTTCAAAAATATAAATTAGTCAAAGGTTTAAAAGAATGGACTTGTAAGAATTTGCCTTACAAATTTTGAAGAAATAATGTTAAGCTGTATATAATTTTCCAATTGCACAGAGAAATCATTTTATGTTATTATAATAGGGCCATTTGTTGTTAGGTCCTATGATAGAACATATAATTAATACATCAGTTTTAGAAAAGATACCAAATTTCAAAACCTAATATTTACAACAAACATCATGATTTAAATAGTACAACTTGGTAAGAAAAAAAAAAAAAAAGTCTCAGGTTACTGTTGAATACTCTACTCTGCAACAATTTCTTTGGAATAAGCATCTATATCTTGAGTACCACCCAAGAATCAATGATCCAGCAATCATAAATTTATAACATTGATATGGTATTCTTTTTATCATGTCTTGAAAGAGAACTATAGTAAATATAAAAATAATATACAGTGGTGGTACTAGTGGTAAAGAATTCACCTTCCAATGCAAGAGATGCAAGAGACACAAGTTTGATCCCTGGGTCTGGAAGATACCCTGGAGAAAGAAATGGCAACCCACTCCAGTATTTCTGCCTGTAAAATTCCACGGACAGAGTAGCCTGGTGGGCTAAGTCTATGGGTCGCAAAGAATTGGACACAACTGAGCACACACAGTTGTGTGTGTTGATGATGTGAGGAGTTGTGAGGAGTTGGTGATGGACAGGGAGGCCTGGCATGCTGCGATTCATGGGGTCTCAAAGTCGGACACGACTGAGCGACTGATCTGATCTGATCTGATCTGAGCACACACACATAAATAATGAAATATTAAAAACATGAAAAAATGGCAATTAAATGAAGCAATGAAGATTAAATACAAACTAGTTTGTGTTACAGGTTCTTTGTAATTTTGAACATTCATCTCTATCTCCTTGATTTGGTGAGACTGTGCTCTGCTCAGAATGTTTCCATACATTGCCAGTTTTGTAAGGGCTTTTAGGTTCATTCGTGTTCTAATGTCCAAAAAGTGATCCAGTCTCAGTTACTCTATCACATCTAATGCCAGACTTGTCTCCAATACAATTGTGCAAAATTATCTCACAGTTTCAGTTTCATAGTCTTATGTTCCCTGAGAGCCAGACTTACACTTTTCTATCTGGGTTATGTTCTAATTTAGTTTTATTACAAAAATTTTGCCATGGGTCTTGAGGAACTTTCATTCATACATGAAGTATGGCTCCAGATAAAGTCAATTCAGTTGTTTTACACAAAGGAAATCTTGCTTTTTGTTCTTTTACTTCCCTTTTCTCCACCTTTGCACATTGGAAGACACTTTTCTAAGAATGTCCTCCATTTCTGCACATCTTATGGACAGAGATACTTACTGCCTATATTCTATACTATGTTTTCAAGGATATTTGTATAAAACACAGATTTGGAAGACAGAATCTTCCTGCAGGGCATAACTGTCTATTACCAACCATTATAAAGGCTCCCTCCATTATAAAATGTTTGGGTTTCCTAAGAAAAATGTTCCTTGCCTATAATTTAATCCATTGTGTGCACAGATGTCACCTGTCTTTCTTTGTATTACTCTTTAGAAATAGGAGTTTATAGAAGAGATCCAATAAGAGTCTGATACTCTGACTACTACTACTGAAGTAATTGATTCCTCTGTCTTTTTCCTAGGAGGGCCATGTCTTCTGACAGCATCCATGAAGTGTAAGGGGCTAACTTTTACCTTGCATATAGGGTAAGATCTTAGAACCTCCACAATTATTGACAGTCTTTGGCAATATGAATAGGATATTGATAGAAACACAATTTTCTAGGAGATGAAAGATGAAGCCTGGTGAGCCAATTAATAGAACCCAAGGGAAGTCCATGGGAATAAATACTGAAAACATTGCCCACATTATATGGATATTCAGGCAATAACTAGTCCTTTATGTAGTTGCCTGTTAATGAGGAGGAATTAGTAGGGTAATCGCAGGCCAAGTATTGGCAGATAGATTGAAAGGCAGCTGCCCAAATGGTATCCTGGCTTGGTGCTAACCATCATCCGGGCAAGTGAATTTTGTCACATTTGTGACAGTCAGCCTTTAGGTCCTCCTAGGTGGGTAGACGTTTCAGATCTCTTTCATAAGAGTTACAGAGATATGTACCTATACTAAGCATGGTAAGGTGAAATTTGTAACCACTATGTGCAAAACCGGGTGAATCATTAGAACTCTGGATAGTTGATTTAAGATGAAATGGGCGTGCAATACTGTGAAAGAAAAACTGCATCACTTGGAAAACTTTATGACCCAGCTTCTATGTATATCAAGTTAATCACAGTCCATTTGGAGCTAAGAAAATATCTCAGAGTTTTTGCAGTGGGCACTGGTACTTGTCAGACTGTTATTTGGCCCTGCTAGGGAGATTTCCCTGGGATAGACAAATTCATTTAAGAAACAACTATTAAGACACTGATTAGTGTTCATGATAAGGGCTTGTTCTCTGATGAGACCAATTGTAATCAAGCTACTGATCAAGTCTGCACCTCAAAAACTGCCACTGTTGATGACTGGATCCCTCTCCAAATCACATGGAAACAAAATACTGAAGAGACTGCATGGAAATAAAAGACTGTGTCATTCTGATGCAGAGTCTATATCTGCATGCAAGGTGTATGACTTATTAGAAGCTGATCCATTTGTATTGAAGTGAGAGGGGCAAAATCAAATGAGACTTCACTTCACTTGGGCCTCCCTGGTGGCTCAGACCATAAAGATTCAGCCTGCAATGTGGGAGATCTGGGTTAGATCCCTGAGTTGGGAAGATCCCCTGGAGGAGGGCATGGCAACCCACTCCAGTATTCTTGCTTGGAGAATCTCCATTGAAAGAGGAGCCTGGCAGGCTACAGTCCATGGGGTCTCAAAGAGTTGGACATGACTGAGTGACTAAGCACAGCACACAAAGCACACACATGCTATTATTCTACTAATTTTTTTTTGCATTTCTACATTTTTTTGGCTTGTCTTCTTTTATTTTTAAATATATCTGTAAATATACAATAAGTTCCTTGAAGTTTTCAGCTACCTTTGCAAAGCACCAACCCACCAACTTCAAACTCATTGTAAATAATAAGTGCTTGCTAAATGAATTAACAGATGAACATATTCCACATCACTAATTCAATTACTAAAAAATGTATGATGATATGGTCAAGTGAAGAGAAACTGAAAATAAAAAAAAACAGCTTCATACAGTCATTTTGGGTGATGATAATGTAGTTTTTATTTTATACTACTATTGCTTTAATATTTTTATATGCAAAATTACCTTTAGAAACATAGCTTTAGCCTTCTATGAGCATATGAATAATGGACATTGCTTTTACACATTATTAGCAATTAGGTTTTCAGATAAATTAGCTGTCATATTGAAAAGAGCACAGATATCAGATTATGGGATACTAAGCAGATAAGAATAAATGTTGGACACAACTTCACAAAACATTCAATGGGTTGTCCTGGAAGCATGAGGAGCAACAGAGTGAAAGAGGAAGGAAACAAGCCTAACCAATAGGCATCTACTGTATAGCACACAGAATTCTGCTCAGTATTTTGTCACAACCAAAATGGGAAAATAACTTGAAAAAGAATAAATACATGTATATGTATAACTGAATCACATTGCTGTACACCAGAAACTAAGGCAACATTATTACTAAACTATACTCCAGTATACAATTGTAGAAAGTCATGTATAATTAAAGAGAGAATTCTGAAAAAAAGTTTTTAAAAATTAAAGTTATATATAATGTGCTTTTAATAATTTAAAGTAATGAATTATATGTCATTAAAATACCAACAGAGTAGTAATAATATTGGGATATATTTTTAAAAATAGCATGGGTGTACCTCTCTATGAGAAATTATTCACTCTGAAAATGATAAAGACAATTTTTTCCTGTTTTATCATTTTACTTACTTTTCAGACTCATTCCTTTGTTACCCTCTATTTTTCACATTGAAAAAGTATGCTTTTGTTCTCTATATTTATGAGCCTGCCTCTTTTCTGTTATACTCATTATTTTTTCGTATTTTAAACTAGCAGTAGTTGCCAGTGGGGAGAAGGAAGGGGGCAAGGGCAACATAGGAATAGGGGAGTAAGAGGTACAAAGTATTAAGTATAAAATAAACTACAAGGATATATTGCACAACACAGAGTATATAGCCAATATTTTATAAAAACTATAAATCAAATATAACCTTTAAGGTTGTGAATCACTATACTGTACACTTATACAATATTGGACAACAACTTTTTTTTTTTTGTCTTTCCTCAATAATAACATAAATGTGAAGGCTTTTGTTTTGCTACACTGGGTTTCATACAACAATGAACACAGTATATTGAAGTTTTCACTAACATTGTTTTACCTAATAACTCTTTTCTAAGAATAATAATTTAAAATTATGCTAAAATAGAGTTGGTAAAAAAGTACAAGCCCAACCTGACGTTTTTGGAAATTAAAATCTGTCCATTTCCATGTTTATAAATTATAAAATGTCTATTTCAAATTCTAGGTCCCAAGAGTATAAACTGAATAACCCTAGTGACTATTTACCAGAACAGCAGCTTCAAAGAGGAAGTTTATCTTTTTCTGCTATGGTGCTATGCTAGTTGACTATATTGTTTACTAAATCAATCATTCTGAAAGCTAAATTCCTTCTACATTTAAACTTCATAATTTTCTCTTTTATTTATTAATAAAAGAATATGCATTTATGCCCTCTCCATTGAGTGTCTAGAATTTTCACCTTTATCTTCCTCAAAATCTTGCACTTGATCATTTTGTTAAAAGGAAATAGGATTAATTAAAGGAGATTGTCTAACACAATATATATACATATATACACTTTTCCTATTAATATCCACTTACTCCACCTGCAAAAAACAGCAAGTGAATATACTGTATAATATAGATATATTAATAATTGTATATTGATTTTACTTCCTTTTGGCTGTCATTCATTTATTCATTCAAAAAACATTTATCAAACGTTTATCTTATGCCTGGCACTGAGTTAGTCAGTGCAATGTGCCCATGAGAATGACAAGTGTGATGGACATCTGGACAGTGGATACGGATAAGTGACAAGGGCCCATGGGAGGGTCAAAAAACGGCAGTTCATTGACCTAGGGATCAGAACATTCTAAAAAATTTTAAAAATTCTAAAAATGTGTTTCCCTGGTGGCTCAGATGGCAAAGAATCCACCTATAACATGGGAAACCTGAGTTTAATCCCTAGGTTGGGAAGAAACCCTGGAGAATGAAATGGCAACCCACTCCAGTATTCTTGCCTGGAGAATCCCCGTGGACAGAGGAGCCTGGCAGGCTACAGTCCATGGGGTCGCAGAGTCGGACATGACTGAGTGAATAAACACACAGCGCAAATAGCTTATGAATAGTTGTTGGATAGGCAAAATGGAGCAAGAGGAAGGAGACAAGTATTTAAACCACAGAGAACATGTTTGAAAGTAAAAGTGAGATGAAAAGTATAATCAAAGATCAGTGCTGTATTTCTGATAAGGAAACAGTGAGAAAATGGAAAATCTGGTTAGCTAGGATTATATAATAAATAATGTATAGACTTTGTTGAAGAATTTGGACATTTTTCCTAAATTTAATGTGAAGCCAGTTGAGGAGGGCCGGTGACAACTTATGTTTTGGAAAATTAACCTATGCTGCTTTCAGGGAAATGACTCAGAACTGTCACTTACCCAAACAGGAATAAACAGTTGCCTGTTAAATGGCAACCCACTCCAGTGTTCTTGCCTTGAGAATCCCAGGGACAGAGGAGCCTGGTGGCTGCCATCTATGGAGTCGCACAGAGTCAGACACAACTGAAGTGACTTAGCAGCAGCAGCAGCAGTTCTTGTATATATAACAAAACCAAGGTTGGTTGGGGGAAGTAGAAGAGTGGTTCATATTTAAAGATGGAGTCAATCGAGTTTGGTGATTGATTGATAATGATAGACAAATGAATGGCTATGTCTGATTTCTGACTTCTTGGCAATTAGATTTATGGTGCTACCAATCACTGGGAAAGAAATCTTAGGTAAGGAAATAAGTTTGCTAAGTTACAGTACTCAAATTATAAGAAGATAGTTTACTGGTATTTAAAATTTTCAAACTGAGTTTAAAAATTTGTTGTGCAGAAGCTTTTAAGTTTGATTAGGTCCCATTTGTTCATTTTTGATTTTATTTCCGATATTCTGGGAGGTGGGTCATAGAGGATCCTGCTGTGATGTAAGTCAGAGAGTGTTTTGCTGAAAAGACAGCCTTCAGAATGGGAGAAAATAATAGCAAATGAAGCAACAGACAAACAACTAATCTCAAAAATATACAAGCAACTTCTACAGCTCAATTCCAGAAAAATAAACGACCCAATCAAAAAATGGGCCAAAGAACTTAATAGACATTTCTCCAAAGAAGACATACAGATGGCTAACAAACACATGAAAAGATGCTCAACATCACTCATTATCAGAGAAATGCAAATCAAAACCACTATGAGATACCATTACACGCCAGTCAGAATGGCTGCGATCCAAAAATCCACAAGCAATAAATGCTGGAGAGGGTGCGGAGAGAAGGGAACCCTCTTATACTGTTGGTGGGAATGCAAACTAGTACAGCCACTATGGAGAACAGTATGGAGATTCCTCAAAAATCTTGGAATAGAACTGCCTTATGACCCAGCAATCCCACTGCTGGGCATACACACTGAGAAAACCAGAATTGAAAGAGGCACGTGTACCCCAATGTTCATAGCAGCACTGTTTACCATAGCCAGGACGTGGAAGCAACCTAGATGTCCATCCACAGATGAATGGATAAGCAAGCTGTGGTACATATACACGATGGAGTATTACTCAGCCATTAAAAAGAATACATTTGAATCAGTTCTAATGAGGTGGATGGAACTGGAGCCTATTATACAGAGTGAAGTAAGCCAGAAAGAAAAACACAAATACAGTATACTAACGCATATATATGGAATTTAGAAAGATGGTAACAATCACCCTGCTTATGAGACAGCAAAAGAGACACTGATGTATAGAACAGACTTTTGGACTCTGGGACTGGGAGAGGGTGGGACGATTGGGGAGAATAGCATTGAAATATGTATAATATCATATCTGAAACGAGTCAGTCCAGGTACGATGCCCTATAACAGATGCCTGGGACTGGAGCACTGGGATGACCTGGAGGGATGGTGTGGGAAGGGGGGACGGAGGAGGGTTCAGGATGGGGAACACGTGTATTCTGGTGGCGGATCCATCTCAATGTATAGTAAAAGTAATACAATATTGTAAAGTTAAGAAAAATTAAAATAATAATAATAAAATTAAAAAAAAATAGTAATTAAAAGTTGAGATGGGAAGGGAGTTTGGGGGAGAATGGATAAAATGTATATGTAGGTTGCTGTTCACCTGAATTTGTTACAACAGTGTTAATTGGCTATATTCCAATAAAAAGTAAAATATTTTTTAAAAAGCCAACTATCAAAAAAAAAAAAATTTGGCAAATAGTGTCAGTCTAAAATATGTAATTAACTTTTTCAGATTTTTTCATAGCACTTATACAAAGAGGAGAGAAAATCTCTAGAAGAAATGATGTAAGTGGTGAGAAACTCTGGTTAATTATACTTTAGGGACATAGACTGTCTAACTAGGCATTAAAACTTGGATAATTTAAATTTCTGCACCCTGTATAGCCTATAAAAATATAAAGCCAAAAACGTACATACAAAACCTCCATGAGTAAATATTTAAGTCATATATAATTTCTGTAGAATCTGGTTCATAAATGTCAATTTTATGTCGGCTCTAAATACATAATTCTTGGACACACTTTGATCTACTTGTGTTACAAATGAACACAGAGAAAATCAAAATTAGTGGATTAACTGTCTTGCCCCTTTCCTGAGAAGGAATAAAATTTTGCCACTGTTATGTTTTCTATCAGCATAATTTTAACAAATGACAGATTTTTTTTCCATTGGGATTAACATACTTATATTCTTTCTTAATGTTAGGTCTGTATATAATAAATGTGTTTCTGTATCATAAATGTTTGCTTGATGATAATTTAAAGAAAAAAATAGCTGCAGTGTCCTTTATTATAAACAAACAAAACAAGGAAATTTTTCCAGTAAATTCATTATAGCCAAACTCCATTAGTACAAAATTAGAAATTAACTCTGACAAGTATGAATATTTTTCCAAAGTATTCTAGCACAAAATGCATTGACACTATTTGCTCTGCTGCAAGGAGGTTACAAATTCAATACTCAGATTCTAACTATTTACAGACAGGGCTTCTATAGAAAAAAGGGTTTTTAGTGACACACACCTGTGGCTTGATTCTCATACAGTCCGAAGGTATCTTACAAGTATATGCTGGTCCTTCAGTTAAAATAGCTTATTACTTAATAACTACACAAAAGAAATTTTGGATACTGTACATAATTCTTTTCAAGAAGGAGACTATGGCACATTTTAAATGTGGACAGACAGACTTCTAGCAAACACTTATTTTTCAAGAATCATCTTTTTTAAAATTAAAATTCTTATTAAAAATGAAAATTCTTACTTTGCATATTTTTTCCACCAAGTCACATGGGAAAATTAACCATTCAATTCTCATGTAACCAGTGAGGAGGATATACTTAGAACAATGTGCATATATTTTTAAAACTTTCTAAGTTAAGGCACATTCAAATATTTCCATTTTCATGTTTACAGCAGTTTTCAAGGTGATTGCCAGATAGAGCAGGTTCACAGATAAATTTTTCTCAAATTAACTGTATACAATAAACATTTGAGCTGTTGATACTTTTCCTTTTATATTTTGCAAAATAAAACAGTGCAGTTTATCATGCTCACAATTCTTATCTTTTTAAGACAGTAGAAAACCATGGCACTTTCAGGATGACATAAAATTTGAACTTTATAATGATCCATATGAAGTAACCTTTTTCCCTTTCTACTGTAGATCTGTCTATCCATCTGTTTACCTATCATAGGACATTTTCTACAATGGTCCCACAGGTCTGACCCCTATACCTAGGTACACAATTTTGTATAATTTTGAGTGTGGGCAGCACCTGGCACTAGGAGTCTTGCAAAAGGAGCTCTGGAAATAACTGTTCTGACAGTTTTTAAAATGGAATTGAAACAAGGATCCCAAGCAAGAGGCATAAAAAATGGCACACCCTTCTGTCATCCAAGCCACAAATTTTGTGGCAGCTCCAGATTAAAAAAAAAAAAAAAATAGTGACCTGGACAAGACCATAAGGATCTGTACCCCTAGTCTCTCCTTACTTTTAAATCTTTAATTCTGTTTTGTCTTAGGGAGTTACCTGATCTTCAGATTTTTCTTGATGTGCATCAACTGAATAAAAATGTCTACCTCTGAGTTGCTTTTGTTTTCACTGATAGGATCTATATAACTAATTCTTATATTGAACAGTATAAAATGTAGGTTTGTGTATGGAAAGAGAATAAAAAACTTAAGAGTAGCAGGAAAAGGCTTTACAACTGAGAAATTCCAGACTACTTTTTCCTAATGTTCCTTGATATTTTCTCGAGTTAAAATGTTTGGGTTTTGTATTCTTCATACATCCTCAGTGAAGAAAGAATGGAAAGACAACATTCCTGAGTAATTGAGAAATTCTAAGTAATTTCTTCCTATTACCTATATTTCACAGAGCTGTTCACATCATGACAAGTAACACTAAGTGCTTCTCTTAAGTAGGTGTCAGATCAGTGCCTTGGTTTCCATTATGGAAATAAGAGCCTAGTTTATGATTTTGTCTACAGTTTAAGTTTCATGAAAGTAGGGAGTTTCTGTATGGTTAGTAAATATAACAGCAGTTAGCACACAAAAGATATTCAATACATGACTATAGGATAATAAACACACGAACATATTATACACCCATATACACATGGCCATTTTTTAAAGAACTCCACATTATCACTAGCTGGGAGTTTAGCATAAAATTGTAAAAAACATAAATTCTAGATTTCTTTCTACAGAGGGTTAAAAATAAATGCTTTATAGATAATGAGTCCTATTACTGGCTAACTAAGTACAGTTTAAGTTCAGTTCAGTGGCTCAGTCGTGTCCAACTCTGCAACCCCATAAATGGCAGCACACCAGGCCTCCCTGTTCATCACCAACACCTGAAGTCCACTCAAACCTATGTCCATTGAGTTGGTGATGCCATCCAACCATCTTATCCACTGTCATCCCCTTCTCCTCCTGCCCCTCAATCTTTCCCAGCGTCAGGGATTTTTCAAATGAGTCAGCTCTTTCAGCAGGTGGCCAAACTACTGGAGTTTCTGCTTCAACAACAGTCCTATCAATGAACACCCAGGACTGATCTCCTTTAGGATGGACTGCTTGGATCTCCTTGCAGTCCAAGGGACTCACAAGAGTCTTCTCCAACACTACAGTTCAAAAGCATCATTCTTCGGCACTCAGCCTTCTTCACAGTCTAACTCTCACATCCATACATGTGGAAAAACCATAGCCTTAACTAGACGGACCTTTGTTGACAAAGTAATGTCTCTGCTTTTTAATATGCTGTCTAGGTTGATTATAACTTTCCTTCCAATGAGTAAGTGTCTTATAATTTCATGGCTGCAATCACCATCTGAAGTGATTTTGGAGCCCATAAAAATCAAGTCAGCCACTGTTTCCACTGTTTCCCTATCTATTTCCCATGAAGTGATGGGACCAGATGCCATGATCTTCGTTTTCTGAATGTTGAAGTTTAAGCCAACTTTTTCACTCTCCTCTTTCACTTTCATGAAGAGGCTATTTAGTTCTTCTTCACTTTCTGCCATGAGGGTCGTGTCATCTGCATATCTGAGGTTATTGATATTTCTCCTGGCAATCTTGATTCCAGCTTGTGCTTCTTCCAGCCCAGCATTTCTCATGATGTACTCTGCATATAAGTTAAATAAACAAAGTGACAATATACAGCCTTGACGTACCCCTTTTCCTATTTGGAACCAGTCTGTTGTTCCATGTCCAGTTCTAACTGTTGCTTCCTGATCTGCATCCAGTATTCTCAAGAGGCAGGTCAGGTTGTCTGGTATTCCCATCTCTTTCAGAATTTTCCAGTTTATTGTGATCCACAATAAAGGCTTTGGCATAGTCAATAAAGCAGAAATAGATGTTTTTCTGGAACTCTCTTGGTTTTTGATGATCCAAGGGATGTTGGCAATTTGATCTCTGGTCCCTCTGCCTTTTCTAAAACCAGCTTGAACATCTGTAAGTTCACAGTTCATGTATTGCTGAAGCCAGGCTTGGAGAATTTTAAGCATTACTTTAGTAGTGTGTGAGATGAGTGCAATTGTGGGGTAGTTTGAGCATTCTTTGGTATTGCCTTTCTTTGGGATTTGAATGAAAACTAACCTTGATTTAAGTCAACTTAAAAAGTAATCAGAATTATTTTTTATACTGAGTGAAGATTTAAGAAAAAAATAATCTTGCTTGGTTTCCAAGGAAGAGATTTTCCCTTTACAATAAATTTTACTTCTAAAGTCATTCCACATTAGACAGTTCAAAAACATTTTCTAGTATAGTTTATGAGGGTGACTGAAAATGAATTATCTCTTCTCCCAATCAAGCAATGATAAAGGAAATTTTATTCACACACATACACATACCTCTCGGAGAAAAGGAGGAAAGAGAAGAGCCATGTGGAGGACAGACATTAGGGGAAGATAAAGTAGATGAGAGTATTACAATATATAAACCACAGCAAGAAAAACAGAACAAAAACTAACATTCTTAGTGGACCAAAGAAAGAATGGCTGTGGTTTAAGAACCACATTAATAACCACAGCCATTCTTTCTTTGGTCCACTAAGAATATCCAGTCTTGGAAATTCAGGGATAGGCTAGCAAGTGAAACAGAATTTTGGTTGATTGTTTCAAGGAATGTTTATAGCTTTCAAAGGCAGTATCCTACTTTTATGTGACAAGCAAAATTTTAGCCCATTAAAAATAAAGAAGAAATTCAAAATATCCTAAAAGGTGGGGAAAAGCCTACCTATAATAAAATTACGTTGACAATCCAGGCTGCTTATTACAAATATTTACTTGACTTTAGAAAAATGATTGAGAAATACCTTTAAATGTTTCAAGGTAAAATCATTTTTAACATGATTTTATTTCCAGTAAAACTATCAAGTAAGTGTGAAAGCAAAACTAAGGACTGAATTTTTTTTTTTTTTAATGACTGCTTAAATATATTCTCCTTGCATGCCCACACAAAATATATTAATATATAATATTTACTGGACTTCCAAGGTGGCATAGTGGTAAAGAATTTGCCTGCCAATTCAGGAGACACAGAGACATGGGTTCGATCCCTTAGTTCTGGAAGATGCCCTGGAGAAGGGAATGACAATCCATTCCGGCATTTCTTGCCTGGGAATCCCATGGACAGAGGAGCCTGGAAGGCTACAGTCCTTGGGGTTGGATTGGAAGAACTGTTGCTGAAGTTCAAATACTTTGGCCACTTGATGTGAAGAGCTAACTCATTTGAAAAGACACTGATGCTGGAAAAGACTGAATGCAAAAGGAGAAGAGTGTGGCAGAGGACGAGATGGTTAGATAGGATCACTGACTCAATGGACATGAATGTGAACAAATTCCCAGAGACACTGAAGGACAGGGAAGCCTGGTGTCCTGCAGTCCATGGAGTTGCAAAGAGTTGGACACAACTTAGCCACTGTACAACAACAACAAAGCTATTAAAAATATATTTAATTACATAATAATATAAAAAATTCAAACAGAATATCCAATGTTGATGCTTAATGAAGCCTGGATTGTAATAAAAATGCCTAATACCCATTATTTCTCATAAGAATAATTGTATATATCAGAAAACATGATTTTAATTTACCCAAGATTGAGTTCATCAAACTA
This sequence comes from Tragelaphus eurycerus, assembly GCA_935064755.1. Classification (NCBI taxonomy): domain Eukaryota; kingdom Metazoa; phylum Chordata; class Mammalia; order Artiodactyla; family Bovidae; genus Tragelaphus; species Tragelaphus eurycerus. The sequence continues at coordinate 12,289,816 of CAKXYN010000061.1, forward strand.
ATACATTCAGGAGCCAAATCTCTCACAAAATGCTTCCATAGTTTATATTCCTAAATAATTACTAAAAGATAACTAAATAGCTCTTCTAAATATAAGAGCCATTTAAAAATATGGCTGATAAGAAAGCTGTGGCACATACACACAAAAGAATATTACTCAGCTATTAAAAAGAAAACATTTGTCCAGGTCATCCCAGTGCTCCAGCCCCAGGCATTTGTTATCGGGCATCATACCTGGACTGATGACTCGTTTCAGATATGATATGAGGGATGGTGTGGGGAGGGGAGAGGAAAGAGGGTTCAGGAGGGGGAACACGTGTATACTGGCAGCGGATCCATCTTGATGTATTGTAAAAGCAATACAATATTGTAAAGTTAAGCAAAAAAAAAAAAAAAAATAGAATACATTTGAGTCCGTTCTAATGAGGTGGATGAAACTGGAGCCTATTATACAGAGTGAAGTAAGCCAGAGAGAAAAACTCCAATACGGTATACTAACACATATATATGGAATTTAGAAAGATGGCAACAATAACCCTGTATACAAGACAGCAAAAGAGACACTAATGTATAGAACAGTCTTTTGGACTCTGTGGGAGAGGGAGAGGGTGGGATGCTTTGGGAGAATGGCATTGAAATATGTATAATATCATATATGAAACGAGTCACCAGTCCAGGTTTGATGCATGATATTGGATGCTTGGGGCTGGTGCACTGGGATGACCCAGAGGGATGGTATGGGGAGGAAGGAAGGAGGAGGGTTCAGGATGGGGAACACATGTATACCTGTGGCGGATTCATTTCGATATATGGCAAAACCAATACAATATTGTAAAGTTAAAAAAAATAAAATAAAATTTTTAAAAATAAAAAAATAAATGAGTCATTTAAAAATATGGCTTCTATTTCTTAGAACTATATTGATATGAAGCTATGCAAAAAACAAGATAGCTGTTTTATTAGAAATATAAGCCCATGCTGCCATCATTTTCCTCACTCGATGTGTCCTATACATTTACCCATCAAAATTTTTTCATTTGTACAAAAGCATGAAGTATTTGGATAAGTTGGATGCATGTAAAGACTCTGGAGTCTTTCTTCATATGTAAATTATGTAGAAATTCTTCTAGCTATCACTTATATGGAATAATATGAACAGAAATTAAGAAAGATCAGACAGAAATTTTACTTTCTGAATTATTTCTGCAAAATCATGAGAATTCAGAAAAAAAATATTAACAGAACTCTACCAGTAAGTTTTGGGAAGGAGAAAAATTACTCCACTCGGCAGCTGAGGGCTCAACCAACAGCAGGTTTGGTTTGGTCTGGTGTGATTTCACGCTGAGAACCAGCAGCATCCATCAGGGCTGCACATATCCGACATTCCCCTGACACAGACAGTTTCTCCACACCTCCTCATTCCTGTGAATGTGGAAAACCACTGAAATTTGGGACATCAGTTCAGTTCAGTTCAGTTGATCAGTCATGTCCGACTCTTTCTGACCTCATGGAATGCAGTGTGTTAGACCTCTCTTTAGGATGGACTGGTTGGATCTCCTTGCAGTCCAAGGGACTCTCAAGAATCTTCTCCAACACCACAGTTCAAAAGCATCAATTCTTTGACACTCAGCTTTCTTTATAGTCCAACTCTCACATCCATACAGGACTACTGGAAAAACCATAGCCTTGACTAAACAGACCTTTGTTGGCAAACAAGAATAATTGTATATATCAGAAAATCTGCTTGTTACTATGCTGTCTAGGTTGGTCATAACTTTTCTTCCACAGAGTAAATGTCTTTTAATTTCATGGCTGCAGTTACCATCTGCAGTAATTTTGGAGCCCCCAAATTTGGGACATCAGATCAGATCAGTCACTCAGTCGTGTCCGACTCTTTGCGACCGCATGAACTGCAGCACGCCAGGCCTCCCTATCCATCACCAGCTCTCGGAGGTCACTCAGACTCACATCCATCGAGTCAGTGATGCCATCCAGCCATCTCATCCTCTGTCGTCCCCTTCTCCTCCTGCCCACAATCCCCCCCAGCATCAGAGTCTTCTCCAATGAGTCAACTCTTCGCATGAGGTGGCCAAAATACTGGAGTTTCAGCTTTAGCATCATTCCTTCCAAAGAAATCCCAGGGCTGATCTCTTTCAGAATGGACTGGTTGGATCTCCTTGCAGTCCAAGGGACTCTCAAGAGTCTTCTCCAACACCGCAGTTCAAAAGCATCAATTCTTCGGTGCTCAGCCTTCTTCACAGTCCAGCTCTCACATCCATACATGACCACAGGAAAGACCATACCCTTGACTAGGCGAACCTTTGTTGGCAAAGTGATGTCTCTGCTTTTGAATATGCTATCTAGGTTGCTCATAACTTTCCTTCCAAGGAGCAAGCGTCTTTTAATTTCATGGCTGCAGTCACCATCTGCAGTGATTTTGGAGCCCAGAAAAATAAAGTCTGACACTGTTTCCACTGTTTCCCCATCTATTTCCCATGTAGTGATGGGACCAGATGCCATGATCTTCGTTTTCTGAATGTTGAGCTTTAAGCCAACCTTTGTACAAAAAGAGCAGCAAATTTGAAAACTCAAAAGGTCAGTTTTCAAGCTGGATCAAGAGAGATGGGAATTTGGGACATAATTGAATGTAAATATCAAATTGGATAAATAATCTGTATTGGCATTTAATGCTATTCAAACGTTTAACTAAATGAATATTAGTACAATTAATTTAAGTGAAAATAAATGGGACTCTATTTTTATTTTCTAAGAGTTCACATTTACTTTGCCCTTTTGATCATTACTGAAACACTGATTTGTGGCTTTTGACTTGTTTATTTCTGTCTGTCTATCTATGCTCACACATGGAATGAACAGAGAAAAAGTGAAATAAGATGGTAGAGAGAGAAAGGTCACAAAGAGAAGGAAAACTTGTCATGAGGTGAGTTTAGACGTATGAAGCGCATTGGGAACAAGAAACTAGCTATAAATAATGCTCAGAAAATGAACATTTATAAAGTGGTGTTAACAGAAATGCGCCAGGCTCAGTTATGGGATGGTACATATGCAGTCCTTATTTAGTGGAGGATCTGGGGCAGGATAGACAGACATATGTTGCTTTGTCTTATCTCTGTGGTTGTAGGGAACGGGTTGATTCCAGGGTGGAAGGGTAAAAGGAGAGGGAAGACAGAAAACAATTTCCTTTCTGTACTGAAATACATGTGGAGTGGGAGGGAAAAGAACAGTAAACACATGACAATTTTACGTTTATCTAAATATCTGTGCTTACTGAAAAGATGTGGGAGGCTGAGAAAGGGAAACAAACATTTATGATATTTAAATCAAATGGTTTATAACTGAGGAAAGCTCATAAGCCTTACATATTGTGTACTTCTTTTATATATTTTATTTGCATAAAATTGAGCTAATGCTATAGAAACTAAAGAGAATATGTTTTAAATAAGAAATTTACTATCTTCTAAAAATAATCTTGATAGTTATAATTTTCTTTTCCCAAGAATGTGTGTGCCTACCTCCTAAGTCACTTTAGTCATGTACGATTCTTTGCGGCCCCATGGACCATAGCCCAATGGGCTCCTCTGTCCATGGGGTTCTCCAGACAATAATACTACAGTGGGTTGCCATGCCCTCCTCTCCAGTAGTGTATTTTTCTTATTAAATATTTTTCAGAAAATTTATAGCACAAATGATACCTTAAGATCTATTTACACAATCTCCTAGATCCTCTGAATACACATTCAAAGCGAAATGTTAAAAAGTAACAGATAATTATCACATAGCTGGATTAGGACTTTTTGACATGAAACCTTTTAAAACACCAGTGTTTCCAAGTCTGAAATACTAGTAGGCTCAGCTGTATGATACAAAGCTAAAAAGAATACCTACCACAAGGAGAGTGTTTTGCAAACTGGAACTGCTAATGAAAGAATAGTTCACATAGGTATTATATTAATAATAGCATTTCTTTCAGCTTGAAATCCACTATGCATTGCTCATATTCTTTGATACATAGGTTTGAGTTCCAACAACTGGGTTTCTCTTATCCCTTTGAGACAGTTAAATTGAATAGCAGGCAGTTTTCTCAATGGGTGTCTTCAAATGAGACCTTAATAACTCAGGACCTGCATTTTGACCATAAAAGTAGAATTTGAATTTATACACTCACTACATGAAGCATGCCACTATGTTGAGATTTGTATAATACCAAATGAAATTTAACAGTGATCTTTTTTACCCCCATAGTGTCAGAATTACCAAAGGGGCATTGTGATACTGTATAAACATTATCTTGAATACCTACCTCAATCCCTGGCACAGCATACTCAATATGCTTATAAATAAAAAATAGATGTTAGCTTCACTCCATTGTATAATCATATACTAATCAAAAACAATTTATTTATTTGACTCTACTCTGTAGGAATTATAACCTAATGGGCAAATTCTCATGCAGCTAGAATATTTTTACTGAGGCAAAAGGTATTCATAAAACACCAGGTAATGAGGAAAATAAATTATGCTTTTTTGCTCCCCAACAATGCTAGGATGCTAGGAATTCAGTAAAGTCACACAGATAAATTGGAGGGTTGGTATTAGAATTAAAGATGGAGCAAAGAGTTTTGTTTCTTCAAGAGTAAAACAGAACTAATTTAGAAGAAAGCAGATAATAATGCATTTATAAACATTTCAGTTCTTCTTGAGTGTTTGAAAATGACTCGCATAATTATCTTTACTAACATAAACTAAAAACAAAATTAATAGAATGTGAATAAAACATGCCAAAGAATATAATACTGTACCAGATGCAAATAAGTAGCATACATTTGCTAGTCAAGTCAAGCTTGAGGTTTGCTGCTGCTGCTGCTAAGTCGCTTCAGTCGTGTCCGACTCTGTGCGACCCCATAGACTGCAGCCCACCAGGCTCCCTGTCCCTGGGATTCTCCAGGCAAAAACACTGGAGTGGGTTGCCATTTCCTTCTCCAATGCATAAAAGTGAAAAGTGAAAGTGAAGTTGCTCATGTAAATAAAAAAAACTCATATTTTAACTAATCAAATTAACATTTATTTTCATTTGAAATGAAATATAAACTATTCATTATATCTATTATAAAATAATAAACTATTGTTTCCTAATACAAGAATGCTATGCAATTACCCAAATTTGGGGATGATAGATGGATGCTGGATATGAGTAGCAAAGAAAGAGGACCAAAGATCTCACTCTCTTATGGAAGTAAATAATTCTTGGATGTAAGTCTTAATGTGCCAATCATCAAATAGTTATTTACTAATAAATCCTTTCAATTGTTTTTTGCATTTTAAATAAAAACTACTGACTGACATATTTTTGAACCAGTGTGAACAATTTTCCTTATTCCACATCACTTTGTTCTATTGTGGCCAAAGGGATATATTTGCAAGGTGAAGAGCCGATTATGAGACACCATCTGTTACTTTACATAATATTCTTTTTGTTTGACGTGCTGTGTAAGGATCACACCCTCAAAGCTGACCTCATCAGCATCATGATCTAGGTAATGGATCTAGTTAGCACCAATAACTCATTCATATTCTATTGCTGAACACACTGCAGTCTCAACTCATATTTGATTAAATTTCCATTAATCATTATTAAAGATTCCTCTGTGCAAATGAAATGGCATTTAGTTCATTTAACATGTAATTGAGTTCTAATTGAGCAGCAACTGTTTCATAGAATTGTTAAGTACTTTGAATGTAAAATAATACAGGTACCAATTTTGTCAGTAAAGTGTTATGTACCGCTCATTCTGTTTGCTCATTAACTTCCATTTCTAGAGACTGGACCAATAGTTATTGGTTTATCATTATTAATATTCTCCTTGTCACTAAACTCATTCTTCATCCAGTTATGGGGTATCAAGCTTTGAGGAAAATAAATTACACCTTTGGATATCTTTTTAAAATCACATATTTTCAGTTCTGTATGGAGAGATAAATATCCTTATTTATTGTAAAATAAAAGTAGACACAGGCTTTTCTGTCAGGGAAAATCTTTTTCTTAGAAGATGTTATCTCTGACTTGTGAGACTGTGAGACATGTCTTCAAACAGAAGAAAACGAATTTTATTTGACTTGCTCAAAATCATAAATCAAATGTTTCCTGCTCAGTTTTTTACTATCCATTCCCAGTTTGAAAATGGAAATTCCCTTACAAACAAGGTTGGGTTTTTGTTTTCCTATTTTTGTTTTTACATTTCTATTCTGTAGATTTAAGACTCAATTTTGTTTTCCTTAATTTCGTTATCAACTAACCCTCATTATTCATGGATTCTTTATCCGTGAATTCAGCCACTTGTTAAAACTATGTGTAACCTCAAAATCAACACAAGAGGCACCTTCATGGTCACCCATGGGCGTGTGTCTAGTTGCAAAACACTGAGTCACCTGTTGCACACATTCCCAGCTGAAGTCAAACAAGGTGAAGACCTACTTTCTTGTTTCAGTTCACTGTAAACAAATGCCCCTTTTATGATTTACTCCATGTCATATTTCTTACAATTTTATATTTTGTTGGTGATTTCACTCCTTAAAGTGGTCCAAAGCAGAGTGTTGATAAATTGTTGTTTCCCCAGTTGCAAAATCTGTGATGTGCTCCGTGAAGAAAATTGTCTGGTTTAGATGAGTGTCATTCAGGCATGTGTTTTAGGGCTATTGCCTGTGAAGTCAATGCTAATCAATCAATATGTTTAATTTATATTAAATAATGTATCTTAAAACACACATAAAACAAGGTTATGTATTGACTGCTTGATGAAAATGTTGTGACTGGGATCTTCATCTCTATTTTCCCTAGGAGTACTGGTTCAGTGTTTTAATATCAGTGATCGTGATGAATTTGTAGAACATAACTAACCCACATAGTGAAAATCAATTCTACCAATAAGGACATTGAGAAAGTCAGAGAAATGAAGAAAATAGTTTAGAAGAAGATCCAATAGAATCAGCATCAATAACAAATCTTTCTCTAGTTGTTGTCTGTGAAGTGTTCCAGGCAGACTCTCTGGACTTGAATTCTAACATGACCACCTGCCAGTCCTGTGATCACAATCATGTAATAAAAGTTCTTGTGCCTCAGTATCTTCATTTGACAAGGATAATAATGATTCTTACCATATGGGAAAAGTGGTATGGATTAAAAGAAATGCTGTTTGCAGTACCTTAAAGTTGTGCCTGGTAAATGAGAACTATTATGCAGATATTTTTAAATGATCCAACATTATTAAGGGGAAAACATATCTAACCAAATACAAATGCTTTTTCCCATAAGTGCATATGAATAATAGTTTGTAATTTTAGAGACCATCTCAATCAAAGTGAATTTAAAAAATGCATACATGTGAGAGTAGCTAAGAGTGCCTGGAACTTAACATTTTATCCTGTGACTTTACAATTCTTCTAGTGTGAATCATCTCAGAGATGAAGGGGCCACACTCTAGGGCTTCTTCAGCTCACATTTCGGGTGTGATAAGTGAGTTGCTCTGTCATGTCCGACACTTTGTGACCCCACGAACTGTAGCCCACCAGGTTCCTCTGTCCATTGGATTATCCAGGCAAGGATACTGGAGTGGTTTGCCATTTCCTTCTCCAGGGGATCTTCCTGACCCAGGGATTGAACCCAGGCAAACTCTTTACCAACTGAATTACCAGGGAAGCCCCAGGGCACGAAAAGCTGATTTTAAAGCTGCAATGGAAGAGAGCAAACAATAACCTATGAAGGACCAAAAAAAACAGAAATCCGGGATGGGAGATCAGTATAGCATTTTTAATAGTCTCAGTATTTCTAAATCTCAGAGGTTGAGTTATTTAACATAATAAAATAAAACTATATTTAAAAAATAAGTTAACTAAAACTAGACTTCCCTGGTGGCTCAGCTGGTAAAGAATCCACCTGCAATGTGAGAGACCTGGGTTCGATCCCTAGGTTGGGAAGATCCCCTGGAGAAGGTAACGGCTACTCACTCCAGTATTCTGACCTGGAAAATTCCACAGACTGTATAGTCCATGGGGTCACAAAGAGTTGGACAGGACTGAGCAACATTCACTTTCACTTTTCATATTTAAACCAGTTTCAGTGCTTCCTGTGTCAATCTCATGTCCTGACTGCTCACTGTATGAGCATAATAGCTTGTATATGCCTCTAACATTCTCTTCTTTTCTACTTCTCAGTTATTTTCAGATGTGTCTTGTATATTATATGGCATGCCAGTTTACTGCCTGCAGGTTGCAGAAGATATAGAGTGAACCTGGAAAGAATTCTGTTGTCTTGGTAAATTGTGGAAATGAGGGTACACGGTTCAGGAAGGCAAAGGTGACTAGCATTGTTGGGCAGAGTACCTGACAAGGGGAAGTTACATAGGGAAAAAAAAAATGGCTCTAGGTGTGTCCTGAGGTGTGTCTAGGTGTGTCCTGCCCATTAAGTCCTGCCTGCACACAGAGTTGCACACAGAGAACTGATCTGCATGTGTGTGAGTAGAGACTCTCCAAGACAAGGAAAAGACACACCATTAGGCAACAGAGACCAACAATTCCTAGCCCTTTCACATGGCTGGGAATCATTTTGTGTGTCCATCAGCTAGAGTGAAGAGACCTTACATTATACGAGGCATTGAGAAGAGTTCTAGGAGAGTAATCTCTTAGTAGTGGGGTGGATTAGTGCCAAATAAGACAAGGTTGTTCTGGATATGCTACTAAGCAAAAGGCTGAAAAAAAAAAAAAAAAAAAATCATGGCAAGACAAAGCAAAAGTAATCTGAAGTAACAGACCAAATCATATTTCTGGGAATAAAGAGAGACATTGCAAAATTTAAAAAAAGGGATAAATTCATTAAGAGGGCATGTGTGTTAGTTGCTTAGTCGTGTCCGACTCTTTGCTACCCCAGAGACTGTAGCCCACAAGGACCCTCCGTCCATGGGATTCTCCAGGCAAGAACACTGGAGTGGGTTGCCATTTCCTTCTCCAAAAGGAACTTTAGAAAGAAAGAAAGTGAAGTCGTTCAGTTGTGTCCGACTTTCTGTGACCCCATGGACTGTAGCCTACCAGGCTCCTCCATCCATGGAATTCTCCAGACAAGAGTACCAGAGTGAGGTGCCATTTCCTTCTCCAGAAGAGGGCATAATAATCCTAAACTGCATGTATCTAATAACAGACCATAGACAAATATGAAGTAAATACTCATAGAAATAAAAGGAAATATAGACCCTTTACAATTTATATATATATATATATATATATATATATATATATATATATATATATAAATATAGACCCTTTACAAATTTACAATTAACTTAATTGTAAATTATATTATGCATAATTTTTATTACCTCTTTTCCTCCCATCTTTGGAGAAGGCAATGGCACCCCACTCCAGTACACTTGCCTGGAAAATCCCATGGATGGATGAGCCTGGTGGGCTGCAGTCCATGGTACACAGGAGTCGGACACGACTGAGCGACTTCACTTTCACTTTTCACTTTCATGCATTGGAGAAGGAAATGGCAACCCACTTCAGTGTTCTTGCCTGGAGAATCCCAGGGACGGGGGAGCCTGGTGGGCTGCCGTCTCTGGGGTCACACAGAGTTGGACAAGACTGAAATGACTTAGCATAGCATAGCATTCCTACCATCTTAAAATAAGCATTCTGAGTGCATATATTTTGTCTGTTTTGTTCTCAATACATATTTATGAATAAAAAGAAATAGAACACTATTCAATATTTTGAAGCAAAGTTTCCTCTCCAAATTTACCATTTCATTTTTGTTCTATCCTTAAAACCTTACTTAGAATTTTTCCATATTTTTCTCATTGTACATACTTATTATTATTCTAAACTATTTCTACATTTTCAAGAATACTTTCAAACTTCCTAAATTCTCTTTTTCCCAAGTGTCTATCTCAGAATTGTTGTTTGTGTCCGACTCTTTGCGACCCCATGGACTGTAGCCTATCAGGTTCCTCAGTCCATGGGATTTTCCAGGCAAGAGTGCTGGAGTGGATTGCCATTTCCTTCTCCAGGGGATCTTCCCGACCCAGGAATCGAAACCAGGTCTCCTGCATTACAGGCAGATGCTTTACCGTCTGAGCTACCAGGGAAGCCCCAGTTGATATACAGTAATGTTATAAGACCATGATTTTTCCTGTGGTCATGTATGGATGTGAGAGCTGGTCTGTGAAGACGGCTGAGTGCCGAAGAATTGATGCTTTTGAACTGTGGTGTTGGAGAAGACTCTTGAGAGTCCCTTGGACTGCAAGGAGATCCAACCAGTCCATTCTGAAGGAGATCAGCCCTGGGATTTCTTTGGAAGGAATGATGTTAAAGCTGAAACTCCAATACTTTGGCCACTTCATTTGAAGAGTTGATTCATTGGAAAAGACTCTGATGCTGGGAGGGATTGAGGGCAGGAGGAGAAGGGGTCGACAGAGGATGAGATGGCTGGATGGCATCACTGACTTGATGGACGTGAGTCTGAGTGAACTCCGGGAGTTAGTGATGGACAGGGAGGCCTGGCATGCTGCGATTCATGGGGCTGCAAAGAGTCGCACACGACTGAGAGACTGAACTGAACTGAACTGAATGTTATATAACCTATAAGTACATAATATAATGATTCACAATTTTAAATGTTCTACTCCATTTACAGCTATTATAAGATACTGGCTATATTTCCCATGCTGTGTAATATATCCTTGTAGCTTATTTTATATATAATAGTTTATACCTCTTCTTCCATACCTTTATACTTTTACTCCCTCTACCTCTGGTGACCCCTAGTTTGCTCTCTGTAGATGTGAGAGCAAATTATTCTTTTTTTTTGCTATATTCACTAATTTGTTATATTTCTGGATTCCACATATAAGTGATAGCATACAGTATTTGTCTTTGTCTGACTTACTTCACTTAGCATAATGCCCTCTAAGTTCATCCATGTTGTTGCAAATGGCAAAATTTCATTATTTTTTATGGCTGATGCCTTGTACATAATAGACACACAGCAAATATTGTTCCTGAACTGTCCCCCTCTGTAAACTTAAGAGCTGCCCTTATAGGTACTCTTGGTCACATCTACCTCTCTTTTGTGGAACCATGTACATTTTTAATTAATGAATTGCTTTTAGTGTTTGTTGAGTATCTGTCTTGATCTCGAGTACCAGACAGTTCCGGATTTGAATCCCAGCTCTATAACTTCCTTACTACCTGTGTGACTTTTCCAAAGCCCTTCTTCCACCTCTCTGAACCACAGCTTCCTCTGCTGAAAAGGGTACAAAATAACAGTACCTAATACAGTTAGGAGAAACAGAAGAGAGTGCATGTAAAGCACTTAGTGTAGCATCTGGAGCACAGGATGTGCCCAGGGAATGTGTGGTGTTATGACTCCTGCTGGATAGCCGTAGACTCAGAGGGCTGAGACTCGGGTCTTGTCTCCTACCGTATTCCCTCCACTCCATACAGGGCTTGTTCCATGCACCGGGCTCACACAGGTGTTGAATGACTGATCACTGGCTGGGAAGCTGGATAGCTTTAAGGACTGGTAGAATCTCCCCTCGGAGCAGCCAGGAGAGCTAAAGTCCAGGGAGGAAAGAAGATTCCCTGGGTGGTTAAGGGTTGAGATCCTGGCCCATGGCCAGGCCTTCCCTGACCACTGCCCTCCCCAGCATGTTTGGGATGTACATTCTGTTCCTGCACCTGAACTGTGACCTCCGCAAGACAAACCTCTTCAGCCACATGGCTTCCATGGGTCCCCAGGAGGCGGTCAGTGGCCTGGCGTGGAGCCGGGACTACCTGCTTACACTGCAGGAGACGTGGAAGCAGCACACGAAGCAGCTGTTTAGCCCGATGCCATGTCCACCCACGCCTGCTGCCTGTCACCCAGCCTCATCTGCAGCGAGGTTGAGTTCTTCAAGATGGACTTCAACTAGCGCATGAAGGAGGTGCTGGTCAGCGCCATGCTGAGCACCTATTACGTGGCCTTTGTGCCATAGCTTAGTGCAGGGAGAGGAGGGGTCTGCCCAGGACCCCATCTGCTGCCTGTGCTCCAGGAGTCCTCCTGCTTGCAGAAACAAGGCTGCTGCTCTTGATGAGATTTCTATCTCATCAAGAGTGACTATTGCCTCCCTTTTATTTATTTATATATATATTTTAAACTTCTTCTCTTGTATTAGGGAGACAGAAATGGTAACCCACTCCAGTGTTCTTGCCTGGAGAATCCCAGGGATGGAGGAGCCTGGTAGGCTGCCGTCTATGGGGTCGCACAGAGTTGGACACAACTGAAGTGACTTAGCAGCAGCAGCAGTATTCTGTACTGCCATCTTCTTTATTCTTTCATCTACTGATGGACACTTAGGTTGCTTCCATATCTTGGAAGTTGTGAATAATGCTGCTATGAATACTGGAGAGCATCTATCTTTATGAACCAGCATTCAAAACCTGGGCTTTTTGAGTGTCTGCTGCACAGAATGGGTTCCTTCTCACATGTTAACAACTAACAGAAGAAAGTCAAGCTGAGGCTTCCTCTTGCCTAAATTATCAGTTCCACTTTTGCATCTACTTTCCATCTTCCAAAATGTATTGTTATCTCTTCTTTCTTGATTACCCTATTTTTGTACATGTGGTTGGTTTAGATCGTCAGGATCATACATTTAACACAATATCTTAAAAATGAAGGGTTAATGCATGTGGTGAGGCAGCTAACAGAATTAGGAACCTTGCGAATGTGAATATATTTTCTATGTGTCAGCCTTCATTTCACATTTGAAAGGAAAATACAGAGTATTTTATTGGAAATCAAGTTTGAGCAACAATTTCAAAATTTGATAAATGTGTTTCTCCTTTTCTTAACTTTTTCTGTTTTTAAGTAATTATATATTCAAAGGGCATTGTAAAAATAGTACACCAGGTACCATGTACACTTCCTCAACTGAAGGGGGTAAAAGTCCTGTCTTCCCAGGCAGCCTCTTAAAACATCATCTCAGAGCGAAGCAGAGGGGCGCTCATTAGTGCCAGGTGGTTGGGGTCCAGACACCTCTTGTGCCCCTGCTGGGAGTGGTGAGGGTGGAGCAACAGAGGTAGGGTTGCACTGCTGAGTGTTGGTGAAAGCTCTGGCTTTTCCTCAATGTACTCTCACACCACCCTTGTGGGGAGGGGAAGATGAAAGTCTCTGCCTCACTAACAGCCTTCATGAAGGTGTGTATAGGTGGACCACAAGTCTCTCCCAAGGTGTTTACTTGGAGTAGGGAAATCATATCTAACAGCTTTCTGTTCTTCCAGGCTTCCCCTGTCCTGGTTGTCTGGCTGGAGAAAAAGGGTTTTTCTTGGAGCTTTTATTTTTTGGTCTGATCTTGATGTTTGTAGGCTGTGGGCTTCTTCAGAACACAATCCAGGATAAAGAAGGCAAAAAGAAAACTGTGTGAACTCACTGTCTTGTCATTCCTCAGTTACAAAGCCTCTAGCTGGTCTGCCTTCTTCTCTCCAGTACAGTCTTAAGTGTATTTCTTTTTTCCTTCATAATTTTAGCTGTACTCAGCAGGAAGAATGCTGAGGAGTTTGACTATTCTGTCTTATTGAGGACTTGAAGTAGTCTGTTCCTCTTTAAGTAGTTTTAGTGCATGAAAATTAACTTTCAGAAACATGAGGTTATAAATATTTACTTAAAAATAAAATTGTTCACCTTGCAAAATATTTCACTTTGGAACTACAGTAACACCTGTCCTAAATAAATTTAATGTGCAATACAATTTCACTGAATGTAATAATATACATGGCTTTTCAGAAATACATCATTCTATAAAATGATGCATATTTGTATTGAAAAGCCTAAGGATGGCACTAGGATGATGGTTTTAGACATCACTTTCTTAATTTTCTTAAAGAGAAAAACCACGGGTCTCAAATGGCATCACTTGTGTTAAAGTTCATGATATTGTTAGTTAGGAAGTTAGGCAAGAGCAAGGGGTGGCCTAGCAAAAAGGATGCAAACTGATTTCTAAATCCCACCCCAGACATTGGTCCAGGAGAGCTCACAAATATGCTACAAAACTAACTACAGGGGCTTCTCCAGTTTCTGCACAGGAGCCCTTGATGCACAGCTGTGTCGTCAAGTAACCTTAGGCTGCTAGGAGTCCATTAAGGGTTTGTAAATACTCTATACATACATATATATGATTACAACAGACTGAATTATGGGAAAGACATGCACTCTAGAGTCTGTTGCTAGGTAACTTGTAACTGTCAATAGGCCTGAGTATATATACCCATTTGCTTTCTCTTTCCTTATTGATAGCGGGTGCAAGCCCTATTTTGCACAGGGTAGAACCAAGAGGAGGAGACGGGAAGTATAAAATGGGAAGCCAAGAGGAATCATGGCCACTGTCCTGGGGTTGGCCTACTCCCGTGTCTCGGGAGTGTACTATCTCCTATCTGTTTAATAAAATATCTGTCCGAGCTGTGACTGTAAACAGTCCCTTGCTTTGAGTTATTGGTGTGATGGGACAGGAACTGTGAAATCCTGCCTGGTTGAGCTGTAGTCAGTCCATCATTCCAAACCTTTGTTATTGCGAGACAGGAACCGAGGGAGAGAACTAAACCAAGAATACCAAACCTAGACATAATACCTAATCTAACTGTAATTCCAACATTCACCAGAAATGCAGTTCTAGTCAATCAGTCCAGAATTTTCTAGGTAGTGGGAGTCAGGTAATCTGTCTCCATGCCTCAGAGGAAGAAAAGTAATTCCACATAGTAAAACCCTTGCTGTTCTCTCCCCATCATCAACCACAAGATGTCCTGTCTTAAAAATAATCTTTTTTTTTTTTTTTTTTGCTAATAGTTCCCATGTCTGCTTCCTTCTTCCTATTAAAATCTTTCATTCTGCCCAATCCCTCTGAGTGCCCTTCTGGTTACTATATGGGAGCCTGTCTAATTCATGAATTGCAAAATTAGAATAAATTCACAAATAAAGCAAATTAAATGTTCAAATTTACTCAGTTGAATTCTGTTTTTTGACAAATTGATGGCAACAGCAGGATCTGAAGTGAACTTTAAATGGCATCAGGAACAACAAGGAATACAGGTGTGGCACCCTGGGAACACTTTTGAGTTCTTTGTTTTTCTGGGCTCCAAGATCACTGCAGATGGTGACTGCAGCCATGAAATTAAAAGACGCTTACTCCTTGGAAGGAAAGTTATGACCAACCTAGATAGCATATTCAAAAGCAGAGACATTACTTTACCAACAAAGGTTCGCCTAGTCAAGGCTATGGTCTTTCCTGTGGTCATGTATGGATGTGAGAGCTGGACTGTGAAGAAGGCTGAGCGCCGAAGAATTGATGCTTTTGAACTGTGGTGTTGGGAAGACTCCTGAGAGTCCCTTGGACTTCAGGAAGATCCAACCAGTCCATTCTGAAGGAGATCAATCCTGGAATTTCTTTGGAAGGAATGATGCTAAAGCTGAAACTCCAGTATTTTGGCCACCTCATGCGAAGAGTTGACTCATTGGAGAAGACTCTGATGCTGGGAGGGATTGAGGGCAGGAGGAGAAGGGGACGACAGAGGATGAGATGGCTGGATGGCATCACTGACTTGATGGATGCGAGTCTGAGTGACCTCCGGGAGCTGGTGATGGACAGGGAGGCCTGGTGTGCTGTGGTTCATGGGGTCGCAAAGAGTCGGACACGACTGAGCGACTGATCTGATCTGATCTGATCTGATTTTTCTTACAATCTCCAAGGGTCATTGTGAGTTCCTCTTGGTTAGGTTCCACTTTTTGTGTTAAAGCCCCTGATCTACTTGGCTTTCCTTTATGGCGGCAGATCAGGTTGAGCTGGCAGACAAGTCTCCCCAGATTTCAGACAGCAACTCCTCAGTGGAAAACCCCAGCCCTAAGCTCTGTCCCCACATCCCCTGTTGGGACCTGCTGACAGTTTAGTCTGTGATTCCCCATTGGTCTGGAGTCTTCCTCTGTCTTCTATGGCGGGAACTGTCAGTGGCAACTGCAGCTCTGCATTTGTGTGGAATTGGTCCACAGTCTCATACTTTGAGGATTTTTGGTTCAATGGTTCAACTGTTTCTTCCAGTAAAATCTGGACTGGGTCTGATTTAAGAACTGGACTGGGTCCTGGATAAGACTGGGTTCAATTTGAGCTAGACAGGGCCCAGTGGGAAGCTTCAGGCTGATATTAAATAAAGGCTAGTTGCTAATGAGAATTTCAGAAGTACCCGGATAGTGCTAAGTGTGGCTCTGAGAAATATAAAGTCCTAGCTAAAAGAAGAGACTCTTTATGTCTAAAGAGTTGAGTATGCCACCTTCTGGCGCACCTGCTTATATTATGTTTAAGAGCCTTGGTCCTGGAAGCTGCAGATATTGAGCAAAATGGCAAAGTTTTATCAACAGTCTTGAATTACAATGGCCATTATTGGGAACATTCCAAACAGATTTAAAAAGAAAGAGAAAAAGCACATAAAAGGATTATGCAGAAACCTTCAAAGATTCTGAGATTTCAAAATAGCTTCATTGAAAAATTTATTACAAAAGAGTTATAAAAAATTAAAGAGATAAGATGTGCTTAAAACAGAAGACTATAAGACTGACCTATAAAACTGAGGTAACTTCTACTGCTCCCTTCTATCCTCCTTTATCTGGCTAAAATTCATTTTAAAATTAGACCACCTAAGGCTACAGGCAACATTCTTCTGATATCTTTCACTCCTAAGTCAAAGGCTAACCTATGGGTCATAGTTAAAGAATTTCTTAAACCTGAGAATACTCAAGTTTTTGTAAATGAATTATCTCTTGAGATAAGTGGATAAAAATGGTGGAAAATAAAATAGAGGCCACCAGTCAGACTGAACTCCTATCCTAACTGATATCCAAAGTCTGGCAGGAATTTTCTCAGGTCTTCTCTCCTAAGATAAATGTACCCAAAGGGAAAGAAACACTTAACAAATGGGTAGATGTGTGAGTTGGTCCTTTTTGCCAATCCAAAAACTCCCTCTATTTTTCCAAATTACCTGTAGATATTAAGACATTACAAACAGAACTGTCCTGAGAATATGTGCCATCCCTCAAAATTCCATCTTGGAGAAATCATGGATTCCTTTGTGAGGTAGGTGTTCCATCCCCATCTTTTCGAGAACTTAAAATCCATTGCTTGAAATGCAAATGCTTTTCATCAGAAGGAGAAAAGGGAGAGAGAGGCTATTTGGAAATTTGGCTAATTAAGAAATCTTACAAATCTTCTCCACATTTATTAGTAATTATAAGGTTTCTGTGTCTTGTCTGAACAACACATATATATGTTGAGGATGTGTTATATTTTTCTACCTTCAAAAGGTATTATCTAAACTTAATATGTAAATTGAGCTCTCTTAATTAAAGAGGGCTGAGGGTCAAGCACCTCTGAAGGTGAATGAGAGGTCAAGCACCTCTCATTTAGAATGTGATGAGATTCTAAATCTCATCAGAAACAGAGAAGCTAATCAAATGATTCTTTCAAGTTCATAGGATATAAAATAATCTTTAATAAATAAAAGGTAGTTTGCATTTTGGTTTAATTAAAACAGACGTGTTTAGAGTGTGTGTGCTTAGTAGCTCAGTCATGTCCAACTCTTTGTGACACCATGGACTGTGGCCCGCCAGGCTCCACTGTTCATGGGGATTCTCCAGGCAAGAATACTGGAGGGTCATACCCTTCTCCAGAGGATCTTCACAACCCAGAGATCAAACTGAGGTCTCCCCTGCATTGCAGGCGGACTCTTTATCAGCTGAGCTACCAGGGAAACCCCATTTTAGAGTTATCAGCATTAAGTGCAGTACTTTTATTCTGCCTAGTTTCTTACAATTTGTCAGCATAAAAAGTAACTGGTTTTCTTAGGTAATCTAAACCACCTAATTGTTTAGGTAATCTGCTGCTGCTGCTGCATCGCTTCAGTCATGTCTGACTCTGTGCAACCCCATGGACTGCAGGCTACCAGGCTTCTCTGTCCATGGGATTCTCTAGGCAAGAACACTGGAGTGGGTTGCCATTTCCTTCTCCAATGCATGAAAGTGGAAAGTGAAAGTGAAGTTGCTCAGTCGTGTCCGACTCTTAGCGACCCCATGGACTGCAGCCTACCAGGCTCCTCCATCCATGGGATTTTCCAGGCAACAGTACTGGAGTGGGGTGCCATTGCCTTCTCCTTTAGGTAATCTAAACCACCTAATTGTTGGTTTAGATTACCTAAGAAAACATCTTCATATCCAGTTACTTTTTATGCTGACAAATTGTAAGAAACTAGGCAGAATAACTTAAATAGATGTAGCTGTTTTAAGAATTTATAAACTTTTTTAGTAACAATTATATTTTACAGTTTACACACTTAAAAATATCTTTCCAATTATTTTTGGTACCTTGAAACCTTAGTGTTTTGCTCAGTCATTAAATGATGGAAATTCACAGAATAGCTATAGTATTTCAAAATAAGAATAAAAGTACTGAGACATCAATGAATGTAGGTTTATCTACTTTTGGTTTCTTATTATTTAGAAAGTAAGATGTTCAATGTCATGCTGAGAAATTTTCTATGAGAAACACGTTTCTAGAAATCATAAGTGATTATAAACTTAACCTAAAGAACATTAATGTAAGAGACAGTTTATGGTTGTTTAGCTTCTAAATGGAAATTACAGTTTCTAAGGGTTAAGGATTCTAATGTAACTAAAGCTACTAAAATCATGAAAGGAAACATTTTTGTATACAAGAAAAGCAGAATGTGTTTTTGTCTAAGAAAAGTTATGAGGAGTGAAGATGCATTTTGTTAAGGAAAATTAGAGTAATTTTATCTAAATTAGAACTTCAGGTGCTAAAGGACAAACTCAAAGTATACAAAAGGTTGAAAACAAAAACAATTTTACCTTGTGCAATCAAGCTGGCTAAAACCAAATTGTTATTATAAAGATTATTAAAATTAAGCTTTACTATCAAAAGTGTAGTATGTAAAGCAGGAACTTAATTTTCTTTCATATGCTAAATAGACAAATATCATTCCACATGGAGTTGTGATTCCATTTAGTCATGTCCAAACCTTTTCATAACTTTGACAATTTTCCCAAAATAAAATTCTAAGTATAAAGTGTTTTATGTTTTTTTTTTTTTTTTTTTATCTTGGAAGAAACTTTAGGATTTTTCCAGAGGGCCCCTGAAACATTCTAAAAGATTTGTTAAACTAATTAGATTTACTTGATACATTAACCTACATGGGAAGCATTGTCAAGTAAGAAGTAACATTAAGCTTTCTTTGGAGAAGACTCTTCAGAGTGCCTTGGACTGCAAGGAGATCCAACCAGTCCATCCTAAAGGAGATCAATCCTGGGTGTTCATTGTAAGGACTGATGCTGAAGCTGAAACTCCAATACTTTGGTCACCTCATGCGAAGAGTTGAATCATTTGAAAAGACCTTGATGCTGGGAAAGATTGAGGGCAGGAGGAGAAGGGGATGACAGAGGATGAGACAGTTGGATGGCATCACCTACTCAATGTACATGAGGTTGGGTAGGCTCTGGGAGTTGGTGATGGACAGGGAGGCTTAGCATGCTGAGGTTCATGGGGCACAAGGAGTCAGACACAACTGAGCGATTGAACTGAACTGAACTGAACCTTACATCTCTATAGGCATGTGTCATAATGTTCCAGAAACTGTGTAAAACTCTTTGACTTCTGATGTGTCCTAGCATAAAATTTTGTCTGTCATCATAACTGAAGCTGAAGAACTGATGCTTTCGAACTGTGATGTTGGCAAAGACTCTTGAGAGTCCCTTGGACTGCAAGGAGATCAAACCAGTCAATCCTAAAGGAAATCCATCCTAAATATTCATTGGAAGGACTGTTGCTGAAGGTGAAGCTTCAATAATTTGGCCACCTGATATGAAGAGCTGACTCATTGGAAAAGACCCTGCTGCTGGGAAAGATAGAATGCAGGAAGAGAAGGAGATGACAGAAAACGAGATGGTTGGATGGCATCACTGACTCAATGCACTTGAGTTTGAACAAGCTCTGGGAGACTGTGAAGGACAGCAAAGCCTGGCATGCTGCAGTCCACTGGGGTTGTAAAGAGTCGGACACGACTGAGCAACTAAAGAACAGCAATAACTGAAGCTCACATTAAAAGCACTGAACCTGAGCATCAAGGAAGTGTCTTAGCTGACTTTCATACAAAGGCAGCGATGACAGAATCTATAAAGATTGTGGCACATGTGATGTGAAGTCCAATGAATGAAGTCCATTCTGCTTCTGCAAAAATGACTCCCTTACTGCCAGACTTTCACTATTCTGATAACCCATATGGCCTCTTGGTTCATCTCAGCTACCTGTCAAATCCTACTTATCTCTTTTTACATTCTTTCAGCCCCTACAGTGCAAATTTTATTTTTATTCTTTGGGGCCTAGACCTCCTTCCTCTGGACTCCTGACATCTGCAACTGGACTTCCTTCAACTGCACTTAGTATGGTTTATCAGTAATATTGGTGGTGGTTTAGTTGCTAAGTCATGTCTGACTCTTTTAATCCCATGGACTGCAGCCCATCAGGCTCCTGTGTCCAAGGGATATCCCAGGCAAGAAGACTGGAGTGGGTAGCCATTTCCTTTTCCTGGGGATCTTCTGATCCAGGGATCGAACCCATGTTTCACTCATTCCAGGAACATTCTTTACTGATGAGCAACCAGGGGGAAAAAAAAAAAAAAAAAAAAGCAACAAATCCAAATAAATTTTTTGGCCAACCCAATTTAGTCTTGCTGCTGTATGCGGAGAGGGCGATGGCACCCCACTCCAGTACTTTTGCCTGGAGGGTCCCGTGGACTGGGGATCCTGGTGGGCTGCAGTCCATGGGGTCGCTGGAGTTGGACGCGACTGAGCGACTTCACTTTCACTTTTCACTTTCATGCATTGGAGAAGGAAATGGCAACCCACTCCAGTGTTCTTTCTTGGAGAATCCCAGGGATGTGGGAGCCTGGTGGGCTTCCGTTTATGGGGTCGCACAGAGTCGGACACGACTGAAGCGACGCAACAGCAGCAGCTGTATGTTTCCCATAGGGATTGAAGCCTTCCTCTGTTCCTTGAGGCATTCTCCTTACTTCTTTTCTAATGTTCCAGCCTTAGGGTGCCTGTAGTAGCTTTCCCTGCTGGTCAGCAATTGTGAACATGCATTTAAACCTTTTGAGAGAATACAGTGCACCAGGGGATTACTGCTGTTAACTATAAGCAGGATATTTCCTAATATTTGGAGTGTATTTCATTGCCATATTCTCCAAGACCCAAACTAAAGAAAAACCTCACTGAAGAAGTCACTTGGTTAATCCAAGTGACTTACTGCTGCTGCTAAGTCACTTCAGTCGTGTCTGACTCTATGTGACCCCATAGACGGCAGCCCACCAGGCTCCCTGGTCCCTGGGATTCTCCAGGCAAGAACACTGGAGTGGGTTGCCATTTCCATCTCTGCCCATATATAATTGAGTTTCAACTTCCCCAGAAGTGCCAATCCTTGTAGACCCAAGGAGAATATTGACCACCACAGACATAGACAAGTCCTGTAAGGGCACAGGCCACTTCTGTTTATCATTTATGGATTTATTCACCAGGACTGACATGTTTACCCATTCAAGCCAGGGGTCAGTCAGCAAGTTGACTTGTAGCAAGTAATCCTAAATTTCAGAGCTTAGCTTCCCATCTTCCCCGCATCCCTCTTAGCAATGGTCTGGGAGATACAGAAGTGGTGTGCTCTCTTTCCAGGCTTATACCAGACTGAAAGAAAGACAAGGAACAAAGGGTTTCACGTTTAGATACAATAGGAAATCCACTCAGTACTGTCTGCCTGACTTTGCAGACTATGTTAGAATCTGTTTTTCCATCTTCTCCCTCTATCTTCTCTACTTTAGTCTTTATCTCCCAGAGTCCTAAACCCTATATTCTTGAGATCTTGGTCACTTTTCAGGCTCACGCACAGTTATTATTCTGCTTCATTTTGGAGAGCATCATCATTTTGGCTTCGCCTCAGGAGACTGGCAGTAGTTTTTTTACTAGTCCCACTGTGTTACTGCAACTTCCAGATTCTTTAAAATACACACACACACACACAAACCATCCTCTTTATAAAGTTGAGCACATTGACAACAGAACTTGAATGAACCATGCTCATGAAGTCTCTTCTTTACTCCTGCCCAGATCAAACAGAAACAAGGAAAGATGTTGAGGTAGAATGAAAATCTTGTTTTGCCATATGTGGTTTAAAATTTTTAACTTAGTCTTAAATTTACTTCTATCAAAAATGGCCAAGAAGATTAGAAACAGGATCTGTAAAGTCAGCAGGAATTAAGCATGTGTACAGTATATTTACTAATTACTTTTGTATATGAAAACACTGTTGGTGGGAATGCAAACTAGTACAGCCACTATGGAGAACAGTAAGGAGATTCCTCAAAAAACTGGGACTAGAACTGCCTTATGATCCAGCAATCCCACTGCTGGGCATACACACTGAGAAAACCAGAATTGAAAGAGACACGTGTACCCCAATGTTCATAGCAGCACTGTTTACAATAGCCAGGACTTGGAAGCAACCTAGATGTCCATCCACAGATGAATGGATAAGAAAGCAGTGGTACATATACACAATGGAGTATTACTCAGCCATTAAAAAGAATACATTTGAATCAGTTCTAAGGAGGTGGATGGAACTGGAGCCTATTATAGAGTGAAGTAAGCCAGAAAGAAAAACACAAATACAGTATACTAACACATATATATGGAATTTAGAAAGATGGTAACAATAACCCTGTTTACGAGACAGCAGAAGAGACACTGATGTATAGAACAGACTTTTGGACTCTGGGACCGGGAGAGGGCAGGATGATTTGGGAGAATAGCATTGAAATATGTATAATATCATATCTGAAACGAGTCGCCAGTCCAGGTACGATGCCCGATAATGGATGCCTGGGGCTGGTGCACTGGGACGACCCAGAGGGATGGTATGGGGAGGGAGGAGGGAGGAGGGTTTAGGATGGGGAGCACGTGTATACTGGTGGCGGATCCATCTTGATGTATGGTAAAAGCAATACAATATTGTAAAGTTAAGCAAAATAAAATTTAATTAAAAAAAGAAAACACATAAATACAAATATTTGACATATATACATATTTATATCATATATAATTCATTCAAATAAAAATTGAGCAAATGGGCTTCTCCTGAGAAATCAATGTCTTAAATAGAAAATATCCTGTATGAGTGACTTCTTTTATCAGGATCATAATGAAGTTGTGAGGGAGCAGAGCATAATTTGCTACCCCAAAATGTCTTCTTTGGTGGGAGGATTAATTTAAGCTGATTCATTTTAAGAAATACAAGACTTATGGAGATCTTTCTTTTGTTTGTTGTTGTTCAGTCATGTCCAACTCTTTGTATGGACTGCAGCATGCCAGGCTTCAGTGTCCTTCACTATCTCTTGGAGTTTGCTCAAACTTCTGTCCATTGAGTTGGTGATGCCATCCAACCATCCTCTCTTGTCCCTTTTTCCTCCTTCCCTCAATCTTTCCCAGTGTCAGTGTCTTTTCCAATGAGTCGGCTCTTAGTATCAGGTGGCCAAAATATTGGCGCTTCAGCTTCAACATCAGTCCTTCCAAAGAATATTCAGGGTTGATTTCATTTAGGATTGACTGCTTTGATTTCCCAGTGTTTCTTTTTAACTTCCCCTTAGTTGCCTAAGAATTTAGATAAAGGGCCTGTCTCTGAAAAGAGCTATTAACAGAGATATCTGGAAATTATAGGAGTTGTATTTGTTGCGGGGGGTTGGGGGGGAACCTCTGCAAAGCCTAAAGAGCAGAGTCTACTCTATCCTGTTGTCTCTGTATGGCCCAGTAAATGTTTGTTTTCTGAACAATTGCTTCTGCAGCTTCCTGTGAAGCCTTCTTCCCCTCTGAAGTCCTAAACCACTACCCCACCATCCTCTCTTGTCTTTATCAAGAAGCATTATTTAACACAAGGGTATCAATTATTTTGGTGAGTTACTCAGCTTTCCTGGGTCTCTCCCACATATAAATGTTGTTAAATTTTTTGTTTAATTTCCTCTGGTTAATCTGTCATTATGTCAATTTAACTCTTAAGCCAGCCAGAAGAACCTAGAAATGTAGAGAAAGATTTATTTCCCTCTGACAAAGTCCATAATGAGGCCTACTGTTCTACTTTATACTTTACATTAAGGAAGATGTGGGGAGGGGAGCTGATAGGAAGTAGACACCTAGAGATGGGAAAACTATAGTTTTGTCACCCAGAGGAAGTGTAGCTATTTGCCTATTCATATCCCTATTTCCTTGTTTTATGTGTTATTTTTTAATTGACTAAGTGGACAAGGGTTGAAGACAGTTGTGTAGATCCAGCAATCCATTATCTACTTCTTTCAGGTAAAACTGAATATATGAGTTCAAAGGTCTGTATTTTACAACAGGAGATAGGTCAGTATTTTGGACTATAAGGCTAAGCAACACATTTTCTAAGCTAGCTTTACCTTTGGCCTAAAAATTTGCTCTTTCTTTCTGTATACTTTTGTTTGGGAGACATCCTGTTTGGCACATAAACCCAAAACTGTAGTAATCTTTAGTAATCTGTATAAGATACAGAGCAAAACTCCAGGACTGATGGTAATGGTACTCAGCAAGAACAAATTCACAGTGTGTATATATTTTCATTAAAGGGCATTCCAGGTGAAAGTCTTGGTCATTCAGTGGTATCTGACTCTTTTGCCAGGCTCCTCTTTCCACAGAATTTTCCAGGCAAGAATACTGGAGAGGGTTTCCATTCTCTTCTCTAGGAGATCTTCCCAACCCAGGGATCAAACC
This sequence comes from Tragelaphus eurycerus, assembly GCA_935064755.1. Lineage (NCBI taxonomy): Eukaryota > Metazoa > Chordata > Mammalia > Artiodactyla > Bovidae > Tragelaphus > Tragelaphus eurycerus. The sequence goes on from CAKXYN010000061.1 coordinate 12,314,737, forward strand.
CAGTATCCTGCAAATGCAGAAGACCCAGGAGATTCTAGTTTGATCCCTGGGTTGGAAAAATCCCCTAGAGTAGGCAAATGGCAACCCACTCCAGTACTCTTGCCTGGAGAATCCCATGAATAATAGTACTCAACAAGTACAAATTAAGAATATGTATATTTAGTTTCACAAATGCTAGTATTGAGGTTGATGTTCTAGATAGAAAAACTGATTGAAACCCAAGTTTCTCACTTGTTTCAGTGACTTAAATTTCAGAGAAAGGCTGGACACTTGAGCTGGAGAGACACAAAGTTCTCATGACTTAACTTTGCAGCTTAAACATAATCAAACTATAAGGATAAGATATAGAGTATATATATATATATATGGTTAGAAACATATGTTTTATAATTTTATAAAATTACAAAAAATTTATAACATTTCAGGAAAGGAACAGGTATAATTGTTTGTATTATTTTTCATACCTTTCATAAGTGCTGACTTAAGATATATTTTAAATAATCCTACTCCAAATTAAGAAAAAAGCACTGTCACAAAAAAAAAAAAAAACCAATGCTACTCAATATTATCAGTATGTATGTGTAAGTGCAGGAAGTGAAAATTCTAAAAATCATTGCTCTTGACCTATGGTCTTCCAATTATACTAGAGAAAAGAAAGAAGATAGGAGGCAGAAGAGAGGACAGTGTTCAATGAAAATGATGTAGAAGTGGAAGAAAACACAAGACAAAAATGCATAATAAGGAAGACACAGCATAGTGATGAGAAAGAAAAGCAAAGCAGCCAACTGGTGGACACTGACAAGAGGATACTACAAAGGAAGTATGAATAAATGCAACAGGAAGGCAGACAAGAATAACACAGAAAGCATCAGAGGCAAATGAGACTGAAGAGTAGGACCAAGGGGAACAAGAATACAACTAAATGTTCTCATATCTGCTGTAATTAATTCAGCAAAGTAGATGATATGTGCTTTTACTCTGATATCTTCAAGTCAGTAGTAACTAACTTGAAATTAAGCTACGTAATTTTAAGATTTCTTTTCAAAACGTTAAATTGGTGGCACTGATGCTTTTGAACTGTGGTGTTGGAGAAGACTCTTGAGAGTCCCTTGGACTGCAAGGAGATCCAACCAGTCTATTCTGAAGGAGATCAGCCCTGGGATTTCTTTGGAAGGAATGATGCTAAAGCTGAAACTCCAGTACTTTGGCCACCTCATGCGAAGAGTTGATTCATTGGAAAAGAGTCTGATGCTGGGAGGGATTGGGGGCAGGAGGACAAGGGGATGACAGAGGATGAGATGGCTGGATGGCATCACTGACTCAACGGATGTGAGTCTGAGTGAACTTCGGGAGTTGGTGATGGACAGCGAGGCCTGGCGTGCTGTGATTCATGGGGTCGCAAAGAGTCGGACACAACTGAGCGACTGAACTGAACTGAGGTAAAACAGTAATCATCAGAATTTAAAAAATAAATACTTGACAGAAACCTTCTGTAATAACAATTGCTATCTTATGTAACAAATACAAAAGTACTATTAGTTCCAATTTAAATCAAACTGACAGTTCTCACTAGGAAGTTGCTATGAACACTAAATATTTTTGTAAAACTATGTAAGAAATAAAGTTTCCATTACAAAATAGGAAACATACAAATGAAGGAAAACATAGATGCTAGTTACCTTTAGCATTAGGGGTTTATAATCGTAACGTGTGTGTGTGTGTGTGTGTGTGTGTGTGTGTGTGTGTGTATATATATATACACACAAATATATAATAATGCAATTTGTTCCAAAAGGCACTCTCTCTCTCTCTCTCTCTCTCTCTCACACACACACACACACACACACACAAGTCTTCTATCTGGATGATTTTCATCGCTGTTGACACTCTTTTTAAGTGTCGTTATGATCCTCATTTACTTTTCTCTGTGACTAATTGCTCCCCACTATTGGAATGTAATGAGATCTAGTAATAAAGACAAAAGACATCCCCTGGTTTCTCACTGCTGTTCTCTACATCCCTTACCAAAATTCATCCGCAGCTTTTTTATGCTAATGAAAAAAAAAAAACAAAAAACTGATTAGAGACAGCTTCTGTCTCCTGACTGCAACAATATATATTCACCATCATTCCACCATAAACCATATGAGACTGGACAAGCCACCGGCATTGCTTATTTGTACAGCCCACGCCTCCAGCAATGTGTATGAACCAGCTCCAGATATGATCTTGCCCTGGGTGGATATAAGTACATCTCCTATACTTTCAGAAATGCTAAAATCTAAAACTGACTAGTGAAAATAAAACACATGCAATCTGGTTATTACCTTTAGTAGATTGTTATTTCAGAATATGCTAAAGAGTTGTGGAATGAGTTGTTCGTTAATATGTGGGATTGACAATGTCTGAAAATGTGCCTAGAAATCAAAATCTAACCTAATGCCATTATAAAAATGAGAATGAGGAAATAATTGTTACTGTGTTGATAAAAAATAAATGTTTATTATCATTTGCTAAATCTTCATCTGAAATATTTTATTACTGTACAATGATTGACATGCAAATAATTCTCATCAGTGTGGGATAAAAAGACAATTAATATATATGATTACGATCTGAATAAAGACAATGAACTAAGCCAGAAAATATTCATAAAAAATAGTTTGAGAAAAGTGTAATTTTTTTGTTTCTGAAGATTTAACTGTTTCCTAAACAGCCAATGTATTATTTTAGATTGGGAAGGAGGAAGAATCCAGGAAGGTTTCACCAAGTGGCAACCGATATCAGTATCCTATTTCACATAAATATGTACAACCTATGTGGGTTAACCATTGCCATAGATTTAGAATGTAATGTTAAGAATCATTCTAAAGCATGCTTCTATGTTTAAAAATTAACTTAGCCTTTCTCTGATATTTCAGCTCTACTAAAATATTATAAAAATACTTCTCTGCATTTTCTCCCTGTTGTGCTCCTCTGTTACCTGGGTTGTGTTAAATCGCTGTTGTGTCTGACTCTTTGCGACCCCATGGACTGTAGCCCGACAGGCTCTTCTGTCCATGGGATTCTCCAGGCAAGAATATTGGAGTGGGTTGCCATTTCCTTCTCACCGCATCTTCCTTACCCAGGGATGGGATCTGCATCTCTTATGTTTCCTGTACTAACAGGCAGTTTCCTTTCCACTAGCGCCACCTGGGAAGTCCTTCTGTTAACTACTGTTTTCACATAAATTTCTTTTTTTTTTTCCAATTAAATTTTATTTTGCTTAACTTTACAATATTGTATTGCTTTTGCCATACATCGAGATGGATCTTCCACAAGTATACATGTGTTCCCCATCCTGAACCCTCCTCCCTCCTCCTTCCCCATACCATCCCCCCCGGGTCGTTCCAGTGCACCAGCCCCAGGCATCCGCTATCAGGCATCGTACCTGGACTGGCAACTCGTTTTAGATATGAGATTATACATCAGATCAGATCAGATCAGTCGCTCAGTCGTGTCCGACTCTTTGCGACCCCATGAACCGCAGCACGCCAGGCCTCCCTGTCCATCACCAGCTCCCGGAGGTCACTCAGACTCGCATCCATCAAGTCAGTGATGCCATCCAGCCATCTCATCCTCTGTCATCCCCTTCTCCTCCTGCCCTCAATCCCTCCCAGCATCAGAGTCTTCTCCAATGAGTCAACTCTTTGCATGAGGTGGCCAAAATACTGGAGTCTCAGCTTTAGCATCATTCCTTCCAAAGAAATTCCAGGATTGATCTCCTTCAGAATGGACTGGTTGGATCTTCCTGAAGTCCAAGGGACTCTCAGGAGTCTTCAACACCACAGTTCAAAAGCATCAATTCTTCAGCGCTCAGCCTTCTTCACAGTCCAGCTCTCACATCCATACATGACCACAGGAAAGACCATAGCCTTGACTAGGCGAACCTTTGTTGGTAAAGTAATGTCTCTACTTTTGAATATGCTATCTAGGTTGGTCATAACTTTCCTTCCAAGGAGTAAGCGTCTTTTAATTTCATGGCTGCAGTCACCATCTGCAGTGATTTTGGAGCCCAGAAAAAGAAAGTCTGACACTGTTTCCACTGTTTCTCCATCTATTTCCCATGAAGTGATGGGACCAGATGCCATGATCTTCATTTTCTGAATGTTGAGCTTTAAGCCAACCTTTTCCTCTCCACTTTCACTCTCATCAAGAGGCTTTTAGCCCCTCTTCACTTTCTGCCATAAGAGTGGTGTCATCTGCATATCTGAGGTTGTTGATATTTCTCCCGGCAATCTTGATTCCAACTTGTATTTCTTCCAGCCCAGCATTTCTCATGATGTACTCTGCATATAAGTTAAATAAACATGGTGACAGTATACAGCCTTGACGTACTCCTTTTCCTATTTGGAAACAGTCTGTTGTTCCATGCCCAGTTCTAACTGTTGCTTCCTGACCTGCATACAGATTTCTCAAGAGGCAGATCAGGTGGTCTGGTATTCCCATCTCTTTCAGAATTTTCCATAGTTTATTGTGATCTACACAGTCAAAGGCTTTGGCATAGTCAATAAAACAGAAATAGATGTTTTTCTGAAACTCTCTTGCTTTTTCGATGATCCAGCAGATGTTGGCAATTTGATCTCTGGTTCCTCTGCCTTTTCTAAAATCAGCTTGAACATCAGGAAGTTCATGGTTCACTTATTGCTGAAACCTGGCTTGGAGAATTTTGAGCATTACTTTACTCGCCTGTGAGATGAGTGCAATTGTTCGATAGTTTGAGCATTCTTGGCATTGCCTTTCTTTGGGACTGGGATGAAAACTGACATTTTTCAATCTTGTGGCCACTGCTGAGTTTTCCAAATTTGCTGGCATATTGAGTGCAGCACTTTCACAGCATCATCTTTCAGGATTTGGAATAACTCCACTGGAATTCCATCACCTCCACTAGCTTTGTTCGTAGTGATGCTTTCTAAGGCCCACTTGACTTCACATTCCAGGATGTCTGGCTCTAGGTCAGTGATCACACCATCATGATTATCTGGGTTGTGAAGCTCTTTTTTGTACAGTTCTTCTGTGTATTCTTGCCACCTCTTCTTAATATCTTCTGCTTCTGTTAGGTCCATACCATTTCTGTCCTTTATCGAGCCCATCTTTGCATGAAATGTTCCTTTGGTATCTCTGATTTTCTTGAAGAGATCCCTAGTCTTTCCCATTCTGTTGTTTTCCTCTATTTCTTTGCATTGATAACTGAAGACTATACATATTTCAATGCTATTCTCCCAAATAATCCCACCCTCTCCCGTTCCCAGAGACTCAAAGTCTGTTCTATACATCAGTGTCTGTTTTGCTGTCCCATAAACAGGGTCATTGTTACCATCTTTCTAAATTCCATTCTTTGTCTCTTGAGTATGCCACAACTTTCTACCACTTTTACCATGGAGTACCCTGGTGGCTCAGATGGTAAAGCGTGTATCTATGATGTGGGAGACCCGGGTTCAATCCCTGGGTTGGGAAGATCCCTTGGAGAAGGAAATGGCAATCCACTCCAGTACTATTGCCTGGAAAATCCCATGGACAGAGGAGCCTGGTAGGCTACAGTCCATGGGGTCGCCAAGAGTCGGACACGACTGAGCAACTACGTTCACGTTCCAGAACCCTTAGAATCACTCATCAGTTTCCATGATATCTGGGAATTTTTTACTTCTCCAATCTCTTCAGCATCACTTGAGTCGTTTTCAAAAACTCCATCTGCTTAAAATCTTAATAGATTCAGTTCAGTTCAGTCGCTCAGTCTTGTCTGACTCTTTGCGACCATTAGATCATGCATTCCCAAAGGGGTGATATTTCCCCTTAAGGGTTTAAAAATCACGGAGTAGGCAAACTATTCTTAGCTATCACATTTGTTGTGAGTCACTGAAGCTTAAATGTATGTATCCAAATTTTCATTCTTACTGTTTAATTTCATAGGGTGGGGAGGTTATTAAGAAAAAAAAAATTCTTAAAAATCTCCTTCTGGGGAAAGGAATGTTAATAAAAACAAGACTGAGGAAACACTGGACTAGACTATCTTTCCCAAAATCCTCATGTGTTTGTAAAGCTCTACATCAATATTCGCATTGATTTCTCTGTCTGAAACAACTTTACTTACCACTTGGTTAGCTCTCCTTAGGAAATCATTCCATTTTTCTATATACAGCTCAAATGATAACAGCTTTTATGTGTACACTCATTCAGTTCACCTTTTCTAGGAAGAATTTTTTTTTCACTTATGTTCTTACAACATTTTACAGGTATCTTTGCATCACTAAATATATATATATATTATATATATATATATATAATATATATATATATATATCTTTTCTCTCATGAGAATATAAATCCATTAATCTTAGGGGTCATATGTTTCATCTTTGGAAATTCTAGCTCTAAAGATCACATCTGATACTTAGCATGAATTTAACAACTGATAATTTTATTGTTTTCCTACATCCAAATAGGACATTTAGCTTAGTGTTTATACATATAAGTGATGAGCAAACAACACACACATATATATATGTATATATACATATATATATATATTTAGTTTTAAAATGCATGATAATTGGATAAAATATCTCTTTCTTCCATAATTTCTCCTTGTCAATCTGTAATTCATCCTTCAGCTCTTTCCAAAGTGTAGTGTTCAATTCAGTGTTTTTCACGTTTTCTTTTATTTCATTTAGATCTCATACATACATCAATTATATATGTAACTATTTTATCTTATTTAATACAGCTTTGCATATCTTTCTCATGATTTTTGATTCACAGAGTTTTAAGCATTGTGTCATACCCACATCATTTACTCTTCCTCATCACAAAATGCTCTGGAGGTTCATTATTCATCATATCACATTTAACATGTTATATTACATAATGATTAAAACAGCCAGCTTATAAATGAATAAAATTATGTAGAAACATCTAACTTTTGAAAATGGAATGATAGTTCTTTAAGCAAGCATGTAGATATCATATTCATGGAAAGGAGTTTTGCTTTTATAGAGAAGAGCTTATGAGAAGGCATGTATGTGGGTAAGAAAGAAGTAAATAGGTATACTAAGGATATTTTTAGCACAGTAGACAAGATGGGAGAAAAAATTATGAAAAAGGGTACTTTTAATAGAAAAATGCAAACCGAAATATGATGATTTTGATATGAGCAACAGGTAAATATATAGGTTTGCTTAATTCTAGATAAATTACAGCCCATTCTGCTAACCAAGTATGACGAAAACAGTATCAAAGTCAAACTTACATTGCCAGAACAGAGAGGTAAACTGATTATGTGCTTTACAAACCATACTGGCATCCTAGTGCTCTGTATAATGAGCGTAACTATGAGACTGTAGATGACAATACAAAGTCTTACAGGAAGGAAAAACAGGTAACATATATGTATATACATCTGTCTCTCAGTTGATCAATAAATATAAATTAATTGTCCAACCAGTCCATTTTGAAGGAGATCAGCCCTGGGATTTCTTTGGAAGGAATGATACTAAAGCTGAAATCCCAGTACTTTGGCCACCTCATGTGAAGAGTTGACTCATTGGAAAATACTCTGATGCTGGGAGGGATTGGGGGCAGGAGGAGAAGGGGATGACAGAGGATGAGATGGCTGGATGGCATTACTGACTTGATGGACGTGAGTCCGAGTGAACTCCGGGAGTTGGTGATGGACAGGGAGGCCTGGCCTGCTGTGATTCATGGGGTTGCAAAAGGTTGGACACAACTGAGCGACTGAACTGAACTGAACTGATAGTGTACAATATTATACTTATTATATATTTACACAGTATATATTTATATGTATATCTTTAATGATGAATATAAAGCATTATGATAGTTTTATATTTATTAAAATATGTCTTCTAAGTATAAAATAAATTTGACTTAAGGTAAATATTTCTTTATTTTCAAGGGTTAATGAAAACATGAAGTGATCATATTAATAATGAAAGTCAGGTAATAAACATAGTCTTTTGTCAGCTAACTTATAAATGGCATTTTAAAGAAAAATCAACTGACACATATATATGAAATTTAGAAAGATGGTAACAATAACCCTATATATGAGACAGCAAAAGAGACACTGATGTATAGAACAGTCTTTTGGACTCTGGGAGAGGGAGAGGGTGGGATGATTTGGGAGAATGGCATTGAAATATGTATAATATCATATTTTAAATGAGTCACCAGTCCAGGTTCGATGCCTGATACCAGATGACCGGGGCTGGTGCACTGGGATGACCCAGAGGGATGGTATGGGGAGGGAGGAGGGAGGAGGGTTCCGGATGGGGAACACATGTATACCTGTGATGGATTCATTTTGATGTATGGCAAAACCAATACAATATTGTAAAGTTAAATAAAATAAAATTTAAAAGAAATTTAAAAAAATAAAGAAAAATCAAATATATTAACTAGATTATTGAGGGTAGTCAGAGGGAAAGTTTAAAATACCAACAAAAAAGCAAAACTTTGCATGTTTACTTAAATCACAAAGATAGACAAATGTAATTATAAAAGCCAATGGAGAAATTTAGTAACAGAACAAAATAATGCAAAAGATTAAAAGTAATTAAAATCGCAACTGAATGTTAGAGAAATCTAGGAACTTTATAAACACCTTCATATTGGCTTATTTTTCAGACTGGAAGAGATTATAAAACTACAAGGTGTGTGGTAGGGGTACAGGGTATACAACCAGGATGTGTCTGAAGAAAACAAGAAATAATGAAAAGAAAAGATTGCAATTAAGATTTGTATCTGATCCCATGGTATTGAACATTTCTAGAGATGGTAATGTAAATCCTCCTATATTTCAAAGTGTTCTTCAATGTATGTGCTGTGCTGTATAGCATAAGCATAAATTAACATTCACACTTCTTAAATAACAAAATTATAAAACATTTCTTTATTTAGTTGAAAGTAATGTAAATGACCCTTCTAGACTGAAATAAAAAAAGTCCATTGCACACATTAGCAGAGTGGAATTCTAAGTAAATCTGGGTTAGAGATCAAATAAATAAACTTAGAACAGTTAGTTCAATCAGCATTCTCAGTAGGTTGCAAACTTCCTTGTTGAATAAAAATTGGAAAGATCACCTCCAATCTTTTCAATTGTTAAGAACTTCACTTATCACATACACAAAATGTTCTCCTATCTTGGTAATTAACACATTTCTTGGTAAAAGCCCAGTAAGTAAAAACAGTTTCCTTCTTTACTGTGCAGTGGACTTAATCTCAACAGGACACCCCTCTGCCCACCCTAATTAAGAAAACTGGCATATGAAACTTTCCGCAGATGGATTAACAGCAGGGGCTGCATAGATTTCCTTCATAGGCTTAATAGTTCTATCAGCAGCCCACATCAATTTAAAACTGGGAGTTCTGTCTACACTTCAGAGGCTTTCTCGAACCCCATAGCCTCCTGCCAATGCTTCCTCTACAATGACTATTCAAATTTCTCTCAGGGTTCTCCAGAATAGTCTTCTATGTGTCACTTTTTTTCTGGCACCATTCTATCTTTATTTTCTTTTCCCTTGGCTCCCACACACCGGTGTTGATCTGGCCAAGAGATGCTTTATGCCATCTTAATAGTCGTACTTCAGAAGTACAAGCCACTGGTTTGAAGAAGATAATGAGCAAAACAGAGTAACTTTTAGCTAGAAAAGTTCACTTGGTTCATTTTATTTTTTAATCTTGGTGAGCAACTAGAATGTGTCTCTCTCTCTTCTGTGTTTTATATATATATATATATATATATATATATATATTTATTTTTTTTTTCTTTTTCAAGAATCATCTATAGAAGCAGATATCCTGGCTTAGTTCTACCCGATTTATATTTGTATCCTATGGACAAATTGCAAAACAAAAAACAAGTATCATAATTTCATCCCAGCTTCTCCCATAGGATAGCTTATCCACTTTCCTTTTTGTGAAACATGATTAGCGCAGACCCACTCTAGGTTTCTTACCTCCTCTTAGTGCTGGTCAAAGATGGAGCCTGTTGTAGAATGAGCAGAGCTGCCAGGGGTTCTATGCTTTGACCAACTCTCATCATCTCCGTGGCACCTAGTTTTCACTTATAAACTCTAATATAAAGAGAGACAGAGAGAAACTTACATGTACAGGCTGATTTTTGTTATTCTTATCAGCAACATTTGGAAAATCTTGATAAGACTTCTGCATGTATGATGAGATATTTTAATTTTCAATCAAGTCAACACTGGGGAAATGTCTCATGTAAGAGTTTAGAATAATTAAAAAAATAAATGTTTTATCAGTCAGAATTATTACTTGCATAAAGCATATCTATTCTATTTACTAAAGAAAAAGGCATGTAAGAGTCGGACACGACTGGGCAACTTCGCTTTCACTTTTCACTTTCACGCATTGGAGAAGGAAATGGCAACCCACCCCAGTATTCTTGCCTGGAGAATCCCAGGGACAAAGGAGCCTGGTGGGCTGCCATCTATGGGATCGCACAGAGTTGGACACGACTGAAGCGACTCAGCAGCAGCAAAAGCAATGCTCACCATCTCCAGGAGGACCAGAAAGCTGGGTTTGGAGTTTTCACAACCAGGAAGGACATCCAAACCATACAGGTGTAGATGGTACCATGGTGCATCACTCAAATAAACCCTCCTGTGGCCAAGAGGCCAGCACTGTTGGATGCTGAAGACTCAAAGATGAGTCTATCTCAAGGCCTCACCCTACGCCAAGGGTAGCCTCACCTAAGATTGTATCCCCCCTAAGACTAACCTAACTCCAATGACTGATTATTAAGGATACAAAACCTGCCCCATCCCTTCATTATCCTTATTTGGAAAAACTCTAAATTGCTGTTTCAGCTGTCAAGTGTCCTATGGAACAGGCTGAGGGCTCTGATTCACCTTCATGGCAGTTCTCTTTCTCGCCACTTTGCTGTATCCTTCACTCTTTTAAAACTATGGTACTTGAAAGCACTCAGTAGTAATCTTTGGCTAGATTATCTTGTATCATAATTTGTTTCCCAGGGAATTCTACCTAAGACATGGAAAGATTTTATACCAATCTGACCTCACAGATGTTGCCCAGGTCACAGACTGGCACCACTTCAGTGAGCAATGAATTCCAGAAATTGCCACTGGCGTACGAGAAAGCCACAATCCTGAATAACAAATATACTTGCATGTTACCTGCATCCTCAGATTGCTAACTTCCCAGTGAAAGTATTCAAATTTTAGAGATTGCTCAGTCAATTTCCTTGGGTAGGCTTTATTAGCTGCCATGCCTCGTGGGTCTGTATTTTTAATTACACTTCCTTTATGAAGAAACCAACTATAGTACAAGTTCTTCTTCAAAGTATAGGCAAAGAACTTCATATCTCAACCTCCTTTGCTGCAAAACACACAGAATTACAATCTCTGCAATGCTGGTTACGTATGTTCAAAGAGACCTTTCTTCTAAGGGGAAAAATAGTGAAAGTTCTAAACTCCAAACATTAAATTTTTTTTCTATCTCATTCATAAGTTTAAGTTTCCACATTTTCTTTTCTTTTCTTTTTTTTTTAAATTTCGGGAAGCTGTTTTTTTTTTTTTTTTTTTTTTAACTTTACAATATTGTATTGGTTTTGCCATATATCAAAATGAATCCGCTACAGGTATACATGTGTTCCCTATCCCCTGAACCCTCCCCGCCTCCCTTCCATCACCCTCCGGGGTCATCCGCCCAGCGCCATCCAGCCACCAGCCCTCCCCTTCTCCTCCTCCCTCTCCCCCAAGCATCCAATATTGTGCATCAAACCTGGAGTTGCGACTCATTTTCTATCTTGTGTTATATTACTAATAATTTTGATAAAATAATATCTAATACCCCCAACAGAAGACTCATTATATGGACATATGTACTTTTTTTTTCTGTATTCAGTGAATCCTAAATAAGGATATATCTACCAGTGTTTTATTCTTTAATGAAATTATTATAGAAGTAAAAGTCATACAGAAGCAAGGAAGGGCAAATGGAGTTGCTGTGGGCTCTGATTCAATTTTTGAAATACATCTCCCTTGTTAAGGTGATGTAAATGTCAAATTCCTGCTAGTTTTAGAGTTGAACAGATAATTTTAATTTAGCCAATTTTACCAGTACTTTAGCTTTTGTGTCATTTTTATTGTGGTTGAGTAACAATATCATATTTGTTTCAGGTGTACAACACAGTAATTTGGAATTTTTATAGATTAGACTCCATATAAAGTTATTATAAATATTGGCTATATTCTGTTTTGTACATTATATTCTCGTAGCTTCTTTATTTAACACCTAGTAGTTTGTACCTCTTAATTTCCTTCACCTATCTTGTCCCTTTCCTTCCCCCTTTCCCTGGTGGTTATCACGAGTTTGTTCTCTGTGTGAGTGTCCATCCATTTTTGTTATGGTTGTTCATTTATTTTTTAGATTCCACATGTAAGTAAAACATACAGAATTTGTCTTTCTTTGTCTGATAATACCTTCCAGATTCAACCATATTATTGCAAATGGCAAAATTTCATTCTTTTTAATGACTGAGTAATATCCATTGTATACATATCACATCTTCTTTACCCATCCATCTGTTGTTGGGCCTGGAGGTTGTTTCCATATATTTGCTATTTTAAATAATACTGCTATCAACACTGGGGTGTGAGCATCTTTTCAAATTCATACTTTTGTTTTCTTTGAATATGTACCCAGAAGTATGACTGCTGAATGATATGGTAGCTCTAACTTTAGGTTTTCTGAGGGACCTCCATACTGTTTTTCATAGTGGCTACACCAATTTACATTCCCACTAAGAGTGTGCTAGGTTCTGTCTTCTCCACATAGTTACCAACCTTGTTATTTCTTATCATTTTGAGGAGCTATTCTGACAGGTATGAGGTGATATCTCATCGTGGTTGCAATCTGTATTTCCTTGATGATTAGTGATGAAAAGCATATTTCCATGTGCCTGTTGGCCATCTGTGTGTCTTATATGGAAAATCTTTTATTTTCTGAATAAAAAGTATTGTCAAAACCACACATATTTCTCACAGGCACTCCTCGCATGTATTACTTATTTTATGACTTAATATAAGATACACATTAAGACATTAGATTTGAGTGAAAGATTCTACGTAAGCTGTTAACCAACTACAAGTAAGTAAAACAAAGATCCTTTATTTTTTCATATAATGCAAATATTTTATTGCATAATGTCTGTGGATATTTGTGTTTCCAGTATGCTACCATTCTGTGATTCCAGATAATACTGTTGAAATTAATTATGATAAAGTTGAGTTGGAGTACTGATGTAAGTAAGTCTTCAATTTGGCAGCCAACATTAAATATGGTTCTTTTAAGACAGTAGGAGAAACCAGCACTCTTTACAGGATAAATGTTGATGAATTTAGTAAGCAACAAGACTGGCTGGAGGCAGCGTTAGAAGACTGCAACATCTGTGTGTGGCTAGTCTCCAATTCTTCAGTTTTTACTCATCAGCTCCAGCCATCTTGGTCAAAAGAATCTTTCTAGCTTCAGGCTTAATTGAGTTCATGTTTCTGAGTACATTCTGACTGTAGGGGACCATAATTTTATCCAAGAAACTCTTATGACTTTGCATCTTGTCCAAATGCCCAGACCCAAAATTTGTTATCCACTATGGGTTCCTGGATTCCAACATTGTTTCTTTATTGCCATAAACCAAAAGTGATAACTGTGCCCCAATTTTATCCTATAACTCAGTACCCCTTCTCTTCAAGTTATTTCATTTCTCAAAAATGGGCTTCTGTGTATATTCTCTTATTTCCCTTGCTCTTGCTTTCCCAATCACAAACAGATAAGTAATTCTCTATTATTTTGTTCCCAAGTAATTCTTCTCTATTGAGAAAAATTAATGAGTACCTAAAATACAGTATGGAGAAGGAAATGGCAACCCACTCCAGTGTTCTTGCCTAGAGAATCCCTGGGACAGGGGAGCCTGGTGGGCTTCTGTCTATGGGGTCACACAGAGTCAGACACGACTGAAGCGACTTAGCAGCAGCAGCAGTAGCAAAATACAGTATACATAAAATTGTTACTTTAGTAGCTCAAACGGTAAAGCATCTGCCTGCAATACGGGAGGACTGGGTTCGATCCCTGGGTTGGGAAGAGCCTCTAGAGAAGGGCATGGAAACACACTCCAGTGTTCTTGTCCAGAGAATTTCATGGACAGAGGAACCTCGTGGGCTACAGTCCATGGGGTTGGAAAGAGTCATACAGGACTGAGTGACTAACACACACACAACTCTACTATGATGTATGAATTTTGTTCTTATAGACCGAGGAAAAAAATATCTTCAGAGAAACCAAATAAGGCTTTACTTCTTAATACTGTTGGGAGTTTAAATGTATATTTTATTCTGCAATTCACTCTTGAAACATCCAGCTGTGGGACAATTACCTAATCTTATCTTTGTCTTTCACTGAGATAAACTGCTTTAATTTTGACTGAGGTTACTAAGTGACTCTGATGGGTAACTACCATATTTCTAGCTATTCAATCTGCTCCCTCATTAATTCTGCTGCCTAAATTTTGATGGGCTTCAGCACTTCTCCATCATAACCCAGAGCAAAGTTCCTATTAATTGGTGTTAAAAATAAGCTATCATTTAATCCCAATCTATTTCATTTCATTCATTAGCTTCTACACTAGTGTTGTTACCCTTCAGACAACAATAGAGACACATGTTTTTGTCAGCTACTCCAAACCCATATCATTTAACATTCCTTTCTGCGAGATGAGGGGCTTCCCTGGTGTCTCAGCTAGTAAAGAATCCACCTGCAATGAGAGAGACCTGGGTTTGATCGCTGGGTTGGGAAGATACCCTGGAGAAGGGAACAGCTACCCACTCCAGTATTTTGGCGTGGAGAATTCCATTAACTTTTTAGTCTATGGGGTCGCAAAGAGTCAGACATGACTGAGCAACCTTCATTTCACTTCACTTCACTTCTGCAAGACAATATACTTTCTCTTGCTAGTCCTCATCTCTCTTATCAGTAAAGAAACTATTGCTTTACGTTAACTTTTAATGAGGGCTTCCCTGGTGCCCCATTGGTAAAGAATCCACTTGCAATGCAGGAAACTCAAGTTCAATCCCTGAGTCTGGAAGATTCCTGGAGTAGGAAATGGCAAGCCACCTCAGTATTCTTGTCAGGGAAGTCCCCTGGACAGAGGAGCCTGTGAAGTGAAGTCGCTCAGTCGTGTCCGACTCTAGCAACCCCATGGACTGCAGTCTAGCAGGCTGGGATTTTCTAGACAAAAGTACTGGAGTGGGGTGCCATTGCCTTCTCCGAGGACAGAGGAGGCTGGTGGGCTACAATCCATGGGGTCGTAAGAGTCAGACACGATTGAGTGACTAAACACCACATCACAGCTCTGAGTGAAATGTTGCTTCATATAGGATTAAGTTGAATTTAAAGCAAATTTAAAGATTTTTAAAAATTGTGCTTTGGAAATTTTAAAGCATATGAAGAAGTGAAAATAATAGTATAGCGGCTCTAATCTACCAAGCAGCCAGCTTCAAAAGTTAATTTATTAGCACTATGGTTCCATCTTTACCTCCTTGGCGTATATGGAAGAAAGTGTCCAAAAATTATATAATTCATCTACAAATAATTCAATACATATTCAAAATTATGAGAATTATTAAAAAATATAATGTCATTCATCATATCATCACATTAATAATAATGTCTTAACACCATAATCCTCTAGTCAGTATTCATATTGCCATATTCTTTCTTTCTTTCTTTTTTAAGTTGGTTGGTTTACATCAGTACCCAAACAAGTCCACATAATGCATTATATTGACATGTTTCTGAATACTATCTTAATATGTAGGTCTTCTGTATATTACACTGTCTTCTTTCATTTTTCTTGTAATAAAAAAATTATTTCTGAAAAAACTAGGTAATTTTCCTGTACATGTCTCATATTCTGAATTTTGTATCCCTTGGTACCATTTAATCTTTCCTTGCATTTCCTGTGTTTCAAGTAAATTATTATTTTTGTTTGATCCAACTCAGATTTTGTATTTTGGACTACAAGTGTAGTCCAAATTGAATACAGGTAGTATTCAATACTTACTGTCACAGAAATTTTGCATGCAGTCTTCTTTCTTTCTCTTTTTCTGTTAATATTAATCAGTGGGTCCAAGTGCAGTTAGCTTAATCCTCTTGAGCCTCTTTCCTAATAACTGGGCAGTCAGTCATTGATAATAATTTTGTATGTCAATAACTTCAATAGCTGTTGCAATATGATGATATTCCAATTCCCACATACTCTTTACCCTTTATTACTGGAATGTTCAAGGTAAAAAATAACTTCAATCAGCTACCTTTAGTTTGTTCAAAAATGTTCAGATGATTGTTTGAATGTTTTCCTTTATTTCTCAGCTTTCAGAACATCTGGTTTCCTAGAATCCACCATATGTGACTGAATTTTTCATTAAGTAACATTATCAATTAATTAACATATTTTATTATTAATTGCAATCATTTTGTTTATTTGATTCCACTTGCTTCACTGCTCAAACTGTGTCATCCCATTAATAGAAGCCTCTTTAAATTGGACCATGAATCATTCTGACATGCTCCTAGCTTTTGATAGATTATTTGATTTGGGGGATATTTAACCAAATTTTTACATTTTTTGCACTATATCCTGATTTAGCCATTTCTTTGAAGACCTTTGATTCATTTCAATGGGAAAGCACAGTCTGTTTGCCAAGGTGCACATTGTTACTGGGTTGGCCATTGTTTCTAGGCTATGAGCTTGGAAATGTATATTATACAAAGGAAAAATACGTGTTATTAAGTTATCACTGAAAATAATTTTCCATTGCTAAATCTAAACTAATGTCTTAACCAACATAAATATTCTAGTGATTGAAATATTATTATGTGGGGGTGGGCTATTCTGTTTCCTTTTGAACTAAGCACTTTTACACCAACTTCTTACAAATCAGTCTTTCAGATCTTAGCCCATTCATTTGTAAAATGAAAAAGTTGTATTTCTTTTTGTCTATATGATAGCATTATGATGACATATTTATAAAAATGTGGAAATGTTCCAGAAATAAAAATGCTGCAGTCAGCTTTCAACCATCCGTATGCAGCACGTTCTTTGGTACAGTTTATCTTTCAAGATTATTGACAAGGAATGGCTAAATGATTTATTTTATTGGCAAAATTTTCTGAAAATGACCCAGGAAGAAAAACAAAAGAATAAACCACAGCTGTAAGACTAGTTAATAGCCAAGGAGTGTGGTTATAATAATCAAAGAGGACACAATCACTGACACGCTGTTTGCCCAAGTATAATTAAGGTACCCAATGAATTCCATTGCAGAAAGCAGGATGCTATTTTGTGCATTGGACTGCAACATAAGATTCAGCACCTATAAAGACAATTTTGAACAATGGGAACATCTGTAGAGGAGTGTTTGATGACATTTTTGAAGCATCTGTGATGAGATGGGTCACTCACCCAGACTTCAACTATCTCACCCTCACTGGGGTTCGGTGGAAGAACTTTGAAGCAACCCAATGAATAGCTGCTAGTGACATTTTCTAAAAATAAGACGTGAGAAAGAAAAGTTTCAACAAACTTCTTCAATTTATTTCAACTCAATAAACATTTTTGAAGGCTCACTAATGTGCACTGTCTTTCCTGCTCTTTGCATCTTTCGTGTCTATTAAAGGTTCTTCATGCTTCAGATCCCTGTTGGATCCATCCTTCATGCTGCTGACATAATAATCTTTTTCAAACATACCCCTGATAGGGTCACTTCCCCATCTCAAATCCCCAGGATAAAATCCAATACCTTTACAAGACACAAAATGTCATTAATGATTTATCTCCTCCATCTCCTCTTATATCTCTTATCTCCATGCCCTCGACATGCAAAGCTATTTATATGTCTTCTGGTGTTATGCTCTTTTGGGTCTTTTGTATAATCCTTATGCTATATCCTCTTCCTGAAATGGTCATCCATCTTTACAGGACTATATACTAATTGGCCTAGAGATAACCACATGTTGTCTTTTAAATAGAGTCTTACATGGTTTTTCAACTTTGCTTAAATATTTGAGCATTCTCTTCATTGGAATATGAGCAATTATAATGTAGGATGCTGGGTAATGTTTCTTTATATAAAGAATCTTCTTCAGCAGTACCAGTAAAAACTATTTTTCAGATGGTGATTTAATTATTTAATCAGTCCTACAATATATTAAACAGTTGCTCTTCCATCAGAGAAGTCTTTGGTGTCTCAAAGACTTGTACAGAATCTCTATTTCATGGGGATTTGACAGAGAAAGTTTCTTAGTAGAAAGCTCTATAACTGACTGAAAAGCAAACCATGAATGTGAAGCACGAAATACATTATACAGAGAAGTATTATACTTGTCAGGAAGGAGATTGATTAGCTTTCTGAATCTTTAGAGTGGCAGTTCATTATTTTATTGGTTTCTAGAACAAAGGAGACACCCAAATTTAAATCCAAGTAACAAAAGGATTCCGTAAGCAGATACAAGTTTCATTTGCATTGACAGACATCATTGCTTCATTGTCCTTGAAGAGTGCCAAGATATTGTCCAGGCTATCTTGCTGTTCATGTCACTTAAAAAGCAGAAGACTTTGGGATTAGGTGACTTCAAATATTTGGGTAGTGGAAGGAACTGAAACATGCCTCAGATTCTGAAATCTTAATGCACTACCCATTTTACCATAAAGAAAATAATCACATTATGAAGAATATATATCACTGTAACTCACTTTCATTAGGCATTATTAGCTCCAAAGTTAAAAAAAAAATTATTATTGACTATCATTTACTTTTAGATTCAAAAATTAATAAACATTATTGTTATACCTTTTTCTGTTTTACATATACATTTAAAAGCCTCTTCTTATATGTTGTTTTTTTCTCAAATTGGTTTCTGTTGTGCAACTTTATATAAGCAGCTTTACAGACCTTTACAAGAGGTAATATATTGGATAGACACATGAAAGAAATGCAGTCCATAGGTTCGCAAAGGGTTGGACACAACTAAGCGACTAGCACACACACAGAGTGCTGAGTAGGGATAATATGTTACAAAAACAATGATTGGAGAATGGAGCAACCAACTTTCTATATAAGAAGGCAGACATTATTTTAAGGGAAGTAAATGAAATATCAAGAAGAAAGAATACCAGAAGAAAAAAAGACTTGCAAATGTAAAAGTAAATAGAAACACATGAGGCCTTATAATGTTTAATACTGTTAATAAATATTAAGGACAAGGTACAGAAATGAAGGTAATACTGATATAAGAAAATATTTATATCTGAAGGCACAATAAAAAGGAATAATTCAGTGATATGTCAAGGCTGACAGTTTCAAACAATATCAAATAACACTAAATGTTATCACTGTGTTCAAGAAGTGGTTGTAGAATCTCTGAAAGATTTTAATAAGTTTTAGATCAACCCTCATCTGCTTGAAAGGGAGAGATTCAAAGTCAGTTGCTGGAAGCAGACAAAACTGAAAAATCTTTCAAAAATACTTTTTACTACACAGGCACAGGGGCTTCCCTGGTGGATCAGATGGTAAAGAATCTGCCTGCCAATGCAAGGGACAAAGGTTTGATCCCTGGGTCAGGAAGATCCCCTGTAAGAGGGCATGGCAACCCACTGCAGTACTCTCACCTGGGGAATTCCACGGACAGAGGAGGCTGGCAGGCTACAGTCGGACATAACAGAGCGCTGCACGCACATACAGGCACAGGTTAAGGAGAGAAGGCAGTGTATTAGTTTAGTATTGTATAGTGTAATATAATAAGTATCATTGTGTAGTCACTAAGTCATGTCCGACTCTTCTGTGACCCCACAGACTATAACCTGCCAGGCTCCTTTGTCCATGGAATTCTCCAGGCAAGAATACTGGAGTGAATAGTGCTGCACGGAATATTGGGGAACATGTGTTTCTTTCAATTCTGGTGTCCTCTGTGTGTATGGCCAGCAGCGGGATTGCTGAGTCACATGGCAGTTCCATGTCCAGTTTTAGCAATCTCATTGCTGGTCAAACACACTGAAGAAACCAGAATTGAAAGAGACACACGTACTCCAATGCTCATTGAAGCACTGTTTACAATAACTAGGACAAGGAAGCAACCTAGATGTCCATCAACAGATGGATGGATAAGGAAGTAGCGATACATGTACACAATGGAATATTACTCAGCAATAAAAAAAAAACACATTTGAGTCAGTTCAAGTAAGGTGGATGAAACTGGAGCCTATTATACAGAGTGAAGTAATTCAGAAGGAGAAACATCAATACAGTATATAAATATATATATATAGAATTTAGAAATATGTTAATGGTGATCCTATGTGCAAGGCAGCAAAAGAGACACAGATGTAAACAATAGACTTTTGGATTCTGTGGGAGAAGGGGAGGGTGGGATGATTTGAGGAAACAGCACTGAAACATGTATATTACCATATGTAAAATAGATGACCAGTGCAAGTTTGATGCATGAAGCAGAGTACTCAAAGCTGGTGCTCTGGGACAACGTACAGGGATGGGGTGAAGAGGAAGGTAATTTTAGGATGTGGGGACACATGTACACCGGTGGCTGATTCATGTTGATGTATGGAAAAAAACACCACAATATTGTAAAATAATTAGTCTCCAATTAAAATAAACAAATAAAAAAAAAGAAAAAAGAGTACTGGAGTAGTCATTCCCTTCTTCAGGGGATCTGCCTGACTGAGGGATCAAACCCACGTTTCCTGCATTGGCAGGCTGATTCTTTACCACTGAGATACCAAAGAAGACAAATACAGTATGTGCTCATTCAATCATTGTGTCTAATTCTTTGTAACCCCATGCACTAAAGCCTGCCAAGCTTCTCTGTCCATGGAATTTTCCAGGCAAGAATGCTGGAGTGGGTTGCCATTTCCAGGGGATCTTCGCAATGCAGGGTCTGAACCCATGTCTCTTGCACCTCCTGTATTGTCAGATGGATTCTTTACCATTGTGCCATCTGGAAAGCCCATGGTATAATGTATAATAACCATAATGTAGTGAAAGTGATTGTTCAAATTTATACAGTACATACTTGGTGATATAGATAATTTGACATGACACAAGAATAAAGCCAACAAATAACATACCCTGAGGATGTCTGTAAATGTTAGCGTTTTCTTTTTTTTTTTAATTGGGTAATATGTATATATTTATGGCTTTTTTCCCTGTAATTATGCTACATTTACCTTTTAATTCTATCATGAAAATGGCCTGTAAAAATAGTATAGTGTATATTGTTTCCCGCTTAGGATATTACTGTTATAACGCTCCTTTTCCTTGACCCTGAAAAATAGTAAACTGAAAATCACTGTATTCCATCATAGAATTTTCCTCATCTGGAAGCACCCATACAAAGTCTTAAAGGAGCAATTCTCCTCCCAATATTCCAATGACTGCTGGTTTGTACAGAGGCTGCTAATTTATCTTTGCTTTCTTCCACTGATGTTTAATAATATCTTTTATGGGAAGCAATTTCTTCTAATAATAAAATATTTACTCACTGTACTCCACTATTGGAGAATATTAAATATCTTATTCATTTGAACTAATAATTTCTCTTTCTTTAATATATGTTGGAAAATTAATGAGAACTATATTTTTAAATTTTAGAGTCAATGTCATATATCTCAGAATAAATTTCCCCAAATTTAATGCATATTATATTGAGAGTCTCAGGTATACTTTAGTTTTCTAAATTTCTCTTCACAAGATCAGCTTCACTTTTAAGACAGGTTTATAGGCTTAGCAGACATATATCCAAATTTTCAAATGTTTAAGGTAAACTATGTAGTCTATATGAAAATAAGCTTGCATTAGACTTTTTTAAAGCAATACAAAGTGCTAAATTTTTTTCCATATATACAGAAAAGTTACTCTATTTTTTGAGAGCAGGATCCAGTACTAGTTGTATAATTAAATTATTTTTTATTTTTTCTTATACTTACTTATATGTATTAAATTAATGAATGAATTATGTATAATACATCTACCAAGGCCATCATAAGAAATTAGATCTTTTTGGAGAGAGATGTTTATCACTTTCACTGGAACTGGAATACAAATTGACTTGTCTGAAAGGTGGTAAACACCTACAGTTTTTTCAAAATACGAATATAATAGAGATATTATAAATGAGATGCACTTATAATGCATATTACAAATGAAATGTAATTATAAATGCATTTTAGTATAAATAAGATAATCTAATACAAAATCTGAACATACTCATGAATGACAGCTAAGAAAAATTTTCCACTCTTTTATATATTGGATTTAAGGATATGACAGAGGATGAAATGGTTGGATGGCATCACTGACTCAATGGACGTGACTTTGAGCAACCTCCGGGGATGGTGACAGATGGAGAAGCCTGGTGTCCTGCAGTTCATGGGGTCGCAAAGAGTCGTACACAACTGAGCAACTGAACAACAAAACGCTTTCATATTTACATCAATAGATTGTTTCAGAAGCATATTGATATCTCATTCGATGTTCAAACATCTCTCAGATATACTACAAACTCTGGCATCTGCTCTATCAGGACAGGGGTTTAGGACAGATTCATTCACTGCCATTATCACCAGCCACAGAAGCATACCTAGCACCTTATGGGGTCTCAATAAGTATTTGTAGAATGAATTTAAAAGTCAATAAGTAGATACAAATTCATAAGCGAATTAAGTGCTACATAGAATTCAATTTTTAAAATTGCATTTTAATGTGATAACACGTGATGACTGGCCTCAAGCGCCGAAGAATTGCTGCTTTTGAACTGTGGTGTTGGAGAAGACTCTTGAGAGTCCCTTGGACTGCAAGAAGATCCAACCGGTCCATTCTGAAGGAGATCAGGCCTGGAATTTCTTTGGAAGGAATGATGCTAAAGCTGAAACTCCAGTATTTTGGCCACCTCATGCGAAGAGTTGACTCACTGGAGAAGACTCTGATGCTGGGAGGGATTGAGGGCAGGAGGAGAAGGGGACGACAGAGGATGAGATGGCTGGATGGCATCACTGACTCGATGAATGTGAGTCTGAGTGACCTCCGAGAGCTGGTGATGGATAGGGAGGCCTGGCATGCTGCAGTTCATGGGGTCGCAAAGAGTCGGACACGACTGAGCGACTGATCTGATCTGATCTGATCTGATGGAATAAGCTCTAAAATCTTAAAATCCGTAAGCATGAATACACATGATCCTCATTTAACTAATAGTTAGCAACAGTTAGTTGAAAGGTCTAATCAAAAGATCAAGTGACACGCATCCAGGCCATGGAATATAAACAATTAGAGTTCAGATAGCCTCTACGTCCAAGGCTGCATTTAACAGAACCTTAAAGCAAGGCCACAACCCTCTTAGTTTGAGTCTCCATTCTACAGTGTGTTTATTTCAATAGTGATGGTCTATTTAGCTTGGCTGTTACTGCTAAGTCGCTTCAGTCGTGTCCGACTCTGTGCGGCCCCATAGACGACAGCCCACCAGGGTCTCCCGTCCCTGGGATTCTCTAGGCAAGAATACTGGAGTGGGTTGCCATTTCCTTCTCCAATGCATGAAAGTGAAAATTCAAAGCCAAGTTGCTCAGTCGTGTCTGACTCTTAGCGACCCCATGGACTATAGCCCACCAGGCTCCTCTGTCCCTGGGATTCTCCAGGCAAGAATACTGGAGTGGGTTGCCATTTCCTTCTCCAATGCATGAAAGTGAAAAGTGAAAGCGAAGTTGCCCAGTCGTGTCCGACTCTTAGCGACCCCATGGACTGGAGCCCACCAGGCTCCTCCGTCCATGGGATTTTCCATGCAAGAGTACTGGGGTGGGGTGCCGTTGCCTTCCCCCTCTAGCTTGGCAAGTTATACTAATTTCCTCTCACAATGATTTAATCACCATTTTAGCGACTGTACTTAAGTCTGGTACCAAAATAAGGTTCTCATATTTCATTACCTTGTGAAACTCTACCTACCACATAAAAAGCAATAAATCCAAAAAAACAAATCTGTCAGACTTAAACCTATGGATCAACATGTCTTTACTGAGATCAGTGAGATATACTTAGGTTCTGCTATATGAAACTTTATACTATAATTTGAAAAACAGTTACAATAATAAAAAGTATCATTATGTATTAGAATACTTTTCAACTGCCACACATATGTCCTACTTGGGGAGAAACTCTTTTTTTATGAGTCTTAGTGGGAGGCAAGGAGGTTAGATCTCTCTCCTTAGCCTCTTGCTGGCAACAGTG
Organism: Tragelaphus eurycerus; assembly: GCA_935064755.1. Lineage (NCBI taxonomy): Eukaryota > Metazoa > Chordata > Mammalia > Artiodactyla > Bovidae > Tragelaphus > Tragelaphus eurycerus. The sequence continues at coordinate 12,339,120 of CAKXYN010000061.1, forward strand.
GCTTCAGCTCTTGTCAGGGTTCACTGGATACTTCTATCCAGAACTTTGATACTGAACAAACACCTCCTGAGAACTCAGAGTGCTTGAAGAGTCAGGCAGTGGGCCCTGCACAACCACCATTAAGGCAGAGCAGAAAACTGTTCATTGCCAAAGTGGTGATACAGGAAATGTGACCTGAATCCAGAGTAGATTCCAAAAAATTCTTTGGTGGAGTGGATGGTTAAACAAATATTCTTCCCTTGGCTTGTGCACTTTCTGCTGGACTTCTGCTGCTAAGTCTGGACTTGTCTTAAAAAAAAAAAAAAGTCCATTCTTCTGGTGTCAAAGATCACAGGTGATCTTCTCAAACTGATAATTATTTTTGTTTCCCTTTAATGTGTTTCAAAGCATTATTTACTTTCTTAAAGACTTCTTACAGAGTTACATTTTGCTTTTTTGACATCACTCACTACCAAGACAGAGCCAACTTCATGTAGACCTTCACTTCAGCAGCATTCACTCTCTCCTCCATATAATATTTAGGATTCCTATTTTTATTCTAAACACTTATTTTGTAGGAGGCACTTGTTTTTCCTGGATAAGCCTCAATAGTGGTTGATGAATTTTATTACTAATTTCAAACAACCAACTTCTGGCTTTGCTAATCCTCTTCGTTTGCCTGTTTTCCATTTGATTCATTTATTTCCCTTATAATCACTGGAGATTTTGTGTTTTTCTAAACTCATTAGAGCTGAATGTGCTTTTCTAAAGTATGCACTTAAAGCTACACATTTTCCTTCATATAAAAAGTTGTTGCATCTCTCAAGTTTTGATAGTTACTGTTTCATTATCTTCTGGTGCTAAGAAGTTTGTATATTTTCATTATACAGGGCTGTCCAGTATATATTGTACAAAGATGGTAGTATATAATCAGTACTGCTCAGTATGATAGTCACTAGCCATATGCGGTTATTGAACACTTGAATGAATGTGTCCAGTGCAACTTAGAAATTGAATTCTCATTGCATTTTATTTATATAATTCAAAAGGTAACACCCACCTCATTGGACAGCTTGGCCTAAGAGAGATATTGGCATTAGATGGCAGAGGATGGTTATATAACAAAAGTTTTATTTATTTATTTTTTAAATATAAATTTATTTATTTTAATTGGAGGCTAATTACAAAAGTTTTAAAACACACATTCTTTCATAAGGGTTGTGGGTTTAAAAGCTGTTGTAAATAACTGAGTAGAGAGGCAAATCTTGACAATCCAAAAGAGGGCAAGTCACACAAGTGATGTCCTAACAACTAACTGTGAATGAGTATATAATAAACAATGGGAAGATTATGCATCAGATATACTTCTAATATACTTTTCAATTTTTATAAAGACAGTAAATATTCACCCAAAGTAATGGAGATGAAGTGAAGTGTGCAGTACATGTGGAGATGGGATGATGGAAGTATTCAGTCTCTTCTATACCCAACCTCCCCTTCCTTATTATTGAATAACCCTTGTATTACAGGAGTTGTACAATATTTCCAGTTGGAATGTCATAGCCACCCTTGTAATAGCTTTGGCCAGTGAGAATAAGTATGATTCACTCTCTGTGATCAATAAAACAAGCAATCTCTCCCTGACCCCTTTTCTGTCTTCTTCTCTACAATGAGGAAGGGTAGACTGAAACTCCATCAGGAATCTCCTATAGACATACCTTGGAGATAATGTGGCTTTGATTCCAGACCACCACAATAAAGCATATATCACAATAAAGTGAGTCACACAAAAATCTTCCCCAGTCCATACAAAAGTTATGTTTATACTATTCTGTAGTGTACAATACTAGTGTATAATACTATTCAAGTGTACAATATTAGTATTATGTCTAGAAAACAAAGTGCATACCTTAATGGAAAAAAATACTTTACTTTTTATTTTTAGCTAAAAAAATGCTAACCATTAACTGAGCCTTCACTGAGTTCTATCTCTTTGTTGGTGGAGGGTACCTTCTTGATATTGATGAGTGCTGACTGAGCATAGTGGAGGATACTGATACAATTTCTTAAAATAAGACAACAATGAATTTTGCCACACTGATTGATTAATTTCTTTTATGAAAAATTTCTCTGCAACGCGCAATGCTGCTGTTTGATAGCATTTTAGCCACAGTAGAACCTTCAACATTGGAAATTCTGTTTAAACTCATTGATGCTTTGCCAACTAAGTTCAAGCAATATTCTAAATTGCTGGTTGTCGTTTCAATGATCTTCTCAGGATTTTCACTTGGGTACATTCCATCTCAAGAAACTGCTTTCTTTGCTCATTTATAAGAAGCAACTCCTCATCTGCGAAAGTTTTACCATGAGACTGGAGCATTTCAGTCACATTTTTAGGCTCCACTTCTAATTCTGGCTTTCACAATTTTCACCATATCTGTAATTACTTCCTCCACTGAAATCTTGGACTCCTCAAAATAATCCATGAAAGCTGGAATCAACTTTTTCTGAACTCCTGTTAAGGTTGACATTTTGATCTCTTCCCATGAATCATGAACGTTTTTAATGGCATCTAGAATGTTGAATCCTTTCCAGAAGATGTTCAATTTACTTTTGCCCAGATTCATCAGAGAAATCACTATCTGTGGCAGTTATAGCCTTAGGAAAAGTATTTCTTAGGTAAGATGACTTGAAATTTGAAATTACTCCTTGATTCATGGTTTGCAGAACAGATGTTGTGTTCAGATGAGTTCAGTTCAATTGCTCAGTTGAGCCCGACTCTTTGTGACCGCATGAACCACAACACACCAGGCCTCCCTGTCCCTCACCAACTCCCGGAGTCCACCCAAAACCATGTCCATTGAGTTGGTGATGCCATCCAACCATCTCATCCTCTGTCATCCCCTTCTCCTCCTGCCCTCAATATTTCCCAGCATCAGGGTATTTTCAAATGAGTCAGCTCTTTGCATCAGGTGGCCAAAATACTGGAATTTCAGCTTCAACATCAGTCATTCCAATGAATAACCAGGACTGATCTTCTTTAGGATTGACTGGTTGGATCTTCTTGCAGTCCAAGGGACTCTCAAGATTCTTCTCCAACACCACAGTTCAAAAGCATCAATTCTTCAGTGCTCAGATTTCTTTATAGTCCAACTCTCACATCCACACATGACCACTGGAAAAGCCATAGCCTTGACTAGACGGATCTTTGTTAGCAAAGCAATGTTGTGTTAGCAGGAATGAAAATAATATTAATCTTATACATCTCAATCAGACTCTTTGGTGACCAGGTGCATTTTTGATGAGCAGTAATGTTTTGAAAGGAATATTTTTCTGAGCAATGGCTATCAACAGTGGTGTTAATGGGTATCAACAGTGGCCTCAAAATATTCAGCAAACCATGTTCTAAACAGATGTGCTGTTTGTTATCCAGGTTTCATTTCTCCATTTACAGACCATAGACAGAGCACACTTAGCATAATTCTTAAAGACCCTAGGATTTTGGGAATGGTGAATAAGCTTTGGCTTCAACTTACAAGTCACCAGCTGCATTAGTCCCTAGCAGGAAAGTAAGCCTGTCTTTTCAAACTTTGAAGCTAGGCATTGACTCTCCTCTTTAGCTATGAAAGTCCTAGATGGCATCTTCTTCCAATGTTTGGCTGCTTTGTCTACACTGTAAATCTGTACTTCTATGATATGGAGATAGCATTTTTCCTCAAATCTCATGAGGCAACCTCCGCTAGCTCATTCAAACTTTTCTTCTGCTGCTTTTGCTGATCTACCAGCCTTCACAGAATTGCAGAGAGTTACTTTGTTCTGGATTAGGCTTTGGCTTAAGGGAATGTTGTGGATGGTTTGATCTTCTATCCAACCACTAAAAGTCTGAATCAGTTACAAGGCTCTTTAATTTCTGATAATTCATGTGTTCACTGGAATAGCACCCTTAATTTCCTTCAAGAATATTGTCTTTTCATTCACAATTTGGCTGTTTGGTGCAAGTCAGTTTTTGTCCGATTTTGGCTTCTGACATGCCTTCCTAGCTAAGCTTAATCATTTCTAACTTTTGATTTAATATGTTCCCTTCACTTGAACACTTACAGGTCATTAGAGGGTTAGTAATTGGTCTAATTTCAACATGCTGTTTCTCAGGACATAGGGAGGTCTTAGAAGAGGGAGAGAGACCAGGGACCAGCCAATCAATAGAGCAGTCAGAACGCACATAATATTTACTAAATTCACCACCTTAGGATTAGTTTGTGGCACCCCAAAACAATTACAATAGTGATGTCAAATGTCACTGATCACAGATCACTGTAACAAGTATAATAATGATGAAAAATTTTGAGGTACTGCAAGAGTAAACAAAATGTCACATAGAGATAGGAAATGAAGACATGCTTTGGAAAAAAAGGCTCTACTAGACTTTCTAGATGCAGAGTTATCACAAAACTTCAATTTGTAAAAAAAAAAAAAAAAAGTAGCATCTGTGAAGTGCAATAAAGTGAAGTACTGTTAAAGGAGGTCTGCCTGTATCTCTGATGTACTGAGAATGGAAGACAATCATTGCATATGCATGCTCAGTTGTGTCTAGCTCTTTGAGATCCCATGGACTGTAGCCTGCTAGACTTCCCTGTCCATGGAATTTTCCAGGTAAGTATACTGGAGTGGGTTGCCATTTCCTACTACAAAGACACTCATTACTAGTCTCTAATAAGTATAAAGCTGCCACAAGAAGACATGCACTGTCTTACTCCAAATATGTTTTATCTAAAGGAAAAATAAGCCTCTAACTTGCTTACACCTTTTAAACATATTTACTAAACATGTTTCTTGAAATAGATACAATTTGAAAGTGTTGGTAGTAACACAACCTAAAATGTGCCTGAACAAAAGTGATGAGGAGATATTACATGAGTTTCATATGGTTCAAAATAGAGTTGGTATTAAAATAATACTAATAAACATTTGACCTAATGAGGTAGATGAACCTAGAGCCTATTAAACAGAGTGCAATAGGTAAGAAAGAGCAAAACAAATGTTGTATATTAACGCATGCATATGGGATCTAGTAAGATGGTCCTGATGGACCTATTTGCAGGGCAGCAGGGGTGACACAGACATAGAGAACAGACCTGTGGACACAGTGGGGGATGGAAAGGGTGGGGTGGATTGAGAGAACAGTACAGAAACATATACATTACCATATGTAAAATAGATAGTAAATGGGATACGCTGTGTGACACAGGGAGCTCAACTCATTTCTCCGTGACAACCTAGTGGGGTAGGATATGGTGAGAGGTGGGAGGGAGGTTCAAGAAGGAGGGGATATATGTATACTTGTGACTGATTCATGTTGATGTATGGCAGAAACCAACACAGTATTGTAAAGCAATTATCCTCCGGTTGGGGAAAAAAGAAAAAAAAATAAACATTTGGTCAAACCATTACTTGATGTATTTTTGAGAATAGACTATACACTTGTTGAGACTGTAAAACCAGAAAATGGTAGGGAATGTTTAGGATATTCCATATGATGACTCCTTCCTGTTGTTTTTAGTAAAGTTCATGAAGAAAAATATGAATTAAGACAAAGTTATCTCAGATGTAAGCAAGAATCAAAGGAAATCCCATTACAATAGTGGGGGTGCTCTCTGCTTGTGCAAACATCACCAAGAGGACCATGATTCAGAGCCCTGCACAGGGGAAAACCAACTGTCACTGCTCTGCAGCCTAAATGGAAATTCTTAAAGCAGTTATTGCAGGCGGGTAATCTTAGCAGGAGTGTCACTGATGTATCCACCAGACTTGCTTTGATTTATTTTTTGTTTTATTAATACTGTTAGCTTTATTCTTACATATTTATTTTTTAATTTATTTAGTTATTTTAATTGGAATTCTCCAACTACTTTACAATATTGTGAAGCTTTTTTTCGTATATTAGTATGAATTGGCCATAGGTATATGTGCCCTCTGTCCTGAATGCCACTCTCCCCCTCCACCAGACTTTTTAAAACATCTTCCAGATAATCCCTGAAATATATTGACATTCAGTGCACTGATTATGACCATACAAAAAATGCCATCTTTTTAATTATACTTTTCTTTTGTTGCATGGTAACTGCCAATTTCAGGCTTGGGAAGACAAATGGAACACAGTAGGTAAAACACAAGAATCTTTTTGTGCTTGAAAATGATATCCAGACAATTTCTTGGTTATAATGAGTCATCCAAGGAACTTCACAGAAGTAAAGAAATAGGTAACTTCACAGGGATTTGAAAGTGTTAACTGCATTGACAATGGAAACCTGGGTGGCCATACATACACTCGCACACGTGACTACACAGCTCTTTGAAAAACCCTACATACCACCCACCCCCAGCTATACTAGTCTGTGTTCTGTGAAACCTCTTTTTCCTCAGTGCTCACCTCAGAATGAGTCAGAGACATGATGAAGAAACTCTTGAATTATGGAGACACACAGGGACAGAGGAGAACCAGAAAGTGGAGGCCTCATTTCACTGCCAGGATCAGTAGTGTCAGGGAGTGCTCAGGACTAAGTTTTGATTACTGTTCTGAGCCAGTGCCTGGTGTGTGTTTTCTCTTCTTTTTTTTTGATTGGGAAGGGTGTGTCTCTGTGTGTGTGTGTGTGTGTCTGTGTGTACACGTACGGGAGCAAGAGATTCATCTCTACTTTCTCTACTATGGTATATTGGGCGTGATGGGGCCCAGTATATTGTGCTGCATATTATATATTCCTTCTCCTCAGAAAAAAAAAAAAAAATCCAGAATGCCAATTTACTTTTCTCACTGGTGGAATGTAGTTATCATCTGAGAACTTCTATTTTAGTGTAACAATGAATAAACTCTTCAGCTAAGAGTCACCAGGATATTGAAGGGATGGGGGTTTGAAAAGAGGGAAGATGTGAAACAGAATTTTGGGATAATGAGAGAACAGACTAATTCATCTCTTCCTATTATTTTGATTTAATATTATTTATTAAACACTACATGTATGTAGTAGGAACATCAGGCAGGACTAAAAACCATCTAAGTCATGAATTTAAATTGAAACCAAATATTAAATTTGTATGTTTTATACCTGCCATCATTCTAGAGTAAACAGAGAGCTGTATTAACCTCTTATGGCTTTGCCAGGGAGAAAGAGGCAAAATTATCACTTATTACTAATTGTCCATGTTCTATATGTACCAACTTCAAACATTATAAAAGGTGATAATTGCTGGATAGTCACTGCTACTGCTGAAGAGCAAAGCTACCATGCAGCTGTCTTAAAAGCTTGCTTTGCCTCATGATCTGGCCTTTCCAAGTCCAAATAACTTTGCTTAGAGTAATAAGATAACAATGAATATTGGTTTATGTATTTACTCCCAAAAGAAAAGTAGATATGGAAGGTTCTTGTGGCATAATCACAATCCAGCATTCAAGCATATATTATGTCCCATAAAATGCAGAAGTAGCAACTATACTTATTGATTGAAACTGTTATTTAAGCTGCCTTTACTAAAGCAGTGAGAACTAGCTTTATTGAAATTTAATTTAGAAATAATAAAAGCTTTCAGTGAAAACAACTGTTTATCTATGTTCCCTCTCCCACTTTGCCTTGTTTGGTAGGGAGCTTTTACCTTTTACATTCAAAATTACAAAAGTTCTAACTTGCATGTTGCTCATCAATTCTTGTGTCAAAAATAATATCATATAATAAATGAATCATTTCAGATATGATATTATACATATTTTAATGCCATTCTCCCAAATCATCCCACCCTCTCCCATTCCCAGAGTCCAAAAGTCTGTTCTATACATCAGTGTCTCTTTTGCTGTCTCATAAACAGGGTTATTGTTACCATCTTTCTAAATTCCTTAAAGTTAAGCAAAATAAAATTTAATAAAAAAAATTCTTAAAAAAAAACAAACAAAAAGACATGAATCACCAGTCCAGGTTCAATGCAGGATACAGGAAGCTCGGGGCTGGTGCACTGGGATGACCCAGAGAGATGGTACTGGGAGGGAGGTGGGAGGGAGATTCAGGATGGGGAACATGTGTACACCTGTGGCAGATGCATGTTGATGTATGGCAAAACCAAAACAATATTGTAAAGTAAAAATATAATAATAATAAAATAAAAAAGAGAGAGAAAAAAATAGCTTCATATTGTTGAAATTAAAAGAATATGTTTAAGTTCTCCTATAAGGAAAAAATAAAAAGTTTTCTTTAATTCAGAGTAAAGCAGAATTGTACTTTTTAAGAAAGACATGTTAGCCCATTCTGATTACAGCATTTAACTAGATTGAAGATATTTTTTAAAAATAACAAGAACTGAATTTTTAGTATTTTTATTGAATGAGTAAGTGAATGTCACTATATAGCAATTTTGATTACTGTACTTGATAAGTTGCTGAAACATAAACAGGAAAACAGACCAATGAAACTGTACAAGGAAAAAAAGTCACATATTGCATATACATTTTGGTCATATATATTATTAATCATGTGACCAAAATTCAAAATTTATTAATAAATGTATAGCAAATACTTTTATTTAATAAAGGTATAATAAAAGAATGCTGCTCAGACTTTCAGTCATGTTTGACTCTGAAACCACATGAACTGTAGACCACCAGGCTCCTCTGTTTATGGGATTCTCCCAGCAAGAATACTAGAGTGAGGTGCATTTTCCTCCCCAGGGAATCTTTCTGACCCAGGAATAAAACCTGCATCTCTTACTACTTCCGTATTGGCAGGTGGATTCTTTACCACCAGTGCCGCCTTTCTAATATAAACAGGAACTCTGAAAATAATCCTCAAAAATCAGGTTTTGAAAAATATCCTAAAATTATTTAACATATTTTTAAGTAGCTCTCCAAAGCAGAAGTCAACATCTTTATGTACTTAGTTGAAAATGTTTTCTAAATAGATGATTGAAAATAAAAAAAAAAAAGATCAAAATGTGATTTAATTTTACTGACACTAGCTAATAAGGCTAAAAGAATATCTGACTCTCTGCAGATTGTATGAATGAAGTAGTATCTATAAATAGTAGGATATTTTTGGCTAAAAACTCCTTTAAATGAGCAACAAGGAATTAAGTTAATATCTGAGATGGTATTCAATAGCAATAATTATTTTAATTATCATTGCCTCTTATTACTTAAAATTTAAGATGACTGAAAATTAATGAGATCATGAAATCAAATATGTTCCAGATTTTGATAGTATTTCTTGACTTATTAGATAAATATTATGGATGAAAGTATACATCATGAGCAGAGTAAGGCAAAGTCAAATGCTTACATATTATTTTAGTGAAGAGGAGAGAGAAAAGCAGACTTAGTAATAACTCAGTTAGGCTGATGGTAAATGAATGAATCTTAGATATTTGTAGAATAGAAGATAATCCTTAGAATTCAGAGTTTTGTAAATTAGAAAAGAAACTGAGGCTCAAGTTTAAAGTTGGCAACATTGCATTTTGTCATTAAAATAAGCTAAATGGTTACTTTTATACATATATACACAAAAGGCAACATGTTAAAATATAGGACACTTCTGAAAACATATACCTTAATAAAACTTCTATTCTGTTTGCTTTTCTCTCCATACTGTGGTTATGTAAAATCATACAGTCAGGTGTTGGTCAAAAGATTAGCACCGAGATCCACTGGTAGAGTGGATAGAATTTAGGAAAGAGAAGACCAAATTTCAGTTAAGCCTCTACTGATATTCTTATTGCTTTCCTTTTTTTGTTAGAGAAAAACAAGCAAACAATAAAAAAAATCTTCCTTATTCAAAAATATGTGTGAAATAAAATGTCCTTTTGAAAGCATATTTTGAATAGCATAATATAAAAGATTACTTATTAGTTTTCCCTAAATAGTATTTATAAAGGATGACTGCTAAACTAGAAGAAACTCTCTAGGGTTAAAGTTTCATAGAGTGCTACATTTGACTTGGAGTATAAGTAGCACTGTTATTAGAAATGACATTGTTTTAAATTAATATCAATAACATGGGTTCTGAATCTGGAAAACAGTTCTCAACAGGTTTACATAAATTCTGTAAAGCTCTTAAAATTGGGCAAAAACTATAAATCTTCTGTGCATGTGGATACACTTTTTAGAAGTATTAAGGACCACATATTTATAAATAATATTTTTAAGAGAAGAAACTAAAACAAATAACTTAGATGTTCAGAATACACATTCTTTTCAAGCTCATATGGAATGTTCTCCAGGATAGATCACAGAGTAGGCCACAAAACACGTCTCAAAATATACAAGCAGCTCATGCAGCTCAATACCAGAAAAATAAATAACCCAATCAAAAAATGGGCCAAAGAACTAAACAGACATTTATCCAAATAAGACATACAGATGGCAAATAAACACATGAAAAGATCCTCAACATCACTCATTATCAGAGAAATGCAAATTAAAACCAAAATTAGGCACCATTTCATGCCAGTCAGAATGGCTGCTATCAAAAAGTCTACAAACAATAAATGCTGGAGAGGGTGTGGAGAAGAGGGAACCCTCTGACACTGTTGGTGGGAATGCAAACTAGTACACCACTATGGAGAATAGTGTGGACATTCATTTAAAAACTGGAAATAGAACTCCCATTTGACCCAACAATCCCACTGCTGGGCATACACACAGAGGAAACCAGAATTGAAAGAGACACATGTACCCCAATGTTCATTGCAGCACTGTTTACAGTAGCTATGACATGGAACAACCTAGATGTCCATCGGCAGACAAGAAAGTTGTAGTACATATACATAACGGAATATTACTCAGCTATTATAAAGAATGCATTTGAATCAGTTGTAATGAGGTGGATAAAACTGGACCCTATTATACAGAGTGAAGTAAGTCAGAAAGAAAAACACTAATACAGTATATTAATGCATATATATGGAATTTAGAAAGATGGTAATGACAACCCTATATGCGAGACAGCAAATGAGACACAGATGAAGAACAGACTTTTGGACTCTGTGGGAGAGGGTGAGGATGGGATGATTTGGGAGACCAGCAATGCAGCATGTATATTACCATATGTGAAACGGATTGCCAGTCCAGGTTCTATGTATGAGACAGGGTACTCAGGGATGGTGAACTGGGACAACTCTGAGAGACAGGATGAGGAGGGAGGTCAGAGGGGGTTCAGGATGGGGGACACATGTACACCCATGACTGATTCATGTCCATATGTGGCAAGCACCACTACAATATTGTAAAGTAATTAGACCCCAATTAAAATAAATAAATTAAAATAAATTTAAAATAAAAATAAAATAAAATATATAAGGTCCTGGAATAAAAAAAAATATATTTAAGAGTATAAAAGACAGTATATCAAGCATTTTTTTTTTTTTCTGACAACAGAAATAAGAAACCAGAAATCAACTGCAGGAAGAAAAATGGGAAAAGCATAAACACATGGAGACTAAACTACATGCTACCCAAAAACAAATGGACAAAACCAAAAAAGAAATCATAAGAAACCTTGAGACAAATAAAATTGGAAATATAGCACTTCAAAATCTATAGGATGCAGCAAAAGCAGTTCTTAAGAGGCAAGCTCTCAGGCCTTCCTCAAGAAACAAGAAAAATCTCAATAAGCAATCTGATCTACCACATCAGAAGGAATTAGAAAAAGAACAAACAATGCCCAAAGTCAGCAGAAGGAATGATTATAATAATGATCAGAGAGAAAATAAATAAAATAGAGGTCAAAGAACAGTAGAAAAGATCAATGAAAAAAATAACTGTTTTTTTGAAAAGATAAACAAGATTAACAAACCTTTAAACTTACTGAGAAGAAAAGAGAGGAATCAAATAAACAAAATAAATAATGAAAGAAGAAAAATAAAATCCAATACCAGAGATACAAAAAATCATTAAGAGAATTCTGCAAACATTTATACATCAATAAATTTGACAACCTAGAAGAAATGCACAAAGTTCAAGAAGCATACAACCTGCCAAGACTGAATCAAGAAGAAACAGATTATCTGAACCGACTGATTCCTAACAGTGAAATTGATGTTTAAAAAAAAAAAAAACAAACTTGTCCAAAACAAAGTCCAGGACCTGATGGACTTATCAAGGAATTCTACTGAACATATAAGGAAGAGCTAATATCTATTTTTCTCAAACTATTCCAAAAAAGTTGATGAAGATATAACACTGCCAAATCTAATCTATGAGAAAATCATTACTCTGATACCAAAACCAGACAAAGACATGACAAAAAGAAAATTACAGGCCAACATACTAATGAGTATATATGCAAAAATTCTGGACAAATATCAACAAATCAAATTCAACAACATATAAAAATATCATATACCATGATTAAGTTGGATTCATTCAAGAGATGGTACACTGTTTACAAATCAACCAATGTGATACACCACAAAACAAAAAGAAATATAAGATTTTTAAAAATAATATATATCAAAAAATAACATACATCTTGACACAAGATGCCTATTTCTCAAATTTCTCCACAGCACAAAACAAAAATAAATACATGGCATTACGTAATTATGGGGGACATAAATTCATCTCTGTCAATATAAGAGAGAGGAAAATAGTTTTATCAGCATAATAAATAAAGCATATCTTAAGGACCAGCCTAGACAGCATATTCTAAAGCAGAGACATTACTTTGCCAACAAAGGTCCGTCTAGTCAAGGCTATGATTTTTCCTGTGGTCATGTATCGATGTGAGAGCTGGACTGTGAAGGAAGCTGAGCATCAAAGAATTGATGCTTTTGAACAGTGGTGTTGGAGAAGACTCTTGAGAGTCCCTTGGCCTGCAAGGAGATCCAACCAGTCCATTCTAAAGGAGATCAGTCCTGGGTGTTCTTTGGAAGGACTGATGCTAAAGCTGAAACTCCAGTACTTTGGCCACCTCATGCGAAGAGTTGACTCATTGGAAAAGACTCTGATGCTGGGAGGGATTGGGGGCAGGAGGAGAAAGGGACGACAGAGGATGAGATGGTTGGATGGCATCACCGACTTGATGGACATGAGTTTGAGTGAACTCCGGGAGTTGGTGATGGACAGAGAGGCCTGGCGTGCTGCGGTTCATGGGGTTGCAAAGAGTCGGACACAATTGACCGACTGAACTGACTGAACTGAAGGATATATATTACACTTGGAACCCTCATATTAGAAAACAAAATATCTTTTCAAATACTCATGAACCATTTAAAATTATTAAAATTTTAGCTTACAATAAACTCAGTAATTGTAAATATATAACTATGGAACTAATACTGATAACATTCTGATTACAAAATATTGTAACTGCCAGAAATACACACAAAAAATTTACAGGGCAAAGCAACCAAGCCTTCAAAACTCAGAAATTTCAGTGTTATGTAAATTGTTAGCAAAGAAGAGAAAAAGAAAGAAAAGATCAAAAATAAATTTTTTTTTTAACTTGAGCCAATTTGTGACAGATACCTTCCAAAGTGTGGGACAGAAAATTCTAGAGATCTAGCTTACTATGGCAATATAATAATTCTAAAAACAATATTAGTTAACAAAATCTAGCAGATTATTAAAGAACATATATCATGAACATGCTGAATTTACTTAATACACAGTTGAGCTAGATACACTTAAATAATTATCTAAGAAATATATATTACTTAAAATTATGACATTTCTAACTTCACTCATATTAATAAAATGCAGTTAGGTACAGTGAGGTATCATTTATCAGCTGTAAGATTTACAAAAATCCAAGAGTTTGTAAACATTCAGTTAGAACAGCTAGAACAGAATCTGCTTAGTTCATTACAGATGGAAGTGCAAATTCACAAACTCTTAGAAATGATGTTAGGGCTAACCTAGCTCCATCTATCAACATGAATAACTCATCTATGCTTCCTGCCTGCCATAAACACTTTGGGGGGATTTCCCTCTAGGTATTTAGGCAGACATAGGAAATGGTAGATTTGCAAAGCTACTTAATACTACTTATAATAGCAATAACTGAAAACAAATACCAGCTATTTAGACCTAGTACATAATACTATGGCATGCCAATACAAACAAGTGTTAGGCATTTAAGAAACAATCAGATCAGATCAGATCAGTCGCTCAGTCGTGTCCGACTCTTCGCGACCCCATGAACTGCAGCACGCCAGGCCTCCCTGTCCATCACCAGCTCCCGGAGGTCACCCAGACTCACACCCATCAAGTCAGTGATGCCATCCAGCCATCTCATCCTCTGTCGTCCCCTTCTCCTCCTGCCCTCAATTCCTCCCAGCATCAGAGTCTTCTCCAATGAGTCAACTCTTTGCATGAGGTGGCCAAAATACTGGAGTTTCAGCTTTAGCATCATTCCTTCTAAAGAAATTCCAGGATTGATCTCCTTCAGAATGGACTGGTTGGATCTCCTTGCAGTCCAAGGGACTCTCAAGAGTCTTCTCCAACACCACAGTTCAAAAGCATCAATTCTTCGGCGCTCAGCCTTCTTCACAGTCCAGCTCTCACATCCATACATGACCACAGGAAAGACCATAGCCTTGACTAGGCGAACCTTTGTTGGTAAAGTAATGTCTCTGCGTTTGAATATGCTATCTAGGTTGGTCATAACTTTCCTAACCCTAAGAAACAATAAAATACATAAAAAGAACCAATACCATTAATAATAAATTGTCTATGTGTTGAAGTGAAAAATAGAAAGTGGTAAAGTAATGTAACAGTGTGCTATATTTATTGGAGAAGTAAATGGCAAGCCACTTCAGTATTCTTGCTTACAAAATACCAAGGACAGTGTGCTACAGTCCATGGGGTTGCAGAGAGTCAGACATGACTTAGCAAATGAGCACATGCTGTAATTACAGAAGGGGTGAATAAGGGCACAAAATCATATTTTGTAATGAAATACTAGAACGATACACAAGGTGTAAGAAAGTCGGTTACAAAGGAAGGACCAAAATGGGTAGAGAGTAAGTTAGAGAGGGAAACGGATGAGAACAAGTCTTTTCAATATGCAGATTTGTGCATTCTAATATTTGAAACAATGATTCTACTATCCATAAATTGAAATTAAAATTGAATGGTCCAATAAAAATGTTTAACTTGACTGTATTCCTGATTTGGTTCCTTGCTGATATAATTTTACCCCATTCTTATTGATTTGAACATATCTGAAATTATATTTATCATCTATCATCTAAGAATTATTAATGTATCTCAAATATTAGCTTTCTTATGCACTTTACAATTTCATAAGAAGAGTAGCTTTTAAAGTATACATGGGAAAGCATTTACTTACATATATTCTGGGTGTGTGTGTGTGTGTGTGCACATGCATGTGTGTGTGTGCATGCACATGCATGTGTGTGTGTAGGACACAGGAGAAGGGACACATGTTCCTTATTCCACTAGTGGACATGCTCTGGGTGAGGGTGTGTACAGACATATACATGCAATATTTTCAGACTTTATCTACTTTAAAACAGCAGATAGAACTGTAAGCTAATGAATATAAGGGGAAGCTTGCTCTGTACATAAGGATTGTTCCTATGTAGGTTTAGACCAAGCTATCCACTAAAGGGCTTCTCTCTCTAGCAGGTAACTCAGGGCTGTACAGCTGTCTATGCACACATTAGCTGTTGGCTCAATGTACACTGGTCAACAGCCTAACCTGGTCAGCAGGCAAACTTGTAGAGGTATGACAGAAGAGGAAGTTTTATATAAGTGGTTGTTAGACAGATGGTGGATTCATTTTAATTACATGAGAAGTAATATTTTTTGAGTAGATATAGGTCCCACTGTAACTTGTGCTGGACAAATATTTGCAGATGCCACTACTCTTTTTCTTTCTTTTTATTTTTTTTAATTGGAGGATAATTGCTTTACAGTATTGAACTGGTCTCTCATACATCAACATGAATCAACCATGGGCATATTAATACATATGTGACCTCTATCTTTAACTCCCATCCCATCTCATTCCACCCCTCTAAGCTATCATAGAGCACCTGATTTGAGCTCCCTGTGTATTACAGCAAATTTCCACTAGTTATCTATTTTACACAGTAATTTATATGTTCTGATGCTACACTCTCAATTTGTCCTACTATCTCCTTCCTCCATGTGACTTCACATTCCAGGTTGTCTGCCTCTAGGTGAGTGTTCACACCATCGAGATTATCTGAGTTGTGAAGAACTTTTTTGTACAGTTCTTCTGTGTATTCTTCCACCTCTTCTTAATGTCTTCTACTTCTGTTAGGTCCATGTCATTTCTGTCCTTTATTGAACCCATCTTTGCATGAAATGTTCCCTTGGTAACTGACCATGGAATGTGAAGTTGAGTGGACCTTAGGAAGCATCACTATGAACAAAGCTAATAGATGTGATGGAATTCCAGTTGAGCTATTTCAAATCCTGAAAGATGATGCTCTGAAAGTGCTGCACTCAATATGCCAGCAAATTTGGAAAACCCAGCAGTGGCCACAGGATTGGAAAAAGTCAGTCTTCATTCCAATCCCAAAGAAAGGCAATGCCAAAGAACGCTCAAACTATTGCACAATCGCACTCATCTCACACTCTAGCAAAGTAATGCTCAAAATTCTCCAAGCCAGGTTTCAGCAATATGTAAACTTCAAGATGTTCAAGCTGATTTTATAAAAGGCAGAAAAACCAGAGATAGAATTGCCAACATCTGTTGTGTCATTGAAAATACAAGAGAGTTCCAGAAAAACATCTATTTACATCTTTATTGACTATGCCAAAGCCTTTGACTGTGTGGATCATAATAAAATGTGGAAAATTCTGAAATGGGAATACCAGACCACCTGACTTGCTTCTTGAGAAATGTGTAAGCAGGTCAGGAAACAACAGTTAGAACTGGACATCGAACAACAGACTGGTTCCAAATAGGAAAGGGAGTTCATCAAGGCTGTATATTGTCACCCTGCTTATTTAACTTATATGCAGAGTACATCATAAAAAATGCTGGGTTGGATGAAACACAAACTAGAATCAAGATTTCTGGGAGAAATATCAATAACCTCAGATATGCAGATGACACCACCCTTATGGCAGAAAGTGAAGAAGAACTAAAGAGCCTCTTGATGAAAATGAAAAAGGAGAGTGAAAAAGTTGGCTTAAACTCAACATTCAGAAAACAAAGATCATGGCATCTGGTCCCATCACTTCATGGCAAATACATGGGGAAACAGTGGCAGGCTGTGTTTGTTTGTTTTTTTTTTGGTGGGGGTGGGGGGCTCAAAAATCACTGCAGATGGTGACTGCAGCCATGATGTTAAGAGACAGGTACTCCTCGGAAGGAAAGTTGTAACCAACCTAGACAGCATGTTAAAAAACAGAGACATTACTTTGGCAACAAAGGTCCATCTAGTCAAGGCTATGGTTTTTGCAGTAGTCATGTATGGGTGTGAGTTGGACTATAAAGAAAGCTGAACTCCGAAAAATTGATGCTTTTGAACTGTGGAGTTGGAGAAGAATCTTGAGAGTCCTTTCAACTGCCAGGAGATCCATCCAGGCCATTCTAAAGGAAATCAGTCCTAAATATTCTTTGGAATCACTGATGTTGAAGCTTAAACTCCCAATAATTTGGCCACCAGATGTGAGGAACTGACTCATTTTAAAAGACTCTGATGCTGGGAAAGATATAAGGCAGGAGGAGAAGGGGATGACAGAGGATGAGATGGTTGGATGGCATCACCAACTCAATGGACATGAGTTTGGGTAAACTTCAGGAGTTGGTGATGGATAGGGAAGCCTGGTGTGCTGCAGTCCATGGGGGTCACAAAAAGTTGGACATGAATGAGCAACTGAACTGAACTGAAATCCTTCCTCCACTGTGTCCACAAGTCTTTTCTCTATGTGACCATCTCCACTTATGCCCTCCATTTAGGTTCATCAGTATGACATATTTCTAGAGTCCATTTATATGTGCTAATATATAATATTTGTTTTTCCATCTGACTTATTTCACTCTGCATAACAGGCTTTAGATTCACCCACTTCATTAGGACTGACTCAAATGTGTTCTTTTTATGACTGACTAATAAACCCCACCCCAGTACTCTTGCCTGGAAAATCCCATGGATGGAGGAGCCTGGTGGGCTGCAGTCCATGGGGTTGCTGAGAGTCGGACGTGACTGAGCGACTTCACTTTCACTTTTCACTTTCATGAATTGGAGAAGGAAATGGCAACCCACTCCAGTGTTCTTGCCTGGAGAATCCCAGGGATGGGGGAGCCTGGTGAGCTTCTGTCTATGGGGTCGCACAGAGTCGGACACGACTGAAGTGACTTAGCAGCAGCAGCAGCAGCAACAATATTCCATTGTATATATGTACCACAAATTTTTTATCCATTCATTCCTCAGGGTACATGTTAGTTGCTTTCATTTGATAGATATTGTAAAGAGTGCTGCAGCAAATATTGGGCTACATGCATCTTTTTCAAGTATGGTTTTTTCAGGGTATGGAGGAACTAAAAAGCCTCTGGATGACAGGGAAAGAGGAGAGTGAAAAAGTTGGCTTAAAGCTCAACATTCAGAAAACTAACATCATGGCATCTGGTCCCATCACTTCATGGAAATAGATGGGGAAACAGTGGAAATAGTGTCAGACTTTATTCTTTGGGCTCCAAAATCACTGCAGATGATGATTGCAGCCATTAAAGTAAAATACGCTTACTCCTTGGAAGAAAAGTTATGAACAACCTAGATAGCATATTAAAAAGCAGAGACATTACTTTGTCAACACAGGTCCATCTAGTCAAGGCTATGGTTTTTCCAGTGATCATGTATGGATGTGAGAGTTGGACTGTGAAGAAAGCTTAGTGCTGAAGAATTGATGCTTTTGAACTGTGGTGTTGGAGAAGACTCACAAGAATCCCTTGGACTACAAGGAGATCCAACCAGTCCATTCTAAAGGAGATTAGTCCTCAGTGTTCTTTGGAAGGAATGATGCTGAAGCAGAAACTCCAGTATTTTGGCCACCTCATGCGAAGAGTTGACTCATTGGAAAAGACTCGGATGCTGGGAGGGATTGGGGACAGGAGGAGAAAGGGACGACAGTGGATGAGATGGTTGGATGGCATCACCGACTCGATGGTCATGAGTTTGAGTGACCTCTGGGAGTTGGTGATGGACAGGGAGGCCTGGCGGGCTGTGGTTCATGGGGTTGCAAAGAGTTGGGCATGACTGAGCAACTGAAATGAACTGAACTGAACAGGGTATATGGCCAATTGCGGGATTGTTGGTAGTCTTTCCTAGTTTTTTTAAGGATTTGCCACAGTGTTCCCCATAGGGTCTGTATCGATTTACATTCCCACCAATAGTGTAAGAGGATTCCCTTTTTCCACTCTCTCCACCATTTATTGTTTATAAACTTTTTGGTGATGGTCATTCTGACTGGTGTGAGGTGATAACCTCATTGTAGTTTTGATGTGCATTTCTCTAATAATGAGTGATACTGAGCATATTTTCATGTGTTTATTGGCCATCTGTATGTCTTCTTTGCGAAATGTTTGTTTGGGTCTTCTGCCCATTTTTTGATTGGGCTGTATGTTTTCCTCATGTTGAGCTATGTGAGCTGCTTATATATTCTGGAGATGAATCCTTTTTTGGTTGTATAATTTGCAATTATTTTCTCTCATTCTGAGGTTTGTGTTTTAATTCTGTTTATTTCCTTTGCTATGCAAAAGTTTTTTAAAAAATTAAGTCCCATTTCCATTACTCTAAGGCCACTACTCCATTTTTATATGCCGCTACATTTGCATGATACTTGATCATCAATGTGTCAAGTTCTGTCTGGGCTATTTGCTGCTTAAAAGACACTCAGCCATTCTCAGCATACCTCAGTTCAGTACAAGTTCACCTCAGTCCTGATGATGCCATCTGAAGAGTCTTTTTTATAAAGTTGTATTCAGTTTATTTAAACTAGAAATATATATATATATACACATATGTATATAAAACATATAATGTACATGATAAAATATATTTTAAATTATGTAGTGTTTATCATATTATATAAAATATTAAAATGATGCATCACATGTTACCACATTAGATGTGCCAACCAATAAGAATCAGAATAATTAATTGAATTTCACATCACATTGGTTTAGTGGGTTAAGAATAATTTCCTTTTGTTGGTAAGAGCATACATTTTTTCTGCTAGCATGCAATAAAACTGTTCCTTTGAGCCAGTTGTATTACTAAGTATTACTTTAAAATGTCAGTTTATATTGCCTTAGTAAGCAGTGAACTGATAATACGATCAAGTTCACTGAATTACAACTGTTTCTGAGATGATATTAAATTATTTGTGAATGAACAATTCCTTGAAATTTAGGTCACTCATGAAAACGTTTACATTTATTTAAATGTTTAGGAAAGTAAAACTTTAATGCTTTCTGCACATATACTGAAACTTTTGAGAATGGATTCACACAGTATTAATAAAATAGTTATATACAGAATATTTTTAAAAAGTCAAATGTAGATAAACGGATAGAAATTAGAATTGACTACCATCAATCTTCTGAAAAAGAATTATATTCTAATTTTAGAAAATTATAAAAATACACATAGAAAAATAGAAATTGTTATTCTATGAATATTTCATACATCTATACAAAAAACGTATATTCAAATCTTCTATCCAACTATTTTTCTTCAAGGTAAAAAGCATCTTATGTCTTCTTAAAGATAGAAATAAGAGTATACAGTATGTGTCAGTTTGTTTTTAAAAAAAAAAAAATGAAACATTGAGTTCAACAAATATGAGAATTAGAATAAAACCTGAACAGTAGAAAAAAGGGTAAAAAAGCCCAGGTTTAGAATGTAAAGAAATATAAATATTTCACAAAGACAATGTATACTGAGAATCAAGCTTTAAAAATAATATGTTTAACAGCTAATGATATGGAAACGATGGTGTAATTATTGAAAATGTAAGGATTGGAGAAGATCAGTTGGCAGAAGGGCTAAGAATGCCAATTTTATTGACTATTAAGAGAAATGATGTCAGCAATATAAAATTGATATATGTACTAAAAAGATTATTACTTAAGATGTTAGTGTTTTTCATGTTATTTTGCTTAATTTTTATAAATTATTGAATTGGAATTACTCTACAAATTCAAGGAAATCTCAACTAAAATACTAACAGTAGTGTACATGCATGTGTTTGTGTAAACAGACAAGTTAATCCTAAGTTTTCATGAAAATGAAAAGAACCAATATGTATTTTATTTAGCCATAAAATATAAATTTATGTGTATATATAATTTAAAAATGTTTCATATGTTTATTATCAAGTACTAAAATATTTATGTTCTTGTAAAGATTTTAAACTTTTAAGTTGATTATATTTAGATGAAATTTGTATTTAGAGTTAATGCTGTAATGGGTTAAGGCTTCTGGAATGTTTGAAGGCAGTAAGTGTATTTTGCATGTAGAACAAAGGTGAATTTTGGGATACAGAGAGCAAACTATATTGGGTTAAACAGTCTCTCTTCAAAATTCACATCCATGCTGAATCTCAGAATGTGACATTATCTGGAAATAAAAGCTTTACAAATGTGATTGCAACCAAGCAGAATCCTATGGGCCGTCACGGAATAGACTCTCCTCATTACTGTGTACTCTACCTTCCACTTGTAGAAAAGGTGATCTCCAGACCTCCTCTGAGTCACAAAACCTTGGCTCAAGAATCAACTTTTTAAAGAATGTGAACATCTAGCAACAACAACAAAAAAACAGTGTGGCCTGAAGAAGTAACAATTTGACCAGTAAACATGCCATGTGACAGTCAGAACATCATTGGTTCCACCTTGAAGTGAAGTCGCTCACTCGTGTCCGACTCTTTGCAACCCCATGGACTGTAGCCTACCAGGCTCCTCTGTCCATGGGATTTTCCAGGCAATAGTCCTGGAGTAGATTGCCATTTCCTTCTCCAGGGGATCTTCCCAACCCAGGGATTGAACCCGGGTCTCCTGCATTATAAATGCTTTACCGTCTGAGCCACCAGGGAAGTCAATTCCACCTTGCAAGTACACAAATAACAGTATCTGCTGAACATTACTGAATTGTTTTACAGATACTAAAACCCACACGAAATGGAAGAAGTAAACAAGATGGTCATGGACATCCCCTACCCTTCACCTTACCTTTAAAAATGCTTTGTTTATATGCATCAGAGTCTGGATTTTCTTGAGTGTGAGCTGTCTGGTCTTATTTGGAACTTACAATAAACATTATTGCACTTTGCTTCACCACAATCCTATGTCAGTAGATTGGCTTTCACTAAAGCATATGAGCAAATTCGGTTTACTAAAGTGTGGGTCCAACTTTGGTTTGGTGACTTAATTAGTTCAGATGAAGTCATATTCGACTTGAGAAGGACCAAAATCTGCTGGCTGGTGTCCTTATAACAGGGTCACATGAATACAGACACTCAGAGAAAAAAGATGACCAGTAAAATGGACATATAAATTGAAGTGATGCAGTTACAAGCTAAGGAAAGCCAAAGATTGCTGGCCATCACTAGAAGTTAAGAAGAAGCAAAAAAGAAATCTTGCATAGAGTGTTCAAAGAGAGCATGGGCCTACTGAGAGTTTGATTTTCAGTGTCTTATTCTAGCTACCAGAAATGTGAGAAAATACATTTCTTTTATTTTAAGCCACTCAGTTTGTGGTACTTAGTTAAAGAAGCCCCAGGACAGTGATATGCTGAGCTTAACATTTGCAAGGTTTTTCTGTATTTCAAGAGCTAAAGACTTGGGACTCAGCTTTACTATGTTCCTGAGGAAATAAATTTGGAAATAGGGAAAGGAAAATGCTCTCTCTGCCTTAATGAATGGAAAAAAGTAATTTTTCAAGTACTCCTAAAGTTCAGTTCAGTGGCTTAGTCGTGTCCGACTCTTTGCAGCCCCATGGAATGCAGCATGCCAGGCCTCCCTGTCCATCATCAACTCACAGAGTACACCCAAACTCATGTCCATTGAGTTGGTGATGCCAACCAACCACCTTATCCTCTGTTGTCCACTTCTCCTCCTGCCCTCAATCTTTCCAAACATCAGGGTCTTTTCAAATGAGTCAACTCTTTGCATCAGGTGGCCAAAATATTGGAGTTTCAGCTTCAACATTAGTCTTTCCAATGAACACCCAGGACTGATCTCCTTTAGGATGGACTGGTTGGATCTCCTGGCAGTCCAAGGGACTCTCAAGAGTCTCCTCCAGCACCACAGTTCAAAAGCATCAATTTTTCAGCACTCAGCTTTCTTTACAGTTCAACTCTCATCCATACATGACTACTGGATGAACCATAGTCTTGACTAGATGGACCTTTGTTGGCAAAGTAATGTCTCTGCTTTTGAATATGCTATCTAGGTTGGTCATAACTTTCCTTCCAAGGAGTAAGCATCTTTTAATATCATGGCTGCAGTCACCATCTGCTGTGATATTAGAGCCCCCCAAAATAAAGTCAGCCACTGTTTTTAATGTTTCCCCATCTATTTGCCATGAAGTGATGGGACCAGTTGCCATGATCTCATTTTTCTGAATGTTGAGCTTTAAGCCAACTTTTTCACTCTCCACTTTCACTTTCATCAAGAGGCTTTTTAGTTCTTCTTCACTTTTTGCCATAAAGGTGATGTCTTCTGCATATCTGAGGTTATTAATATTTCTTCTGTCAATCTTGATTCCAGCTTGTGTTTCATCCAGCCCAGCATTTCTCATGATGTACTCTGCATATAAGTTAAATAAGCAAGGTGATAATATACAGCCTTGACCTAGTCCTTTTCTTATTTTAAACCAGTCAGTTGTTCCATGTCCAGTCCTAACTGTTGCTTCCTGACCTGCATACAGATTTCTCAAGAGGCAGGTCAGATGGTATTGTATTCCAACCTGTTTCAGAATTTTCCACAGTTTATTGTGATACACACAGTCAAAGGCTTTGGCATAGTCAATAAAGCAGAAGCAAATGTTTTTCTGGAACTCTCTTGCTTTTCTGATGATCCAGCTGATGTTGGCAATTTGATCTCTGTTTCCTCTGCCTTTTCTAAAACCAGCCTGAACATCTTGAAGTTCAAGGTGACTTTAACTTGAATACGTGAGTATTGCTGAAGCCTGGCTTGGAGAATTTTGAGAATTACTTTGCTAGAGTGTGAGATGAGTGCAACTGTGCGGTAGTTTGAACATTCTTTGTCATTGTCTTTCTTTGGGATTAGGATGAAAACTGGCCTTTTCTGGTCCTGTGGCCACTGCTTAGTTTTTCAAATTTGCTGACATAGTGAGTGCAGCACTTTCACAACATCATCTTTTAGGATTTGAAATAGCTCAACTGGAATTCCATCACTTCCACTAGCTTTGTTTGTAGTGATGCTTCCTAAGGCCCACTTGACTTCAGAGTCCAGGATGTTTGGCTCTAAGTGAGTGAGTTTTAAAATATTTGAAGATCTTAAATTGTTTTAGTTATATGCATTATATATATTTTTCTGTGTTGTGCAGGAAATCTAACCAAAATTTTTGTAAACATTTATTTACAAAGTGCTTGAAAAATTAAATGTTAATAGAAGTAATGTTTTATCCAGAATTTTATATATTTATCTACTTTTGTAAAAACAAATACTGCTCACAGTAATCATTTTGCATAATGAATATCAGACAACCAAACAATCAAAACTAAGTTATTACTGAGTGCTTACAGTGCTTCCCAATGGTGCCAGTGGTAAAGAACCCAGCTGCCAATGCAGAGTTGGGAAGATCTCATGGACGAGGGCATGGCAACCTGCTCCAGTATTCTTGCCTGGAGAATCCCATGGACAGAGGAACCTGGTGGGCTATGGGGTCATAAAGAAACAAGTATAAAACAGAGAGCTTGATGTGTAGCTTAACAAAAAAAAAAATTCAATTCACAGATTACATTTAGTGAATATCGCTAACCCTTAGAGCCATTACTTTGCTATTAGTCAATAGGCTTTCTCAATTGGTAATTTATTTTCCACTGTGAGTCTTGAGATAACATAAATTTTTGATAGCTAATATATTAATTGAATTTGTTAGGTATCTATTGGTCTTCACAGGTGGCACAGTGGTAAAGAATCCGCTTCCAATTCTTGAGATACAAGAGACATGTGTTTGATTCCTGGGTCAGGAAGATCCCCTGGAGGAGGAAATAACCACTCCAGTATTCTTGTTTGGAAGATTCCATGGATAGAGGAGCCTGGCGGGCTGCAGTCTCTGGGGTTGCAAAGAGTGGACATGACTGAGGGACAGAGCACACACACTCATACAAACAGGCATCTCCTGTGTGATATGCATGGTACTTACTGTTTGATTTTTACAAAAAACATAAAAGCAAGATATTATCTCCACTTTGCTGATGAGACACTGAACCTCAGTGTAATTACCAATGATTTCAAGTTCACCAAATGGTAAAAGTATACGGAGGATCTAAGTTTCTGCAAATTCATTTTTTCCCAATATATTATGCAGTACTACACTCATGTAGAATCTTGAATTCCTGTCCCAGCCATTCTGCTCTATGATTATATTACTCAGGGCTAGCAAATCAAAAGCACTGAACTTCACTTTTGATTAATGAAGCTGAGGTGGATTTTATTGGCTATATGTTGTCAACAGTACAATTAGAGTTGAGCTATGTACTTTTCTTCCTTCTACAAGCCAAATGGAAAAAGAAGAAAAAAGAATAAATTTAAAGAAGACATTTTACAGATTTTGTGATCCCAAATCACATATTTTATGTCTTCACTCCTACAAATACTTCCATTGCCATGGAAACCCATATAACCACAGGGACATCAAGAAAGATTTAGACTGAAATAAAGTCGAG
This sequence comes from Tragelaphus eurycerus, assembly GCA_935064755.1. Taxonomy (NCBI): domain Eukaryota; kingdom Metazoa; phylum Chordata; class Mammalia; order Artiodactyla; family Bovidae; genus Tragelaphus; species Tragelaphus eurycerus. The sequence continues at coordinate 12,364,989 of CAKXYN010000061.1, forward strand.
GTACTTGTCTTTTCCTCTGATATCTGGAGATTAACACTTTAATAATACATCTGTCTTTGTGATTTGAAGATCACAAATTACCAAATGTTACACATCCCTAAGGAAGATCACATCAAAGGACGATATTAAATAACAAGATTTCTTAAACAATTATTTGGAGCATCTATGAAAAAGGAAAGCATGGGAATGCTATTATGTAAATTTATGGCAACTTAAAGCAATATAATGTCTTTATGCATTAAAAGGAAAAGTTCTAACCTAAATGAATGTGTCTCCTTATCATATCCAAGTTGATTTTACCTTCTAATCTTCAATATCCTTTGTTAAGTAAGTAAGTGTTAGTTACCCAGTCATGCCCGACTCTTTGTGACCCCATGGACTTCAGCCCACCAGGCTCTTCTGTCCATGAAATTTTCCAGGCAAGAATACTGGAGTGAGTTGCCACTTCCTTCTCCAGAGGATCTTCCCGACCCAGAGATCGAACCCAAGTTTCCTGCACTGCAGGCAGATTCTTTACTCACTGAGCTGCAAAGGAAGCCCCAATCCTTCATTATCCCTATTCTAAATAAAATTTTATTTATTTTTTCACCTTCCTGAATTTTCATCATTTACATAAAAAAATGTGACTGGTCAAATCGTGAAAGAAACTGAAACAAGAAGCTCCTATAAGTTTGCAAAAGATCAGGTTCCCTCAATCTCAGGTCAGTACAATTATCCAGTAAACTGGCTCTCAAGTTTACTTTGTACAGAGATTATTAACCTCTGTGTGATTAATTTGATAATGGGAAATCCATTTAGTTACTTCAGTTAATCTGGATTTCATTCCTCTTCCCAGAAAGGCAGGTCAAATGATGGTCTATTATGGGAGCCAAATATTACCAGTTTTCACTATCTAGCCTTATTATATATTAACAAATAGAATGACACAATTAAAAGTAAGAGATTTAATTTATTTTTGAAATATAATTAAAGACAAAAATTTTGTCCAACCCAGAATTTCTTTCCACATAGGTAGTAAAAAAAGACAAACTTTTATTACTGAACAAACTGTTGGGAGGGGAAATTTCCTCCTCTACTGATATTGGGTTCTTGTGGATAGACTGAAAATAAAATTTATGCAAGACAAATTAACAGAAGAAAAGAAAAAAAAAGTTTAATTTCTGTGCACAAAGGTATCATAAAAATGAGACCTAAACAGTGACCAAAGCAGGACGGTTTTATACTTTTAGACAAAGCAACAATAAATTTGTAAGCAACTGACAGGGTGAAAAAATTTAGGCTTTAGGTGCTTAATTAGCAAGGAATCTAAACAGAGGTTGGGCTTGAGATAGTAAATTAAAGAAGAAGCCAGGTTTGTTAATACAGGTTTCTAGGTCCTGAATTCCTTATTTTCTGGCAATAAGGGTGTCCTCCTACCTCTAGATGCAGGGAGGGCACCTTCAGAGGGACAGAGTAGGGTCAGGGTGTATCTTACATCGACTATTTCTCAAGTAATTTCAATTCAAAGTAATCAAATAGGCCATTATGACACAGTTTGGGGTTGTCCTCCTGAGGCTCCACAAAGTATTAAAGTCAGAATGTGATGAGCATCATAGACAATTCACCAAGAGATAGAAAGACAGAAAGAAAGCTCAGTCTTTGTATATTCAAGCAGATACATCCCACTACACACACCTTCTCAAGATATTAACCTGTTCTTGTCAGATGTACGGACACCACAACTGCTCACACATAGTGCATTCCAACTGCACATGTTTGGGGCGACCATCTGTATTAGCTAAGCAGCTACATCCAGAGGAAAAACACATTTCTCAGATCTTGAAGACAGGAGGTATTTTTGTAACTTGGAGCATGGAGCCAGCCAACAAAAACAGAAGAAAATGGGATGAGATCTCCAATTATTTTTACATTTCAATGAGGTGGTTCTCATATTATTAATGGAAAAAAAAAAAAAAAAACCAAGTTTGAGTCCTAATGTTAGTAAAAGGCTACAAAATACAATTCATATTTTATGGCAAGATAAAAATTTAAGCATAAAAACAGAATGGGGAACATGTGTACACCTGTGGTGGATTCATGTTGATGTATGGCAAAAGCAATACAATATTGTAAAGTAATTAGCCTTCAATTAAAATAAATAAATATAAATTAAAAAAAAAAAAAAAAACCTATATCTGCCTTTAGTGTCCACACTCCCCTCTACTGAGCATTGTACCTGCATTATGCCTGGACCAGATCTCTCCACTGGCAGAAATAATTGCTCAGCCATGAAGAGCAACTTTCTCTTACCACCACCAAGACAGTTCCTTAAAAGATATGATTACCAAACAGGAAAGTGGGATGTTGTGACAGATACATTATGAGGTTGGGAATAACATATACACACTGCTGCTACTGCTGCTAAGTCGCTTCAGTCATGTCCGACTCTGTGTGACCCCATAGATGGCAGCCCACCAGGCATCCCCATACCTGGGATTCTCCAGGTGAGAACACTGGAGTGGGTTGCCATTTCCTTCTCCAATGCATGAAAGTGAAAAGTGAAAGTCAAGTCGCTCTACTTTATATAAAATAAATAACCAGCAAGCATCCACTGTATGCTGCTGCTGCTGCTGCTAAGTCACTTCATTCGTGTTTGACTCTGTGCAACCCCATGGATGGCAGCCCACCAGGCTCCCCTGTCCCTGGGGTTCTCCAGGCAAGAACACTGGAGTGGGTTGCCATTTCCTTCTCCAATGCATGAAAGTGAAAAGTGAAAGTGAAGTCGCTCAGTTGTGTCCGACTCTTAGCGACCCCATGGACTGCAGCCCACCAGGCTCCTCTGTCCATGGGACTCTCCAGGCAAGAATACTGGAGTGGGATGCCATTGCCTTCTTCAATCCACTGTATAGCACAGGGAATTATACTCAATATTTTCTAATAGGCTATAGGTGAAAAGAATCTGAAAAGTGATAAATATTATTATATACATTAATATATATGTACCATATATATATATAATTTATATATAAAATTGAATCACTCTGCTGGACACCTGAAACTAACACAGTATTGGAAATCAACTATACTTCAGATGGTATCAGGTATGTTCAGGGTGTATGGCTGTAGACTCAACTATACTTTAATAAAAAATAAAGCAAGAAAAAGAGCAGCTATTTTTGAGACATTCAAACTTTATTATACAATAGACTTTGTACTAGATGATTTTGCCTAACTGTAGACTAATATAAATGTCCTGGGCATGTGTAAAGTAGGTGAGGCTAAGCCACAGTGTTCAGTAAGTAAGGGGTACTAAACATATTTTTTTTACATGCTATTTTCAACTTATGATGTGTTTATTGGAATGCAATTTCATCATAAGCTAATGAAGATCTGTAATTAAAAATCAATAAATTATTGTAAAGTTAAATAAAATTTAAAAAATAAAATTTACAGGACAAAAAAAATCAATAAATTATTTAAAAATATAACATTTCTTCTTTATCATGTAAGGTGTTATGATGACCCACTACTTTGTACTTACTGTAAATTTTGTCATATAATGGACAGCCCTCTTTCTCAAAAGCCTTGCTTTAACCTCTAATCAGAGGAACAGTTCCCAGAGCTTTCTAAGAGGCTGTTCCCAGGTTATAATCCTCAATTTGGCTTGAATAAAATTTTCCATTTTTTTCTTAAATCAACTGATTATTTTTCACTAATAGGTCTATCTAGTTTTCAAAAGTACACACACACACATACATTTCAAAGAGAGAACAACTTACAATTTCAAGTTTTCTAAGGCAAATAAGAAAAAGGAGGGAGGGAACTCTTTCAATATCAATAATTAAGTCTCCTATTTTTAAGGTATTCTGGCCATTAATGATTTTATCATTTCTAAGAAATCTAATATTTTGTATCTCTGCTATAGCTTTCCTTTATATATATATAGGGCATGGACAGAGGAGCCTGAGGGGCTAGAGTCCATGAAGTCACAGAGTTGGACTCAACTGAGCGACTAAGCACAGCAAGCACAAGATAATCAAAGAGAAACAAATATAAAATATGTAGTTAAAAGCTTAAATAATGTTCTGGGAAAGGGCAAGTATTAATATCATTTTAAATTTATCTAAAAACAAAGAAAAACATTAATTTCAGAACAGGAACATAGAGCTACACTGGAGTATTTTCTATGTGTACTTATTCATTATTAAGTTTGAAAATAAATATAAGCATCCTTAAAGAATGTTTAATCAAGGATATAATTTGCTATATAGGAGTCAGTCAATTTAGTTCAATGTATTTTAGGTTAAAAAATCCTTTTAACACCCAAAGTATATAAGTGAACATATCAGATCAGATCAGATCAGTCACTCAGTCGTGTCCAACTCTTTGCGACCCCATGAATCACAGCACGCCAGGCCTCCCTGTCCATCACCAACTCCCGGAGTTCACTGAGACTCACATCCATAGAGTCAGTGATGCCATCCAGCCATCTCATCCTCTGTCGTCCCCTTCTTCTCTTGCCCCCAATCCCTCCCAGCATCAGAGTCTTCTCCAATGAGTCAACTCTTTGCATGAGGTGGCCAAAGTACTGGAGTTTCAGCTTTAGCATCATTCCTTCCAAAGAAATCCCAGACTGCAGAGCAACTGGACCAATGTGCCATAACTACTGAGCCTGTGCTCTAGACCCTGGGAGCCACAGTGGCTGAGCCCATGGTCTGCAGCCCATGTTCTGAAGTCTGTGCACTAGAGCCTGTGCTCTGCAACAAGAGAAGTCACTGCAATGAGAAGCCCCTGCAGTGCAACTAGAGAGCAGCCCCTGCTCACCACAACTAGAGAAGACCCCAGGCAGCAGTGAAGACTGAGCACAGCAAAAAATAAGTAAATACAATTATTTTTTGAAAGATTTAGAATGTTAAATGTGTGTGTATTAGTCTCTCAGTAGTGCCTGACTCTTTGGAACCCTGTGGACTGCAGCCCACCAGGCTCCTCTGTCCATGAGATTTTCCAAGCAAGGATACTGGAGTGGGTTGCCATTTCCTTCTCCATGGGATCATCCCAACCCATGGATCAAACCTGGGTCTCTGGCACTGAAGGCAGATTCTTTACCAACTGAGCTACAAGGGAAGCCCCCTATATATCTGAATATTACCGAAAACTAATTCCAATACATCTGCTTGATAAAAAATGTTAAATTATGGTTATAAACAACTTTGGATTAAAAGATAAATTTATGAAAATTGATACCAAATTTAGATATAGTTATTGAAATATAAGAAGTGTTCTCATTTTAGACTCATTTAGAAGTCATATTATGTATTAATTGATCACAGGCACAATGGAGTTCTTTATTGATTATATAAAGTCATTTCACACAATGTCACATATAAAGATTCAAAAAAAATTGGTGTTCTCAATAAATTAGATTAAACTTCACCACCTATTTTCAAGTTTTGTTAACTGGGAACAAGTTTTGAATATTTTGGTATTCCCTTATTTCCATTTTCATGTTGGTTTCCATACTACAGGGGCTTCCCTGGTAGGTCAGACTGTAAAGAATTCGCCTGCCTTGCAGGAGACCTGGGTTCAATCCCTTGGTCAGGAAGATCCCCTGGAGAAGAGAGTGGCTACCCACTCCAGTATTCTTGCCTGGAGAACCTCCATGGACAGAGGAACCTGGCAGGCTACAGTCCATGGGATTGCAAAGAATCGGACACAACTGAGAAATTTCATTTTCACATATAGGAATATAGTGAATGTATGATTAGAAAAAAAATCTAAAGTTTATACAGACAAGCACCTACATTTTTAAGCACAAAGTGGAATGTAAAATTAAAATTTCACATTGTTGAAGGAAAACTGGTTTAATCACAGGCTTCTATTTCTTACTTACAAAGCTCTTGAGGAAACATTTGTTACAACAATACTATTAATAATTCTTAAAAGAATGATATATTATTGCATCAAAACCTACATTTAAAAAATATATAGTTTGTATAAACCCACAGAAACTAAACTTTGTCCAACTTGAGAATTTCTTCAGTTATTGAAACACATCATCACCAGATAAGATGACAGACTTTTCAGATGGTGCTATGAGCCGAATACTTGTGCCCTTTGCTAAATTCATATGCTGAAGTCCCAACACACAATGCGAAGATACCTGGACATAGAGCCTTTGAGGGGTAATTAGGTCAGGAAGGCAGAGCCCTGGTCTGATAGGATTAATGCTTTTATAAGGAGAGATATCAGAAAATTCTCTCCCCCATCTCTCTCTCTTCCTCTCCCTCTCTCTGTCAGGTGAAGATACAGTGAGAGGGTGGCCAGGTGCAAAAGAGCTCATGTCAGAAACTCTCCATGTGGACACCCTATCTCAGAATACCAGCCTCCAAAACTGTGAGAAAATAATTATCTGTTGTTTAAGCCAGGCAGTCCCCGGTGTTTGATTATGGCAGTTTAAGCTAAGACATGCTACCACCACCACACTCTGGTTTCACCAGTTATGCCTTTGTCTCTGAGAAATTTGGGCAAAGGGCAAGTCTCTGCCTTTTATTCTAAATTTCTGAATGGAAGTGGGAAGAATGAAGAATAAGATGTGCAGGTTTGCTATCTTAGTCTTTCTTCTCTCTTCTATATCCTCATTACACATGATTTTATTTTTTTTATATTGAATGATTCAACATTATTCACTATATTGTTTCAAATTTTAAAATATACTTAAATATAATTGATTTAATATGCCCAGACATTATCATAAAAAATTTCATTTTATTAGGTTCCAACAATGTGCCAAGAGCCAATAGTGGAAAATACAAAAGATACAGAACCAATACCATATAATCTTCACATATATCCAAAGAAAAAGATATAGTCAGCCTTGTACTCATGATAAAAATTAAACCTTAGCAAAGTTAAGCAAAGTTTTCAATGTCATGTGTCTAGTTAATGGTAATGCTGAGATTTATAGTTAATTTTATTAGATTCTAAGTTTGCTGAAATTATGAAGAATGTAAGGATTCCTTCCTAGGGAATGCCAGGGAAGTAGCCCTTGTATGTTATACTAAGCTTCTTCAGAAACATAAAGCCCTGCCTGTTCTTTCTCCAAAATGAGAAATGGGCCTATTCATGGGCATTCCTTGCCCTCTCTGATTCTTTTCTCCTTGCATAAAAATGAAAATCCACTTTTTCGCCTTGGTTTCAATCTAAACAGTTTAAGATTTTCAACACGATCATCACATTTTTATTTAGCTTTTACTGCTATAAACCATCTTTATCTCAGCTTGTGACATGTTGTTTCTATTTCTACAACTTAAAACACTTTCCAATGTAACAAAAAGAATAATCTAACTGGTTATGTTCATGAATTTTATTTTCTCTTTATTCCTTGTATTCTCAATTTTCTAGATATGATTATGTTTCATTACATTTATTTTGCCATTTTCAGTGTCTAATAAATACAGAATTAAATAAAATTTAATAATATATGTACATATAAATGATATTCCATAAGAAACATGATCTGACCAATTCACTGGCATATATTTTAATTCCTCATCGTCATTGTTTGTTACATTTAAATACAGAAATAAAAGTTCCTGATACTTCAACGGATACTCTTAAATAGGAACAGGCTAGCAAAGGCAAAAATGGCTTGCAAAAATTTTCTTTAATAGAAATACAGATTAAAAAAAAAGTCAAGGACAACTCAGAAAGGAATTTGGTAGGAATTTAGACTAATTTTCAAGCAAAAATGAAAACACTCATTATCTCCAAAAAAAAAAAAAAAAAAGAGGATCCATGAATCTTGAATGGAATATTACAAACAGAATATGCAAATAGTAAGCCTAACAGGAGTCATGATCCATACACTGAGCAGCTAAAGAACTGTCCCAACACAAACCAGGCAGGAAAATGATTAGCTCTCTGCAGAAGGTAAATAAGAATCACTGGATGCTTATGGAAAACAGGAAGGAAAAGAGTAAAAGTAGAATAATGAAAATCTTCAAAGTAAGACCACCAGTTCTTTTCATGAGATTGTATTATTGTTGACATAAATACACTACCTCTCACTGGGTAATGATTCTTTTGCAGCTATCAACAACAGTTTACTCATGTTACTTAATTGCATCTAAGAAATGTAAAGGAAAATGAGATGTCTAACTTTTGATTAGTAGATTTTAAATCCCTGCTGTATAAAGACTGATCCATGGGTCCTGGAGTAAAGGTGGTAATGGAGAGGAAATGGAGTTGATCCTTAAAAAAAACAAATACATGAGATCAACATAAAATCTGTATAAATCACTCAATTCTTGGGACCATTTTTAACTGCAGCATAAATGAGGTTTCTATGATTGAGAAGTGTTCTTACAGTTGATTCCCAGAATTCTAGCAGTGTGGTTTATGATTTCCAGGAAGAAGGTTATAACACATTATACTGGGGAAACTGGTTGAGAGGGAAAAAAAAAAAAAGACCTAAAGGTTCTGCTGGCAAGGGAATGAACCTTAGTGATGAACCTGATACTCCCAGAAGGAAATTCTAATCTTTCAGTAGGAAAAGCATTAACTGAGATCTCATATAATGCACATATTTAGTTTTCCAACAATATAATTATACAAATATGTACACACAAACCTGGACACAATCCTAATAAGTGTAATTCAACTAGAACCATTAGCTCTTTAGTCCCCTACTCTTAAATAGAGATAAGCAAGCAAAGGCAAAAATGGCTTACAAAAATTTTCTTTAATAGAAACACAGATTAAAAAAAAAAAAAAAAAAGGAAAAACAATTCTTAGAAAGGAATTTGGTAGAATTTTAAGACTAATTTTCAAATGAAAATTTAAAAACTCATTATCTCCAGGAAAAAAATAAATAAATAAATAAAGGATCCATGAATCTTGAATGGAATACTAAAAACAGAATATGCAAATAGTAAGATGGAGCTCTTGAAAATTATAATAGAAATTTTAAAAAATAAACAAAGTTATTAGAACAGAGTTAGTGAAATAAAGAGAAGTAAAAATTAGAAGAGCTGGTTTAAATAAATTAGAAAATCATCCCAGACATCCAACATCTCAATAGCAGGAGTTTCTGAAAGAAAACAGTAAAACAAAAAGAAGAAAGTGTCAAGGAAGTAGCACAAAACTAAGAATTATAAGAATTAAAGGATTTCAGCTTCCAAATAGAAAAGGTTGATAGAGTAGACAGCACAAACACTCTACAAAGTGAATCCAGAAAAGAAATCTATTTCTGGATTTTCTGTGAACTAGACATACTCAAGGATTCTTGCTATAAAGCACCAAAAGTGCTACAGAAGGCAAAATATTAAAATGATTAAAAGGGACTAAAAGAAAATAAGGACAATCATTTCTGAAGTAAACAGGAACTGTGATCTTGAATATCAGGAGTGAAAACTGAAGACACTGCTAGTCTCTAGTATCTACATACATTATTTTATCTTAGAGTTTTGGTTCATGAAAAGATAACAAAAGAATATTCTTGAACACACACAGTAAGAAGCCTCATTGTAGATCATATTGTATAAAGTTAGGACTTAGGAAAAGTTACATGGGGAAGGTGAAACAGCAAAAAAAAAATTAAAAGTGATACTCCTTGATGGTTCAGTGGGTAAAGAATCTGCCCACAATGCAGGAGACAGAGGACACTCAGGTTCAATGCATGGGTTGGGAAGATACCTCAGTGAAGGAAATGGCAATCCACTCCAGTATTCTTGCCTGAAAAATTCAATGGACAGTGACATCTGATGGGCTACAATCCAATGAGCCGCAAAGAGTTGCACACAACTTAGTGACTGAGCATAAATGCACTCAAATGAAAATACTGTCTCAAGTTTGGTTGTAGGCTGTCTGTGTCTGAGAACCAGTGTTGATAGAAGTTAAGACCCTATAACATGGTTTAGGAGATAAACACAGTTGGACACAACTGAGCAGATGTCCTACAGAGATCAGAAAAAAAAAGGAGTCTTATTCTTTTTGATGATTACATTTCAAAGGAATGGCTCTCAAGTCCTTGAAAGAGTCCCTATATATGCTTTGCTATGCAAAGTTGCTTCAGTCCTAACTCTTTGCAACCCTATGGAATATAGCCCACCAGGCTCCTCTGTCCATAGGGATTCTTCAGGCAAGAATACTGGATTGGGTTGCCATGTCCTTCTCCAGGGGATCTTCCTGACCCACGGATTGAACGCACATCTCTCATGTCCCCTGCATTGGCAGGAGGGTTCTTTACCACTACTGCCACCTGGGAAGCCCTTGAGAAAGAGTCCCAGGTTGTTGTAAAAGACACATACACATATCAAGGGCATCAGGAATGGATTTACAATTGCAAGTGTTCTAAAGTAAATACTCTAAGAAAAAGGAAGAAGGGGTCCCTCAGGTTCTGTCTAGCATAAACAGTATATAGTTTTAGCAGTCTTGAACTTTCCTAGGTGGAACTAAAGGAAAGTTTTGAGAAAGTCATTTCCTAGGCAGGTTGATAAGAAGTCTAGGGGTCCCCAAGGACAGAGGGGTTTGGAATTCTCAAGGAGGAAGAAAGGAAAACCTTTTTTGTCCCTCTACATTCCTTAGGATTATATAACAATAATGTATCCTGCTTGAGGACAGTTTCTGGAAAAAACCTTCTGACTAATCCTATGATCTTAAAATGTAAATTATGGGAATAGGTCTAGTGAGGTCTTTACAACCTCCAGACATTCTTTTGATTTACTTTAATAACTAATTAGACAGTATATAACTCCATGGCTAACACTAGCAAGGGGGTACTCTTTCTGCCCCCTTCTGATGCCTATGTCAGAAGCTTTCTCTATCTCCTTTATACTTTAATACAACTTTATTACACAAAGCTCTGAGTGATCTAGCCTCATCTTTGGCCCCAGATTGAATTCTCCTCCAGAGGCCAAGAATCCCGACATCTTTTCTGTGGGTCAGCAACAACCTTTCAGTTTTGTTATCCTATGAACATTTCTATAGGCTGGTAGAGGCCATGCTAGAGTTGGGTCAAGTCTCTTAGTGGAGATGATTGATACCATCATTGGTGTTGAGAGATCTGAACTTCTCCTGTGATTTCCATTTTCTGAGCTTTAATTTCCCAGGTCAAGATAAAGGTTAAGAAGCAAATAATAATACTCTAGTTCCCAGTCGGTGCTAGTGGTAAAGAACCCGCCTGCCAATGCCAAACACTTAAGAGATGCAGGTTCAAAATCCCTGGGTTGGGGAAGACCCCCTGGAGGAGTGCATGGAAACCCACCCCAATATTCTTGCCTACAGAATCCCATGGACAGAGGAGGCTGGCGGGTTACAGGCTGTGGGATCACACAGAATCAGACCTAACTGAAGCAACTTAGTATGCACAGTTCTAGCTTTAAGAAATTCTTCTTATCTTATAGTTGTGAGACAAGTTTTCTGAATGACAAACTCAATTTTTAATATTTTGGGCAGCTGGTAAAAATAAAAATTGAGTTCATAATGTTAAAGGTCTCATATCAAATATACAGATGGCATGGTTTAGGAAAGAAAAGAAGCCAATGAACTGAAAAGGAGGTGTCTATTTCAGTATTTGTAAGTATGGGAAACCAAGTCTTCCTAAGTTCTCTCGCCTCATTGATGATTAATCTCTCTATTCAAAACTTTATTCCCTTTCTTGTCTTTTTCTTGTTCCCTCAGAACTGATGTCTATCAAAGAAAATGGGGGATTAAAACCAAGTAGGACCCTGACGGGTCTTTCTGGGTATAAAAATTCCTCTGTGTCTTCTGGTTCTTGATAGAAAAAAAGTCTTTAGTCTCCTAGGCCTTGGCTCCAAGTTCCAAACAGCAGACTCAAGCAGTTATTGATTAGACTCAACCATTCGTTTTTCCTGAAGTGATATAGATAACAATCTGATGTATATCTCGGAGTTATGCTGCAGAAATTTATAGCTCCCATCCAGTGGAGGATTGTAACTACACACTGACCACAAGCACTGGACCCGGACTGGTTGGAAGCAGAAGGTTGATGATTGAGATTCCTGAAACATCACCCTGTTATTTCACCACCAACCAATCAGAAGAAGACCCACAAGCTGAACAGGCACCCTACAAACCTTCCCCAACACTGCCTTTAAAAGCCCTTGCCAATAGGGAGTTCAGGTCTTCTGAGCATGAGCTGTCTTTCCTCCTTGCTTGGCACCTACAAATAAACTTCAACTTTGCTGCAAACACCTGCACTCCAAGTTTGGCTTTCTGCTCTGTAAGCACACAGTCTCTTGCTCTGGAACATATGTAAAACCCTCAAATTGTATTAAGATTCCTTTGTCATTGGGAGCAGACTTCCCTCCACATTCTGAGGAAGTATGGTAGAGTTCATGGATGGGTCATTTAATACATCTGAGGCCATACACTTCTTTATACACTTGCAGTCCACTCCCCGATTCCCACTGTGGCTCTGGTATTGACCATATGACTTTGTTTGGGAAACCGGATATTAGAAAAAAACACAAGCAGAAGGATGAAAAAGTCCTTGCTCACTTTTACTTCTTTTGCATGCTCCTCTGCATTTATCACGAAAATATATCTAGACAAGTTTTCTTAAAAAGACAGACCAAGTGAGGCAGAACTGAAGGGTTTAATCAAGGCCCAATGTGAAACTGTGATTTATAAGAAATATATGTTTTGTCTTTGTCCCATTTCTAACATAGAGCTCCTAAAACGTTTATGATTTCCTAAGTGATGAGAACCACACAAGTGTATTTTGGTACAAATAAGGTAACTTCTGGAAAGCACCTAAGAATGGGAGGTGGCTGCCTGGAGAGTCAACCATGTGATTATAGGGTCAGAGCTTTCAGTCCTACCCACTGACCCCAGGGGAGGGGAAAGGATGGGAGGTTGAATCAACAGCCAGTGGTCAATGATTTGATCAATCATACCTGCATAATGAAGCCTCTATTAAAAACAAAACCAAACAAAATGACTAGGTTCAGAGAGTTTTCAGGTTGGTGAATATATAGAAGTTTCAGGAGAGTGGAGCACTTGGAAAGGGCATGGGTGCTCTGCACCCTTTCCCCATGCTTTACTCTGTGCATCTCTTCCAACTGAATGTGTCTGAGTTACATCCTTTTATGATAAACTGGCACTCTAATATGCAAAATGGTTCTGAGTTCTCTGAGCTGCTCCAGCAAATTACTGAACCCAAGATGGGGGTTTTTGGAACCTCTGTTCTACAACTGATCAGTCAGAAGCACGGGAGATAACTTGGAATTACTAGAGGAGTCTGAAAAGGTAGGAGTGGAAGGCAGCAGTCTTATAGGACTGGGCCCTTAACTTGTGGGATCAGATGCTATTTCCAGATGGATAGAGTCAGAATTGGAGCTTTCCAGGTGGTGCTAGTAGTAAAGAACCTGCCTGCCAAAGCAGGAGATAAAGGAGACATGGGTTCAATCTGTATGTCAGGAATATCCCCTGGAGGAGGGCATGACAACCCACTCCAGTATTCTGGCCTGGAGAATCCCCATGGACAGAGATGCCTTGTGGGTATAGTTCATAGGGTCACAAAGAATCAGACGTGACGGAAGTGACTGAGCATGCAGGCGTGCAGTGTCAGAATTGAGTTATTTGGTGCTGTGGGGGTAAAACCCCCACCACTGGACTTGCAGTGCTATTTACTACCATCCTAAGCAGTCATCTCTCAGCACAGTCTCTCAGCCATCTCGCATCTCTCAGTCAGCTCTCATCTTGCCAACTGACTAAGACACAGGAACAAGCCCAGATCAGGCTAGCGTTAGAGTACACAAGTGCTCCTTGCAGTCCCACTGAAAAAGCAGCTGGGATATGTGTAAAAAGCACATTGATATACATTTCTGGATGTAACCCTGGCAGCAATCTCTCTTCTTCCAGAAGTAAGCAAGAGACTTAGCTTAAATGATATCAGGTTAAAGGACATGTCCAAGATGTCACATTTAGTTTGCTTCATATACATTTGAGTCTTAAAAAAAACTCTGCTATGTCTCCTTTTCCTCTTCTTTATCTGTTTCTTACTTTCCTTTTTTTTTCTTTTTTCCTCCCTTTCAATGAATAATTAACAACTTGGCCTCCATAGTATTAAACAAAAATCCTTCCACAATTAAACATTAAAATCATGGTTGGAATCAACTCTACAATATATTTTACACAAAATGCCCCATGGTATTATGCTTAAACTTAAAAATAACTAGTGAATGCCCATAAGTTAAATTATGAAAAGAGAAAAATAATATTTTCACAAGTGTATGTAAATACTTTAAATACATTATTAATGCATTTAAAAACAACCAATCACTTTTGGGAGATAATAATTAATGCAAAGAGTAAATATACTTGGAGGGCATTTTCATTTAATTAAATTGATACTGAATATATTCAGCCATTACATTACTAAGCATGTTAAAAACCTACAATTTACTATGCAAAATAACAGTATATTTGAATAAGCAAATACAAGAGAGACTTTATTTAGATTTTCCCATTTTGTTTTACATTTTGGGGAACTAAGCCTACTTGGTATAACGAGAAAGAGGTGATTATCTATTTTTCCTTATAAAATATTTATTTTTATTTCTTCCTACATTCAAAGATTGTATTTAATCAATAAAAGGCAGAAATAAGTGTAGAACTTTTTTCTTGTATTATTTTAAAAATCAAAATTTTTAAAATTCATAAGTACTAGTTATTTTCTAGGATTTACAGAGAATTTTTTAATTCTCTGTATTAAAGGTTAATTTACACATACACATATATAATACACATAGGATATACATATGTAATATACTACTACTGGGGAAAGAGAGTGCTATTAAACATCACATTCAGCTCTAAATTAACAAAGTATTCCTGTAATGAAAATTGTGTATCCTAAAATTTATTTTATAAATACCACTACCGTAAAAATCCTTTTGAGATAAACAATTACTCCTCTCTCAATCAGCCCCTCCTCTCCAGGTGCCATACACATGCTATACAGATTAAGTTTTAAAAGACCGTGATTACTTGTTTCTGATTTACACTTAAATCAAAAAATTTGAGTAAATGCATAAACTGCTGTTTCTTAAGATTTTTATCTGAATGTACAAAATCTGGATATATACCTCCCATGAAATTTTGTTGTGAAAAGAAGTAATTTGGTAAGTACACCCCACTAGCCTAAGAACATATGAGGCTTCCTAAAGCAGTTTTACTTCTGCTGGTTAAAAGAAAATGTATAATAACTGTAATACAACAGGAACTGTGCTAGGCCCTGGAAGTGGAGAGACGAAATACACAAAACATGCTCCCTGTAGGATGTCACAGCCTCGGGAGGAAAGCAGACAGGCACTCACAATTATAATGGACAAAAGTACATATTATATTTGAAAAACTCAACACGCTGTATAGGAACTCTTCCCACCAAGAGAGATCTTACTAAAGCAATTAGTCACTTGGAATTGAGAGAGAGAGAGAGAAGGCAAGGCAACACAGAAGTTGGCTTCATTCACCAAGATGTGAACTAAATGCTGGTCCAGACTTTAAATGTGAATTTTGAGAAGGAGAATGACCTAGAACTTCGTCAAAGGATTGTTACTTCATATTAGGTTTAGTCATTCACAGAGAGTGCAAAGAACTATAAAGGGTGGAGAAGTAGAATTCTGTTTTCAGGATCTTTAAGTAGCTATCCTGTGTAAGCCAAATAGAGATATAATGCACATAATAAAAAAAAATTATAAAATTTATGTAGAAATAATACCATGTGGTGGCTTAGTGATATTATGCACAACTGTTTCATGGACTCATGCAGCTGGAAGAGGGAGAACAATCATTGAATTTAACCACTTCATACATTACAGACTACTTGAGAAGTTAATAATTTGCCCAAGGTCAAGCAATGAGTCTTCTTGGTTTTTAGTTCAATTTGTCCACTTTCTGACTCTAATGCGAGCTCAGAGGTAAAAGAGAAGTAATCCTATCTCATCTGGAGGGAAAAAAAAAAAGGAAGCAAATATTTTTCAGAAGTCTTATTTGGCCTGTAATTTTACTGCCTTCTCCATTATGCTTCAGAGAATCTGACATAGAAGCTTTGAAAGCAGTAAGTTCTGAACACAAAAATAGAATGTCTATGGTTTTATTCATATTTAGGAGCAGCAGTATGAAGGAAGTGAAGCTGCAGCTGTACTTTTCCACGTTACTTAGCAACTGGTATGAGTCAAGAAAAATCACTGAGACTCACAGGCACTGGAGGGAGCATGACAAATGCCAAAAAAAAAAAAAAAAAAATCCTACTGGGTGGGTATACCTGTCGACTTTCAATATGCTATTAACCAATAAAATAAGGGTCATTCCTACATTAACGATGTAAATTCAATTTTAAAGGCTGGCAGTGACTGCATAGGGAGGCTCCCACAGGCACAGTGCCTGTCAGATAGATTCTCTGGTCAGATTTATTAAACTGAATTATTAGGCAAATATTTCCGGCCTGAAACACTGATTCACTTTACAGAAGATAAGTTTGCACATTTTTATTGATGTATTTTGGGGAAAACTTATTAATAGTGTGTTTATGGTTTGCCAAAATGAAAAATAGGAAATGTTTTAAGATATTTAAAGTGTCTTAAAAATCACCATATCTGAATATGCACAACTAAAATACAAAAGACTTTTAGGTAAGAAGAAATAAAGGCTAAAAAATGAGATATAAAAAATTCAAGAAGGTACAAGGGTAATCATAATGTATGACTTAGTTGGTATTTAGAAAAGTATTTTGCTTTTGAAAGTAAGAAATACTTTCTGAAAACACAGAGGAAGAAATTATTTCCAAATAGGACACTATAATATTTAAAATTTGAGAGAATCACAGATTACATGAAAAAATACATACTATGAAATAATTTTTAAAATCCTAGAAAGAAAACATTTCAGCAATTTTGTAGGGACCCAAAATATATTGAATTTGTTTATACTGCCACACAGACAGAATTTATCTGTAAACATAAATTGTAAAAGTTAAAAGGTGTTATTTCAGCGATTGTGATCTATAAAAATTTTATATCAATACAATTTGTCAACAACTTAAACTAAGCTTTTTCTTTCTCCAAATGCAAAACATATGGGCCATTCCAAAATCAATCTCTGAGCTAACCACAACCCTCTTCCATCACTGCCTTCACTTCACCAGATAACAAGTGTTGGCCCCATCTTTTGTTATATGAACTACAAAAATAGCCTTCTAGTGATATCACTACTGCTTTCCCTAATGTCCTTCAGAAATCTCCAGAAAGAGTCAGAGTGATGTTTATAAGACACATCATATACATATTGGGGCAGATCCGCTGGAGAAGAAAATGGCGACCCACTCCAGTATTCTTGCCTGGAAAATCCCATGGACAGAGGAGCCTTGCAGCCTATAGACCACGGGATCGCAAAGAGTTGGACAAGACTGATCGACTTAGCATACACACATATATATATCATTAGATCAATCACTTCCTTTTGATTGTTTCAAATGTTCTGTATAGCTCTCTAACTTCATCTCATAAACCACTTACTAAGCTTAGCTATTTCAGCCTTTTTTATTTTATTCTAGAATCCCTCAGGATCTGGATGTAGGTTTAAAATTACTTTTCACTATTATTTTTAATTCCTTCCAACACGTGCATTCAGATTTTCCCTACAAAAAGCCTCACTTTACCTCAGGGACTATTTTATTTGCTGTTCTCTCTGACTGGCATATTTCTACCTTATATCCCTGAAGACAGGGTCTCAACTCAAATATTTACTCTTTAGAGATTTCTCCATCCCTCCAAATGCTAAACAGGTTCTTCTCCTAAATAGCTACTATAAAATATGTTGTTGTTTAGTCACTCAGTCCTGTCTGACTCTTTGCAACCCCATAGACTTTAGCCTACCAAGCTGCTCTGTTCATGGAATTCTCCAGGCAAGAACACTGGGGTAGATTGCCATTTCCTTTTCCAGGGGATCTTCCTGACCCAAGAATCGAACCCATGTCTCCTACATTGGCAGGTGGATTCTTTATCATTGAGTCACCAGGCAAGCCCACTGTATTACATATACCACCTTTTAACTTATTTTTGAACATACTGATGTCATACTAAATTATTTGTTTTTATTTGTTTATTGTCCCTATGCCCCTATCAATTTGCAAGGCTCTTGAGAATAGAGTTTTCTTAGGAATGGTTCACTGTTATCAAGAATCTATGAGTTGCACATTTTGCATCAATAAATATTAGATGAATACATGGCTAGTGATTAATACATGCATTGATAGAGTGGAAATAGACAATAAAGCATAGGACATGATGTGAAATGAAAGAAGTAGACAAAAAAGAATATTAGAACATTTAAATGCTGGCTTTCAAACTGTAGGCACGGAATAGCTGTTCTCGTTCACAAAGGAAGCTTTAGGGCTAGGTCCTGATGACTCAGGCTCTTTTCTCCATTGGGGCAAATGCAGAAACCTTGTGTTGAGATGACAGCATCATAAAATGTTGGTGACTTTTATCAGCTTATATTCATTAAGTGGCCAAGGAGAAAGAAATGAGTTTTCCTTTGTTAAGAAGTTAAATAAATATGTGTCCTGAATTCATTAATCTGTGGACAGACTTTGCGAAGTCAACCCAACCATCTAAATTATACACAAAATGTTGAGTGTACATGTATTTCTCTGAGAAGAGTACTCACAGTTTTGTTGGAACTTCAAAGGCATCCTTCAACTCATTGTTGTCATGATAGCTTCTTTCAAACTCACAAAATAAGCAAACTAAACAAAGGCCAGAACAAAGATAAGACACCGTTGTTTATATATATGTAGAAGAATTTCACACCAAATTAGAATGAGTGACATGAAATTAAATTAAAATCCAAGTTGCATAGTTGCTGCTGCTAAGTCGCTTCAGTCGGGTCCGACTCTGCGTGACCTCATAGATGGCAGACCACCAGGCTCCCCTGTCCCTGGGATTCTCCAGCCAAGAACACTGGAGTGGGTTGCCATTTCCTTCTCCAATGCATGAAAGTGAAAAGTGAAAGTGAAGTCGCTCAGTCGTGTCTGACTCTTAGCAACTCCATGGACTGCAGCCCACCAGGCTCCTCCGTCCATGGGATTCTCCAGGCAAGAGTACTGGAGTGGGTCGCCAGTGCCTTTTCCACTAAGTTGCATTACTAATCTTCAAAATCCTCCTATGGTACATATTTGGTATATTTTATCTTCAGATATGCAGTTGCTACACTCTATAGCAGAGAGTATGCCTTTAGTTCCTTTAGAGGAATTAAAGAACCTCTTGATGAGGGTGAAAGAGGAGAGCTAAAAAGCAGCTTGAAACTCAACATTAAAAAAAAATTAAGATCATGGTATCTGGTCCCATCACTTCATGACAAATAGATGGGGGAAAAGTGGAAATAGTGACGGATTTAATTTTCTTGGGTTCCAAAATTACTGGGGATGGTGACACAGCCATGAAATTAAAAGACGCTTGCTCCTTGGAGAAAAGTTTTTCCAGAAGTCATGTACAGATAAAAGAGTTGGACCATAAAGAAGGCTGAGCACCAGAGAATTGATGCTTTTGAACTGTGTTGCTGGAGAAGACCCTTGAGAGTCCTTGGACTGCACGGAGATCAAACGAGTCAATCCTAAAGAAAATTAACCCTGACTTTCATTGCAAGGATTGATGCTGAAGCTGAAACTCTGATACTCTGGTCACCTGATGTGAAGAGCCGACTCATTGGAAAAGACGCTGATTCTAGGAAAGATGAAGACAAAATAAGCATGTGGCGAGGATGAGATGGTTAGATAGCATCACCAACTCAATGGATACAAATTTGAGCAAACTGAGAGCTAGCGGAGGACAGAGAGCCTGGCATGTTGAAGTTCACCGGGTCGCAAAGATTCGGACATGGCTTAGCTACTGAAGAACAACAACATATTTTATCTGTTTCAGAGAGAGCATCTTCTGCATTTATTCATTTGCATTTAACATATGAAGTACTGAGGTTCTGAAACTAATTCATCTCTTTGCAAAGAATTTAATAATATTACTCTGCTGCTACTGCTACTGTTAAGTCACTTCAGTCGTGTCCGACTCTGTGTGACCCCATAGACGGCAGCCTACCAGGCTCCCCATCCCTGGGATTCTCCAGGCAAGAACACTGGAGTGGGTTGCCATTTTAATGAAAAAAAAAAAAAAAAAAATCACAGAGGATAGGAAACCTCATGTGCCCAGTATATTCATTTATTTAGAATACTAGAGATAATAGGGGTTGTGACTAAGAGCACAGTTTCCAAAACAGATTCTCAACTTTTCAATGTTTTAAATCACAATTTACTAAATAAATGTCAATTTTACTAATTCTACTTTCCTAAATATATGCAACTAATAGTAAGAGAGTTTTAAGTGTTTTGACAAAAAAAATTAAAGGTGATGGGATAACTGTAATATTTCCCATGGAAGATGATTTCTTAGTATGATTTCAGCTTATATGGTAATTTTTACAGTGTGGCACTACCATGCAAAGAGCTGCATTATTAAATAAAAACTAGTTAATCAATATAATTTTATTATATCATTATCATCTGCCTTAGCCATTTTTAAGCTTTTTTTTTTTCTACTGTTGGATTTCATCTTGCTTGTGCAGATTTGCAAAAGTACTTTGTTAATTAAAGTACCTAATCTTTTTATGTTAAAATAATTAAAAACACATTCCCTTTTCAGATGTTAGCTCATTCTTGAGCTTGAGCATGGAATTTTTTATGTAGACATTTAGAAATTTTAATTAATGAAATTGTTTAGACTTTCCTTTTTAGCTTCTGTACTAGGTATACTAGTTAGAAAGTGATTGAGAAATTAACTTCTATATTTCTTATTTTATTATCTATAGAGATTAATACTTACCTCCCACAGTTATTATGAGAATTAAATGTGTATAAATGTGCTAGCTTTATAACATAGGAAGAATTATATATCAAAGTTATTTCTATTAGACATTGAATGAGAGCTAAAATTTCCTTAAAAGGCTCACAGACTCCTGGGACACAGAAGAGTGATGGAGCTTTAAGAGTGGTAAGGGTTAGGACTGAGATAAAAAGCACATGGGACTAACGGAGCATCCATGATCATGAACCAATCCATATGGCTGGCACCAGAGAAGTGATCCCAGAGAAGGTGATAATCACACTTAAATGAAGTAAAAAAAAAAAAAAAAAAAGACTTTTAAAAATTGTGACAATAGGATGTGCAAAGAGAAAATGTATAAACAAAGAATGACAAAATTTGGAAAGTACATGTGGTTGAGGATGACGAAGTAAACTATCTGAGTGTTGGAATTAATGCTCCAAACGCTCCAGTAAAGAAATAAAAGGCTGCATTATACAGTGTCAGGTAAATCATTATAGGGACAACTGAAAGATTTTGAACAGAGGATGATCAAAGACATATTTTCAATTTAGAAAAATCAACCTGGACATGAAATAAAGATTGACTCAAGTTAAAACAAGACACAGCAAAACTAGGATGTCAGAAGCAGTTGGAGGAATGATCAACATTAAAGATGATGGGAACCTGAATGAAGGCAGTAGTAAAGGCTATGTGGACTGGGGAGGAACTGGGGAGATAATAAGAAAGTAAACTTACAGACTTGACTGAACTTAAAGGTGAATTCCTAAGAGGAAAGATCTGATTATGGAATTTAGTAGCATCCAATGTTATTAAAATATATGTTCCCCCCTTTTTTTTTTTAAAAAAAAAATACTACTTTTAAAAGTAGGTTTAGCAGTATCTCTTTTATTTCAACTGTATGCCACATATTTAAGTACAGACAAAGACATTTTCCTATGAAGATAACCCGGAGGAATTTTTTTAGAAAAAGTGATGAATTGCATAACAGCACTTTATCTCAAAAGGTTTAAGTTTCTATAACAAAGAAATTCTCAGCTCTTGAGAGCACAGTGTGACATTCTGGGGACATCTGATTCATTTGCATCTCAATGCCCTTTTCATGAGGACCCCCAGGAGAAAGTAGTGTCTGACTTTAGTATGAGGTACAGTGTAGTTCTCCTTAGCAATTGTTTTGTTTCTATCTCATGGATGTTGTAAATTTTACAACTTAGAAGCTTTTTAATTTGTAAGTCAGATCTATTTTTGTGGCTTATCTATGGTAAACTTGTGGGTTATTATGACATTTTCCCCCTTTTTTTCAATACCATTCTTTTCCTACATCCTTTTTTTTTTTTTTTCTGAAATGGCACTCTTACCTTTTCATTTTATGCATCCTTGTAAGATAGCTAAAATAATTTTGGGAACAATATGTGACATGTATAACAGATAAAAATCATTCCCATGGCTTGATTCTTTCTGCATTGAGAACGGTGTTTTCTATTCATTAAAGGTTGAAGGGTCCTTTCTATCCCTTCTGTACATTCTGTCAAATCCTCCCATGCAGGATCACCTTCCAAGAGTTGATGTTTTGGACATAAACTTTATGGAAAAGTACCTGAGGTACACAGTTACTACCTCTATGACTCTGAAAGCTTTATCCAGTTCCTTCCAAGAAGTATGTTTCAGAAAATGATGGATGTTTTTTGATAAACGTGGAGAACAGCCACTGGAGGTGCTCACCTACTATGGAGACCTACACCCTTCCTCTCAATGTAATCAGACTCTGGGCTGCGCCCTCTCAGTTAGTAAGGCTGAGGTATAAGTGTGTATTAAAGCAAAAGTCTCACTGATACCACTGTTTTACATTCCCTGGGTATTGCTAAATGCTCTTCACAAAACTACTGAGAATTTCAAATTCACCATGGCATGGAATAGTGATTTAATTAAAAAGAATTTCTGCTTTGATAACTTAGCTGTCTTTAAAAATCACATTCCTTATTTCTGTTTTTTGGCTATATAGGAGCTAAAAGAACATATTTGAAAATCTTTGAAATATAATTGATGGTGACAGAGAAAATCATATAGCTTTGAACTGGAGCGGAAAAATGACAAATCTATTACATGGGATTTTTTTTTCTCACTCTCCATCTGTAGGTATTTGGTCCTAATATGGATATAATTCACATAAAGACAGCATTGTGATACAACTATTAGGGCTTAAAAGTCTGCTACTAGAAAGTGAAACATATATTGTGAACAACATGAGAGTGCAAGAGACTCTCTTAAGAAAATTGTGACATTTTCTTCCAATGTACTGTCTTTAGGGTAGAAGATGCTCCATTCATATTTTACCTTCTCAGGGTTAAAAAAAATGGTTGGAAATAAAATACGTTGGAAACAAGTTCTATTCTGTTCTCAGTACTAGAGCTTGCTAAACTTTTTCTCTTAATTAAGAATGAAGATCAGTGAAATAAATTATTTCCATTTTTGGCATATTACCTTCTTTACATCAAAGTGCAATTTCTCACATTTTTCTTCTAAAATATGAAATGAATGATACATGATGATATATTAATTGGTGTGACATTTAAACGGGCTCCTCTACCATAGGAAAAAAAAAAAAGTAAGTAAGAAAAAAATCTCTAAACATGGGTTCTGGTAGGTCATATGGGAAACTAAATGGTCTCTCTTCCCCAGAAGCATGAGCTTTCAAGGGATTTGGGTTATTTTTCTTATTTATTAGTACCTAGAGAAAGTAATGGATCTTGTAGCCACAGCTTCTCTATGTTTGTTAAACTCTGATTTTTTTCTAAAATAATGATAACAAAAGTAAATTAAAATAATATGCTTAAAGGCTTTTGAGATATATGTGAGAATTATAGAACATGATGGCTGAACTTGGTTCCATTCTCTATTGATTCCAATTCTATGGCACTTCCCTTTTATCACAAAACACACTCTAACAATCTTTGGGCAGTTCGGTGCAACTGGGGCATGGATAAAACTGGTGAAGAATGACTTCATAAAGGCACTAGATGGGTTGGAAAACAAAACATCCAATTAAAAAAAAAAAAGTATAAATGGCTGTTGAGTTTATGAGTTTAGTCTTTCCTGCTTTGACACTGAGAGAATACAGGGATTTTGGAGAGCAGTAAAGTTTTCTCTGGGGCCTGTGTAGACAGCTGACAGCCTGCTCTTAAATGCAAGGAACTAGAGCCAAACTCCGTTGTCTTCGAAGTTGCAAGGTTTCCACAGCGAGGGGTACTCTCTTCAACAGTCTCAAGTTTCCAGGAGCCCACCCCACAAATAACAGCCCACCAAAGGCACCCCAGTACCAAAGAGGGTAAATAGGCAGAGTTATCAGAACATACAGTCTGTGAAACCAAAGTATTTAATGAGAGGACTGAATAAAACAAGGGGCAGGGGGTGGGCAGAGGACAGGAAAAGAAAATGAGGAGATCAGTGAGCAGCACAAAAATCTAAAACTCAAACCAAAACAAAAAACAAAAAAACACACCGCCACATCCTAGCAATCAGTTCAGTTCAGTCGCTCAGTCATGTCCAACTCTTTGCGACCCCATGAACTGCAGCACGCCAGGCCTCCCTGTCCATCACCAACTCCCAGAGTCCACCCAAATCCATGTCCATTGAGTCGGTGATACCATCCAACCATCTCATCCTCTGTTTTCCCCTTCTCCTCCTGCCCTCAATCTTTCCCAGCATCAGGGTCTTTTAAAATCAGTCAGTTCTTTGCATCAGGTGGCCAAAATATTGGAGTTTCAGCTTGAACATCATTCCTTCCAATGAACACCCAGGACTGATTTCCTTTAAGATGGACTGGTTGGATCTCCTTGCAGTCCAAGGGACTCTCAAGAGTCTTCTCCAACACCACAGTTCAAAAGCAACAATTCTTCGATGCTCAGCTTTCTTTATAGTCTGACTCTCACATCCATACATGACTACTGGAAAAACCATAGCCTTGACTAGACAGACCTTTGTTGACAAAGTGATGTCTCTGCTTTTTCATATGCTGTCTAAGTTGGTCATAACTTTCCTTCCCAGGAGTAATTTTCTTTTAATTTCATGGCAGCAATCACCATCTGCAGTGATTTTGGAGCCCAGAAAAATAAATTCAGCCATTGTTTCCACTGTTTCCCCAATACTAAATAATAATGAGTGCTGGCCCCCAATAAAAGCTACTCTGGAGCTTAAAAACCTAATTTTTGTCTCAAATTTAACTTTGAGAATCAAAGGTGACTTGGTCTCTATTGAGATCTAATTATGAGATCTAGAAGAAGAATCAGCAAAGTTTTTCTGTCAAGGGCCAGATAATAAATATTTTTGCTTTGTGATAGCTTGCAAATAGGACAAGGTTTCAGGGCTTGATAGTAAGCACAAACTCAGAGACAATTTTTCAAAGATACTTTAATGAGAGAAGCAAATTTAAAAAGTAAATTGACAACAAATAAGTAAATTACTGACTAGATTAGATACATCCATACTATGCTCAGATAGTATATGTTGCAATATACACTTTACCTAAAGGAAAAAGGGATAGCTTTTTTAGTATAGGGAGAAGGTTCAAGAAGGAAGGAGAGGCCAGGCATGACAAAAAAATGATTTAAAAAAAGATATATCAAAACCCACGTATAAGAAGAAAACCTCACCTAAACATGAATTTGTAGTTATTACTGCAGAATCTGTATCGAGTGTGTTATGTTTACCCTTGCTCTGCTCAAAATATCATTATTTACACAAATGAGTCACATGAGGAATGATGCTCTTGAATTCTAAGAAAATTGGAAGATGGATGTTGGAGCAAGAAAGGCTTCGAGAATCGCATGAGTCAGTCACCTCATGATACACTTGAGATTATCACACAATAGACTATACAGAATGTGAGCACATCTGCAATATATTAACAGACAGTGAAAAATACTTTTACTTAGGATTTCTAACAAACATTTAAAGGAAACCAGTCCCAGCATCATTATGCCAGTTTATTTATACCGACTTGCTGGGTTACTCAGGTTTGTCTTTTCTCGGGATCAGTTGGTAGAAATTCACTATCAAAATCAAAACAACAGGAAACAGCTCTAAACGACACAAACTTTGAAGACCTTGAAATCGTCTCTAGTTCTGAGGCAATGCACTAGCTGTTGTATTTGCTGAAGGTTTCTAAGGGTTCTCTTTGGGGTCCAAGTCTAGTATTTGACTTATATTTTCAATTCTAGCAATTGTGGTTCAGTTTCTCTTCTACATGAAAAAAATAAACAGAAAGATACTACCCAGCATTCAGTAGGATGAGTTTGTTAATGTTTTTAATTTTAAAAATATCTAAAAAAGATTTTCATTGTTGTAGGAATAGCATGCATGTCAATTGGAACAGATCACAGTTTCTGATGATTTTTATAGAATGCTGGTGCCTTACATTGTCGTCTCTCTTCAAACACAAAGTTAATGGTCATGAATTCAACACAGGTACAGAAAATAAAGTAACTCAGGATGTGACTTTGAAGAATGAGGGCATGTGTGTTTGCATGTGTGTGTATGTGTACATTTTCACCATGTTGATTTGTATATCGCATTTGGTTTGTTTTTATTATTTTTGATCAGAAATATAAGACTGTTATTCAAAATGATCTGTGACCACACATTTAATAGAAATCAGGCTGTGCTACAACTATTGCTATGCCAGCCTCTAGAAAGAAAAGAAAAAAAAAATAGGCTGGTGAAATCAGTTTTGCTGAAATTTTGATAGCTGTGGAAGCCGTATCGATTGACATTACAAGTGTGATGGGGAAGAAGGTGGTTTAGATTAAAGTAATAACTACAGAATAAAAGGGGTCTAGGCAGAAATACAAACATACCAATGCTCTTGATATTTTTCAGAAATATTTTCTCAGTATTTCTTGGGTTTAAGATCTTTGATGTTTCCCCCAGTTTTCAAAGCTTATTTCATCCCAGGCATTCAGAATGGCAAATGTTAAACTTTTTTCTTTCATAAATATGCGTTTGTATTCTGAAATTTCAGTCTTTTGAAGACACACTATTAAATATTCTGACATGTTTAGGGAAAGTTCTTTTCATTACTTCTCTGTTAATCTAATTAATGTGATTAGCACTTTAAAACAGAATAATAATATAAATATGTCTTCCTTGATAAGTAGGAAAAAAGGCATAACAGCGAATGATGACTTAACCAATCTGACTGAATTTTAATTAAAAGCCTACCTCTAGCTAGCCCTTTACATTTGAGAAACTTTTAAAATCTCTCTGCTACACAACTTTTTCATCACAAAATGAGGATAACAATATAACTGAAAGCACAGTGCTACTGTAAAGATAGGATAAGAGATGTAAAGATCTTGAAAATGTCCTTTCATAAAGTAAGTGCTCAATAAATGCTGTTATTGTTATTACATGATAAAAATGTCTCTTTCTTAGAATTTCCAGGGCAAGCAGTAAAATATGAAAAACACTCTTGCTGCCACTTAATTTCACTATTTCAAATATTTATAACTAACACTTGGTTCCTACGGATCTTTATTTCAGTTGGTCAGTAACAGGCTTTAATATTTCCAGAATAAAGCCAGAGATATAAACAAGGAGAGTCAGATGAAGAGGTGAGGGCCAAGAGAGGGTTAAGGTGTGCAGTTAAAATTTACAGTGTACCCAATACTTCCTTAAGTTATTAAGCTGAGTGAGACTTCTCAGAATCACCCACCTTGTGTGTCTCAAACAGTTTTAACTGTCTGTTGACATCACTCTTAAAGTTTCAGGTTAGCAGAGAATTAGTCTTATTCTACCATTGCAACAGAAGTATTTCCTAGAGATAAGCATTCACTCCATATTACACAGGTGGTTGATAGCACTGTGTCCTTGGCCAGCACAAAGACAGGTTAAGTATATCAAACTGACATATTTTTTAGATACTGTAATGAACTGAACATTGTCACCCCAGAATTTGTATATTGAAGCCCTAATACTTTAAAATTTCACTATATTTGGAGATAGAACCTTTAGGAAGAAAATTAAGGTTAAAAGAGTTCAAAATGGTGGGGCCCTGATCCATTATGACAGTTGTCTTAATAAGAAAAGGAGACGCCAGGGGCAGGTACACACAGGAGAGGAGAGACCACATGAGGACCAAATGAGGAAGTGGCTATCTGCAAGCCAGGGAGAGAGGGTTCAGTTCAGTTCAGTTCAGTTCAGTTGCTCAGTCATGTCTGACTCTTTGCGACCCCACGAATCGCACCACGCCAGGCCTCCCTGTCCATCACCATCTCCCGGAGTCCACGCAGACTCATGTCCATCAAGTCAGTGATGCCATCCAGCCATCTCATCCTCTGTCGTCCCCTTCTCCTCCTGCCCCCAATTCCTCCCAGCATCAGAGTCTTTCCCAATGAGCCAACTCTTCGCATGAGGTGGCCAAAGTACTGGAGTTGGGGAAACCAAACCAGCGTCCAGAACTGAGAGAGAATAAATTCTCATTGTTTAAGTCACCCAGGTTATATTATTACTGATGACAGTCCTATAAAACTAATACAGGTATTAAACACAATGGGAAAAGACTCTAGGGCATAGGTGTATTACCATTGTGCAATAGTTTCTAGTGTGTTACTGTGGTAACAATAACACAATTCCGCTGCTGCTGCTGCTGCTGCTAAGTCTCATCATCGTGTCTGACTCTGTGCAACCCCATAGACGGAAGCCCACCAGGCTCCTCTGTCCCTGGGATTCTCCAGGCAAGAACACTGGAGTGGGTTGCCATTTCCTTCTCCAATGCATGAAAGTGAAAAGTGAAAGTGAAGTCGCTCAGTCATGCCCGACTCTTAGCGACCTCATGGACTGTGGCCTAGCAGGCTCCTCTGTCCACGGGATTTTCCAGGCAAGAGTACTGGAGTGGGGTGCCATCGCCTTCTCCAAACACAATTGCACAATAACACAATTGTGTCAGATAGGAAGGTATATGGGCAAATCCTCTACAAATACCAGGACTCTTTTACATTTTATGTAATGTCTCTCCAATTACTAGAGAAGGACTAGCCTATGGACTTTGCCATAACTTCTTCCCATCCTTAGTCTTTAGGAAAGAGTACAGGTAAAAAAAAAAGGCTTCATCTCTCAGTACTAAGCTATATATACATGAGCTTGGGGCTGTAGGAAAGTGAGATTCAAGGACTGTTTTTTTCTGTCTCCAGTCTACTCTATAAGGGTGGTAAAACCTGGACTGAGCTGAGACCAAATGCTGCTATCTAGTTCTAGACAATACTAGGTTAATACCACAAGAGGGTTTGTATTTCAGCTACCTTGGTCAGACCTGAAGATTCTAGCAGACCAAAGTGATACTTACTATTACTTCCACAAGATTCTCTAGGAAGTGTAGGCTCTTCTCTTACTTCCTGTGTACAAATAGCTGTTTTTCGAAAAATGTTGAGACCCAATGCCATCAGGTCTTTTAGTGGCTGATATGTCAGTTCCTGTTCATATTAAACCTGTTATTGAAAGCCTTTTGAACTTCATATGGTATGGATCCCCTTCTGTGAGTTTTCTTCTTGGTGTATTTTCTTTTCAATTTTGATTGAACAGCCTGCAAGTGTGATCATCGACATTCTAGGAATCAGGGAACTAGATGGACTGGAATTGGGGAATTTAACTCAGATGACCATTCTATCTACTACTGTGGGCAGGAATCCCTTAGAAGAAATGGAGTAGCCATCATAGTCATAAAAAGAGTCCGAAATACAGTACTTGGATGTAATCTCAAAAATGACAGAATGATCTCTGTTCATTCCAAGGCAAACCATTCAGTATCAAGGTAATCCAAGTCTATGCCTCGGACAGTAAGGTTAAGAAGCTGAACAGTTCTATGAAGACCTACAAGACCTTTTAGAAATAACATCCCCCAAAAGATGTCCTTTTCATTATAGGGGACTGGAATGCAAAAGTAGAAAGTCAAGAAAAACCTGCAGTAACAGGCAAATTTGGCCTTGGAGTACAGAATGAAGCAGGGCAAAGGCTCATAGAGTTTTGCCAAGAGAATGCACTGGTCATAGCAAAAACCCTCTTCCAACAACACAAGAGAAGATTCTACACATGGACAATCCCAGATAGCCAACAATGAAATCAGATTGATTATATTCTTTGCAGCCAAAGATGGAGAAGCTCTATACAGTCAGCAAAAACAAGACTGAGAGCTGACTGTGGCTCAGATCATGAACTCCTTATTGTCAAATTCAGGCTTAAATTGAATAGACTGGGGGAAACCACTAGTCCACTCAGGTATGACCTAAATAAAAACCCTTATGATTATACAGTGGAAGTGAGAAATAAATTTGACAGACTAGAACTGAAAAACAGAGTGCCTGATGAACTATGGACAAAGGTTCATGACATTGCACAGGAGACAGGGATCAAGACCATCCCAAAGAAAAAGAAATGCAAAAAAGCAAAATGGCTGTCTGAGGAGGCCTCACAAATAGCTGTGAAAAAAAGAGAAGTGAAAAGAAAGGGAGAAAAGGAAAGATACCCATTTGAATGCAGAATTCCAAAGAGTAGCAGGGACAGATGCAAAATCCTTCCTCAGTAATCAATGCAAAGAAATAGAGGAAAACAATAGAATGGGAAAGACAAGAGATCTCTTCAAGAAAATCAGATATACCAAGGGAACATTTCATGCAAAAATGGGATCAATAAAGGACAGAAATGGTATGGATTTGACAGAAGCAGAAGATATTAAGAAGAGGTGTCAAGAATACACAGAAGAACTGTACCAAAAAAAATCTTCACGACCCAGATAGTCACGACAGTGTAATCACTCACCTAGAGCAAGACATCCTGGAATGTGAAGTCAAGTGAGCCTTAGGAAGCATCACTACCAACAAAGCTAGTGGAGGTGATGGAATTCCATTTGAGCTATTTCAAATCCTGGAGGATGATGCTGTGAAAGTGCTGCACTCAATATGCCAGCAAATTTGGAAAACTCAGCAGTGGCCACAGGACTGGAAAAGGTCAGTTTTCATTCCAATCCCAAAGAAATGCAGTGCCAAACAATGCTGAAACTACTGCATATTGCCCTCACCTCACACGCCAGCAAAGTAATGCTTAAAATTCTCCAAGACAGGCTTCGGAAATATGTGAACTGTAAACTTTCAGATGTTCAAGCTGGTTTTAGAAAAGGCAGAGGAACCAGAGATCAAACTGCCAACATCTGCCTGATCATGGAAAAAGCAAGAGAGTTCCAGAAAAACATCTGCTTGTGATTTATCGACTATGCCAAAGCCTTTGACTGTGTGGATCACAATAAACCGTGGAAAATTCTTTAAGAGATGGGACTACCAGACCACCTGATCTGCCTCTTGAGAAACTTATAAAAAAGTCAGGAAGCAACAGTTAAAACTGGACATGGAATAACTGACTGGTTCCAAATAGGAAAAGGAGTACATCAAGGCTGTATATTTTCACCCTGCTTATTTAACTTGTATGCAGAGTACATCATGAGAAACACTGGGCTGGAAGAAGCACAAGCTGGAATCAAGATTGTCAGGAGAAATATCAATAACCTCA
Organism: Tragelaphus eurycerus; assembly: GCA_935064755.1. Taxonomy (NCBI): domain Eukaryota; kingdom Metazoa; phylum Chordata; class Mammalia; order Artiodactyla; family Bovidae; genus Tragelaphus; species Tragelaphus eurycerus. The sequence goes on from CAKXYN010000061.1 coordinate 12,396,416, forward strand.
GATATGCAGATGACACCACCTTTATGGCAGAAAGTGAAGAAAAACTAAAGCGCCTCTTGATGAAAATAAAGGAGAGTGAAAAAGTTGGCTTAAAGCTCAACATTCAGAAAACGAAGATCATGGCATCTGGTCTCATCGCTTCATGGCAAACAGATGGGGAAACAGTGGAAACAGTGTCAGACTTTTTTTTTTTTTTGTGCTCCGAAATTACTGCAGATGGTGATTGTAGCCATGAAATTAAAAGACACTTACTCCTTGCAAGGAAAGTTGTAACCAACCTAGACAGCGTATTATAAAGCAGAGACATTATTTTGCCAACAAAGGTCCATCCAGTCAAGGCTATAGTTTTCCAGTGTTCATGTATGGATGTGAGAGTTGGACTGTAAAGAAAGCTGAGAGCTGGAGAATTGATGCTTTTGAACTGTGGTGTTGGAGAAGACTATTGAGAGTCCCTTGGACTGCAAGGAGATCCAACGAGTTCATTCTAAAGGAGATCAGTCCTGGGTGTTCATTGGAAGGAGTGATGTTGAAGCTGAAACTCCAATAGTTTGGACACCTGATGTGAATAGCTGACTCATTTGAAAATACCCTGAATCTGGGAAAGATTGAGGGCAAGAGGAGAAGGGGACGACAGAGGATGAGATGGTTGTATGTCATCAATGACTTGATGCACATGAGTTTGGGTAAACTCTGGGAGTTGGTGATGGACAGGGAGGCCTGGCTTGCTTAGGTTCATGGGGTCTCAAAGAGTCGGACACGACTGACCGACTGAACTGAACTGAAGGGCTGGAGATGTTTAATAATAGATGTGGGGGAATGGGACACATAGTACCCAGATGGGTTGGAATTACAGTTCTTGGATTCCAGGAACTTCACAACATCTGTACTACCTCAAGTTCTACTAAGTCATTACTTAGCAGGATATAGATTACATCATGCATACTTAATGCTGCAACCATCTTCTGTCAAGGAAGAATTTTGCATTTAGTATGGTTATTAAATCCATCTACGTCTGCATCACTTGCTGTGGAACAGGCTTCTAGAGCTTACCCCAAGACAGCTTCCTGTTTTCCCTGGGCATGAAAAGACTGAGAATTCTAGGTAGTCTTCAGTTCTCAAAACAACATTAGGAAGCTATCAGTTTTATCTCCATTTTACACATGAAAAGACTGAGGGTGTAACTTATGAGTGTAACTTATGAGTGACTTATGAATCAACATAAGAACTTACTGATTTGTTTCTGGTCACCAGTTGGTTCGTGGAGCTGACATTCAAACATAAGCAGTATAGTTTCCAAGCCTACATCCTTAAGCACCCATCTACTGTCTATTGATCTTTCTTAAAATATTAATTTATCAGATTTTTTCAGTCTCCTGTTGTATTCCACAAACTTGTTTATACTTTTAATCCTGCTAAGATTATGTTGGTTAAAAACACTGTAGAGGAATAGTATGGGGTAGGCAGGTTGTGAATGGTAAGGAATCTGTTCTATCATGAGGGGAATTTAGCTTTTAATGTAGGATATCATTAGGATATCATTGGAAACTCTACCTCCTTAAATACTGCTACTGGACCTATCATACACTCAAGTAAAAAACTAATCAGACATCTGATTTAAAGGGAAATAATAACTTCAAGTATATATCTGACAAAATGACCATTTAATTGATGATCATCTTTCTTAACACACCTTGGATCATTTCTTTACACTTAAGCACCTTGTAAAACATACTAAGGAAAGGAGTCCAAGTTCAGTTAAGCCATGGGCTATTAGAGATGATCTGAGCCCGGCATCTCCTTCTTAATATTATACTATCACTGTCTGTCAGATTTTACCTTTGGATTCCTGAATTTATGAACAGATCTTTTTCTGCACTATTTCTATTTTCAGCTCAGATTCCATGCTTATTGAATCATGAGGAATGTTTAAAGGAGATATTTATATCTAGATAATCTGACATCTGACTCTTCCAAGAGTTCTTATTTGTTTCAAAACCTCCTAACTAGTTTCCCTGATTTTATTCTTGATTTCCTCTATCCATTCTCCTAACAGCATCCAAAGTGATTCAAAAAATGACACATAAGCATATAAGTAAATAAATTAGATCGTGTCATTTTCCATTTAAATCCCTTTCATAGCTTTCCTTTGCATTTAAAATAAAATTCTAACTCTTCGTTATAGTTTCCAAAGCTCTGCTTTATTTGGTTTAGGCTACTTCACAGAAATTCAAGACACACTATAAAGCTACTTTAATCAAGATACTGTTGTATTGGCAAAAGAATGGACAAATAGATAGAACAGAAAATGGAGCCTATAAATAGACCTGTGGAAATATTTCCAACTGATCTTTGACTAGGAAGCAAATGCAATTCAATGGAGAAAGCATAATTTTTTCAATAGATGATGCTTCATATATGTATACATGAAAAATCATAAATTTAAACACAGTCATTACACCTTATGCCAAAAAATGTAGATTATAGACATAAATGCAAAACACAAAAAACAAACACACTCTTAGAAGCTACAGAAAAAAAAAAAAATGCCCTTAGACTTATATACAACACCATAAGTACTACGAAAAAAACAAAAGAAAACTTGAACCTCATTGAAATAAAAAACTTCTGCTCTGCGAAAGACATTTTTAAAAGAATGAAAAGACAAGTCACACACTGGAAGAAAATATCTGAAAAAACACATCTGATAAAAGGACTTATGAACTATATGAAGGACTCAAAACCTAGCAGGAAGAATATAAACAACTCAAAAAATTAAGGAAAATACCAAAGTAAGCATCTTGCCGAAGAAGATATATGGATGACAAAGAAGCAAATGAAAATATATTAAACATTTAAAATCATTCAGATCAGATCAGATCAGTCACTCAGTTGTGTCCGACTTCTTGCGACCCCATGAACTGCAACACACCAGGCCTCCCTGTCCATCACCAACTCCCGGAGGTCACTCAGACTCGCATCCATCGAGTCAGTGATGCCATCCAGCCATTTCATCCTCTGTCGTCCCTTTCTCCTCCTGCCCTCAATCCCTCCCAGCATCAGAGTCTTCTCCAATGAGTCAACTCTTCGCATGAGGTGGCCAAAATACTGGAGTTTCAGCTTTAGCATCATTCCTTCCAAAGAGATTCCAGGGCTGATCTCCTTCAGAATCAGTAAAGAACAGCAAATTAAAACAGTAATGATTCAAATGTATTCTTTTTAATGACTGAGTAATATTCCATTGTGTATATGTACCACTGCTTTCTTCTTCATTCATCTGCTGATGGACATCTAGGTTGCTTCCATGTCCTGGCTATTATAAACAGTGCTGCGATGAACATTGGGGTACATGTGTCTCTTTCAATTCTGGTTTCCTTGGTGTGTATGGCCAGCAGTGGTATTGCTGGGTCACAATGGCACCCCACCCCAGTACTTTTGCCTGGAAAATCCCATGGACGGAGGAGCCTGGTAGGCTCCAGTCCATGGGGTCGCTAAGAGTCAGACACGACTGAGCGACTTCACTTTCACTTTTCACATTCATACATTGGAGAAGGAAATGGCAACCCACTCCAGTGTTCTTGCCTGGAGAATCCCAGGGACAGGGGAGTCTGGTGAGCTTCCATCTATGGGGTCGCACAGAGTCGGACACGACTGAAGTGACTTAGCAGCAGCAGCAGCAGCAGCAGCAGCAAGGCAGTTCTATTTCCAGTTTTTTAAGGAATCTCCACACTGTTCTCCATAGTGGCTGTACTAGTTTGCATTCCCACCAACAGTGTAAGACGGTTCCTTTTTCTCCACACCCTCTCCAGCATTTATTGCTTGTAGACTTTTGGATCGCAGCCATTCTGACTGGCGTGAAATGGTACCTCATAGTGGTTTTCATTTGCATTTCTCTGATAATGAGTGATGTTGAGCATCTTTTCATGTGTTAGCCATCTGTATGTCTTTGGAGAAATGTCTATTTAGTTCTTTGGCCCATTTTTTGATTGGATCATTTAATGAGGTGGATGAAACTGGAGCCTATTATACAGAGTTAAGTAAGCCAGAAAGAAAAACACCAATACAGTATGCTAACGCATATATATGGAATTTAGAAAGATGGTAACAATAATCCTGTAGACGAGACAGCAAAAGAGACACTGATGTATAGAACAGTATTTTGGACTCTGTGGGAGAGGAAGAGGGTGGGATGATTTGGGAGAATGGCATTGAGATATGTATACTATCATGTATTAAATGAGTCGCCAGTCCAGGTTCGATGCACGATACTGGATGCTTGGGGCTGGTGCACTGGGACGACCCAGAAGGATGGTATGGGGAGGGAGGAGGGCTCAGGATGGGTAACACATGTATACTTATGGCAGATTCATTTTGATATATGGCAAAACCAATACAATATTGTAAAGTTAAATAAAATAAAATAAAAACAAAGCAGTATTGAGATACTATTCCACACCTGTTATTAATAGAATATCTAAAATACAAAACTGATAAAATGCTGGTGAAGACATGGAACAGTGGGAACTCATTTTTGCTGGTGAAAATACAAGACAGTATTCATTTTGCAGAACAGTCTTGTAGTTTCTTAGAAAGTTAAACAGAACCTTAGCATATAGTCCAGCAATTGTATTTTTACCTAAAGGAGCTGAAAATTTACACGCATACAAACAGCTTTACTAAATGTTTATAGCAGCAGTATTCACAATTGTCATAACTTCAAAGCAGCCAAGATATCTTTCAGTAGGTAAACAGATAAAGTGTAACCCATCTATGCAATAGAATGTTATTCTGTGTTGAAAAGACAGGGAGAAATCTCAAATGCATATTATTAAGCAAAAGAGGCTAGGCTAAGTCACTTCAGTCGTGTCCAACTCTGTGCGACCCCATAGACGGCAGCCCACCAGGCTCCGCCGTCCCTGGGATTCTCCAGGCAAGAACACTGGAGTGGGTTGCCATTTCCTTCTCCAATGCATGAAAGTGAAAAGTGAAAGTGAAGTCGCTCAGTCGTGTCCAACTCTTAGCGACTCCATGGACTGCAGCCTACCAGGCTCCTCCGTCCATGGGATTTTCCAAGCAAGAGTACTGGAGTGGGATGCCATTGCCTTCTCCTAAGCAAAAGAAGTCAATCTGAAAATCCTACATACTATTATTCCAACTGTATGACATTCTGTTTAAGTCAATGTTGCTAGGGCTTGGATGGAGACAGGAAGGGATGATTACTGGGTATCTGAGGGATTTTTAGGTTAGTGAAACTATTCTACATTGTAATCATAGACATATGATTTTATGCATTTGCCAAGGCTCATGGATCTACGCAGCAGTAAGTGTGAATATTTAATACAAACTATGGGCATTAGTTAATAATAATGTATCAATATTAGTACATCAACTATAACAAATACAATACATAAGTGTAAGATATTAATCAGATCAGATCAGATCAGTCGCTCAGTCGTGTCCGACTCTTTGCGACCCCATGAACCGCAGCACGCCAGGCCTCCCTGTCCATCACCAGCTCCCGGAGGTCACCCAGACCCACATGCATCGAGTCAGTGATGCCACCCAGCCATCTCATCCTCTGTCGTCCCCTTCTCCTCCTGCCCTCAATCCCTCCCAGCATCAGAGTCTTCTCCAATGAGTCAACTCTTCGCATGAGGTGGCCAAAATACTGGAGTTTCAGCTTTAGCATCATTCCTTCCAAAGAAATTCCAGGATTGATCTCCCCCAGAATGGACTGGTTGGATCTTCTTGCAGACCAAGGGACTCTCAAGAGTCTTCTCCAACACCACAGTTTAAAAGCATCAATTCTTCGGCGCTCAGCCTTCTTCACAGTCCAGCTCTCACATCCATACATGACCACAGGAAAGACCATAGCCTTGACTAGGCGAACCTTTGTTGGCAAAGTAATGTCTCTGCTTTTGAATAGGCTATCTAGGTTGCTCATAACTTTCCTTCCAAGGAGCAAGCGTCTTTTAATCTCATGGCTGCAGTCACCATCTGCAGTGATTTTGGAGCCCAGAAAAACAAAGTCTGACACTGTTTCCACTGTTTCCCCATCTATTTCCCATGCAGTGATGGGACCAGATGCCATGATCTTTGTTTTCTGAATGTTGAGCTTTAAGCCAACCTTTTCACTCTCCACTTTCACTTTCATCAAGAGGCTTTTTAGCCCCTCTTCACTTTCTGCCATAAGAGTGGTGTCATCTGCATATCTGAGGTTATTGATATTTCTCCCGGCAATCTTGATTCCAATGGGGCGAAATTGCTCTGAAAATTCTAGGCTATTAATTACAAATATGTATATGGCTGATTCATTTTTCTGTAAAGTAGAAACTAATTCAACATTCTAAAGCAACCATACTCAAATAAAATTAATTTTAAGAAAGATAAAATATATCTATATGATATATAGCTAAATAATAATATACCTGATAACTGCCATTGGAGGTCAGATAAAAAGTATATGAAGGTAGCCTTATAGTTACCATAAAGTAACAGAGGTTATGTTACTTTAACTGAATATATGAAATACATGTCCAGTGATAAAGATGCAAACTGAGATTTGGATAACATCTTCAAGTTGCTTAGAATGGAGAGTGGTAAAAGAGAGAAAATAGAACATTCCATATGAGGAGGGCAAATATAGCAGAAGTTAGTGGAAAATTCTTTGAACTGTTATACAAGCTAGCAAAATGATCACTGAGGACATTGACTGCTACTGTGGTCTGAAGGTTTGTGTCCCCCCAGATTTGTATGTTGAAACCTGGTCTGATGCAATGGTATTAGGAAGTGGGGCCTTTGGGCTCTGTACTCATGAATGGAATTATTGCTCTCATATGAGGCCTGCCACATAGCTTTCTAGCCCTTTTAGCCACGTGAAGTTACAAGCAGAAGTCTGCAACCTGGAAAACGACCTTCACCTAACCAGGCATCTCAGACTTTCAGCCTCCAGGAATATGAGAAATAAATTTGTCCTTTATAAGCCACTCAGTCTGTGGTGTTTTGTTACAGCAGCCTGAATGGAATAAAACACCTACCTCTTCAAAACACAACATTAGTGTTTGTCAAGATTTGTTTTCAGAAAGGAGATGAACTTTTTGTCTCCAAAGTAGTTGAATATGGGCTGATGTATTCGTTCAGTTAAACACCAAGGGACAGACTACAGCCAACTGGTCTAATGGTGACTGAAAATGGTCCTGAGTTGTATCCTATCTCTGGAAACTACAGTCAATCATGTCACTAGAAGGAACCAACCATTTGCCTACCACGAGAAGGAATGAGTACCATTAAAATAAAAGACTGACAAATTTTTCAGCATGACTGCAGATATTTCTGTTCCCTCTCCCACAATGTCCCAGTCACTAAACCATGACTCCCAGGGGCACAATCTCTTAATTTGTATTCTCTGAAACAACCACATCCAGGAACTCTTTCCAATCAGCCCCCACTTAGACCCCATGGTAACTTATAACCAAGTCACATAAACCTTCTCCTTATTAAGAAAAGACATGATAATACATAGGTCAAAAAAATGACCACAAAATTCTCAAGCTTAAAAGTCAGAAAGTTTCTGGCAACTGGATTATTGGTCTTTTCGAACTCATTCTTGGTTTCCTTGCCCTGCAGTGGGTCTAGCCTGGATTTCCTGCCTTCAATTTCCCCCGCCCTGGAAATCCACACCCCCGCCCCAACTTCTCTAAGGAGACCGCACAGATTTCCTTAACAGCCCGCCCTCAGACTTTTAATATTGTTCTCCTGGGCCAGACACTGATTTGTTCGTTCTTTACAGGGATGAATATGTGAAAAACAAAAACTAGGTGCATTTATTACCATGACATCATTGAAGCACTCATGCTCCAGACCTAGTGACTAAATGGTGATTAGTTTTTGTAATTCTCATAAAAAGAAAACAAACAAACAAAACAAAACTTTGTGAAGTGGGTATTAGTATTAGATTCGCATCCCAGAGATCGAAAGAAGTGCAGAAGGGTTAAATCGTTTAACCAGTCCTAATGAGCAAGGAAGGTTTCAGCCCAGGCTGTGTGAGCTGATCGCACTTTTACCCCTTTGCGCAGATGGTGATGGCCATCCAGGGGATGAAGGCCCGCTGTGTGGGAGGCCTGCGGAGACGCTGGCACCTGGCTGCCTGGGGAAGAGCCTTGAGACCAGGAGCCCTGGAGGGTGGGGGGTGAGGCCACCCGTCCCCATGGCTGGCGGCAGGCACGTGCCTGACTACGTGCCAGACAATGACCCGACGTGTCCCATATGCGCTTGCTGGGGCCTCCACGTGCAGCCAGCCCCTTGTGCGCCCTAGCCTAACGTTTGCCCTAGCCCCACGTGCGCCTGTGCGGGCCTCACGTGCGACCTGGCTCTGGTTCCACGTGCGTCTGTCCCTGCCTCCACGTTTGAACCGCTGGCGGGGGCAGGGCCTTGTCCGAACCCCACCCGGGGATCCGGTTAATTGTCGGCATAGATGGAGCACTAACTTCGCAGTGTTGAGAAGCTGGTGTTGGGCAGCCGAAGCCCTGACAGCTCTGCAGGACCTGGAGCCCCTCAGAACCTCTCAGTTGTTCCCAGGGCCCTGTGCGGAGGCCTGTGGGTAGGTACCCCCCGACGCATCGGAGACTTGGTGTGGATGGGGAAGCGGGAAGGCGCTCCTGCACCGGACAGGCGGGAAGCGGAGTGCGGGGCGTGCCTGCAGTGAGCGCTCAGTAAACAGCCGGTTCTGAGACTTCTGGAATCCGGCACAGCCAAGGCCGCTTGGTCGGTGTTTTCATAGTGTAGGCTGATGGAGTTCCTTTCTGGCTGGTGGGTAGCTCTCAGCACAGCTTATGTTACTTTAACTGATCTTCATGGTGCCTTAGTGTGCAGTGTGCCGGGCACTTGAATAAGTTTGCGCATCATTTCTTGTGTCAAGTACGCGGATTTCTGAAATTTGTAGAGCTCTTTACCCCCGTCTCAGCCTTAAACCTTGGCTTCCTCCCCAGCGTGACTAGAGATCCATCATCGTTCTTACTCACCTTGTTTTCCGGGCTGATAGGACTCTGATGTTAGGTTTTTCTCCCCAGACTCTTCCCGGGAGAGACCTAAGTTCTCTTCACACCAACTTGGCATTAAATGTTACTTGCAATTCCTCTGGATAAGCGATATTTCAATGTACTGTAGAAGTTTTTGACTTTTAATACTAACAGAATATTCGGAGAGAAGTTGGTAAATTTCATCAAGCAACTAAATATTATCTTTGAGGACATTTTACCCAGGAGTTTGTTTTCTTCAAATACGCAAATTAGTGAATTGAGTCAGATGAACTGTTCTAAAAATCTTAGTTCTGGCATATCTATAACTCAGTAAATGAATGTGATTCATGCGACTGTTAGTATGTCCAGATAACAGTTGACTTTTTTTCTTTTAGGTAATTTATGACTCATTCTCTTTCTGAAGCTACAGTTTGCATCTAGGAACTGAGTTCTCCATCTGACAAAAGGCTTTAATCTGCAAAATACCTATCAGTAAAATTGTCTTTTTCAAGGCAACAGTGGTAGTTACCTAGGTCAGGTAGATGCACCCCAGTCTTGCATTTGAGTTACTAATTTTCCTTTAAATCTTCAAAATGCTAATAATAAATGGAAAGAAAACCACTTTTCATATGTACTGATTTAAGAAAGATCTTAATACTTAAGAGTAAGAGAAGTATATTAAGTAATTAATATAATTATTACTTAATTATTAAGTAATCTTAATAATTACTCTTCTCACATTTGAAAGCTTCATATAAGTACTTGATGGCAGAATTCTGAATTTTACCTTATTTTGCATTGTGAAATAAGTTTAATTCAATATTTAAGAATTTTCAACTTCTTCAAAGGATAATTGCAAACAGTTGAGAAATTTTCAGGTTTACTGCGTGAAGAAAATCGCCAGACTTCACTTAATGGAGAACATGGCACCTGTTTCTCTTTAACAGCCTAAGTACTAAATCTGGGTTATGGGCATTTGTGAATAGGATCCTAGATGCTATTCCTAAGGGAGTATTTATTCAGAAGTCAAACTGATGGGTCTACAAGGGAGGAGTACAAGTGGGAATTAGTGGATTTGAACCCAAAGAAAAGACTACTCTCCCCTTCACACCAGGTGGAGTGGGCAGGGAGGGCTCACTGTAATTTCTCACTTGTTCTGCTTGCTACAGTTGGACTCGCTACCTGCTGGCATTTGTTTAGCCCTCTTCTATATTTGGCTGCTTGTCACAGTCCTAGTGACACAGTAATGAAAGCCAATGTTTCTGAGTTCCTTACTGTGTTAGTTTCCTAGGGCTGCTATAATAAGGTGCCATAAACTTGGTGTCTTAAAACAACAGATTTGTTGTCTTCCAGTGTTGGCAGCTAGGAATCCATAATGGAGGAATCAGCAGGCCTCAGCTCCCCTGACAGCTCTAGGGAAGAGTATTTCCTAGCTTCTTCTCACCTTCTGGTTGTTTTCAGCAGTCCTTGGTATTCCTTCCCTTGAAGATGTCATGGCAATCTTTGCCTCTGTCATTTTGTTGCCTTCTCCCTGTCTGTCTTTTCTCTTGTAAGGACATGAGTACCCTTGGATTAGGGATGAGTGTAATGACTTAATTGATTACTTCTGCAAAGATCCTATTTACAGATAACATCACATTCACAGTCACCTAGGTTAGGACCTCACTTTATTTTAGGCAGACATGATTCAAGTCAAAACAATTACTGCTCCTTTTCTCTGTGCTGTGTCAAGTGGCTTTGCACTTTTAATTCTCTTGTTTGTAACTCTTCTGTACCCCTAAAGGGGTCGTAAAAACCAGGGGCATGGTATATGTACAAAATACAAAACAAAACAAAAATCCCTGTACAGCACAGGGAACTCAGTGTTGTGTGGTGACCTAGTGGGTGGGATGGGGGTGAGTGTAGGAGGGACCGCAAGAGGGAGGGGATATATGTATACATATAGTTCATTTGCTTTGTTGTACAACATTGTAAAACAATTATATCTCAATTTTTTTTTTAAAGGTAAAAAGAAAGTCTTCATTAACCTTCAGCCAGCGTTTCGAAGAAGCTTGATACTTTAAAAAAAAAAAAAAAATGTCGACAGATACAACCCAAAAATGTTATGTTGTTTTGTTATTCCTTTGCACTGTAACTGAATTCTTCTGTTGCCTAGAATCACTTTTTTAGAGAGCTCAAAGTAATCCCATATGCTCTCATTAAGTTGTTTGATTTAAACAGGGGCCAGTACTTTTGTTTATTGGCACTTAATTGTTTTTGTTAGTAGAGATTTACTTATTTTAACTATCTGCAGCCTTTACCTGTTTTCAGAGGCAATCTCAATCTTCAGCATGAAATCTAATACCACCTAGAAGGAAAAGTAAACTTTGAATTAGCAGAAACAATATTCAATAAATGTGCTGTGATCTTGATCACAGATAAGAAGGTTTTTTACTCAGGGCACCTAGTTTTAACACCCATATCATTTTTTACTTTTATTTTCATGAGTTTCTGCTTACTATCTAATCAGTGTAGTTCTTTTGTCTTGACAAATCTTTAATATTAAAAGAGTGAAGTCACTCAGTCATGTCCGACTCTTTGTGACCCCATGGACTGTAGCTCACCAGGCTCCTCGGTCCATGGGATTTTCCAGGCATGAATACTGGAGTGGGTTGCCATTTCCTTCTCTAGGGGATCTTCCTGACCCAGGGATCAAACCCAGGTCTCCCGCATTGTAGGCAGACGTTTTACCATCTGAGCTACCAGGGAAGCCTGGTATAATGTTAAAATTCTTTTGGAAAAATTCCTAAAACTTTTATATCCTAAATGTTTTAGGACTAAACATATGTTCTGATAGAGTTAAACCCTATGCCATGCCACATCTAGCCTCCAGTGTCCTGATAGTCTTTTGCAGACTGACTACTGTTTGGACGTGGACACCACCATCTATCCAGGTGGTAAAAAAGGACAATTCATTTAGAGAGGACCATGCAGATGAGTTCCGAGGAAGGAAGAAGCATATAAATACCTCTCTTAATAAATTAATGTTAGAATAGATTTAGACTTATAAAAGTCATGAAGTTAGTATGTTTCTTTATATCTCACACCCAGATTTTTACTAGTGTTTTATGTCAGTATAATGTGTGTGATAAGTAATGAACAATACTGAAATATGGTTATTAACTTAAAGTCCATAACTTATTTAGATTTCCTTAGATTTTACCTAATGTTCATTTTCTGTTCCAGGATCCCATCCATTATATGGTGTTACATTTAGGTGTCATGTTTCTTTAGGTTTCTCTGAAGAGGAACTAAAAAGCCTCTTGATGAAAGTGAAAGTGGAGAGTGAAAAGGTTGGCTTAAAGCTCAACATTCAGAAAACGAAGATCATGGCATCTGGTCCCATCACTACATGGGAAATAGATGGAGAAACAGTGGAAACAGTGTCAGACTTTATTTTTCTGGGCTCCAAAATCACTGCAGATGGTGACTGCAGCCATGAAGATTAAAAGATGCTTGCTCCTTGGAAGGAAAGTTATGACCAACCTAGATAGCATATTCAAAAGCAGAGACATAACTTTGCCAACAAAGGTTCACCTAGTCAAGGCTATGGTCTTTCCTGTGGTCATGTATGGATGTGAGAGCTGGACTGTGAAGAAGGCTGAACGCCAAAGAATTGATGCTTTTGAACCGTGGTGTTGGAGAAGACTCTTGAGAGTCCCTTGGACTGCAAGGAGATCCAAGCAGTCCATTCTGAAGGAGATCAGCCCTGGGATTTCTTTGGAAGGAATGAGGCTAAAGCTGAAACTCCAGTATTTTGGCCACCTCATGCGAAGAGTTGACTCATTGGAGAAGACTCTGATGCTGGGAGAGATTGGGGGCAGGAGGAGAAGGGGACGACAGAGGATGAGATGGCTGGATGGCATCACTGACTTGATGAATGTGAGTCTGAGTGACCTCCGAGAGCTGGTGATGGATAGGGAGGCCTGGCGTGCTGCAGTTCATGGGGTCGCAAAGAGTCAGACATGACTGAGCGACTGATCTGATCTGATCTGATGCTGGCACATTCCCATGTTTTTAATTCTACCTCCGTTGCTTTCTGGTCACTTTTCTGGCCACTTTGCATATGCCATCCCATTTGCTCCTCAGAATAACTGAGAGAAGTAGAATTAGTTCTGTATTTAAACAGAACAGTTAGGCAGTTTGTCCAAGGTTGCATTATTAGAAAATGGTGAGTCTGCAGTTTGAACCCAGGGTCCTGGAACTCCAAAATCCATGCTTTTCTTCTTTGTGTTTTAGCAGTTACTACTGTGTCTGCTGTATTAGCGCAGATTTCCATATCTGAACGTAATTTGGTAATTTAAGTCAACCTAAGTTTTCTTAGCTTTAGCACTCTTGGCATTTTCCTTGTGCAGGGGACTGTTGTCTGCATTGTAAAATGTTTAAAAGCATCCCTTCTCTTCTCTCTTTGCACTGGATGCAGGTAACATACTTGTCTTCTCATGCTCCTTCAGACACATTGTATGACAACCAAAAATGTCTCCACATGTTGTTTTTTTTCCTATGGGGGTGTTCAGTCATATACTGAGAATCAGTGGGTTAACACTTCCCTTAAAAATGCTCTAAGTTGATAGCCATGACCTGTAACACGTATTGAATTAACTAGAGCACTCTGAGGCAATTTGAGTTTCTAAAAACTGTAAGTACGTTTTAAAGAAATAATTCATGGCTCACACTTAGTGTTGTGGGAAAACGTGGGCTGTATTTTTTTGTTGTAGTTTAGTCTGAAGTCTGAGAATGAAAATCAAATGGTTACATTTTCATCTAGAGTTTGTTTAGTTACTCTGTATGTTTGCCTTACATTGGGGTCCATTTTTATAATGTGTGTATTGTTCTACACTTAAGGATTTTAATATAATCTCACAATTTGATATGGTATGGAATTTTTTTTGCCCTTAAGTAGTTTTCACAGCAGGACCATAATCAGTGCTGACTGTGTGGATCATGGCTGATGCTGATTATCCCCTTGTAACTTTTGAGTAAATGTAATTTATTACAGCTTGATGTGTCTGCTTTATGACTGGATTTTTTTTTTAAGGAATTATAATTATTTAGTGTGCATTCTTAGCAAAGATGATTCTCAGTAGTATCACAAATGTTATCACTTTTTAATAAAAGGATTAAACTTCTGAAACAATGTTCAACTTTTTTGTGAGAAAGTGAAGGTGTTATGAAAGTGTTAGTTGCTCAGTGGTGTCTGACTCTTTGCAACCCGAGTGTAGCCCTCCAGGCTTTTCTGTCCACAGAATTCTCCAGGCAGGAATACCAGAGTGGGTAGCCCCATTCCTTTCTCCAGGGGATCTTCATGACCCAGGGATGGAACTGGGTCTCCTGCATTGCAGATTCTTTACAATCTGAGCCACAAGGGAAGCCCAAAACTGTTTTGGTTAATCTCAAATGCATAAGAAGAATAAATCCCCACCAACAGCTAGTTTTTTCAAGCAAATAGGAGATTGCTTGAAAATGTTAACTACCTTGGATTTGTTTAGTGCCTATGAGCACATGAGCATGCTAGTTTAAAGCAACTTCTGAGCCTTCTTGTTCAACCTTCTAAAAGCTTTTATCTGACAGAGTCAGATTTGTTCCTATGCATCGTTTCATAGTTACAGGTCTGTCCCGGTCTTTATGGCATTCAGTGTTCATATATAAATGGAGGGTGGTAAATATTTGATCTCTAAACTCCTAGGATTACATATAATCCAAAACTGACCTTAAATAATGTTCAACCCTTGAATCAATAATTGAAGAATCCAACCTACAAAGATTAAATCTCTTATTCAGTGTTATTTAAATGAGTCACTAGACTCCTTGATTTCTTTCATCATGATGCTTTTAGAAAATCCTTGACCAGATGTGAATAAGGAAGCATCAAGATGTATGATGATGATGAACTTTAAAGACTTGTCCAAGTCATATTCAGGGCTTCCCGTATAGCTCAGTTGATAAAGAATCTGCCTGCAATGTGGGAGACCTAGGTTCAATCCCTGGATTGGGAAGATCCCTTGGAGGAGGGCGTGACAACCCAATCTGGTACTATTGCCTGGAGAGGAGGTTGGTGGGCTACCCTATGTGGTTGCAAAGATTGAGCAACTAAGCACACATATCATATGTAAACAAGACTTGAGGACAAGCTGAAGCTTAAATTCTGGTTGTTAGACTTCACAAAATGTTCACCATATCCTTTTCTAGTCTCTTGAATCCTGTTTAAAAATAAAAATAGCCCATCCTACTGGGCTGATGGTCTGCTATACCAATATTCATTTCAACTCTTGTTTTAACTTACATGAAAAATATGTAGTTTTCTTTTGGCCTGCAGTGAATATCATTTGGTAAAGTCAGCATTAAAACAGGTCCACCTTTTGGGATATTTACTTGTCAATACCAGTGCTTATAGTGTGGTAAATTACTTGTCTGAACCTGATCTAATGTGTGTCTGTGGGTGATTAATGCTTGAGGGGAAGGTGATAATGCTGGAGATGCTGTTCTGTGTCATGCCTGGAGGAATCAGGAAACAGTGTATGGTTCACAGGTGCATATTCTCCTCTTCTAACCTGTTCAGTCTCTTATATGGTTTTATCAATCTGTGAAAAATTTTCAATTCCCCATGTTCAAACAGCAGGCTAATATTAGCAAACTCACTCTTTACCTCTTAATTACCCTTGGAAGATTATCCTTTTGATATCATTGAGGCTTATATTTCCTGTCTCTGCACAACTTTTATCCTCTTCAGTTGTCTTGCTGCTGCTGCTGCTAAGTCGCTTCAGTCGTGTCCGACTCTGTGCGACCCCATTGATCTCAAATTAATAAATGACTCAGCCCTACATTTTAGAATTTGTAGACTAACCTACTTATAGCCCAACTATTTGGATTTATGTTTTATCTTGAATCCCTAGTCCAGAAGTCTGTTTGGGATTTAAAATACAGTCTGATTTGTGCAAGTTTGACTTTTGATTGAATTACTTTCCTGTATTACCTCTTATATTTCTGTATTATGTGTAGCATTTATCATAGAAATTTATTGTACCCTACTTCATTTTAGGAAAATTGACTGATAAATGTATTATGGTAATTTGGCTCAAGATCTACAATTCTTCCCCCTTCCCATCTAATGTCTGTGGCTCTCTTAAAGCTATCTCATTTAATCTCAGTCTCTAATGAAATATTAACACTAAAATTATTTGGTAACTGATTTTTAATGTTTAAGTGTTTTGAAAAGCTATAAATTTACTGGTAGTGTAGCTGAGGTCTTATGGACTGAATGTTGGTGACCCTACAAAATTCATATGTTAACGTCCTAGTCCCCATGTAGCTGTATTCAGAGATGGGATCTCCAAAAAAGTAGCTATGGTTTAATAAGGTCATAGAGTAGAATCTTGATTCACCAAATTAATGTTCTTAGGGAAGGAAACACTGGAGAGCTCTCTCTGCTCACCAACATGAATGCGTCTCCTCTAACCTCCGGAAATAGAAAGGCCATGTGAAGGCATATTGAGACGGCAGACTTCTTTAAGCCAAGAAGGGAATTTTCACCAAGAACCAAACTGATCAGAACCTGGATCCAGCACTTGTAGCCTCCAGAACTAGGACACATTTCTATTATCTCAGCCACCCAATCTTTAGTTGTTTCTGTTGTTAGGAGACCCTGACCAGAACAATACATGAAGGCACATTGGCTGAACTTGGCTTTGATTTCCTCAAGGTAAGATTTAGTTACTATTTCACAGGAGTTAATTAGGATGAAAAGAGAAGGAAGAGACTTATCACATTGAAGTACTCAAATAATAATAAAAAAACTGAAGATTTTTTGAAAAAAAAATTTAAAAAGTAGATACGGCATTCATTGGACTTCTCTCATAGCTCACTTGGTAAAGAATCTGCCTGTAATGTGGGAGTCCTGGGTTCGATCCCTGGGTTGGGAAGATACCCTGGAGAAGAAAAAGGCTGCCCACTACAGTGTTCTGGTCTGGAGAATTCCATGGACTGTATAGACCATGGGGTAACAAGGAGTCAGACACAACTGAGCGAATTTCTCTTTCATGGCACTCATTTAAGTGTCCTTTATAATCTCTAGTATTTTAGAAAGTTAAGTGTTGCTAGCACTCATTTTATTTGGACATCTTGGATGAAGGTCGTACTATTGCTCCTGGGTTCTAGACAACAGGTGTGACTTGAGCTTATTTTGAGATTCCATCAAAAGCCTGCTTCTGGCTCTTTCCAGTAGAGATTAAATCTTATTACCAGTGGTAAATCTAGTTCCAGCTTGATTTATCTAGTTAATTCTCCATAATTCAATTCTTGAAACTGCTTGCAGGCTATCTGGAAGACTGGCAACATTTACTTTCCTTGTTAATACTTGCTTATGAAGTCTCTGTTTTGAAAATTAAAAACAATCTTCCTGATTGTTTTAAACTAAGAACATATTAATGAGTAAGCTGTAAATCACCCTTTTTTGCTATTTGGAACATACAAATATAGTAATGGCTTTATATGTATGTATATTAGAAACTTTTCATGGTAAGTTTTAAAAATTGCTAGTAACTATGTAACAGTACTTCGTCCACCTCATGCGAAGAGTTGACTCATTGGAAAAGACTCTGATGCTGAGAGGGATTGGGGGCAGGAGGAGAAGGGGACGACAGAGGATGAGATGGCTGGATGGCATCACTGACTCGATGGACGTGAGTCTAAGTGAACTCCAGGAGTTGGTGATGGACAGGGAGGCCTGGCATGCTGCGATTCATGGGGTCACAAAGAGTCGGACACGATTGAGCGACTGAACTGAACTGATGTAACAGTTATGCTATGAGTGAACAAGGTGTAGTGGTTGACTGCACTCCTTATATTTATTAAAACACAAAAGATGAATTCCGAATGATCCACTTAAAACTTATGACTAGTACATTAAATGGAGTTTTAATATCCTTTAGGAGCTTATGTTTTCATTTTACACATATATTTTATCTGAAAAGGTATGGAGGCAATTTTTAGCAGTTTCTCTAGTAGTTTTAATTCCCCTTAATACCTTACTATTTTATTGGTGCATATTGTTTTCCTTTTAAGAGTATTTAAGGTCAATAATAGTTCCTCAAATTTTATGCCAACATATTCCCTCCCTTCCCCCCCCCAAAAAAAATAAGGGATATGCTCAACACAAATGGCAGTCCGAAAATTAGCACCACTGACTTCAGACGCTTGCTAAAAAGTGTAACATAAAAAGCAAGACTGATCATGACTGACTCAGTTCCATTGACTTACTAAAAACCATGAAGTCCATCTTCGTTCTCCTTTATGGTTTTCTGTTGTTGTTCAGTCTCCCAAGTTGTGTCTGACTCTTCGCGACCCCGTGGACTGCAGCTCCCCAGGCTTCTCTGTCCCTCACCATCTCCTGGAGCTTGCTCAAGTTCATGTCCAGTGAATTAGCATTGTCATTCAACCATCTCATCCTCTGTCACCCTCTTCTCCTTCTGCCTTCAATCTTTTCCAGCATCAGGGTCTTTTCCAGTGAGTCACCTGTTCGCATCAGGTGGCCAAAGTATTGAAGCTTCAGCATCAGTCTTTCCGAAAAGTATTCAGGTTTGATTTCCTTTAACATTGACTGCTTTGATCTCCTTGCTTTCCAAGGGACTCTTGAGAATTTTATTTAGCACCACAGTTCGAAAGCATCAATTCCTCAGTATTCTGCCTTCTTTATTGTCCAGATCTCTTAAGAGTTTTACTAAATATCAATTAATACAGTGGAGAATGTGATAGGAAAACACTGGAACCTTGTTTTCTTTTTTATCTGGCTAAAATCTTAATTTTTGGGCCCACCTTATCTTTGCAATAAGGAGTTCATGGTCCGAGCCACAGTCAGCTCCTGGTCTTGTTTTTGCTGATTGTATAGAGCTTCTCCATTTTGGCTGCAAAGAATATAATCGATCTGATTTGGTGTTGACCATCTGTGATGTCCATGTATAGAGTCTTCTCTTGTGTTGTTGGAAGAGGGTTTTCTATGACCAGTGCATTTTCTTGCAAAACTCTATTAGTCTTTGCCCTGCTTCATTCCGTGTTCCAAGGCCAAATTTGCCTGTTACTCCAGTTTTTGACTTCCTACTTTGCATTCCAGTCCCCTAATGAAAAGGACATCTTTTTGGTGTTAGTTCTAAAAGGTCTTGTAGGTCTTCAAGAACCTTTCAACTCAGCTCTTCGCTATGTTGGGGATAGATTGGATCTGTGACATGAATGGTTTGCCGGACGAACAGAATCATTCTTCTTTTTGAGATTGCATCCAAGTACTGCATTTCGGACCTTTGTTGACTATCATGGCCACTCCATTTCTTCTGAGGGATTCCTGCCCACAGTAGTAGATATAATGTCCTCTGATTAAATTCACCCATGCCAGTCCATTTTAGTTCACTGATTCCTAGAATGTCGACATTCACTCTTGCCATCTCTTGTTTGACCACTTCCAATTTGCCTTGATCATGGACCTGACATTCCAGGTTCCTATGCAATATTGCTCTTCAGCATGGGACTTTGCTTCTATCACCAGACACACCCACAGCAGGGTATCTTTGGCTCCATCCTACATTCTCTGAGTTATTTCCCACTGAACTCCAGTAGCATATTGGGCCCCTACCGACCTGGGGAGCTCCTTCAGTATCCTTCATTTTTCTTTCAACTCATGGGGTTCGGAGACGAAGTGGTTTGCCATTCCCTTCTCCAGCGGACCACACCCTGTCATATCTCCCACCATGACCCACCCATCCCAGGTTGCCCCGAGGAGATCAACCGGAGAAGGAGATGCAAAGCTGAAACTCCAGATGCCACCCAGCGAAGAGTTGACCAGGAGAAGACCTGAGTGGGAGGGAGAGGGAGGAGGAGAAGGGGACGACAGAGGAGAGATGGTGGAGGCACACTGACGAGGAGGAGTTGAGTGACCCCGGGAGCGGTGATGGACAGGGAGGCCTGGCGTGCTGCACATGGGGTCGCGAAGAGTCGGACACGACTGAGCGACTGATCTGATCTATCTTTGCAATAGGTCTTAAGTTCCTATTAAGAAATAAAATGACTTATTTTCAATTTAAAAAGTACTTAAAAGCCAATATAATTTGTTGTTTTACTTGCTAAGTCATTTCCGACTCTTGTGACCCCATGGATCGTAGCTTGTCAGGCTTCTCTGTCCATGGGATTATCCAGGCAAGAATACTGTAGTGGGATGCCATTTCCTTCTCCAGGGGATCTTCTCAACCCAGGGATTGAACCTACATCTCCTACGTTGGCAGGTGGATTCTTTACCACTGAGCCACCAGGAAAGCCCCGAAGCCTACATAATAGGATGCCTAAAATGTTAATATTAGTCCATTCCTGAAAATATTTTTAAATACATATCTAAAATACATAGATATAGCTGGTTATATAAACTAGTGGTCCCCAACCTTTTTGACACCAGAAACTGGTTTTCCTGGAAGACAATTTTTCCACAGACCAGGGCAGATGTGTGTGAAAAGAGCAGCAGTAAATACAGATCAAGCTTTGCTTGCTTAACTTGGTCCTAACTGGGGTTTGGGGAACCCTGATGCATACCATGAGGACCAATCTCACTGTTGCTGCTGCTGCTGAGTTGCTTCAGTCGTGTCAGACTCTGTGTGATCCCATAGATGGCAGCCCACCAGGCTCCTTCGTCCCTGGGATTCTCCAGGCAAGAACACTGGAGTGGGTTGCCATTTCCTTCTCCAATGCATGAAACTGCAAAAATAAAGTGAAGTCGCTCAGTCCTGTCCGACTCCTAGCGACCCCATGGACTGCAGCCCACCAGGCCCCTCCGTCCATGGGATTTTCTAGGCAAGAGTACCGGAGTGGGGTGCCATTGCCTTCTCCAGTCTCACTACCACCTCTTATAAAATTTGTAACTTTTGTTTAACCTGAGTCTGCTTTCTTTTTCTCAAATAGAGTTGTTACCTCCTAGGGTTGCTGAATATGAAAATTTTTGAAAGGAGTGAACATAACTGATAACTGCTCTAAGTCCTACCTGAACTCTCTTAACACTTACACAAACCCCAGCTCCATTCCCTGTGATTTTACTCCTCTTCTCTCACTTGCTTGTGCCACTCAGGCCCAGCTGACCCCACTCCTGTTCTAGCGGAGCACACGCCCAGTTAGCCTCTGCTCTCTCTGCTCTTTCCCTAGACTTGTTCACTGCTGTATCCTGGTGCATAGAATATCATTTGCTTTGTAGTAGGTAGTATATTTTTAAAATAAATTTATGTTAAATCTTTTGAAAAGGCAAACTATCTGCATTTGAAGATAGTAGATTCACAAGAATATCATAGAAACAATTATACTAAGAGAACAAATATATTTTCCTTCCAGGTTAGTATATAAGATTATTTTGGAATATATTGGCAAGATTCTTTCCTACATTTTATGAAACATTTACTGACATTGTTATTTTCTAAACAGTAAATTAGGCCAGGCTTTATATTGTCACCCTGCTTATTTAACTTATATGCAGAGTACATCATGGAAAATGCTGGGCTTGATGAAGCACAAGCTGGAATCAAGATTGTCAGGAGAAATATCAATAACCTCAGATATGCAGATGATACAACCCTTATGGCAGAAAGTGAAGACGAACTAAAGAGCCTCTTGATGAAAATAAAAAAGGAATGTGAAAAAGCTGGATTAAAACTCAACATTCAGAAAACTAAGATCCAGTCATCCAGCCTCATCACTTCATGGCAAATCGATGGGGAAACAATGGAAACAGTGACAGAATTTATTTACTGGAGCTCCAAAATCACTGAAGATGGTGACTATAGCCATGAAATTAAAAGACCCTTGCTCTTTGGAAGAAAAGCTATGATCAATCTAGACAGCACATTAAAAAGCAGAGACATTACTTTACCAACAAAGGTCTATCTAGTTAAAACTATGGTTTTGCCAGTAGTCATGTATGGATGTGAGAGTTGAACTATAAAGAAAACTGAGTGCCGAAGAATTGTTGCTTTG
Organism: Tragelaphus eurycerus; assembly: GCA_935064755.1. Classification (NCBI taxonomy): domain Eukaryota; kingdom Metazoa; phylum Chordata; class Mammalia; order Artiodactyla; family Bovidae; genus Tragelaphus; species Tragelaphus eurycerus. The sequence goes on from CAKXYN010000061.1 coordinate 12,418,459, forward strand.
AAGTGTGGTGTAGAAGACTCTTGAGAGTCCCTTGGACTGCAAGGAGATCAAACCAGTCAATCCTAAAGGAAATCAGTCCTGAATATTTTTATTGGAAGTACTGATGCTGAAGCTGAAACTCCAATACTGTGACCACCTAATGCGCAGAGTTGACTCATTGGAAAAGACCGTGATGCTTTGTCATTCAACCATCTCATCCTCAAACCCGGATGAGATGGTTGGATGGCATCACGGATGTGATGGACATGAATTTGAGTAGGCTCCTGGAGTTGGTGATGGACAGGGAAGCCTGACTTGCTGCAGTCCATGGGGTGGCAGAAAGTCAGACATGACTGAGTGACTGAACTAAACTAAAACAGTAAATTAGGCCAAATTCTGAATTCATGGGAAATATTTTATAAATACAATTAACTTCTGTTAACTTTACTAGTTATATCCCGAGGCTCTATTTTATTCATATATTTAACAATTAACAATCCTTGCTTCAAGTTACATTTGCACTTTACGAATAGTTGATATTACTGCTGCTGCTGCTGCTGCTAGGTCGCTTCAGTCGTGTCCAACTCTGTGCGACCCCATAGACAGCAGCCCACCAGGCTCCCCCGTCCCTGGGATTCTCCAGGGAAGAACACTGGAGTGGGTTGCCATTTCCTTCTCCAATGCATGAAAGTTAAAAGTGAAAGGGAAGTCGCTCAGACGTGTACAACTCTTAGCGACCCCATGAACTGCAGCCTACCAGGCTCCTCCATCCCTGGGATTCTCCAGGCAAGAACACTGGCATGGGTTGCCATTGCCCTCTCCAGTTGATATTAAAGTCTACATAAAAGGAGCAAGGTAAAGAGAGACGGTGAAGACAGTAAGGGTGGAAGCCAGAATGCAATGTACTTCATGCAGCATACTAAGGGGATTTGGACCTGATCCTACAAGTTTTGAGGCCACAGAAAGATTTTAAGCATGAAATTTTCTTCAAAAGGTCTTCCCAACAACTTCATGGAAAGACTATTGGGGAAAGTCAGAGTCCACTGCATTACTGCAGTCTGTAGAAGATGAGAGTTGAACTAATCAACATAATCAAACTGTAATTGGAAGATTATTCCATAATAACTTAAATCATATTTTTAGAATGAAATGCAATGAATTTTATAATTACCTAAATATTACTACATAGAATAAAAATTTGTGCTGTAAGTTACCTTAAAAATCATCTAACCACATGTCATGCACTCAAAAAGCTGATGGCCAGAGACATGCAGTGACCTAGTCAAGATAACACCTCTGGGTCATGGTAGACTTACTGTTCTATGACAGTGGATTTGTATTCACCTGATAAAGTAACAGTTTAGAAAGTTAACCATTTATTTCTTGAAATCTAGCATTTTCTTCTGAAGCTACTCAGATGGCATTTTACTAGAAATTGTGCTTAAAAAATAACTATCTTGGAACTTGTTTCCTTCTCTTCTTTGTAGCCAAAATGAGATGATAGATCTTACAGACAGCTTTGAAATAAGCAACATTTTGTTGAAAAAATGATGATCTATAACTTGAATCTGGGCTGTAGGTCTGGTTGTGACTTGAGCAAGTAAATTAGTATGGTTCTCCATTCTTAATTTTAAAGAGGAGATTTTGATTTTGATGTCTTTTTCAGAAATTGAATAGCTTTTGTTTGTAGCTTAAAATATTAAACTAATCATTGATACTTAAATCAGTTATACATTAAAAAGCTTTACACAGATAAGTGTGTAGATATTTTAGTTGGTTGCAGACATGAAAAGCTAGTAAATTAGATACTGTGTTTTATGTTTTTCTTTTTTTTTTTTTTTTTTTTTTTTTAAATAACTGCTCAATAGGGAAGATGAGTACCTTTCCATAGCACTTGACTTCTTGGAACACCTCTTCTACCAGATGGTGTTGGACACGAGCAGACATTTACAGAAGCAGTCAGATAGAACTAACCTAGTGAGATAACTCCTGTTTGATGCCTTAGCAAATATTAAAGTATTAGGCAAGCTCTGTCGAATCACTTGATTGAAGTTCATAGTGCAATTTGAGAGCTCTTAGGTAAGCTCTTACTGGATAATAGAGGTTGTCTTTCAGGGAAACAGGAAAATGTTGTTTCAACATTAATCAAAAAAATTGGATTACTCTTTTATATCATCAAATATGCAGTGTTCAAATTCTAATCTCAAATGGTCAACAGTTTTTATTTTTTAATGAGGATTCAAATATAGTCCATAAATTGCAATTGGTAAATTTGCTCCTTGAGTCTTTCTCAGGATCTATAGATCTTGACTCTCCTCTTTATTTTATTGTTGTTTGTGAAACTCATTGGTTGTCCTTCAGTTTACTATGGTATAGATTTTACTGATTGAAAGCCCCTTTATCAAATGTTCCTCTGTGTCCTATATCTATTGTAAATTGGTCATTAAAAGCCAAAGTCCTTAACAACTTTTTAACCACATCAAAACAGTTATTTTGGAACTACTGAATTGTCAAAATGCATTTAGTAAATGCACTTGTACAATTTACCAAATGCTACAATTGCAGTAGAATGTTACTTCTTTATTATTGTAAAGATGAACTATTTGAAATCAAATGGTTAAAAAGAGAATATGCTTGATCTTTTTTAAACTTTGACTTTAATGAGGTGTGAAAACTTAAGTGATGCATCGGTATGCTGTTATGTCATAATCTTTCTCTATGATCTGATAACTTACACTGGCTGGTCTTTAAATGGAAGGTTGAGGATTTGCATTTACAATATAATCTACACTCTTAATGAAGCAAGAAATAACTTGTTATAAAAAGTTAGAAAGACTTGTGCAACTTCTTGCATACTATAGGTAAGAAAATGCAATTCTTAACAACAAGGTGAAGGATTGTTCATAATTTGACAGTGAGAAAGTCTTTCAGAAATTAGCTGCTGAAACTTGTTGAAAGAGCTGGCAGAGAAATTCTGTACTATTGACTTGAAACCTCTGTTTTGCACATAATTAAATATCATGAGTACTTCACAAAAAAATAACCTGTGCCTTTCATGGGAAGGCAAAACTAACTGCTTAGTTATATTCATGATCCTGGAAGCAACATTTTTATAAACATGATGAGTTCATGGAACATATTCTGGTAAAGCTAGTTTTACTAGCTAAAGTTGGTCATGTTTACTGTAAGAATTGCTAAAGTTTAGAACTGGACATCCAGTGATGCCCAAAATGCCATGTACTGTCTCCTCTGTTTTTGCTAGATCTGTCAGTCATGTTGCTGTGTGCATCCTTCTGGATTGCCTTCTAGGGGAACCTCCCCTGCTCATCCAGGTGGAGACTAGGTGACTTGTGAGCGCTTCCACTGCCCTAGCTGAGTAGCTGGTGCTGAGCACCTGAGATGAGAGTAGCCTACCTGTAGGCTGGTGAGATTGACCTAGCCCAGAATCGACTTGGCCAATCAAAATATATATGGCAATAGCAACTGAGTCACTAGAGAAAGCAGTATGTAGTATAGAGAGGAGTAGAGGAGGCTTCAGCAGGAAGCAGCTATGATGAGGGAGATCCTGTGTGGTCTGGGGTGGTGACAGTAGATGCTGAGTTTTAAGGAAGCTCCCAGCCCTTCCTTCCAAGCCCTATGTAGTATTTTTTGTTGTTTGCTTCCCCCCCCCCCCCCCCGCCCCCCACCACCTTGAGGCAACTTGAGTCTACAATCCTGGTGGCCATAGATCAAACTGCAGTGTGTCAGTGTTTTAAGATCCACCAAATGCAGATAAATCATTCCAAATAAAAAGGAGTATTATCACAACATTCTCTCGACAGATGAAAGCTTTACACTGATCCCTCATGGAAGGTAGGGCACTTTCAAAGGAGGTAGAAAGTGGGGGTTAAAACTCAGATGTGGTTCTAGCCTAAATCACATTAGAATCATGTTACTTGGCATCAGATCCAAAGATCTCACATGGTAGTGTTAGAACCTAGTCCCCCAGTTCAGTCATTCAGTCACATCTGTCTCCGTGTGACCCCATGGCCTGCAGCATACTAAGCTTCCCTGTCTATCACCAACTCCCGGAGTTTGCTTGAACTCATGTCCATTAAGTCAGTGATGCCATCCACCCATCTCATCCTCTGTCGTCATCTTCTCTTCCTGCCTTCAATCTTTCACAGCATCAGGGACTTTTCTTTTTTTATTTTTTATAGCTATTGTAATTGTAATTTTTAAATTTTTTAAAATATAAATTTATTTATTTTAATTGGAGGTTAATTGCTTTACAATGTTGTATTGGTTTTGCCATAATCAATGTGAATCCGTCCACAGGTATACACATGTTCCCCGTCTTGAACCCCACTCCCTCCTCCCTTCCCAAGTCTTCTGGACTCTGGGAGAGGGAGAGGCTGGGTTGGTTTGGGAGAATAGCATTGAAACATGTATAATATCAGGGTCTTTCCAAATGAGTCAGCTCTTCTCATCAGGTGGCCAAGGTATCTATCGGAGCTTCAGCTTCAGCATCAGTCCTTCCAATGAATATTCAGGACTGATTTCCTTTAGGATTGACTGTTTTGATTTCCTTGCAGCCCAAGGGACTCTCAAGAGTCTTTTCCAACACCATAGTTCAAAAGCATCAATTCTTCGGCACTCAGATTTCTTTATGGTCCAACTCTCACATCCATATATGACTCCTGCAAAAGCCATAGGTTTGGCTAGATGGACCTTTGTTGGCAAAGTAATGTCTTTGCTTTTAAATATGCTGTCTAGGTTTCTCATAGCTTTTTTTCCAAGGAGCAAGGGTCTTTTAATTTCATGACTGCAGTCACAATCTGTAGTGATTTTGGAGCCCAAGAAAGTAAAATCTGTCCTGTTTTCATTGTTTTACCATCTATTTGTCATGAACTGATGGGGCCCCCAGGAGGCTCCAAAATGTTGGGTTCAGGACTGCTGATCTAGAGATATTATGGTACTTAAGTTTGGACACAAAGTAACAATTTGTGAATCTTAATTCTAGTTAGTTAATATCTTAAGGATTCTTTTTCATGTAAAGTGGATCACCATCTGGTAACTTATTTTTAATTTTTTTAAATATATAAATACTTGATTTAATGCACTAATTAGTAAATGGTTTGAAGGTACTGAATTGCACTCAGCCTTTAGTGTTTTAAGGATCAGTGCCTAGATGTGATCTATGTAGAAGTAATGTTTGACACTATCTTTTATTCTAATTTTTAACAAGTTTTCTAGACTGGGTGTTAGAGATGTTATGTAATGTGAACTTTATGTTATTAAAGCATATTTTTTCTTTTTTTAATTTTAATTTTATTTTATTTAACTTCACAATATTGTATTGGTTTTGCCATGTATCAAAATGAATCAGTTTAGAATTTTAATGTTTCAAGCACAGCAGTAACCACCACATAATTTTACTATAAAATTGTTTTTATGTATGTATCAATGTTTGTATGTGTTCTTGGGAAATGGTTGAATGGGAGGGAGAAAGAAGCAGATGACCCATGTTGGTTGGTGACATGTGTATATCCATGTATACCTGGCTTTTGTTCCCTAGTAGGTACTGAACATCAAGTATCTTAAAATGTTTATAACTGCTAAGTACTTAAATAGAGCATGAAATTATTGCCAATTTTCTTTATCATAGTCTTTTAGATACTTGTTATAAATTGTGAACCTCCACTTCCCATAAATTTCTGGAACTAGTACTTAAACTATGGATATTTAAGGCTCTTGATGTATGTTTTCTCTTGTGTTTATAAATTATTTTGGAGAGTCTAATAGAATATATATTTGAATATATAAAAGGATAGTACATATAGCTCAGAGTAGACTATTTTGTGTATTTATTAAATAACCAGAAAAAAATTCTCACTTAAAAATCAATTCACTCAAACTAGAGACTTTATATAAGTAGTAGTTGATAGACAATGCTTTGATTTCCCAGTTTATTTTAGATCTAACCAAAAGATTCTAGAACTCTCTAGTAGTTTGTCATTCTTGTATATTTTTCCTTCAAAATGTTTTCATCAGTTCTTTAAATAGATTCTGAATATTTTTCAACAAAATTTTTATTAGCTAATTTCAATTGACATTACATTATTGACTATTTATTACAGTTCTTTTGCATTAGAAAGATATTGCTGCTTGTAATTTTACAAATACACTATTGCCTGTCTTAATCCACTGATTCCTTTATGTTTTATGTATATAAAATATTATCAGCAGATAATTTGCCTTTTCACCCTAGTATCTTTTTGCATAATTATTTTTAATGCTTTGATATTCATTCTCTGTATCACTGTGTTAAATCAGAAAAATAACAGAACACATCCTATTATCCTTGAAGCTAAGAGTTATGCTTCTTGTCTTTAATCTGTTTTTTAAAGGTGAATATTTGTGAATATGTATACACTTTCAACTATCTGTGTGAATATAATACTTTTCATATTGAACATGAAAAGAAAGTGCTTTGAGGTGATGCCAACCAGGTCTGATACATGAAATGGTTCTAAAACTCAATTTTTCACAAAATTATCTTGGTCTCACTTTTTAAATAATACTGTCAGTTGATCATTGGCTCATACTGATAAGACAGATATATGCCAAAATAGCCCTTTTCCTTTGAAATTTTAAATCTGCACTCTGGAATCTCTCCTTATAAATATTTGCCAGATTGCTATTTTAGTTCTGGACATTGATCACCTGTATATACCAGAATTAAAAACCTCTCAATGGCACCCCACTCCAGTACTCTTGCCTGGAAAATCCCATGGACTGAGGAGCCTGGTAGGCTGCAGTCCATGGGGTCATGAAGAGTCGGACACAACTGAACGACTTCCCTTTCACTTTTCACTTTCATACATTGGAAAAGGAAACGGCAACCCACTCCAGTATTCTTGCCTGGAGAATCCCAGGGACGGGGGAGCCTGGTGGGCTGCTGTCTATGGGGTCGCACAGAGTCGGACACAACTGAAGTGACTTAGCAGCAGCAGCAGCAAAGTACATAAAACACTGACTTTTCATCAGTAAAAGCACCAAGTCAGGCAATAATTCTTAGGTTTTGCTAGTTCATGCAGCATGTAGCTAAAAATTAAGGAGTTGTCTTGTGTTGAATTTATTGGTTTGAATTACAGATATATATTAACACATTGGTTTGTAGAAATCGGGCATACACAGGAGACTTTCCATTATACCAGTGTTGTAGCCTATTGAGCTTTTCATTTCTGGGAGACATTTTTATCCTTAATGTGTATCACAGAAAAACCAGTGTTACTGCACACATGAATTTTACTATTACCTGACTTAAATCATATGGTGGGGAGGCTAGTTTCTTCTAAAATTAGCTACAACCTAATGAAATCAGTAATTGTAAAAGTGTACATAACTTTATGTATCTACCAAGAAAAACCTGTATAATTATGTATAGAGTATAACTTTTTAAACTTAAAATAATTCACTGAAACATTACTTTTGTGGTTATTTGATACTCTTTGGTAAAAAGATCAATAACATATAACTCTTTTCCACTAGTAGCTCAATTTTCTGTTGTAGTGTTTGGTGTATGTTATTATAAATACCTTCCTGTAGGGATCCTGCAGCTGAGTTAGACATAAAATATTTGCATTTAAAGGTCTATAATAAGTCAAATTTCTTCATTCAAAATCTTTATTTTAGCCTTGCTGTATATTCCACTTATGCTGCTCCTCTTGTATCAGGGAAACAGTGGAAACAGTGTCAGACTTTATTTTCTGGGCTCCAAAATCACTGCAGATGGTGACTGCAGCCATGAAATTAAAAGACGCTTACTCCTTGGAAGGAAAGTTATGACCAACCTAGATAGCATAATCAAAAGCAGAGACATTACTTTGCCAACAAAGGTTCGCCTAGTCAAGGCTATGGTCTTTGCTGTGGTCATGTATGGATGTGAGAGCTGGACTGTGAAGAAGGCTGAGTACCGAAGCATTGATGCTTTTGAACTGTGGTGTTGGAGAAGACTCTTGAGAGTCCCTTGGACTGCAAGGAGATCCAACCAGTCCATTCTGAAGGAGATCAACCCTGGGATTTCTTTGGAAGGAATGATGCTAAAGCTGAAACTCCAGTATTTTGGCCACCTCATGCAAAGAGTTGACTCATTGGAGAAGACTCTGATGCTGGGAGGGATTGGGGGCAGGAGGAGAAGGGGACGACAGAGGATGAGATGGCTGGATGGCATCACTGACTCAATGGATATGAGTCTGAGTGACCTCCGGGAGCTGGTGATGGACAGGGAGGCCTGGCGTGCTGCGATTCATGGGGTCGCAACGAGTGGGACACAACTGAGTGAGTGATCTGATCTGATCTGATCTGATGGGACCAGATGCCATGATGTTAGTTTTCTGAATATTGAGCTTTAAGCCAACTTTTTCACTTTCACTTTCATCAAGAGGCTTTTTAGTTCCTCTTCACTTTCTGCCATAAGGATGGTGTCATCTGCATACCTGAGGTTATTGATATTTCTCACAGCAATCTTAATTCCAGCTTGTGCTAGCTCCAGGAGTTGATGATGGACAGGGAGCCCTGATGTGCTGCAGTTCATGGGTTTGCAAAGAGTTGGACACAACTGAGCGACTGAACTGAACTGAATGTTTTGGCTGTAGTGTTGTCATTTATCCCTTTTGACAAGTGTACCTGACATTTTATATAAGCAATCTTAGATATGCTTTAAAATATATAGACATGTATATCCAGCATTTAATGTTCTTCTTTACTGTTAAATATTATATAGAAATACTTTTGTTAGTATTATATATCTGTGTATACAGATTCTTAAGAGTCATTGAATAGCAACCCACATTTGGAGAAAGCTTTTAAGTCAGTTATTTCATTTGATTAAATGTTTAATGTTATTAACATGGCTTCTAAATTACAGTAGTTGAATTTGTCACTGTCTTAACCCATCACTTCCAATATTTCAGAGCATAACTGAATTCCACTCTAACTTAATTCCTTTGTTTCTGTTCATTAAAAAAATGTCTTTAATATGAAATTTTACAGTTTCTTTATTCTTGTTAGCACTTTTTCAGATGCTGATACAGTGAGAGCATTTATGCTTTGACTTTTCTGAGAGAATGAATCTTAGGGGAAAAAAATAAATTAGCAAAAGTGATTCTTAACACTTTTGGGAAACTGGTGATGTCATATGGTCAAAGTGATTGAAGAGAGTCTTGCAAAGACTACAGAATTTTCCTTAGCATTCATTATAACTTGCTGTTTTCCCAGAAAGATAACATATCTAATACAGGATTTTATTAGTAAGATAAAGAAAAACACATTAAAAGTGATATTTATAATATGTATAACCATAACTCTCCTGGAAATGTAAGTGTTCAGGCATGAGGCCAGAAATTCAAATATTAAATTGCACTATAGCTACTAGACTCCTTTGTCCATGGAATTCTCCAGGCAAGAATACTGGAGTGGATTGCCATTCCCTTCTCCAGGAGATCTTCCTGACCCAGGGATTGAACCTGTGTTTCCTACTTTACAGGTGGATTCTTTACCATCTGAGCCACCAGGAAAGCCCAGTTAAATTAAAGGGAGATTATTTTCCAAAATAATTATCTCATTTCAAAGGCAGGAATTTGGATTGAAATGGCAGTAAAGTGAAAACTGCTTAATATACCTAGATACAGTATAATTTGTATAAGAATTTTGTTTCTCATTTTTTTCCTTTGAATTTCTCTCTAAAAGGTTGAGTGATTTACAGTGTGTTTGATTTAGAAGGATTTTGTTAAATTCTATAATATTTGTATACCATTCTGTATATGTTAAATTTAAAATAAATCTAAAATCTTTTAATATACATTCTGTTCATTACTATAATAACACCTGTAACAGGTTATCAAGTGGAGACACTGTTTGTTCTTAGAAGAAAAGAACACTAGATATCAACAGGTTAATTGAAGATTTCACGATACTAAGAACAAGAATATATATGTTGAGAGGTATTACTGTATTTCTAAACTGAATGCCTCTCAAAGCATAATTCAATCAAGAGAGATTAACACACTTCTCTTTCAGGGAAGCTTATAGGACAGCATATAGCAAAATAACATATTTGAATATATATAGTAAATTATCCACTGCTGGAAATGTATTCTTGTGAACTTCCTTAATGTTTTAGGAAACTAGTCTTTTCATTAATAATGTAAATCAGTGTGGACTTAGAATTTCAGGTCATCTCATTTGCACCCAAATAGGTGTATCTAATTTTTTGCATCATCTAACAGATTAACACCACTCACCTGAATGTTCACTCAGTGAGAATGTTAAGCAGTCTTCTGCAGATTGGAGTACTTCAGAAGTGCTTTACAGATTTTCTCTGTGCTAACTGGGCACTTGAGAAACATTTTTAGTGTTTCTCAAATTCCCTTGACTATGTGTCAGTCAAACTTGGAAAATCATTTGCTAAGTCACTGTTTTTCTATCTGATGTTCCTTTTAAAAATGCTATCTTAATCCATAAATATAGTAATAAATGTATATGGAAGATGGTTCTTAAAATTTTGGTTTTTGCCTTCTAAATCTTTAAAACCAAGACTTAAAACATAATCTTATAAAATTCTTATTTTTTCCTTTGTCTCGTACTGTATTATTTCATGTTACATATTCTTAAATATTCATTAAAGGTGAAGCACAACAGTGTTCATTAGCTTTATTAAATAACTGGAATATCTAAAATTCTTCTGAATACTGTATATTCAGTAGTTTAAATTCTTAATTGTGGTTAACTTCAAAAGAGTGCTTATAGTTAATCTCCGTTCCAAACTCTAAAACGTAGATGGAAAACATGACTTAGAAATTGAATGACTGATCCAAATTCTTAAGCTAAAATTTGAACCAGATCTCTGGTTTGCCAGTTTGTGAATACTTTATTGGTTCATGGTTTGCATTCATAACCTCTCTGAGAACCCATAGCAACAATTAATACAAAAGTTAAACTACAGAAGAACATACCTACACACTCAAACATTTGTACCCACACTTTTTTGTTTTCCTATTATTTAATGTGAAAACCGTCCTTTCAAAAAGTTCATGATGAAGCATAGATAACTGGTGAATTGGAAAAAAAAAAAAGATATTTAGTAGTGGCACAGAGGAATATGGTCTTATGAGCTCAGGTTGCAGAAGGGAAGTTACTTATTATCTAAGAACAATCAACTACATAAGCAAAGAAAAAGCCAACTTCACTGCAGGGCATTTCTGGGTGTCTTGAATGTGGGTGTCCAGTTTTTATGGACTGTAGCTATAAAGGAAGCATAAATCCTCATCTATAACTTGGTATGGATGCAGCGATTGCAGTGGTCTTTATATGGGCTTCCCTAGTGACTCAGTTGGTAAAAAATCTGCCTTCAATGTAGAAGATGTGGGTTCAATCCCTGGGTTGGGAAAATCTCCTGGAGGAGGAAATGTCAACCCATTCCAGTCTTTTACCTAGAGAATCCCATGGGCAAAAAAGCCTGGCAGACTACAGTCCTTGGGATTGCAAGAGTCAGACACAACTTAGCAACTAAACCACCAAGAAAATATTAACTGCAAATTCTTAGTCTAATCCTTCACAAAAGTATTTGGAACATAGCCCAGAATAGATCAAGATTATCATGATCACAGAAGATTAGTAAGGCTATGAGAAGAAATATTAGCCTGAATAAAGAAAGATTAGTTCCTTAGCTAAGGTTTGATTTTTTTCACCATTTCCTTAGTGAGGACATCCAGCTGCCTTACTACCTAGGATTCTTTGTTTCAGAAGCCAGAAAATTACTCTGGTTAACTTGGGCGAAAAATGATTTTTTTTTTGGTAATATATTAGCTACCCCTAGATTCTATGGGAAGTCTTAGAAACCAAACATGGGAAAAGAAAGCCAAGGCAGCAAAAAATAGCTCAAGTCATGTCAGTATATCTCTCATGATTAAAGCTGCTGCTGGGTCTTCCCATCACAGAAAACTTAATCTGGATGTAGGAAGTTCAGGGAAATCAACTTAGAAGGAGGTGGTAAAATAATACTCAAATTACATGATGCATGAGTGCATAGCAACGACATTTACACTTTAATGCTCAGTAGGGACACATCATTTCCTCTTTTCTGAGAACATTTTTATTTTCAAGTAACTAAAGATAAGGTGAAGTTTCTATCTTCCCCCGTCAACATTCTAGTATAAGGGTGAGTTTTATGTAAAGAACAACCGAAGTTTCCACCACAGAGTGGAGTGAGTGAGTGAGGGGTGACTATAGTGGCATGTGGAGGAACATGTAGTTCTATATTTTGAAAACAAAGGTTCAGTTCAGTCGCTCAGTTGTGTCTGACTCTTTGTGATCCCATGGACTGCAGCACACCAGGCTTCCCTATCAACAGCTCCCAGACTGTGCTCAAACTTACATCCATCAGGTCAGTGATGACATCCAACCATCTCATCCTCTGTTGTCCCCTTCTCCTCCTGCCTTCAATCTTTCCCAGCATCAGAGTTTTTTCAAGTGAGTCAGTTCTTCGCATCAGGTGGTGAAAGTATTGGAACTTCAGCTTCAGCATCAGTCGTTCAAATGAATATTCAGAAATGATCTCCTTTAGGATGGACTGGTTGGATCTCCTTGCAGTCCAAGAGACTCTCAAGAATCTTCCTCAATATCACAGTTCCAAAGCATATATTTTTCAGCACTCAGTTTTCTTTATGGTCCAACTCTTACATCCATACATGACTACTGGAAAAACTGTAGCTCTGATGAGACGGACCTTTGTTGGCAAAGTAATGTCTCCATTTTTTAATATGCTGTCTAGTTTGGATATAGGTTTTCTTCCAAGGAGCGTCTTTTAATTTCATGGTTGTAGTCATAAAAACAAAGGTTCAGTTTAGTTCAGGTCAGTTGCTCAGTCGTGTCCGACTCTTTGCAACCCCATGAATCGCAGCACTCCAGGTCTCCCGTGCATCACCACCTCCCGATATTCACTCAGACTCCTGATATTCACTCAGACTCACGTTCATCGAGTCAGTGATGCCATCCAGCCATCTCATCCTCTGTCATCCCCTTCTCCTCCTGCCCTCAATCCCTCCCAGCATCAGAGTCTTTCCCAATAAGTCAACTCTTCGCATGAGGTGGCCAAAGTACTGGAGTTTCAGCTTCAGCATCATTCCTTCCAAAGAAATCCCAGGGCTGATCTCCTTCAGAATGGACTGGTTGGATCTTCTTGCAGTCCAAGGGACTCTCAAGAGTCTTCTCCAACATGACAGTTCAAAAGCATCAATTCTTCGGTGCTCGGCCTTTTTCACAGTCCAACTCTCACATCCATACATGACCACAGGAAAAACCACAGCCTTGACTAGGCGAACCTTTGTTGGCAAAGTAATGTCTCTGCTTTTGATTATGCTATCTAGGTTGGTCATAACTTTTCTTCCAAGGAGTAAGCGTCTTTTAATTTCATGGCTGCAGTCACCATCTGCAGTGATTTTGGAGCCCAGAAAAATAAAGTCTGACACTGTTTCCACTGTTTCCCCATCTATTTCCCATGAAGTGATGGAACTGGATGCCATGATCTTAGTTTTTTGAATGTTGAGCTTTAAGCCAACTTTTTCACTCTCCACTTTCACTTTCATCAAGAGGCTTTGTAGTTCCTCTTCACTTTCTGCCATAAGGGTGGTGTCATCTGCATATCTGAGGTTATTGATATTTCTCCTGGCAATCTTGATTCCAGCTTGTGTTTCTTCCAGCCCAGTGTTTCTCATGATGTACTCTGCATAGAAGTTAAATAAGCAGGGTGACAATATACAGCCTTGACATACTCCTTTTCCTATTTGGAACCAGTCTGTTGTTCCATGTCCAGTTCTAACTGTTGCTTCCTGACCTGCATATAGATTTCTCAAGAGGCAGATCAGGTGGTCTGGTATTCTCATCTCTTTCAGAATTTTCCACAGTTTATTGTGATCCACACAGTCAAAGGCTTTGGCATAGTCAATAAAGCAGAAATAGATCTTTTTCTGGAACTCTCTTGCTTTTTCCATGATCCAGTGGATGTTGGCAATTTGATCTTGGTTCCTCTGCCTTTTCTAAAACCAGATGGACATCAGGAAGTTCATGGTTCACATATTGCTGAAGCCTGGCTTGGAAAACAAAGGTACTAGTATGTAAATAAATGTGACACTTTTAATTTAAAAGACATAGTCTAGTTTCAGTTCCCCCTGTGTATATTCAAACCTAAGAATTTTTTAAAATATATTTTTATTCAAAGGATTTGGGATATTAATTAGGTTGTAAAATTTTCAAATTATACAATAAATACATACTGCATTTACAATGAAATACCCCACAAGTCAGTGACCTAAACAGTAAGCAGTCATTACTATTTGTAATTCTAGATCTCATTGTCTCTGCTAAGGTCTGTCATTTGTCTGCAGTCTGCTGTGTGTTGGGCAGACGGATCCCCAGCTTTGGCTGGATTCCTCTACTTGTATGAGTTAGCTGACCAGTAGGCTGATCAAGGCAGCCTTGGCCTGGGGCAGCTGAGCTTTCTGTCATGTGGCTTCTTCACTCTTTGTGGCCTCCTTCAAGTTTGTTCATATGACAATAGCAGATTCCAAGAATACTGCTCGAGAATTTTGAAGGCACACTAGGCTCAAAACTGTCAAACTGTCTTCCCACTGAGAGGCTGAGTGTAACTTTAAGATAGAAGCCAGATTATATATAAAAATGGAGTTCTGACCCACAGTCTGCAGCAACCATTCCTGGGAAGTCAATCCATTATCTGTAGTAATCGGTTCAGCAAACAAAGTGCTTTCTCTATCAACCAAACCAGGAGGGCAAACAATAGTCCTATAACAATCATCCCTGAGTAGCTAGGACTTGATTAGTATTATAACTGACAACTTCCCTAATTTTTGTCCCTACTTCCAACTCTAAAGCAGCTTGAGAAAGCCAAATTATACACCTGTCACCAATCACATAGCCTATCTCACTTTTAGTTAGCCTGCCTAAGGCGTCCATGGGGTCGCTAAGAGTCAGAGACGACTGAGCGACTTCACTTTCACTTTTCACTTTCATGCATTGGAGAAGGAAATGGCAACCCACTCCAGTACTCTTGCCTGGAAAATCCCATGGACGGTGGAGCCTGGTAGGCTGCGGTCCATGAGTCGCTAAGGGTCGGACACGACTGAAGCAACTTCACTTTCACAAGGCTTCCTTATCTCAGCAATCACCTCTCAGGACATATCTGTAACCACCCCTTTTTTGCCCACTGTAAAGCTTTTCCTAAGAGCCTCTTGATGAAAGTGAAAGAGAAGAATGAAAAAGTCGGCTTAAAGCTCAACATTCAAAAAACTAAAATCATGGCATCCAGTTCCATCACTTCATGGAAAATAGATAGGGAAACAGTGGCTGACTTTATTTTTGGGGGTTCAAAAATCACTGCAGATGGTGATGCTTACTCTTTGGAAAGAAAGTTATGACCAACCTAAAGAGCATATTAAAAAGCACAGGCATTACTTTGTCAACAAAGGTCCATCTAGTTAAGGCTATGGTTCATCCAGTAGTCATGTATGGACATGAAAGTTGGACTATAAAGAAAGCTGAGTGAAGAAGAACTGATGCTTTCGAACTGTGGTGTTGGAGAAGACTCTTGATAGTCCCTTGGACTGCCAGGAGATCCAACCAGTCCATCCTAAAGGAACTCAGTCCTGGGTGTTCATTGGAAGCACTGATGTTGAAGCTGAAACTCCAATACTTTGGCCACCTGATGTAAAGAGCTGACTCATTTGAGAAGCCCCTGATGCTGGGAAAGATTGAGGGCGGGAGGAGAAGGGGAAAACAGAGGATGAGATGGTAGGATGGCATCACTGACTCAATGGACATGAGTTTGGGTAAACTCTGGAAGTTGGTTAGGGACAGGGAGGCCTGGTGTGTTGTGGTTCATGGGGTCACAAAGAGTCAGACATGACTGAGCAACTGAACTGAACTGAAAGCTTTTCCGCTGTTGTTGTTCATCGCAAGCATCAGTGGTGGCTGACTCCCTTGCTATAGCAAACTCTGATTAAATATCTTTTGCTTGTTCTCATTTAGATGGTCTTCATTTGTTTTTCACAGCATCCTTTTTTTTTTTTCCCTTTTGGCCGAAGTTGTAAGATCATCCAGATTCAAGGAGTGGGAAAAGAGGTTCTCTTTGAACCTCTTGATGGAAGGGGCTACATTTTAGAAAAAAATCATGGATACAAGGAGGGTGTATTTTTGCAATGAATCTACCATGCCTACCTCTGTGGATAATATATCTTTCAAATAATACTGAATTCCTGATGTTCTGTTTTAATCTACCAATCAAAGGAAGACAAAGTAAATAGCTGCTTGTAATTTTAATATTTTAAGAATTTCACTTTAAAGACTCAGTAAATTTTATAATGGCCCCCTCTTTTTCCTGAATAGGCCTCTTATGTTGACTGATTTTGAGAAAATGATTCTCTGCAAAACTCAATCTGAACTGCATTTAAAGTAGGGAAAGGCATGCATTAAGTAGTGCAGGATATTAATGCTTACACAAGAGGTTTTTTTTCCACTTAAACTTCATTTCAGAGCCTTCTACTATATTCCCCAATAGACTACCCTTTTCTGTTTGTTAACACAGGTTTTCATACCATTGAATTGACAGCATCTTATAATGAACTTTGATTCTGAGTTTTGGAAAAAAAATAACAAGAACTAAAATCTTCACTGAGCAATTTTCTTACTGGGTAACACGCGGCACTTACTGCCAGGACCAGGGAGACAATTTTCTGACTGATTTGAAAAGCTATGAGAAAGAAAAAATCTGAAGAAACAGCACATCTGCACAGATTCTTCCTTAATTGTCTGTGTACAGTTAAACTTCAATAAAATAACTGTGACTCTCTCAAAATTCTATGCCTCAGTGGAGACATTAGTCCATTTCTCTCTGGCAAATGTTGTTTGTCCAAATTCACCAAAAAACATTGTTTTATATATAGGCCACCATCGATGTACTCACAGAAGCCTCCCACAATTTCTGGTAATTTAGTTAAAATAGTGATTGACAGTAGACACTTCATGCATGCATAAAGTATTTTTCCTCTGGAGGAGGATCAGAGAGTTTAAAACTTAATCATTCTGTAAGCCAAAGGTGTATGAAATACACAGTTGTTGAAATTAAAGTTGAGATTCCAAGACTTGAGTTTAGTGTGTTGTAAACCTCACATTTGATTATATTGTGAAGAAAAGAGGCAATTACCTTAACCTCTTATCTCTTTATTAAGCAGATATTCCTATGACTTATGAAATTTCAGCATATTAAAAACTTAAAATCCTGCAAATTTTGAAATATTTCTATATCAAAGGTAAAGTGTTATTTTTAAGAAACAGAATATGTGGAAAATAAACTACAGATGCAATTTAAACATCCCCCAAACTACAGCTAAGGTAAGAGAACTATCTCATTGTGGCTTTGATTTCCATTTTCCTGATGAGTCATATGGATCCTCTTCTTGTGTTTCTGTTGACCACCTGTGTATCTTTGGAAAAACATCTACTCAATTCCTCTGCCCATTTTTACAATCAACTTATTTTTTTCATGTGTTGTACTAGTTCTTTGTGTATTTGTGATATTAACTACTTACTGGATGTATTATTTATTTCCCATTTAGTAGGCTAACTTTTGTTTTACTGATAGTTTCCTTCACTGCACAAAAGCTTTTTAGTTAGCAGTCTCATTTATTTTTTGATTTTGTTTCCCTTGTCGGAAGAGATAGATTGAAAAAATATTACTAAGACTGGGGTCACTGTTTCGCCTGTGTTTTTAAAAAATTCTGTGGTTTTAGGTGTTACACTTAATGTTTTTTTTACCACATTTTGAATTTCTTTTTGTACTTGGTATGAGATAGTGGTCTGGTTTGAGTCTTCTGCACGTAGCCAACCAGTTATCCTAATACCAATCACTGTAGTGGTTGTCTTTTCTATATCCTACATTTTGGTCATCTTTGCTATGGATTGATTGACCATATAAGTGTGAGTTTACTTCTGGGCTCTCTGCTGCATTGTTCTGTGTGTCTGTTTTTATGCTAGTCAATACTGTTTTGATTATCGTAGCCTTTGTAGTCTTGATTGAAATCGGGAAGTGTGATACATCTACCTTAAAGATTGCTTTGGCTATTTGGGGTCTTTTGTGGTCCTTTTCAAATTTTAGGATTTTTATGTATTGTCTCTTTATCTTGCAACTTTACTGAGTTTGTTTATTCTAACCATTTTTGGGTGAGGTCTTTTAGGGCTTTCTGTGTATAATGTCATTTATTGTAATGAGCCTTTTATATAAAATACATTTAACATTTTTATCATAATCATTGTGAATATTTTATTTCTTAAATGTACTCATCTACTAAACTGGATAAACATTTGTAAATGTGAAGAAAATACACACATCCAGCTCATTTTAACTGCTATGAAACTTTGGAATACGAATCAGTGAATGGCCCAGACATGGGTCTTGCAGAGAGCAGATTCTTTCATTTTTTTTTTTTTTTTGTCCTGTTTTTCCCTCAAGTTAGACCACATACCTATTTTAAAAGGAAAGCAGTTTCAGCTCTCACTATGCTCAAAGGCCTGTGTTCTGTGGTGTACATGAGCACAATATATTGGAAGGAGGTGGCCAGCCTCCAATAAACTGGTGAACTGCTCCTTATCCATAGATGTGATGTTCTCATGTTTGGACGGTTATATTTGGGAACTACAGAATTTTACATAGTGTATGAAAATTATTGACAGCCTACTGCTTTTTGATTTATACAGAAAACAAAAATAGTGTCTGGATTTGTCACCCCCACCAACAATGAATTGTATTTTCCAGCTCAAATGTTTTACATGCTTCAAAATGTACATGTGTCAAGCCCTGGAATTCTTAGATGCCTATATCCTGGAAGTGTTTGATGAGGACCATGGTGTAGCCTTTATCAGTCTTCCATAAAGTACTTGTGATTCACAGAAAGTGAAAGAGTTGTACGCTATGAAATTCCTAGTTCTTCTCTGTTCACAGCAGTGCTTGATAGTCATTTTCCAAATATCCATAAAATTGGTCTCATTGTAGTATCTAGAATAGTTTCTGAGGCCTGAGTATTAAAAAAAAAAAAAAATCAACTTAAACTTCACTGGGCATTTCATTCAAGAGAGGTAGAGGGCTTTGAGGTAGACCACTGAATTCAAATCCAAATCCCACAGTTGTTGTGTTGTTGCCTTGGGCAAATCATCTAATTTTTCTCATTGGTGAAATGGTGATTACAATGTTGCAATGACTATTGTGTGTCTTGAAAGTAGAACAGATGAAAATTCCCTGCACAGTTTCAGATCAGATCAGTCGCTCAGTCGTGTCCAACTCTTTGCAACCCCAGGAATCGCAGCACGCCAGGCCTCCCTGTCCATCACTGACACCCGGAGGTCACTGAGACTCACATCCATCGAGTCATTGATGCCATCCAGCCATCTCATCCTCTGTCGTCCCCTTCTCCTCCCACCCTCAATCCCTCCCAGCATCAGAGTCTTCTCCAATGAGTCAACTCTTCGCATGAGGTAGCCAAAGTACTGGAGTTTCAGCTTTAGCATCATTCCTTCCAAAGAAATCCCAGGGCTGATCTCCTTCAGAATGGACTGGTTGGATCTCCTTGCAGTCCCAGGGACTCTCAACAGTCTTCTCCAACACCACAGTTTAAAAGCATCAGTTCTTCAGAGCTCAGCTTTCTTCACAGTCCAGCTCTCACATCCATATATGACCACAGGAAAAATCATAGCCTTGACTAGGCAAACCTTTGTTGGCAAAGTAATGTCTCTGATTTTGAATATGTGATCTAGGTTGGTCATAACTTTCCTTCCAAGGAGTAAGCGTCTTTTAATTTCATGGCTGCAGTCACCATCTGCAGTGATTTTGGAGCCCAGAAAAATAAAGTCTGACACTGTTTCCACTGTTTCCCCATCTATTTCCCATGAAGTGATCGGACCAGATGCCATAATCTTCGTTGTCTTAATGTTGAGCTTTAAGCCAACTTTTTCACTCTCCTCTTTCACTTTCATCAAGAGGCTTTTTAGTTCCTCTTCACTTTCTGCCATAAGGGCATTAATAAACAGTAGTTTCTAGGAACCTATTGTAGAAGTAGGCAATAATCTAGTAAAGAAAAAAAAAAAATCAGCAAGACAACTTTAAGGTGAAAGATCCTGAAAGAATTGTAGCAGCGAAAAAGTGGCCATTATCTTGCAAGGTCATGCTCCTCTTGGATTTAGCACTTGCAAAATGGTACCCCACTCCAGTACTCTCGCCTGGAAAATCCCGTGGGTGGAAGAGCCTGGTGGGCTGCAGTCCATGGGGTCGTGAAGAGTCAGACACGATTGAGTGACTTGACTTTCACTTTTCACTTTCACGCATTGGAAAAGGAAATGGCAACCCACTCCAGTGTTCTTGCCTGGAGAGTCCCGGGGATGGGAGAGCCTGATTGGCTGCCGTCTATGGGGTGGCACAGAGTTGGACACGACTGAAGTGACTTAGCAGCAGCAGCAGCAGTAGCAACAGCAGGTCCCATTGCCTGAGAATATTTTCCCTTATATTGTTGCATAGTACTTCCTTTATTTGGGCTTCCCTGGTAGCTTAGTAGTAAACAATCTGCCTGCAATGCAGAAGATGAAGATTCAGTCCCTGGGCTGGGAAGATCCCTTGGAGAAAGAAATGGCTACCCACTCCAGTATTCTTGCCTGGTGAATCCTATAGACAGAGGAGCCTGGCAGGCTACAGTCCAAAGAGTTGCAGAAGAGTTGGACACAACTTAGATACTATAAACAGCAACACTTGCTTTAATCAGGTCTCTGCTCAAATATCACCTCACAGAAACTCTTTCATCATTCTTATTTCCCTTACTCTGCTCTATTTTTTTCTCACTATAGGATATTATCTTGAATTTTTACATTACCTACAGAATGTGAATTTCTGAACACAGGCACCATGTTTCTAAATTGAAGATATTGTAATTATCCTCTTGACCTCTTTTGACTTATACACTATGCCTCACTATAATCCTAAGTTTTTACTTTAAACTTATAACTGCAGTTTTCAGATGAGAGTATTTAAAAATCACTGCCTTGCATACATGGCAGTATTCATGCCTTTTTAAAATGATCTTAACTAAAATTCATTGCTGCTCATTGATGTATTCTTCCACCACTTTTATGTCCAAATGTTCTTGTTGTTCTAGCAAATATAATTTTTTTTAATGTGGTTAACATATCAAGAGTCTAACTGGACTTTGGAGGAAAAAAAAATGAAATGGAGGCATATGTTAACAATAGAGCATTTTACTAGGATGACTTTTCCACCAGTCTCTTCTGATGATCCTTCATTGAAGGTTATCATTTTGTGTAAACCCTCAATTATTTCATATTTTCTCTATTACAAATACTCAGGTGCATGTCTTACCTCCCAATGAACCTATAAACTACTTGAAGGCAAAATCAAAGATTATTATTGCTTTTTTCTAATTGGTTTCATACACTGTGCTGTTTAAAGAATAGTTATTCAAAATGTGCTGAATAAATGAATGAACAAGTAAGCATATTTTAATAAGTAAAGATGGTTATCTGTATAACATTGGCTTAAATGCTGTCTGCACAACTTATTACCCCTGTGATTTTAGGCAAGTTATTTTAATTTCCCATGTCTTAGGTTATTTTTATAAAGGGGCAGAAATATTTTGTTGAGAAATTTGTTTTGAGGACTAAATACAGATGCCCCCAATGGATATGTAATAAATATTAGTTCATTTTTTTCTCTCTAGGCTCAAGATCTAGTCTCTGGGAAATTGTTCCCTAACCACTGTCTTCCTGACAATATTGGAAGTGGGTAAAGGAACTATGCCTTCCCTGGGGACTGTATTTCATTGACTGTCCAAAGATGATCAGAGGCCTAAGAGCTATTTTAAGTCTTTAACCATCAGAGTGGCTTTTTTTCTCTTTAAATTTTACTTTTAATTGAAGGATAATTGCAATATTGTGTTGTTTTCTGCCATACATCAACATGGATCAGTCATAGGCATACATGTGTCCCCTCCTTCGTGAGATTCCCTTCCATCTCCTACCCCATCTCACCCTCCTAGTTGTCACGGAAACCTGGTTTGAGTTCCCTGAGTCATGCAGAAAGTTTCACTGGCTATTTTACATATGTTAATATATATGTTTCCATACTGTTCTCTCCATTCTAAAAAAAGTCAGGTTTATTGTTGTTTTTTGGCTGCTCATGTATCTAAAACCTGCTATATTGTTTATTTTATAGCAAGCGGCTTTATGAATGAATAGCTGTTAACATTTATAAGACATGTTTGCAAAACAGCTATATGTATATTTGATTTCTCAGCTGCTTTTCCTCTCTTGTTTCTCTAAATGTATGGTTCTCATGGTTTTTGACCTATAGAATCCTTTTCCCTCTTAATCTTTGGAAATTCTGAAGTTGCTATTTGAGTTATGTCTATCTATATTATTTAGAAACTAAAAATGGTAAATATTACTAGTTACTTTAAATTAGTTTAAAAATATTGTCAATTGCGTATTAACATCTTTTTAGAATATAACTATCTTCCAAAATAACAAATAGTTTGTTTTGCAAGAGTCTCTAACACTAGGCATAAGGGAGCACACACAGCTGGGTTTTCATGTTTGCTTTTGCTATAGACTCTTAGAACATGCTGTACTTTTAAACTTCAAAAAAAATTATTTATTTTTTACAGTAGGTCTTTGGTGGTTATATGTTTTAAGTATAACAGTGTTCATGTGGGTCCCAAACTCCCAGTCTATCCCTGTGCCCCCATCCTTCCCCCTTGGTAACTGTAAGTTCCTCCTGTCTCAAAGTGTAAAGAAGATTCAGCCTCAAACAACACATAATTGAAAGAGGGAGGAGTATGTGTGATTGTTGTTCAGTCACTAAGTTGTGTCCAACCCTTTGCAACCCCATGGACTGCAGCATGCCAGGCTTCCCTGTTCTTAACCATCTCCCAGGTTGTGCTGAGACTCATATCCATTGAGTCAATGATGCCATCCAACTATCTTATCCTCCCTTACCCGCTTCTCCTCCTGCCCCAAATCTTCTAGAATCAGGGTCTTTTCCAGTGAGTCAGCTCTTCACATCAGGTGGCCAAAGTGATTGTTAAATTATAGTGAAAAGGAGTAGTTTCTTAACATTTAGATGCAATGTGAAATTTTAACTGCATAAATAATCTGTTTGAATTATTTTAAAATCCATTGGATTATCTTGCTTTGTGAATGGGTCTTTTTGCCCATAATTTTATAACGTCATATATTGATCATTTGGAAACTATGAGTTCACAGAGTTAAGCAGTTCTTTTCAGAGTCAACATATTTTATCACACAACATCAAAGAATATTTATTTATCAATCAATAAATAAATGTTTATTATCACTGATATCAGCCTTTATAAGCCAAAAGCCCTGGGATTTCTTTGGAAGGAATGATGCTAAAGCTGAAACTCCAGTACTTTGGCCACCTCATGCGAAGAGTTGACTCATTGGAGAAGACTCTGATGCTGTGAGGGATTGAGGGCAAGAGGAGAAGGGGACGACAGAGGATGAGATGGTTGGATGGCATCACTGACTCGATGGATGTGAATCACAGTAAACTCCGGGAGTTGGTGAGGGACAGGGAGGCCTGGCGTGCTGTGATTCATGGGGTTGCAAAGAGTCGGACACAACTGAGCGACTGATCTGATCTGATGATAGGAAATACAAGTTTTGAGTAAAAGCTTGAATTATATCATTGGCAACAGGTACTCAGTTATTTCCTGATAATAAGCTGATAGTTTGCCCATCAAATATGTATTTAAGTATAATCTGCAATATGAACCTCAAGATAGAGTGACATCCTTGAGTGAAATATAGAAACAAAACATTACCAGGTTGATTGAAATTCTAATGAGAGCTGTCACTTCCTAAGAAGTAACAAGGTACTCTCTAGGAACTTTGACTAAGGCTCACTCCATATAGGTTAATAATTCTGAAAGTGCTGTGCTTGTATACTGGTATTGATTGAATGGATAATTGAAAGAATAGAAAGATGGTAGGAACCAGGTTTTTCATTACTGAAGGGGGAAGTTACAGATAAGAAAGGGGAGAAGGCTAGAATAAATCAAATGTCAATGGATTAGAGGAAAAACATCCATATGAACTCATTTAACACAGACTAGATACAGATGGATATGGATAAATAATTATATTTCTGTATATGGATTAATGTAAATATTGTCAAATTGAGAAGTAGAATAATTAAAACCACCAAATCAAGGTAGATTTTAGTGAGAATTTATTACATGTGCATATACGCAGAATGGGAATTCTCAAACCAACAGTAGAACGAGACTCAGGTATATTATAAGACAGCTTATGTAGTAAAAATGCAGAGACTCTATAGTCTTTATTATGATTGATTACAGGATTAGTTTACCTAGTGATCAATGATTGGTTAAAAGTGGTTGCCTCATGCCAATTAGGGGTAACAGATTAGACTTAATTTATGATTTTCAGAGGCACTTACAATAAGCAGCCCAAGTTCATTTTTCCTTGTTTTGCAGAATAGGGTGAATTAAGTTTTACTTATATGGCTTAAATGGTGTTTTCTGCTCAGGAAGTTTTCATGGCTGGTCTCCATTTTGTATTTTACTTTGTGCATATTATATATATATATATATATATATATATATATCATCTCTGGAGGAGGGCATGGCAACCCACTCCAGTATACAATGTATGTGTATATAGTACAGAATAAATTTTCTAGTTCTGTTCATAGAAAGACTTAACTGAAAAAATGTCCCAGTGGCAGTGCACACAATCTGCATCTGGATCTTGGTTTCTAATACCATCCTTGGAGAAATGGATGATACTACATGATACTATTATCATCCATTATATGGAATATATGAGATGAACTTTAAGCATCTTGTTGTCCCAGAAAGTAAGATGTCAGAAACAACTCCATCAAACAATGATGGAGGAGTGTCAAGTGGAAATAGGAAACAACTGAAAGAGCTTGCTGGTGGCTAAAACTGGAAAAAAAAAATGAGAGAGAAAATGTACTATTAGATCATGACTTGAGGAACATAATGAAGATTTAATGAGTTCATATTGATATAAACAACTGAACATAGGAAATAGGGGAGAAGTGAAAAATTTCCTGTATAAAAGAATTTCACAGAGTTTATATAGACACCCGCCCCTAAGGAATGGGAACCTAACTCTTCATCCCAAAAGAGTGGCCTGTGATTAGTGACTTGCATTCAGGAATTGCAGTAAAGAAAGGAAGGTGGAGACATCATGGTGCAAAAACCTGGCAACACTCTCTCAGCCAGATAGTCATGGCTAACATTAGTGGTAAGTCATATTAACAGTTAATCTTATGTAATGATGATGGTTCTTAACTTCTGGGGTCATCCTCCAAAACCCCATAATTTCCTTCTTACTGTCAGCTTAATATAAACCATGAATATTTTGCAATATATTATGTTATTATTTTACAATATATCCTGTTGTCATGAAAAAAATCACAGACTCAAATTGAGGTTATATTTTGCAGAATACCTTATCTGTAATCTTTAAAAATTTCCACCCTTATGACAGAAAGTGAAGAAGAACTAAAGAGCCTCTTGGTGAAAGTGGAGAGTGAAAATGCTGGCTTAAAGCTCAACATTCAGAAAACAAAGATCATGGCATCCGGTCCCATCACTTCATGGGAAATAGATGGGGAAACAGTGGCTGACTTTATTTTTCTGGGCTCCAAAATCAATGTAGATAGTGACTGCAGCCATAAAATTAAAAGACACTTACTCCTTGGAAGGAAAGTTATGAACAACCTAGATAGCATATGAAAAAGCAGAGACATTACTTTGCCAACAAAAGTGTGTCTAGTCAAGGATATGGTTTTTCCAGTGGTCATGTATGGATGTGATAGTTGGATTATAAAGAAAGCTGAGTGCCGAAGAATTGATGCTTTTGAACTGTAGTGTTGGAGAAGACTCTTGAGAGTTCCTTGGACTGCAAGGAGATCCAACCAGTCCATTCTAAAGGAGATCAGTCTTGGGTGTTCTTTGGAAGGACTGATGTTGAAGCTGAAATTCCAATACTTTGGCCACCTGATGCGAAGAGCTGACTCATTTGAAAAGACCCTGATTCTGGGAAGAATTGAGGGCAGGAGGAGAAGGGGACGACAGAGGCTCAGATGGTTGAATGGCATCATGGACTCAATGGACATGGGTTTGGGTGGACTCTGGGAGTTGGTGATGGACAGGGAGGCCTGGCATGCTATGGTTTATGGGTCACAAAGAGTCGGACATGACTGAGTAACTGAACTGAACTGAACTGAATCCTTAAAATTGTCAAAGTCATCAAAAAAAGGAAAACTTTCTGAGAAACATCATAGCTCACGAGAGCCTAAGATGGTGATTTAATGCAATGTTATGTCCTGAATATGACTTTGAAACAGGAGAAAAGGAATATAACAGAAAAAAAAACTAACCAATGCCTAATAAATAGTACCCCTACACACAGACATCAAAAAATATTAAAAATTGCCATAAGTAGTATGGCTCCCTTAGAGGTGAGAGAAGTTCACGTATCCTTAGATGTATTTCTTTGTTGGGACCATGTAGTTTGTTATCACTGTGGTCTTAAAACTCTTCAACTGTGATCTTTCCTGAGATAGCCTCACTAGGGTTAATTATTACTTTTTTGTTGTGTTTGTTTTGTAGTTATTCCTATTTGTAAAATCACATTAAATTTAAAATTAGATTTCAAAAGTATGCATCTTCATTTCTCTTAATGTACTTTTATTTTTAAAAAAAGAGGTGATTACCTGTTTGCATCTAATAAGGCTTTCTGACATACCAGGATTGTAGAACTGCTGAAAAACAGAAGATAGAATTTGAAATTCTAGAGATTATTGTTAAAAAAATAAGTACTGTAGTGTTTCAAGCACTTTTGTGAATCAGCTAAGTTGGCAAAGAGAATTGTGTCTATTCTTATGATCTACTTTTTGGTTGTCTTATGGGTTTTCATAGTTGAGATTCTCAGGCTCCATTGATATATGTTTTTACTTTGTCATTAAGAAAAGAAAAACCTGGTTAACAGTAGCTTTTCAAATAATTTTTAAATTATCAGATTCTTACATTTTATTATTTGGCAGTTTATCATTCAGGAAAAATATATTAAAATATGCTGAAACCAAAGGCAGTGAAAACTAAAGTTTCTTAATATGAAAGAAATAAGAGTATCAGTTATGTATCTTATTCAGGGCTATATTATCTAGCTGATGAACCATTCTTTGGCTCAAATTTTGCCCGGATATATACCTGATCATAATGCTGTGCTACCAAAATGAGTAGGGAAATGACATCCTTAAACTCTAGTATATTTTTATTCCTTTTACACTACCTTTTGAATAACTTATCCTTCAAACCACATTACCAACCTATTTACTTTTTCTCTGTATTACAGTGTTAGGGATGACAGCTTATTTCTTATTTTTATCCCATACTCCATAGTAATAGAAACATTTTCATTGAGTATAATGTTTTTGTCATTTCACAAGCACTTCTATAGCCTACATAGAATAAATACGTACAGCTTAGCCAGTTATATAAATGGCAATTTTGATAAATATCATACAATGATGCTTATTTTAAACATCTGTTTTATTTTGTCAGATGGAGAGTTCTAATCTATCTTGTTTCCCCCCACTTCCAATAAATAGCTTAGTGCAGAATGTTAACAGAGTTCAAGGAGTCATATTTTTACATAGAATACAGAGGTTAAAACACAATAGTCAGTGATATAAAAATGCAAAGTATACTCAAGTTTTTGTGGCTTAAAATTGTACTTTGGGTGTGTTTTTGGTGTTCATGAAGAGGCACAATATCCATAAGTTTGAATTGTATTTAAAATAATCTGTGTAAGATTCTGAAATACTAAAATTGAACAAGTCTTGCTGTTTCCTTTCTGTTTTTATGGACTGCTGAAACCTCATTAGGGCCAAGCCCTTTTAGAACATGAGGAGTGTTGCACAGGTCTAGTTACACAGACTAGTGGCTACATCCACTCCTAGCTTTCTGGAGGAGGCATTGATTAGCAATGATTTCAAGCTGGCTGGAAGAATCCTGTCAGGGGCGGGGGATGGTGGTGTAGATGTAGATAAATTTAAGCATAAGATCTGGAGCAGGGATGAAGTCTGCAGATATTCCCCATTCCCTGGGTGTAGGGGAGGAGGGGAGGCATCAGACTGGGAATTTTCTTGCAAGACCAGCTAGCATTACTGAGTCCCAGGAAGCCCCAGGGTAGTGTCTGTCTCTTGCCGCTGCTTAGCACTCATCTCTGTTAGGCTTCATGGGAGAGGGGCTGTCAAGTTAGTGACTGGTGCTCCATCTAAGTAATGGACTGTTTGGCTTTTTAGCCACAAGAGGTTACCTTTGTTCAAGGTGCTTTTAAGCTGGATCTGAAATCTTTTGAGCAAGCAAAAGAAGAAAGTTTCCAAGGTAACTTGGCAAGAGCAAATATGAAAAGTGTGTCAACCACAGAAATTGGTCCCAATAAATATGAGAATATAATACATATAGTTCAGTTCAATGGTGAAAGGACATAATAGTTTATAAACACTGGAACCTGCTGAACATCCATTTGAAAAGAAAGAGACTTAACAACTTAAATAACAGAACATAACAGTTCAGATTTCTTAGAGTTAGATGGTAAAAGTGAAAAACAGAAATCTAGGAAAAAATACATAGGAGAATACTTATATAACAAGGTTGGAAGTGAATTTTTTAAAAAGCTAGTTCATTAGATGCTTGAAAAAAA
Source organism: Tragelaphus eurycerus (assembly GCA_935064755.1). Classification (NCBI taxonomy): domain Eukaryota; kingdom Metazoa; phylum Chordata; class Mammalia; order Artiodactyla; family Bovidae; genus Tragelaphus; species Tragelaphus eurycerus. Next base: position 12,447,334 of record CAKXYN010000061.1, read on the forward strand.
GAAATAGGTAAACTTACTATGTAAAATTTTAATGTTTTTGGAACTGAAATCATAAAAATCAATATTTAGATGGCAGAACAAAAATATTTAAAATTTAGATGAGTTTATATCCATAATATAAGTAAAATTTTTGTAAATTGATGTTAGAAAAAATGACAAATGTCGGTGACCAAATTTACATTAACTTGTAAATGAAGTATAAATTAAATATTAAAGTTTTCCCCCAAATTGATATTATACTGTTCCACAGTTAACTGTTAAAACACACACACACACACACACACACACACACACACACCCCCAAAAAACCGTTTACTTTCCTTATCTTCAGTTCAGTTCGGTTGTTCAGTCGTGTCCGACTCTTTGCGACCCCATGAATTGCAGCACGCCAGGCCTTCCTGTCTATCATAATCTCCCGGAGTTCACTCAAACTCACCTCCTTACCGTAGTGCCTCTCTAAAATATATGGTTATATATATGAGTCTATTTCTTGACTGCTGTTCTGGTCTTCTGATCTAGGTTTCTTTGTTTATGCCATTATCACACTGTTTTGATAAGTAGATTTGGAGTTTTGTTATAAGATAAAAGCCATAAACCTTGATTTGTTTGAAATTGGTTGACTATACTAGCTCACTTAATTTTCAAAACAAATTTTACATTTATTCAGTTTAGAAACATGTAGTCTCTATTTAGATCTTTCATTTCTCTCAGAATGTTTTCTGATTTTTAAGTGTATAGGTTTTGCTTATATTTATCCTTCTGTAGTGTCTTTAAAGTTTAGATTTTAGTTTGCTTTCTAGGTGTTCAGTGTTGTTTGATGGCATGGGCATATGAGAAATATACACATTTGCATGTAGCCCCCTTGTGTCACATTGCTCTTCTAAACTCAGCAGCATAGTGGCTTCTTCTGTGATTTGTGATTCAAGACTTTTTTTAGTAAAAAAAAAAAAAAATCCTATTATTACGGCTTTCATTCTTGTTGCCCTGCTGTCCAGGATATGCAAAATAATATTGAATAGGTGTTGAGAGTGGACATCTTTTTCTTGATTTCAGAGTGAAAGCAGATAAAAGCATTTAAATTTTCAACAATGAGTATAATATTATACAGGTTTTGTGTATGTCCTTTTCAGATTAAATTCCCTCCTATGTCAAGTTGACTAGTTTTTACATTCTTTTAAATAATGAATGAGTGTTGAAGTTGTCAGTATTTTTCTCCAAATATTGAGATGATCATGATCTTGTCAATACTGTTGTTTATATTGATTCCTTTACGCAGGTAATTCAGAGTTCCTTTCTGGGGTAAATCCACCCTGGTTTATTTTTATATATTGTTGGATTTTATCTAAAATTAAGATTTGTTGCATCAAATTGATAATGAATATGGGCCAGTAGTTGTGTCTTTTGTTTTCTTAATCAGCATGTGCTGGCTTCAAAAATTTATATGGAAAGTGTCCTCCTCCAAGAGTTTTTGAAGAATTAGCATAATTTCTTCCTTAAATCTTTGTTAAATTTTTCTAGTGAAGTCAACTGGGCTTTCATTCTTTTATTATGAGGAAGTTTCTAATTTTTCAGATGCAGAATATAGATTTTGTCTCAAGTAAGCACTAGTAGTTCTTCTGAAGTATTCATTTCATGGAAACTGTCAAACACAATGAAATAGAGTACTCCATATTATTCCCTTTGTTATTCTTTTAACGTCTGTAATAGTAGTCAGTAGGATTTCTAGTTTTTCATTCATAATATTGGTATTTTGTGACTTAGTTATCTTCTTTGTGTCTCACCTGTGACCCTGCCCTTTAGCCTTGCTAGGAATTTTTTTATTTTTATTTTTTTACTATGTTGTTCCTCTAAAGAAGACATAACTTTGGGTTAATTGAATTTTTAAATATATTTCTTTCCATTTACTATTTTTTTTATTTCTTTCATTTAACTTCATTCTTTTCTCCTGCTTTCTTTATGTGTTTTTAAACTCATATATATGTTCGTTGTTGTTGTCCCTTATTATGAAATCTTCCTCTATTTCTAACAATTTTCTCCAGTTTGTGTACTTTCTTGTATTACTTTTGATAGTGTTCACATGGTATGGTCATTCATCCTCTTGTTTTATAACCCATCTGTATCTTATTCATAATAAAAGTGGGTTCTTATTAAAAAAAAAAGAAAAAGGTATATACTCTAATCTTTTTCACCCAGTCTAACATTTTTATCTTTGCTTGGAGTGTTTAAAATCATTTCCTAGTACTTTCAGATTTAAACCCACCACCTTTTCTATTTTGTCCCATGTGATTTTTTTAAAAAAAAAACTTGATTTCTTTTTAAATAAAACTTCTGGGTATTCTGTTTTATCTTTATTATTCATTTATTAACTGTGTGTCTTTTATATTCTAAGACATTGTTTCTAAGCCTGGTATGATTTTGCAACATGATACATTTGTCAATGTCTGGAGATATCTTCTTTTGTTATATTTGGAGGAGATGTGTATGTGTGCACTGATGGAATTTTGGAAAAATAGATGGTTTCTAACCACTAAACATTCTACACTACACAAGAGTCTCCCACAGCAAAGAATGGTTTAGTCATTAAATAATGTCTGACTCTGCAACCCCATGGACTCTGTCCATGGGAATTCTCAGGAAAGAGTTTTGGAGTGGGTTTCCATTTCCTTCTCCAGGGATCTTCCCTACTCAGGGATTGAAGCTCCTCACCTGCATTGACAGGCAGTTTCTTTAGCAGTGAGCCACCAGGGAAGCCCCCTACAAAGGATTCTCTAACCCCAGTGTCATTAGTGCTGAGACTGAGGAACCATTGTTTTTTTTTTTTTTTTCCTACTTTGTCTCTAGAGTTTTATTTTATTTATTTATTTTTAAATTTATTTTAATTAGAAGCTACTTTACAGTATTGTATTGATTTTGCCATACATCAACATGAATCTGCCATGGGTGTACATCTTTAAGATATATATAACATACCGTTAATTTTTGTAGCAGTTCTTTTGGACTGTAAGACTTAAATTAGCGTATTTCTGTTTCTTCCTTCCCATCATGTATACTATTCAGGGTATTTTACTTCTGCATGTGTTATATTCCTCACAAAATGTTGACCGTAACTGTTTTAACCAACTGTTATAGAGGAAATAAAAATGAGAAAATTTTTGCTTACCCACTAACTGCCTAGAACTCATTCTTTTGTGTAGATACTATTTCCTTGATAGTATCACTTCATTTTACTCTGGAATATCTCTTGCCAGTAAATTTTCTCATTCTGAGAGAAGTTTTGTCTTGCCTTTATTTTATATACTTTCAGTGTACAGACGTGAGTATTTTTCTTTAATATTTTCAAATCTAGATTTTTCTCAGTCTTGAAACGGTTACCAAACAAGTTGGCTATTACTGTTGTCATTGTTCCTTTCTATTTTTTATGAGTATTAAGGTTTTCTCTTTATTTTATTCAGCATTTTTATTATAATGTGCCTTGGTATGATTTTCTTTGTTATGCTTGAGACTCATGAAACTTTTTTGATCTGTAAGCCTCAATTTTCAGGAGATTTAGACAGTTCTGAGATTCTTCAATGGGCTCCCCAGGTGGCGCTAGTGGTAAAGAACCTGCCTATCAATGAGGGAGATTTAGAGATTCTGGTTCAGTCCCTGAGTGGGAAAGATCCCCTGGAGAAGGGCGGGGCAATCCACTTTGGTGTTCTTGCCGTGAGAATCCCATGGACAGAGGAACCTGGTGGGCTACAGTCCATAGGGTCACAAAGAGTCGGACATGACTGAAGTGACTTAGCATGCACGCACAAGATTCTTCAATATTTTTTCTCTTCACCCCTATACTTCTGCCCAGGATTGTAATTCTGATTATATGTCTAAGATTACTAGGTTTTGTCCCCCAGGTTCCTGAGGCTCTGATTTTTTTTTTTTTTTTTTAAGATCTCTGTATACTTCATTTTGGATAGTTTATGTTCTGTCTTCAAGTTCACTGATGTTATCTTCAGCAACACATAATCTACTATAATATCTTCCAATGTAGCAATAATTAAGATATTTTAATATTATTTTATTATCAGTATATAATTATTAATATGAAAAAACACTAGTTTATTATTAGTAAGCTGTGTTTATAGTAAATTATTTAAAATCAGCATGCTTGTCAGTTCTGATAAAGGCAGGTATGCTGCTGCTGCTAAGTCGCTTCAGTCATCTCCGACTCTGTGGGACCCCATAGACAGAAGCCCACCAGGCTTCCAGGTCCCTGGGATTCTCCAGGCAAGAACACTGGAGGGGTTGCCGTTTCCTTCTCCAATGCATGAAAATGAAAGTGAAGTCGCTCAGTTGTGTCCGCCTCTTCGCGACCCCATGGACTGCAGCCTACCAGGCTCCTCCGCACATGGGATTTTCCAGGCAAGAGTACTGGAGTGGGTTGTCCATTGCCTTCTCCGAAAGGCAGGTATAGACCTGCCCATTCTCTCATGCTGATAGAGCATCACTACTGAAACACAGTCATACTGTGGATTCTCTCTGGTGCCCAGTGTATTAAGCAGTCTCTAAATTGTGGGTAGTGAGAATGTAAATAGGCCTGGGTTGACTTCAGGACTTTTTAGTGGAATGCTTGCCCCACCCCTTTTTTTTCTTTCTTTAATTTTCAAGGTTTGCCCTCTGCATATACAGATCAATACTCTACCAAGGACTCAAGAGGAAGGTATTCTATGCAGTCTTAGAAATACTTTTCTCTGTGTAGCTCCCTTAACTTCGATATTCTGCTATGAAACCGATAGCCACCTTAGCCTTTCTGAACTCTAATATCTGTCCCTTCAACTCTGCAAACATGTTGGATCATGGTTTTATACAGCCTTTGCTGAGGCTTGCAGTCTCTTTCATTAATCTGAGATAATTGTAAGATTAACGTTTTAACCTTAGTTATCACGGTCTTGTTTTTGTCCAGTATCAGGAAACAACCTTTTCATGTATTTTGTTCAGGTTTTCTGTATGTGGTAGAATTACAATTTGAGTGAAGCTGTTACAAGCAGCTGTGTTAATTTAAAACAAACTGGAATATTTTCTGAACATTTAAAGAAATAACTGTTTTGTACACTCTGGATCTTTTATTAAAATTTGGTTCTCAATGTTTTATTAAAATGCTATTTATTCTCTTTGATTAAATATGAAGTTCATACCCCTCGATTTGTCTAGCCTCTGCCACAAACACACAACTCCCCATACTCACACCCATGCATATGACACATGCACAGTGCAGACACAGGCAATTAAGTGACCTCTATGGGAGGTCAGCAGTGACATTTCTATTTCTGTATCATTTGAGTTAGAGATAGCATTTGATGGTGGTAATTATTCCTTGACTTTCATTTTGCTTTTAGAATACCACCGTCTCTTAATTTCTTCTTTTATCAATTGCATCTACTCAGATTTCATTCCTGTTTCATCATTTTTCCTCATAGTTGTGCTCTGGGGTTTAATACTAGCCCTGTGATTTTCTCTATCTACACTTACACCTTGGTGGTCTTATCCAATTCCATGTACCATTTATAAGCCAACAACTACAAAATTTATCTCCAGTCAAACCTTTTATCTGAATTCACACAGCTAAATATTTGCTAAACATTTCTACTTACATTTCCACTAAATATCTAGGTTATAGCATATGAAACAGAACTTTTCTTTTACCCAAAACTGGCTCCACTTTCATTCCCTCTTATATAAGTTGATACCTTCCACCTGCTTTTCCTTAGTTCTTTACAGTTTTGATTTGTTTTCAGTCATTAAGTCATGTCCAGCTTTTTGTGACCCCATGCCAGGCTTCTTTATCCTCTACTATCTCCCAGAATTTGCTCAGATTCATGTCCATTGAGTTGGTGATGCTGTCTAACCATCTCATCCTTTGCCACCCCTTCATCAGGGTCTTTTCCAATGTGTCAGCTCTTTGCATCAGGTAGCCAAAGTATTGAAGCTTCAGCCTTGACATCAGTCTTTCCAATGACTATTCAGGGCTGATTTCCTTTAGGATTGACTGGTTTGATCTCTGTGCAGCCCAACGGACTCTCAAGAGTCTTCTCTAGCACCACAATTCAAAAGTGTCAATTCTTTAGCACTCAGCCTTCTTTATGGTCCAACTCTCACATCCATACATGACTACTGGAAAAACTGTGACTTTTACTATATGGACCTTATGCCAACAAAGTGGTGTCTCTGCTTTATAATATGCTATCTAGGTGTGTCATAGCTTTCCTTCCAAGGAGCAAGTGGTTTCTTTTTTTAACTTTTATTTTTAATTAATTAATTTATTTTAATTGGAGGCTAATTACTTTACAATATTGTAGTGGTTCACGGCTGCAGTCATTATCTGCAGTGATTTTGAAGCCCAAGAAAATGAAATCTGTCGCTGCATTCACTCCCCACCGCACCCCCCCATTATCCATGAAGTGATGGGATCAGATGCATGATTTTCATTTTGGTAATGTTGAATTTCAAGCCAACATTTGAAACTCTCCTCTTTCACTCTCATCAAGAGACTCTTTAGTTCCTCTTCATTTCTGCCATTAGAGTGGTATCATCTGCATATCTGAGGTTATTAATATTTCTCTTGGCAGTCTTGATTTCGGGTTGTGATTTACCCAGCCCAACACTTTGCATGATGCAATCTGCATATATATCAAAGATGTTATGCATATTTATTTATAATAACCTTTGATACCAATGTGTAAAGTGTCATGAATTATGTTTTGATGATGTTGCCTTCAAATTTTATTGAGTCCAATTACTTCTCCCTGCCTCTATTGCTGCTACCACATACTGTACAACCACCATAATTTATTATACAATATATATTTAAATAAGTATATAAATTCTAAGCATAGGTACTTGAGTAATATTTGCTGAATATGTATAAGTTGTATACTGATACAATCTATACATTGGGTGTTATTATATTAGTCACAGTTTCATTGCAAGAGAAAATTAAACTCTAAAATAACCATGATGAGAAAAGTGATGATTATTTTGGAAATATTTTGATGTATTCTAGAAGTAAGTAAACAAGGAAATGACAAACCAGGAGAAAGACCATCTTTTCCATTGTTATAGGATATTCTGCCTTATTCCTTGTTGGCATGATATCCTTTACTATAACTTGATCCCCTAGCTCCTGATATAGATGATCACTCAGGTTCAGAACACTTACTATCTGTTAAATTCAATACATGATTGCTTAAGACCTGTATGGAACATTTCCAGTTGGCCTATTCATGCTTATTATACTCACTCGTTTAGGTTCCTTCCATAAGGTCACAGAATATAAGGATGAGTCTTTCAGGCCAATCATGGTATGATGGTTCTAAGAATGTTTTAAATGTTTATAGAGATTTGAAGGGAATTTTAATAAGTCATTTTACACAGTGTATGTCTAAGAACTAAAGCAAACTCTTTACACTTTTAATGCTCATGATTACACCTATTATCATTTGTGAACTATCACTTCACATAAAACTGTCTTTAAAAAAATTACTATCGTAACCCAGTAGTGATAAGTTATGCTTGCCTCATGGAATGATTAAATTAGTTTTCTAGCTTTTATTTAAGTTATGGAAGAGTATGTGTTAGTTTTTTTAAATAAGATTTAGTTAGTTAAGTTTTTAACTCACTCAAGCTAACTTAAGTGATTAATTAAATTCATATATCTATATAGATACACATATAATCTGTCAGTTTTGCTTCAGATAATTTTAAATTATCTTATGGATTTACTAATATAAATCCACAATATTAGTGACAGACTTCCTGCACCCCTTCGTGAAATTGATAGAGTGAGGGCTTACTAAGTAAATGAGCTCACAGAATTAATTGAATGATTATAATATACATAAATTCAGAAAAGTATAATGTATTCTCAAAATATCAGTTAATAAAATTGACTCAGTGCAAACAGTTTTAGCTCAGTTGTGGTAAAATATTTATAATAGTAAATACAGTTTTGTACCCAAATAAAGCACCTATGTATATTATAAAAATAAACATCTTGATATCCATATTGAAGAATACCTTAAGTAATATTTTTAAAGATCTTTACAAATACATCAATGAGCTTAGAAAAGGATAAAATAATCCAAAGAAGTAACAACATCCTTAAACTGGTAGGTGACTTACAGATATTAATAGAATCTGTATATTTGCATAATATTTATAATATACTATAATAAAAACCAATAATTATGAGTACATGCATTTTATTTCAATCAAAAAGTTAAACAGTCACATCCTTTCTGAAAACAAGAATAAGAAACTTTATCAGCTTTTCTACTTCACTCATTCCTGTGCTGTCACCTATAAAATGGTAGTATTTTGTCCAATGGTTTATTTGTTACCTGTCAGTTCCCTTTAACATATTCCCCTGTTTTAATTTCTCAAATACTTCCTTGAACAATTGATCAGAGTTACCGTTTTCTCATGGTATCTGGTCCTATCAGTTCATGGCAAATAGATGGGGAAACAATGAGAGACTTTATTCTTTTGGGCTCCCAAATCACTGCAAATGGTGACTGCAGCCATGAAATTAAAAGAAGCTTGCTCCTTGGAAGAAAATCTATGAACAGAGTAGAGAGCATATTAAAAAGCAGAGACATTTGCCAACAAAGGCCTGTGTAGTCAAAGCTATGGTTTTTCCAGTAGTCATGTATGGATGTGAGAGTTGGACCATAAAGAATACTGAATGCTGAATAATTGATGCTTTTGAACTGTGGTGTTGAAGAAGACTCTTGAGAGTCCCTTGGACTGCAAAGAGATCAAACCAGTCAATCCTAAAGGAAACCAGTCCTGAATATTCATTGGAAGGACTGATGCTGAAGCTGAAACCCATAATTTGGCCACCTCATGGCAAAGGTGGGAGGAGAAGGGGACGACAAAGGATGAGATGGTTGGATGGCATCACTGACTCAATGGATGTGAGTTTGGATAAACTCCAGGAGTTGGTGATGGACAGAGAGGGCTGGTGTGCGGCAGTCCATGGGGTCACAAAGAGTCAGACATGACTGAGTGACTGAACTGAACCTTTTTCTATTGATTTTTTGCATATTCTAATGTCTATACTGGAGAAGGACATGGCAACCCACTCCAGTGTTCTTTCCTGGAAAATCCCAGAGACGAAGGAGCCTGGTGGGCTGCCATCTATGGGATCACAGAGTCGGACACGACTGAAGCGACTTAGCAACAGCAGCAGCAGTGTCTATACATTTTATTTGTTTGAAAGTTTCTATCCTCACTTCTTTCCCAACACAGGGATTTCAGCCTAGACATTTTCTCCAGTTTGTGTGCTCATTTAATTCTCTACTTGCTTCTTCTTTCCTGGATCATTCATTAGCAACTCAAGACAATTACTTACCTAATGAACTCCATCTGTCTTCCCCTCACCATCAGTGTTTCTTCATTGTGTCCCCATTATAGTTTACAGCACCGTGATTTGACCACTTTGACCAGAAATTTGATAATTGTTATTGATAGCTCATTTTCTCTTAGCATCTTCATCTCAGATACCATCAAGCTCTGTTCCTTCAAATATGTACCTTTCATATCTATCTTAATCTTGTGTACAGGTGCACTACAGTTTGAGTCTCAAGGAAAATATTTTTGGTGCTGAAATAGTAACTTAAGTGAATTTTCTGTTTCTCGTCTTGCTCTTACACATGATATTATTCAAATAGCCAAAGAGTACCTTTAAAAAGAAAAATCTTATCATAGTTGTATGACTTACCATTTTGTTTAGGAAAAAAAATGAAACTTATGGACTAGGAGTCCTTTTGTGTTCTCTGTCTCTCACTAATTCCTGCAACCTTATCTTGAATCTCTCTCCTCAGGCTTCTTTTGTTTCTGAAACCATTGTCTTTTCTATCTCCAGTACTTTTAAGTCTGTTTTCTCTTTCAAGAAACCTTAACCTTCTTTACATTCTTAAAATTACCAATTTAGTGTCCTTTATCATAGAAAATTTCTCCAATATCTAAAGTGTCTCCAAGTTGTACTTACTGTCACTGTACTCTGTCTTTTTTCCCAGTGGATCTATTTTAATCTGTAATTAGTTCTTACTTTATTTACATAGCTTTTGATCTTATCCACTAAACTAAGACCAATAGAGTCCAGAACTACATATGTTCAACTTATTCTTTGCTGTGTCCTCAGTGCCAATTATATAATCAGTAATATTTTGAATATATATCTAAATAGGTATCATCTGATGACTATGTTCTTTAAAATACATTATCTGTGAGTTTTGGTCAATTTTGAGTATTTTTTTCCTTAAGGAAAAACATCATGGAAAGTAGAACCAGTTTCTAACTATGCTATGCTATGCTATGCTAAGTCACTTCAGTTGTGTCCGACTCTATGTGACCCCATAGACGGCAGCCTACCAGGCTCCACCTTCCCTGGGATTCTCCAGGCAAGAACACTGGAGTTGGTTGCCATTTCCTTTTCCAGTGCATGAAAGTGAAAAGAGAAAGTGAAGTCCCTCAGTCATGTCTGACTCTTAGCGACCCCACGGACTGCAGCCTACCAGGCTCCTCTGTCCATGGGATTTTCCAGGCAAGAGTACTGGAGTGGGGTGCCATTGCCTTTTCCAAGTTTCTAACTACCTATAGAAAATTAAAGTTAGAAACTTATTTGAGCTTTTCCACGTTAAGTAATTGCGTACACACATTTGATTGACTAGTTGCCATCTTTCAAAAACATAGTACAGTCTGTAACCAAAGATATAATGGTGAGAGCAACATGAATTTGTACTAGTTGATTTGTTCTTTTTTATTATCTCTCTGCACAACATTTTAGAGAGACTTAAGCCTCATAGTTAAAAATCAGTGGAGAGATTTTTATAAAGAATTCTGATTAGCAAGGATTGGTTTACTTTATTTTTGGAAACCATCCTTTTGCCCATGAAGATGAAGTGAAATAATTGCAAGTCTCATCTAGAGCCAAAAGTCTGGACTGAGGGAAGGAGCAGTTGCCCAAACAGAGGATGTAGATTCTTGGGCCAAAGGGGGAAGAAAATAAAAGACTTTTCATTATAAAATATTATGCATTATCCTTCCAAGTGCTGAGGCTATTCAGAATAGGAAATGAAATATATCTACCAAAACAGCAGTGTTGTTATCTACATTTCAACAGAGATTTGCCAAAATCTCTTATTACATTTTTACAGGAAGATGAAGGAATAATAGCTAGAAAATAATTAGATGTATTCATAGCTTGCAGGGACTCCTAATTAAAAATTGTTAATAAAGATTTCTAGTTAAGTGTCAGAGGGCTCTACCTTTGGCTCTTAAGCATTCCTTCAAGTATGAATGATACCCTTACTAGGTATTCTTGTCTGTAAGTTTGTTATTGTTAAATAAATCATGCCACTCCCTTCTGGCCTGCAGAATTTCTTCTGCAAAGTTACCTGATAGTCTCATGGGAGATTTTTGAATGTAACTGGTTGTTTTTCTCTTGCTGCTCTTAAAATTCTCAGTGTTGCCAATTTAATAACCATATGTCTTTGTTTGGACCTATTTAGGTGATCTTGTTTAGGACTCTGCTTCTTGGACCTGGATGTGTTTTCTTTTCCAGGTTAGGGAATTTTTCAGCTATTATTTCTTCAAACAATTTTTTCTGCTCTGTGTTTTGTCTCCTAAGATACCTATCAGTTCAGTTCAGCTCAGTTGCTCAGTCATGTCTGACACTTTGCAGCCCCATGGACTGCAGCACTCCAGGCTTCCCTGTCCATCACCAACTCCCAGAGCTTGTTCAAACTCCTGTCCATTGAGTCAGTGATGCCATCCAACCATCTCATCCTCTGTCGTCTCCTTCTCCTCCTCCTTTCAATCTTTCCCAGCATCTGGTTCTTTTCCAAGGTGTCAATTTTCATATCAGGTGGCCAAAGTACTGGAGTTTCAGCTTCAGCATCAGTCTTTACCATGAATATTCAGGATTGATTTCCTTTAGGATTGACTGGCTTGATCTCCATGCAGTCCAAGGTACTCTCAAGAGTCTTCTCCAACACCACAGTTCAAAAGCATCAGTTGTTCAGCACTTAGCATTCTTTATAGTCCAACAATCACATCCCTATGTGACTAGAGGGAAAATCACAGTTTTGAAAAGTGGACTTTGTTGGCAAAGTAATGTCTCTGCTTTCTAATATGCTGTCTACACTGGTTATAGTTTTTCTTCCAAGGAGCAAGCGTCTTTTAATTTCATGGCTGCAGTCACCACCTGCAGTGATTTTGGAGCCCAAGAAACACAAAGTCTGACACTGTTTCCATTGTTTTTTCATCAATTGGCCATGAAGTGATGGGAGCAGATGCCATAGTCTTATTTGAATGTTGTGTTTTAAGCCAGTTTTTTCACTCTTCATCTTTAACTTTCATCAAGAGGCTCTTTAGTTCCTCTTCACTTTCTGCCATAAGGGTGGTGTCATCTGCATCTCTGAGGTTATTGATATTTCTCCCAGCAATCTTGATTCCAGCTTGTGCTATATCCTGCCCAAAATTTCTCATGCTGTACTCTGCATATAAGTTAAACAAGCAGGGTGACAATATACAATCTTGATGTACTCCTTTCCCGATTTGAAACCAGTCTCTTGTTCTGTGTCTGGTTCTAATCGTTGCTTCTTGACCTGCATACAGATTTCTCAGGAGATGTCTATAATATGAATATTAATATGCTTGATGTTCCAGAAGTCTCAGAATATACCCACTTGTAATTTTTTTTTTCCAGCTTGGATGATTTCTACTACTTTGTCTCAGAGGTCTTTAATTAAAATGATTGAATTTTAGTGTTTGATATCAAATTACTAAGAGATACTTTTACAATAGACTCCAGTGTCTTTAAAATATCTTCAGTCGTTAGATGATCAGATCACTTTAATGAAAACCAGAAGTAAGTACTTATTCCAAAGTAGGTACTTTTTATTATTTTTTTGGTATTTTTAACATATATTTTAAGCCTAATTTGCATTTTCTGTCTTCAGAGTGAAAATTTGAGACCCATTGTAGAATAAGGAGCAGGGTTTTTTTTGTTTGTTTTAAGAAAAATCAGAGATATGCCAGGAATTTTTAAATATATACGCTTAACTATGAAATAGGTGAATTTTGTGCAACATATTATATGCAGGCTGCTGATGGACTAAGCTTTATTCAAAGGTGGGTAAGGTAACTGTCAGGAGTTCCGGAGATTTGGATATAACAACCCAAGTTCTCATTCTAGAAATGGGAGGTTTTAAGGATATGTGAGAGTCCGGGGCTTCCCAGGTGGCTCAGTGTGTAAAAAAATCCTAACCCAGTGTAGGAGACACAGGAGACATATGTTTGATCCCTGGGTCAGAAACATCCCCTGGAGGAGGAAATGGCAGCTCACTCCAGTATTCTTGCCTGGAGATTCCCATGGACAGAGGAGCCTGGTAGACTACATTTCATGGGGTTGCGAAGAGTTGGACATGGCTGAGGCAACAGCGCACATTATATTGAAAATCTCCTTTGTGGAAGAGGCCATAGTGTTACCAAACCAACTTCATTTGCAAGACATACAGTAAAGCCAGTTGCTGGGGCTCTTGAGTGTTGCAGCAGACAGTTTATTCACAAAGACAGCCAGGTGAGGAGACGAGGGGGGATCAAGTCTCTTATTTCACCCTGCAAAAGTGGGAGGCTTAGGATTTTTATGGGTGAAGAGTATAAGGTGGTCATAGGTGAGAAGACAGAAGACAGGAGGTAGGGAAAAGGTGAGGTAATCTGTGTTCTGTGCAGGTGTATCTGAGATACATGCTGCTTCTTGGGATGCGTGTTCAGAAATGGTGGCACTTCACTGTGAGGGTGGAGTTTTTGGCTCTCCAGTGTCAGAAGGTCATTCATTTGACACTTGTGCAAGCCTAGTTCTGTGGTCCCAACTAGTCCTGTCCAGTGCAAATTGGACAAGAGCAGACTTCAAGCTTCCTGAAAAGGAACTTAAGCCCTGCCCTGCCATTGCCATAGTTATCATACCTCAGATGTTATCTGTACTTCCTTTGAATTTTGGAGGACATTAAATTTACAAAATAATAAACATAAGCTTGTTCAGTGAAGGCAGGCTATAAGCAGAGTGTTTTCTAACAGGCTGTTCCTTTATCTGCTGGTCTGTAAAAGAAACTCAAAAGATGTGTTGGTCACCAATTTCTGTTACCCTTTTGGAGCACTGTTGCAGGTTATTTATTTATTTATTTTTACCCTATGAGGATGTTTTCAATAAGTTTTCAGCACAATTTTAACTGTCACTTTAAGTGGGAAAAAATAGTTTACATTTCAAGTGGAGCAAGATGTAACAGCACCACTAAAAGAGTTTTTATATAATAATTAGGACAGTTAAGAGTTGGTGAGTATTCCACAGGGGGACCTTGATAGCAGCATTTAAGTGCTGATTTTGTGAATATTGTACTATATATTCTTAATACTCAGTTCTCTGCAATTCTATGACTAGTCCTAGTATATGCTGGAAAAAATGCAAATTAAACAAAGAAATGATTAATGTATAGATCATTTCAGCCAGACATGCATTTCCTCATTGATTGAAGCTTTGTTGTCACCATCCAGAAACGGGTTAACTCATCATTGAAAATTACCTACCCTAAGTTATCTCTTCTTGATTTTCCACCATCCATCTCTAATTGACCTTTTCTTAAGCCCCTTGGTTCTAATAACCTATGGTACAACACTGGCTCTAAGTGAAGATATCGAGAATCATTGCTCATTCCAATTACCAGCTGGGTGGTCTTGGATAAGTAACTTAATAACACTAATTTCAATTAGAGAAATTAAGGAAATAGTGGGTTCATAATCTCAGGATTGTTGTGAAAACGAGTAAGATATATCTGTATGTAAAGATCACAGTGCCTGAATTCTTTAAAACATAGTTAATATTCCAAAGAGATTAATCTAGCATCTGTGTAACCTGGTAAACTAATATCTGTTAAGTTAGAATTATGAAAATTGTCAGCATACATATGTATGCTGCTAAGTCACTTCAGTCATGTCCGACTCTGTGAGACCCCATAGATGGCAGCCCACCAGGCTCCCCCGTCCTTGGGATTCTCCAGGCAAGAACACTGCAGTGGGTTGCCATTTCCTTCTCCAATGCATGAAAGTGAAAAGTGTATGTATAGCATATACATATATATAGCATATACGTATGTAGTGTAAGTATAGCATATACATATGTATAGCATTTCTTTAGTAACATATTGTTATCTAATTCAGAATTATCACACAGTGATAACTTCAAGTGTTTGAGTGCAAAGTGTCACAGAAGATACCACATTTGGAGTTGTGAGAGGGTGCTTTCTGTATATTCAAAAGCAATATGTTATCTTTGGCGTTTCACTGTTGCTTGTGATACTACTAGTTATAACTACAATTAGCTAAGTTTGTTTTACAGTCCTAAACTCAATTTTAAAATCATTCCAGTTGGTCCATGGTATGTGATGCTATGCTAAGTCATTTCAGTCCTGTCTGACTCTGTGTGACCCCATAGACGGCAGCCCACCAGGCTTCCCTGTCCCTGGGATTCTCCAGGCAAGAACACTGGAGTGGGTTGCCATTTCCTTCTCCAATGCATGAAAGTGAAAAGAGAAAGTGAAGTCGCTCAGTCATGTCCAACTCTTAGCGACCCCATGGACTGCAGCCTACCAGGCTCCTCTGTCCATGGGATTTTCCAGGCAAGAGTACTGGAGTGGGGTGGGTTCATGGTATAAATTCCATTAAATTTTGACTTGGGCTGTCTGAATATATTCTTTATAAATGTTATATCAATCAATATACATACATACATATATATATATATATATATATAATTGGAAATGTTTATATGCAGAGTACATCATGAGGAACGCTGGACTGGAAGAAACACAAACTGGAATCAAGATTGTCAGGAGAAATATCAATAACCTCAGATATGCAGATGACACCACCCTTATGGCAGAAAGTGAAGAGGGGCTAAAAAGCCTCTTGATGAATGTGAAAGAGGAGAGTGAAAAAGTTGGCTTAAAGCTCAACATTCAGAAAACAAAGATCATGGCATCCAGTCCCATCACTTCATGGGAAATTGATGAGGAAACAGTGGAAACGGTGTCAGACTTTATTTTTCTGGTCTCCAAAATCACAGCAGATGGTGACTGCAGCCATGAAATTAAAAGATGCTTACTCCTTGGAAGGAAAGTTATGACCAACCTAGATAGCATATTCAAAAGCAGAGACATTACTTTGCCAACAAAGGTTCGTCTAGTCAAGGCTGTGGTTTTTCCTGTGGTCATGTATGAATGTGAGAGTTGGACTGTGAAGAAGACTGAGCACCGAAGAATTGATGCTTTTGAACTGTAGTGTTGGAGAAGACTCTTGAGAGTCCCTTGGACTGTAAGGAGATCCAACCAGTCCATTCTGAAGGAGATCAGCCCTGGGATTCCTTTGGAAGGAATGATGCTATAGCTGAAACTCTAGTACTTTGGCCACCCCATGCGAAGAGTTGACTCATTGGAGAAGACTCTGATGCTGGGAGGGATTGGGGGCAGGAGGAGAAGGGGACGACAGAGGATGAGATGGCTGGATGGCTCACTGACTCGATGGACGTGAGTCTCGGTGAACTCTGGGAGTTGGTGATGTACAAGGAGGCCTGTTGTGCTTCAATTCATGGGGTCGCAAAGAGTCAGATGCGACTGACCGACTAAACTGAACTGAACTGCTGCCATATTTCTATAGTGTCCTGTTGTATAAATCTAAAACAAGTCAGCAAAAATGAACAAGACAAAAATACAGTGCTGTTCATTAGCTCAGTAAAACATCTTTTCCTGGTTTCTTAAGTCTGCAAATATAGCTTGATCCCACCAATGACAGCCAGGTAACCTGTAACTTATCTTCAGGAATACTGTATCACTCTTCATTACCCAGTACACTGCTGCTTTCATATGGAACTTGTCAGACTGGTAGACAATGAGTTAATATGCATCATATTCCTACTCTAGTCTCTATGCTAATTCCTATGCAAAATTTAAAAATAAAAACTTTCAACATTTTTGAAATTCTGAACAATAGGTAATGTTCCCACTTTGTCCCTTGGACTGCGAGGAGATCCAACCAGTCCATTCTGAAGGAGATCAGCCCTGGGATTTCTTTGGAAGGAATGATGCTAAAGCTGAAACTCCAGTATTTTGGCCACCTCATGCGAAGAGTTGACTCATTGGAGAAGACTCTGATGCTGGGAGGGATTGGGGGCAGGGGGAGAAGGGGACGACAGAGGATGAGATGGCTGGATGGCATCACTGACTTGATGGATGTGAGTCTGGGTGACCTCCGGGGGTTGGTGGTGGACAGGGAGGCCTGGCGTGCTGCGATTCATGGGGTCGCAGAGAGTCGGACACGACTGAGTGACTGATCTGATCTGATCTGATCCTACTTTATAGATGGATATAATAATCAGATAAAAGATAATTGAGTTCACCTTAATGAGGGTCAGAGAGGTTTTGGAAAAACGACTTTCTGATGTTAATGTCCTTTTCTTACCACTTACAGCCTGATGATGCTTCAAATAGTACAGTCACCAGTGCTTCATATTTGGAAATTGAATCCCTAAAAACTTAAATGTATAAAGCCCCATTTAGATGGAGCCCCTAATGATTGTGGGCTCCCCAGTTGGCACCAGTGTAATGAACCATCCTGCCAATGCTGGAGACATAAGAGGCTTGGTTTCGATCCCTGGGTTGGTAAGATCCCCTGGAGGATGGCGTGGCTATGCACTCAAGTATTCTTACTTGAAGAATCTCATGGACAGAGGAACTTGGCAGGTTATAGTCCATAGGGTTGCAAAGAATCCAACATGACTGAAGCAACCTAGCATGCATGTACCATGTTTGTACCAGAACTCCTGTGGAGTATTATTCTACCGTCCTATAAACTATTACTCTAAAACAGTACCAAATACTATTGATTTTATATACATTTCACTTCATGTTATACATTATCTGCTACAGTCATGTACGTTCATGACTAATTCTCACTGTAGAAAATGTGTTTACATGTATTAAATCATGGGGGCAACTAAAATAACCTTGAACATAGCCAATGCATGATTAATTTTTTATTGCATTTTAAAATTTTTGTTCCTTCTGATTCATAGCCAGAACTTTTAGACTTCATACTTTCCCATTCCATATTTGGGCTAGCCATTATTGGATTTAATGAAAAACAAAGTACGATAGCTCTGGAATAACACATTTTTATACAAAATTATATCTTCTATTCATGAAAATATATTGTGATGAGTAGTTATCCTAGAAGTTTCATGAACTCCAAAATCAAGATATTTATTGAAACATTAACTACTCCCTGTGTTTTGAAGGATAACTAGTAAGCCTCAGCAGTTATTTGTGCATGCTGTCTTTCACAGAGGTTAGAATTGATTCATAGCCGTTGTTTGGAAAACTAGAAAACAAATATTCAGCATAAACAGAATGAGTTTCCAGAGGGTTTTTATCTGTATTTTCCTAATTGTATGATTCTACCTTATTGAAAACAAAAGAAAGCCCTCTTAAATGTGTCATATTTTAGTGTTTCAGGGAATAAATAAATCTGTAGCTTATCTTTTGACCCTCTAATAGCTTTTTTGAGGCATAATGACATACCATCAGTTTCAGGTATAAAACATTGATTTAATATTGGTATATATTGTGAAATGATCACCACAATAAGTCCAGATACACCCATCACTATAGTTACAAAAATTTTCTTCCTATGAGGAGAGCTTTTAAGATTTACTCAGAACAACTTGCAAATATACAGTTTATATTAGTTATAGTTACCATGCTGTGCCTTATACCCCCATGACTTTATTTTATACCTGGAAATATAGTCTATATCTATTTACCTTCCTCACCCATTTCCCCACCTTCCACCCCTCACCACACCCTCTGGCAACCAACAATCTGTCATGTGTAAACTTGGCTTTTGTTTTTATGTTTTGGATTCCACATGTAAGTAAGATAATTTTTTTTTTTTTTTTTTTAATGTCTGACTTATCTCTTAGCATAGTACCTTCAAGGTCCATCTGTGTTTTCACAGATGGCAGATTTTCAGTCTTCTTTATGAATATAATTTTCCATTGTATATATATTACATTTTCTCTATTTACCCATGAGCATTTGGGTTTGTTTCCATATCTTGGCTATTGTAAAGCTGCAGTGAACATGGGGGTGCAGAAATCTTTTTGAGTTACTGCTTTCATTTCCTTTGATTAAATGTCTAGAAGCAGAATTAGTAAATCATATAGTAGTTATATTTTTGGCTCTTTGAGGAACCTCTGTGTTGTTACTCCTAGTGACTTCACCAACTTATATTCCTCCCAACAGCACACAAGGGTGTTCCGTTTTCTCTACATTCTCATCAACATTTTTTATCCTTTGCTTTTTAATAATAGCCATTCAGAGAAGTGTGACATGATATCTCGTGGTGATTTTTGACTTGTGCTTCCCTTATTAGTGATGCAGAGGATCTTTCATGTGTCTGTTGGCCATCTGTATATCTTTGGGCATATGTATTCAGATACTCAAAAAATCAATACCGAGATGGCAGAGTAGAAGTATAGGCACTCAACTTCTCTTGTGAGATGCCCACAACTAGCTGCTGAACAGCCATCAACAAGAGAATGTTGGAACCCACCAAAAAACGGTACCCACGTCCACGAAAAAAAGAGAAACTGCAATGAGATCATAGGAGGGGCACAGTCAGTTAAAGTTAAGCCTCAAACCCGCCACAGACTCTGGGAAGGTACAACCAAAACCTTATGTGCACCAGGACCCAGGGAAAGGAGCAGTGACTCCCACAAGACACTGAGCCAGACCTGACTGTGAGTATGTGAGGGTCTCCTATGGAAGCATGGTTGGCAGTGGTCTGCCACAGAGACAGGGGCACTGGCAGCAGCAGTTCTGGGAGGCCCAGTGTGTGCATAAGCCCTCTTGGAGGAAATCTCCATTAGCCCTACCACAAAACTGCCAGGTGGGTGATCCACAAACTGGAGAATAATTATACCAAAGAAGTTCTTTCACTGTTGTGAAGGTTCTAGTTCCCGCAACAGACCTCTGCCCATTTTAAATCAGATTGCTTGGATTTTTGTGTGTGATTTATGATATTAGTCCTTGATGTATTTTGGATATTAACCCATTATTAGATATCATTTGCAAACATATTCTCTGATTCAGTTGGTTGCCATTATATGATTTTCTTTTCTGTGCAGAAACTTTTTTATTTGGCATTTATTTATTTATTTATTTATTTTGCTTTGGTTGCCTTTGCATTTGGGGTTAGACCCATCCTTTGTATTTCTAGAAGGGGCTCAGTGCAAAGAATCATCTTCTCCATATGACTTAGATAAGATTCATGGATGCCCTCCTATATGTTTATGAGATGACCTTCAATTTGTATTTTCTGCCTCATAACTATTTAGCTGAACTGCTTGTCCTCACTGATCAATAGGAATAGAATGCTTGTCAGCCAAGTTTAGTTAATATTCTCTCCTTCTTCTAGGATCCTGAACTTCAGCTCATTCACTTAGCATGAGCCAAAAAAACAACCCTTCTGAAAATTGGCTGGCCTTAGGGGAAAACATTCTCTGATTTGAGGGACTGCCCTTTCATCTCACTTCTCCACACTGAGTTTTTTCTACCTTTGTTTACTGCTTTCTTTTGATGATTTGGAACCGTGGTGCTGAGAAGACTCTTGAGAGTCCCTTGAACTGGAAGAGATCAAACCAGTCATTTGATCTTCATTTTGGCTATGTAGTGAGACCATTTTTTTCAGTCATCTAATTTACATTTCCTAATGGAAATCAACCATGAATATTCATTGGAAGGAATGTTGCTGAAGGTGAAGCTACAATACTTTGGCCACCTGATGGGAATAGCGGACTCATGGGAAAAGATTCTGATGCAGGAAAAATTTGAATATGGAGGAGATGGAGGAGAAAGGGTCGACAGAGAATGAGATGGTTGGATGGCATCATCAACACAATGGACAGGAGTTTGAGCAAACTCTGGCAGATAGTGAAGGACAGGGAAGCCTGGTGTGCTTCCATCCATACGGTCACAAAAAGCAGGACATGACTTAGCAACTGAACAATGACAACAGAAAACCTAGAAAAATATCACCTTTAATTGGGCATCTCTATGTCAGTTAACTTTACTTAAGGAGACTGATTGATTTCTGCAATAGTGAAGGCGTTGTCTCACCACAAGGGCCATAGAGGTTTATTATGAAATTCTCTTCAATTAATGGAATCATAATAATTTTATTTTATCATAACTTTGGATTTAGAATAGTGATGTAATTGTGCTTTTAGGATCTCTTTAAATACATATTAGGTAATGTGATACTTTTCTGTAATTTTTTTCAGCTTTTCTAAATATTTTTCTTGGTTTATAGATTTTTATATACCCTAAATACCAGTTCTTTAGTTCAGTACATAGCAAATGTATTATTTATTGCCTGGCTTATATAATCTTTTAATATAATTCTTACTTTTGAAGTAATCAAATCTAACAAAAATCCTACATCTTTTGTACATTTTAGGGATTTTCAAAGAATTTCATTGTGATGCAAAGATGCTTTCAGCTTGCCTATTAGGCCACAATATGTCCTTTTTGTATTTAGGTCCATACACTTCAGGCTCAATTGTATTATGTGGGAAAACTCAGGATCTTCATTTTTGACCATGTAGTGAGACCATTTTTTCCAGTCATCTAATTTACATTTCTTATCATGCTAATTATAAGTTTCTGTTTATATAAGTTCAGTTCAGTCGCTCAGTCATGTCCAACTCTTTGCATCCCCATGAACTGCAGCACGCCAGGCCTGCCTGTCCATCACCAGCTCCCGGAGTCTACCCAAACCCACGTCCATCAAGTTGGTGATACCATCCAACCATCTCATCTTCTGTTGTCCAATTCTCCTCCCACCCTCAATCTTTCCCAGCTTCAGGATATTTTCCAGTGAGTCAGCTGTTGGCATCAGGTGGCCAAAATATTGGATTTTCAGCCTCAACGTCAGTCCTTCCAATGAACACCCAGGACTGATCTCCTTTAGGATGGACTGGTTGGATTTACCTTCAGTCCAAGGGACTCTCAAGAGTCTTCTCCAGCACCACAGTTCAAAAGCATCAATTCTTCGGTGCTCAGCTTTCTTTATAGTCCAACTCTCACATCCGTACATGACCACTGGAAAAACAATAGCCTTGACTAGACTGACCTTTGCTGGCAAAGTAATGTCTCTGCTTTTTAATATGCTGTCTAGGTTGGTCATAACTTTCTTTCCAAGGAGTAAGCATCTTTTAATTACATTTTCAATCACCATCTGCAGTGATTTTGGAGCCCAGAAAAATAAAGTCAGCTACTATTTCCACTGTTTCCCCATCTATCTGCCATCAGTGATGGGACCAAATGCCATGATCTTAGTTTTCTGAACTTTGAGCTTTAAGCCAACTTTTTCACTCTACTCTTTCACTTTCATCAAGAGGCTTTTTGGTTCCTCCTCACTTTCTGCCATAATGGTGGTGTCATCTGCATATCTGAGGTTATTGATAATTCTTCCAACAATCTTGATTCCAGCTTGTGCTTCCTCCAGCCAAGTGTTTCTCATGATTTACTCTGCATATAAGTTAAATAAGCAGGGTGATAATATACAGCCTTGACATACTCCTTTTCCTATTTGGAACCAGTCTGTTGTTCCATGTCCAGTTCTAACTGTTGCTTCCTGATCTGCATACAGGTTTCTTAAGAGGCAGGTCAGGTGGTCTGGTATGCCCATCTCTTTCAGAATTTCCCACAGTTTATTGTGATCCACACAGTCAAAGGCTTTGGCATAGTCAATAAAGCAGAAATAGCTGTTTATATATTATGTTTTAAACTTTCTATTTCTTTAGAAATATGTATTTTAGGAATATTTTAGAAATAATAGTGATTATTTCTATCTAATCCGAAACCTTAGTGTTTATATAGCATCATCTTTTAGATTGTCACAAAACGTGGGTGGTCCAGAACTGCTTTCCTTGCCCCCTTTTTGAAAGTTCAGTTATTCTTTGACTTTACTTACAGATTTTCAACATTAAGTTTCTCAGATTATCAAATTATAATGTCATGCATGTTAACTTATAAATTCAGTGAGAATTGACAAAAAGAACATCATACATTAATCAGAACAAAGAAAACCATAACTTTCCTTTTATGATCTGCTTTTTAGCTTATAATAGATTATTTAAAAATTTTCCTTTAATTTCTATTACATTGTTTTTCTTTCCAAGAAAAGAGTATTTCATTCTAACAATAGATGAATAATTAAAATCTTTCTCTAAAACAAACTTTTCTACATCAGTATTCATGGATCTCTTGTATAACAATTTAAAAATATTTTTGTGGAATTTGTCATGTTACAGAATAGCAGTGTTTATCAAACTGAATATGAAATTAGAGAAAAGTACAAGAATTTATACTATCCCTGAAAGCCACTTTTAATATTTAAATTTCATTTCCATCATTTTTTTTTGTTCTGTATATTTTCCAGTGATTTAGAAAGTGCATTTCTTATATTTTCCCTGAGTTTTACAACTTTAAAAATTTCAAATTCTGTAATCTGTATTTGTCTTATTATCAAGACAAAGATAATGTCTTTTCAGGTTTCACATGCTTAAAGTATAAAAAGTGCTGTTTCTGAAGGGAATAGATATATGACTATTTATATTCTTCATATTTTCTGAAGTATGGTTCTGATAAACAAGATGAACAGCCTCATATTGTGTTGAAAGGAAATAGTTAATGTATTATAATTACACAAATTCTCCTATCTGGGGCACAGTTTATCATTGTTTTTATTAATTTAATGTGGAAAATGGAAACAGTTAAGAGAAGCTTAATTTTCCTCTTTCTTGTACCCATAAAAGCATTGCATTCAAATCAGTGCAAATCCTCTCATATGGATAAGAGATTATCTGATTATGTTATTTCCAGTGGATCAAATAGCATTAAGAAAAGACAGTTTATCTTTTTGATTTTAGTAGGCAAATTATATTTATTCATGTATGTGTGTATATATATATGAAAATTGAAAGAGGGGAATTAAAAGAGAAATTTTGTTGCCAATCTCAGTCAAGTTTTCTCTATATTCCCAAAAAATAAATTGATCTGTTTGCTGTGTTCAGATCAGATCAGATCGAATCAGTTGCTCAGTCATGTCCGACTCTTTGCGACCCCATGAATCGTAGCACGCCAGGCATCCCTGTCGATCACCAACTCCCGGAGGTCACTCAGACTCACATCCATCGAGTCAGTGATGCCATCCAGCCATCTCATCCTCTGTCGTCCCATTCTCCTCCTGCCCCCAATCCCTCCCAGCATCAGAGTCGTCTCCAATGAGTCAACTCTTCTCATGAGGTGGCCAAAATACTGGAGTTTCAGCTTTAGCCTCATTCCTTCCAAAGAAATCCCAGGGCTGATCTCCTTCAGAATGGACTGGTTGGATCTCCTTGCAGTCCAAGGGACTCTCAAGAGTCTTCTCCAACACCACAGTTCAAAAGCATCAATTCTTCGGTGCTCAGTCTTCTTCACAGTCCAGCTCTCACATCCATACATGACCACAGGAAAGACCATAGCCTTGACTAGACGAACCTTTGTTGGCAAAGTAATGTCTCTGCTTTTGAATATGCTATCTAGGTTGGTCATAACTTTCCTTCCAAGGAGTAAGCGTCTTTTAATTTCATGGCTGCAGTCACCACCTACAGTGATTTTGGAACCCAGAAAAATAAAGTCTGACACTGTTTCCACTGTTTCCCCATCTATTTCCCATGTAGTGATGGGACCAGATGCCATGATCTTCGTTTTCTGAATGTTGAGCTTTAAGCCAACCTTTTTGCTCTCCACTTTCACTTTCATCAAGAGGCTTTTGAGTTCCTCTTCACTTTCTGATATAAGGGTGGTGTCATCTGCATATCTGAGGTTATTGATATTTCTCCCAGCAATCTTGGAAATGCAAAAAAGCAAATGACTGTCTGGCGGAGCCTTACAAATAGCTGTGAAAAGAAGAGAAGCAAAAAGCAAAGGTGAAAAGTAAAGATATAAACATCTGAATGCAGAGTTCCAAAGAATAGTAAGAAGAGATAAGAAAGCCTTCTTCAGCAATCAATGCAAAGAAATAGAGGAAAACAACAGAATGGGAAAGACGAGGGATCTCTTCAAGAAAATCAGAGATACCAAAGGAACATTTCATGCAAAGATGGACTCTAAAAGGACAGAAATGATATAGACCTAACAGAAGTAGAAGATATTAAGAAGAGGTGGCAAGAATACATAGAAGAACTGTACAAAAAATCTTCATGACCCAGATAATCATGATGGTGTGATCACTGACCTAGAGCCAGACATCCTGGAATGTGAAGTCAAGTGGGCCTTAGAAAGCATCACTATGAACAAAGCTAGTGGAGGTGATGGAATTCCAGTTGAGCTATTTCAAATCCTAAAAGATGATGTTGTGAAAGTGCTGCACTCACTATGTCAGTAAATTTGAAAACTCAGCAGTGGCCACAGAACTGGAAAAGGCCAGTTTTCATCCTAATCCCCAAGAAAGACAATGACAAAGATTGTTCAAACTACTGCACAGTTGCACTCATCTCACACTCTAGCAAAGTAATTCTCAAAATTCTCCAAGCCAGGCTTCAGCAATACGTGAATGTTGAACTTCAAGATGTTCAAGCTGGTTTTAGAAAAGGCAGAGGAAACAGAGATCAAATTGCCAACATCAGCTGGATCATCAAAAAAGCAAGAGAGTTCCAGAAAAACATCTACTTCTGCTTTATTGACTATGCCAAAGCCTTTGACTGCGTGGATCACAATAAACTGTGGAAATTTCTGAAAGACGTTGGAATAAAATACCATCTGACCTGCCTCTTGAGAAATCTGTATGCAGGTCAGGAAGCAGCAGTTAGAACTGGACATGGACCAACAGACTGGTTTCAAATAGGAAAAGGAGTACGTCAAGGCTGTATATTGTCACCCTGTTTATTTAACTTATATGCAGAGTACATCATGAGAAACACTGGACTGGAAGAAACACAAGCTGGAATCAAGATTGCTAGAAATATCAATAACCTCAGATATGCAGATGACACCACCCTTGTTTGCTATGTTGCTGCTGCTGCTGCTGCTAAGTCGCTTCAGTCTTGTCCGACTCTGTGCGACCCCATAGACGGAAGCTCACCAGGCTCCCCTGTCCCTGGGACTCTCCAGGCAAGAACACTGGAGTGGGTTGCCATTTCCTTCTCCAATGCATGAAAGTGAAAAGTGAAAGTGAAGTCGCTCTGTTTGCTATGTTAGTGTAATGGAATTCTTACAGAGTACTGTTTTCTTACTTTTCTTTATTTTGTAATATGTTTAAAGTTTTTATTCACCTATTTATGCATTGAAAGTGCAGTCTTGGGAAATTATGCCAGTAATCTGAATAGAGTTGTAATTTAATTTAATACGAGCATCTTATGTTTGACACACTTTGGGAAACTAACCTGTGGTTTCCAAGAAATCAGTAGTACCAAATAAAAATCTTCAAGCACAAAAATTGCTTTATTAACTCTCCTTTACTAATATTGCAAACAATAAAGTTTTCAAGTATTTTCTTCTCCAGCTCTCATTTTCCATTTCTATGCTATAACAAAAGAAAGTCTGAGAGAGACATCATGAAAACATGCATAGGAAGTCTAATAATTATGTAGTATTTTATCAGGTTAAGTGTTACTTATCTAAGTCCTATCATGTTGTAGGTTGAATTGCACCTTCCCCCATTTAAAAAAAAAAAAAAAAAAAAGAAGTCTTGTTTTGGAAGTCCTCATTCCCACTACCTAGTAATGTGACCTTATTTAGAAATAGAATCATTACAGGTAAGAAGGGGTCATGCTGGAGTCAAGTGGGGACCTAATCCACTGTGACTGGTGTTTTTATGAAGAGGACATTTGGAATGAACACACATGGGGAGAATATCAGATGAAGATTGGAGTTATAATGCCACAAGCTAAGGAACGACCAGAAACTAGGAGGGAGGACTAGAACTAATGCCTTCACAGGTGACATGGCTGTGCTGATGCTGTGAGTTTTGAAATTTAAGTCTCCAGAAATGTGAGACAATACATTTCTGTTGTCTTAGACACCAAGTTTGTCATGCTTTGTTACCTGAGCCCTAGCAAATTAATACAGATTTTGGTATTAGAGATTAGGGAAGTGGTCCCCAACCTTTTTGGCCCCAGGGACTAGTTTCACAGAAGATGTTCTTTCCACTAACTTGGGCACTGGGGTGTGGAGGGGGGTGATTCAGAATGATTCAAGCACTTTACATTTATTGTGCACTTTATTTCTACCACCTAAGATCATAAGGCACTAGATCCCAGAGGTTGGGGACCCCAGGATTAGGGAACTATTCTAGCAAATATTTAAATGCTGGTTTTGGATTTGGGTAATGGGTAGAGGCTAGAAGAATTTTAAGGTACACAGCAGAAAAATCTTAAATTTCCTTGAAGAGACGGATGCTACAAATAAGAACATCAGAGATACCTCTGTTAAGGTCTCAGACAAGAATGAGAAATGTTACTGGAAATGTTCTTTGTTGTAGAGTGGAAGAGAACTTGGCTAAATTGTTTTCTACTATTTGATGCAGTGTATCTGATGGTGAACCAGTTTCTCATTACTGCTTACAGTCAAATAAGTGAGGAAAGAAAAAAAAATGGAATTGCTAAACAAAGAAGAAACAGAACTTGAAGATTTGGAAAATTCTCAGCCTATACATACTGCAAAAGAGAGAAAGTATGTTTTGGAGAGATAGGCAAGGGTGTAGTTTGATGAGGTCCTGAAGACAGTAGGCTTTTGACATGTGGATCCATTCAGCCATCTCAGGAGAGACACTTTTGGCTTACAATGAAGGAGATACCTGTAGGATGACATGCAAGAGCAGTGTGGGACCTCTGGGATTTTTGACCCATGAAATGGGCCCTTCCTTGTGGCTCAGCTGGTAGAGAATCCGCCTGCAATGTGGGAGACCTAGGTTAGATCCCTGGGTTGGGAGTATCCCCTGGAGAAGGGAAAGGCTCCCCACTCCAGTATTCTGGCCTGGAGAATTCCATAACATAATAGTCCATGGAGTCACACAGAGTTGGACATGACTGAGCACCTTTCACTTTCACTTTGGGGCTCTCCATCTGTGAATTTGTGTTAACCTTTAAGAAAAGGAGGAACAATGCAAAGGAGACTCCTCCTTGGTTACCAAAAGCGGGGCTTCCTGGTTGGCTCCAGCAGACAGAGCCAGGACTGACAGGATATGAATAAACTAATTACAATAGTTTATAAATTCTCATTATCTCATGATACTCCTTTTTAAGAAATACCATTCAGGGCACTTTTTATTCTGAGTATTGGGTGCCTTTGTATTAGAAATAGGTTAGGAGGAAATGTTTTGGTCTCTTGTGCAGGTACTTCCTCTATCAGCAGATGGAAAATAGCTTTTCAAAACCTAGAGCTAGGATTATTCTAGATAGCAGTAGGAGAAAAGAGTTAATAGTTAATCTTGAGATGACTCAAGTTAATATATTCAACAAAAAGATGTTGAGTGTATGAACAATGACAGTGTAGAGCTAGAAATATTCCCTATCAAGATTATTTTTAAGGTTTGGGTGAAATGAAGATTTTAAGCATTGAATGCAACGACAAACTTAATTGGGAACAGACGTTTGGGAACAGAAGTTTTGCTTAAACCTGAGAGAGGAAATGCTTCCCTTGGGAAGCCTGTGTTTGTCACACTTATTTTTGTCTGAGGTATGCATAAGAAATATACACTATAAATTAAAATGCAGGGGAACTTTCAACTGAGTATTAAACCTCATTTTAACGTGACATTTAAAGCTCATACAGCACAAATTAGAAAGGAGATAGCACAGATGACTATTCAAAAAGTAAATGTAAAATATATTTAAAATATCTGACATTACTGTGTGTTGTTACATGATTGAGTAACTTTAAAATCAAAGCTCAAGAGCAATGCTTTGGTTTGCTGGATAAACCGAAAAAAAATACCATTTCTTTGAGTCTAAAATATGATAATTAGCAAAAGTTTGTTCCAATTAAACATGTAGAAAATACTACACTAAATATATATAGCATTATCCAATGCAGTATTAGCTATGGACAAAATTTTGGATTGAAGATCCATGAGGAGTCAAGGAACGTTCTATGGTATAAAACTTAGATAAAATTTTCAGTGTACTGAGGAATTCCTCAGGACTCATCACTAAATTTTCACAGAACACCATGAAATTATCTAGCTAATAGGGTATGTCTAAATATTTTAGCAACTTTTTTGGGGGGTAGTTTCTCAGGACTGTGGATCTGTGTAACTTTAATACTATAGTGAAGCTTAATATTTTCTTCTGAAGGACTTTTATGAAATTTAAAGGGACCGTCATTTGACAAATACATAGTTTTACAGTACTCTGTCTATATTACTCACATTCTTATCACAGAAAGTTAACCCTTCAAAGTTGATAGACAGTAGGACTCATGCCAAATGCTTTTCAGGCAAAGATTTTGTAAAATGCTAACGTGATTTAGCTACTTTACCAAAGGGCTTAGGGGCTTTTATTCATTCTGCCTCTGTTGTGAGGATACTAATTAGATGTGTCTTATTTCAGTAGGTTCAATTGCGAAAAATTCTTACTTCAAAATTAATCTTTTGTCTTGGTTTCATCCTTGTTTTCTTTTAAATTGTACCATTATTTTCCAATTTTAGAAATGTCGTTCTAATTAAGGCACTAGCCTAAATAGAACACTTACTATTTGCTCAATAAGTAAGAGAAATATAGATATGTTAAAAAGTTGAACAAGGAAATTATTGTCCTATATATTTGGATAATTACTTGCATAAATAATCTTTGACAGCTTAATGGTGGAAAATAATCATGATATAGCTGGGTATTCACTTGTTGATTTTAAGACTTTTCAGTTCAGTTCAGTCGCTCAGTTGTGTCTGACTCTTTGCGACCCCATGAAATGCAGCCAGGCCTCCCTGTCAATCAACACCCAGAGTTCACTCAGACTCATGTCCATCGAGTTGGGGATGCCATCCAGCCATCTCATACTCTGCTGTCCCCTTTTCCTCTTGCCCCCAATCCCTCCCAGCATCAGAGTCTTTTCCAGTGAGTCAACTCTTTGCATGAGGTGGCCAATGTATTGGAGTTTCAGCTTTAGCATCATTCCTTCCAAAGAAATCCCAGGGCTGATTTCCTTTAGAATGGACTCGTTGGATCTCCTTGCAGTCCAAGGGACTCTAAAGAGATTTCACCAACACCACAGTTCAGAAGCATCAATTCTTTGGTGCTCAGCCTTCTTCACAGTCCAACTCTCACATCCATACATGACCACAGGAAAAACCATAGCCTTGACTAGACAGACCTTTGTTGGCAAAGTAATGTCTCTGCTTTTCAATATGCTATCTAGGTTGGTCATAACTTTCCTTCCAAGGATTAAGTGTCTTTTGATTTCATGGCTGCAGTCACCATTTGCAGTGATTTTGGAGCCCAAAAAAATAAAGTCTGACACTGTTTCCACTGTTTCCCCATATATTTCCCATGAAGTGATGAGACCAGATGCCATGATCTTAGTTTTCTGAATGTTGAGCTTTAAGCCAACTTTTTCACTCTCCACTTTCACTTTCATCAAGAGGCTTTTTAGTTCCTCTTTACTTTCTGTCATAAGGGTGATGGCATCTGCATATCTGAGGTTATTGATATTTCTCCCAGCAATCTTGATTCCAGCTTGTGCTTCTTCCAGCCCAGTGTTTCTTATGATGTACTCTGCATATAAGTTAAATAAACATGGTGACAATATACAGCCTTGACGTACTCCTTTTCCTATTTGGAACCAGCCTGTTGTTCCATGTCCAATTCTAACTGTTGTTTCCCGACCTGCATACAGATTTCTCAAGAGGCAGGTCAGGTGGTCTGGTATTCCCATCTCTTTCAGAATTTCCCACAGTTTATTGTGATCCACACAGTCAAAGGCTTTGGCATAGTCAATAAAGCAGAAATAGATGTTTTTCTGGAACTCTCTTGCTTTTTCCATGATCCAGTGGATGTTGGCAATTTGCCTTTTCTAAAACCAGTTTGAACATCAGGAAGTTCATGGTTCACATATTGCTGAAGCCTAGCTTAGAGAATTTTGAGCATTCCTTTATTAGAGTGTGAGATGAGTGCCATTGTGTGGTATTTTGAGTATTCTTTGGCATTGCCTTTCTTTGGGATTGAAATGAAAACTGACCTTTTTCAGTCCTGTGGCCACTGCTGAGTTTTCTAAATTTGTTGACATATTGAATGCAACACTTTCACAACATCATCTTTCAGGATTTGAAATACCTCCAATGGAATTCCATCACCTCCACTAGCTTTGTTTATAGTGATGCTTTCTAAGGCCCCCTTGACTTCACATTCCAGGATGTCTGGCTCTAGTTGAGTGATCATACCATCGTGATTATCTTGGTCATGAAGATCTTTTAATTTGAGTCATTAACAGTAAATACCTAAAGTATATATCCTAATATTTTTAAAGATTTTAAAACTTTTTTGGAGATGATAAAAATATTTCAACAAAAGTCTATTTTTCCTATTAATGTGTAAACATTATCTGTCACTATAGATATATCACATAGTCCTGCATTTTAAAGATGCCCAATATTTCATGATTGTTGCTGACATAAAGACTTAACTATGATGTTCTGTGTTGCAAATGAACCAATTAACTTCTTGCTAAAGAAAATTTGAGATATAATTTGCATCTATTAAAAATTATTCTGGTTTTGTGGGTCTGTTAAGGACCTTATAAAGTTTCATTAATAATACAGTCAGATTTCCAAAGTTACTTAAAGACTTAAAATTTTCAATTCATGAATGTTTCACAACTAAACTAAATATTCATTGACATACTCTATCTTTCAGTATCAAATATAACCTTTTATTTAAAATATTGATACTGTTTTCAAATAGTTTTGGAATTTTATGCTAAAATGAAAATCTCCCTGATTCCTAGGTATGAATTGAATTATTTGGCCACTGGAAAAAAATCAAATTAATTTTATCATGTGTATTACGGTTTTTAGTGATTCATAGCATTTTTGTTAAATTATTATCTACATTTGCAGTCTCATTTTGCTATTGTCTTCATGATAGAGTTTAATTTGGCTTAAATTTTCTGCAAAGAACCAGATAGTAAACATTTAAGTTTTTTGGACTCATGGTCTGTCATGCCATCAAATCTGCTGCTGTGTAAAAGAAGCCACAGAGAGTACACAGATAACTGAATGTGGCTGAGATGCAATAAACCTTTATTTACCAAACATCAACCTGTTTTGACCATATGGGGCCATTTGCTGATGCCTGATTGATAGTATTTTAAGTGTGTAATATATATTTTCAGCTTCTTGATACCTATATTACTTTTATTCAATATGTCTAAAGCTGAGATTCTATTTTTTTGTCCTTTTTTTCTGCTTTTACGATCATCATAGTCAGAGTACAATAAAAAACATTCTAAGTCAATTTATCTTTTTTTCTCAAGCATACTCATTCAATAAAACATATTGAACATTATTGCAACTCCAATTCATAGCTTCATTTTTCTCTTGAACCCTCTCTAGTCAGGGTTCTGCCTACCCGTTCTACAAATTGCTTTCATTCTGTTCAACAGTACTCACTGAATTCATAAATCCTGTGGTCATTTTCAGGTCTCCTGAGATTTGATCATTTGGTATTTGATGGAGTACCCTGCTCATTCATTCATTCCTTCTTGAAACACTTTCTTCCTTTAACTTTCAGCATTTTGAACTTCTTTGGTTTTATCCCAATATCACTAGCTGCTCTTCTTGACCTCTTTTCCCTGACTTATTAATGTTAGAATTTCCCCAGAGCCAAGACATTCTGTATTCAGTGAAAGTCTGTATTTTTTTTTCTTTCATGTTATGGAATGCTTAACTGCTATCTTTCCCTTTTTATGTATTATCTGACCCACTTAAATGTTTTCAGTGATACTGAAAGTTAATTTTTTTGTTAAAATAGGGAATTTTGATAAAAGCAAATGATTTACTACATATTTAATAAGATATTTCGGTATTATAAAATAGAAAAGTTGCTTTCACAATAGGTAGCAGTAATCCAGTCCATGAGGTCGCTAAGAGTCGGACATAACTGAGCGACTTCACTTTCACTTTTCACTTTCATGCATTGGAGAAGGAAATGGCAATCCACTCCAGTGTTCTTGCCTAGAGAATCCCAGGGACGGGGGAGCCTGGTGGGCTTCTGTCTATGGGGTCGCACAGAGTCGGACACGACTGAAGCGACTTAGCAGCAGCAGCAGCAGCAGCAGTAAAATAAGTTGAGCTTTTTTTTTTATATTTTATTTTTATTTATTTATTTTTTTAATTTTATTATTATTATTATTTTTTAATTTTTCTTAACTTTACAATATTGTATTGCTTTTACTATACATCGAGATGGGTCCGCCACCAGAATACACGTGTTCCCCATCCTGAACCCTCCTCCCTCCCCCCCCCCCTTCCCACACCATCCCTCCAGGTCATCCCAGTGCTCCAGTCCCAGGCATCTGTTATAGGGCATCATACCTGGACTGACTCGTTTCTGATATGATATTATACATATTTCTATGCTATTCTCCCCAATCATCCCACCCTCTCCCAGTCCCAGAGTCCAAAAGTCTGTTCTAAACATCAGTGTCTCTTTTGCTGTCTCATAAGCAGGGTGATTGTTACCATCTTTCTAAATTCCATATATATGCGTTAGTATACTGTATTTGTGTTTTTCTTTCTGGCTTACTTCACTCTGTATAATAGGCTCCAGTTCCATCCACCTCATTAGAACTGATTCAAATGTATTCTTTTTAATGGCTGAGTAATACTCCATCGTGTATATGTACCACAGCTTGCTTATCCATTCATCTGTGGATGGGCATCTAGGTTGCTTCCACATCCTGGCTATTGTAAACAGTGCTGCTGTGAACATTGGGGTACACGTGCCTCTTTCAATTCTGGTTTTCTCGGTGTGTATGCCCAGCAGTGGGATGGTCACCTAATCTTTGACAAAGGCGGCAAGAATATACAATGGACTAAAGACAATCTTTTTAACAAGTGGTGCTGGGAAAACTGGTTGAACACTTGTAAAAGAATGAAACTAGAACACTGTCTAACACCATACACAAAAATAAACTCAAAATGGATTAAAGAGCTAAATATAAGACCAGAAACCATAAAACTCCTAGAGGAAAACATAGGCAAAACACTCTCTGACTTACATCACAGCAGGATCCTCTATGACCCACCTCCCAGAATATCGGAAATAAAATCAAAAATGAACAAATGGGACCTAATCAAACTTAAAAGCTTCTGCACAACAAAGGAAACTATAGGCAAGCTGAAAAGACAGCCTTCAGAATGGGAGAAAATAAGTTGAGCTTTTGAAGCTATTCTGCTAATTGCCAATTTTAAGATTTTTAATGTTAATCATATAGTTGGTGAAAAATACAATCTTATTTAAATCCAAAAAATGACTTTGACAATTATCCATTTTTTCCAGAAAAACTAAAAGATGTGATTACATCAGTGTAATCATTTTTTAAAGAACATGGCAGGGTCTATAGGTGAAATTTTGAAAATCACATATTTAATGGTGTGCCACATAATTTATAAAAAAAAAATGACTGTCAAATTATTTCCATATATGTTAAATCTGTTCCCTACACTTGTATCTGGGAAGAACCTGCTTTGAGACCAATAGAATGAGGTAGAATTGAAACTCTCAGATACAGACTTCAACCTTAAAATTAACACCTGGTAGCATCCACTTATTCTCTTGGAATCCTGAGGCACCATGGTGAAGAGGTCCAGCAACATCCTGCTGGAGAAACCACTTGGAGAGAGAGTTGTCTGGTCCTCAACTGACAACTCAATGCTGGATATCTGATGGAAGCCTTTTTGGGTTCTTTGATCCTGTTAGAGCCTCTGGAGGACTGCAGACCAATGAGACACTGTAAACAGTGAATCAGAACAACCAGTTAGCTGAGCCCAGACTGCAGAATAATAAGTAAATATTGTATAGACTATGACATTTTTTGACAGGTTGTGATGGAGCAATAGATAAGATGATAGAATTGATATCTGATACAAATGAGTGCCCTTACTAGAATACTTCCGAGTCTTTAACCTGTCAAATAGCATGTTGATTCCTTAGAATGAGATGTTCACAGCAAATTCTTTGGTCAGTGTGAAACAAGCTCTCTAGTGTGTTAAAAACATTAAGTATTTTCTGAATATTTCTAAAGTTTTAAAGCAACCTAGATGTCCATCAGCAGATGAATGGATAAGAAAGCTGTGGTACATATACACAATGGAGTATTACTCAGCCATTAAAAAGAATACATTTGAATCCACCTAATGAGGTGGATGAAACTGGAGCCTATTATACAGAGTGAAGTAAGCCAGAAAGAAAAACACAAATACAGTATACTAACGCATATATATGGAATTTAGAAAGATGGTAACAATAACCCTGTATACGAGACAGCAAAAGAGACACTGATGTATAGAACAGTCTTTTGGACGCTGGGAGAGGGAGACGGTGGGATGATTTGGGAGAATGGCATTGAAATATGTATGATATCATATTTGAAATGAGTCGCCAGTCCAGGTTCGATGCCTGATACCAGATGCCTGGGGCTGGTGCACTGGGATGACCCAGAGGGATGGTATGGGGAGGAAAGAGCGAGGAGGGTTCAGGATGGGGAACACATGTATACCTGTGGCAGATTCATTTGGATATATGGCAAAACCAATACAATATTGTAAAGTTAAATAAAATAAAATAAAATTAAAAAAAATATGAGTCAGATACATTTAAACAATTACTAATAGTCATATTTTAAAAGCTAAAAGTGGGTAAAATTTATCTTAGAATATAACAACCAAATATATTAAAATTTTAAGAAGTAATCAAGAAACTCAGAGATATTTTGCATGTTTTTGCCTCATTTTAACTTAGGACCTTTAAAGAGGTGATTATATCCTGGTTATGTGAAGTGCCATCCCGTTCTGAGGTACTGGGAATTATAGCTTCAATGGGAGAATTTCAGAGACACAGCTCAGCCCATAATAGTACTTTAAACATGATTCATCCTGATGTATGCTGCCTTAATCCATCATCTCATAGATCGTTCTTTCTTTCTTGAAAAATCAGCAGTGGCCAGAGGACTGGAAAAGGTCAGATTTCATTCCAATCCCAAAGAAAGGCAATGCCAAAGAATGCTCAAACTACTGCACAATTGCACTCATCTCACACACTAGTAAAGGAAGGCTCAAAATTCTCCAAGCCAGGCTTCAGCAATATGTGAACCGTGAAATTCCTTGTGTTCAAGCTGGTTTTAGAAAAGGCAGAGGAACCAGAGATCAAATTGCCAACATCCGCTGGATCATGGAAATAGCAAGAGAGTTCCAGAAAAAGATCTATTTCTGCTTTATTGACTATGCCAAAGCCTTTGACTGTGTGGATCACAATAAACTATGGAAAATTTTGAAAGAGATGGGAATACCAGACTACCTGACATGCCTCTTGAGAAATCTATATACAGGTCAGGAAGCAACAGTTAGAACTAGACATGGAACAACAGACTGGTTCCAAATAGGAAAAGGTGTTCGTCAAGGCTGTATATTGTCAACCTGCTTATTTAACTTATATGCAGAGTACATCCTGAGAAACACTGGGCTGGAAGAAGCACAAGCTGGAATCAAGATGGCCGGGAGAAATATCAATAACCTCAGATATGTAGATGACACCACCCTTATGGCAGAGAGTGAAGAGGAACTCAAAAGCCTCTTGATGAAAGTGAAAATGGAGAGTGAAAAAGTTGGCTTAAAGCTCAACATTCAGAAAACAAAGATCATGGCATCCGGCCCCATCACTTCATGGGAAATAGATGGGGAAACAGTGGAAACAGTGTCAGACTTTATTTTTCTGGGCTCTAATATCACTGCAGATGGTGACTGCAGCCATGAAATTAAAAGACATTTACTCCTTGGAAGGAAAGTTATGACCAACCTAGATAGCATATTCAAAAGCAGAGACATTACTTTGCTAACAAAGATCCGCCTAGTCAAGGCTATGGTTTTTCCTGTGGTCATGTATGGATGTGAATGAGAGTTGGACTGTGGAGAAGGCTGAGCACCAAAGAATTGATGCTTTTGAACTGTAGTGTTGGAGAAGCCTCTTGAGCGTCCCTTGGAATGCAAGGAGATCCAACCAGTCCATTCTGAAGGAGATCAGCCCTGGGATTTCTTTGGAAGGAATGATGCTAAAGCTGAAACTCCAGTACTTTGGCCACCTTATGTGAAGAGTTGACTCGTTACAGAAGACTCTGATGCTGGGAGGGATTGGGGACAAGAGGAGAAGGGGACGACAGAGGATGAGATGGCTGGATGGCATCACTGTCTTGATGGATGTGAGTCTGGGTGAACTCTGGGAGTTGGTGATGGACAAGGAGGCCTGGCGTGCTGCAACTCTTGGGGTCGCAAAGAGTCAGACACGACTGAGCGGCTGAACTGAAACTGAACCTCCCAGTGCAAAAGCAATAAATGTAGCCCTCTGTGGATTCACTCAGTTGTTCGATTCCTGGTACATGTATAAGAATATTAGAATTGCTAACCTACATCTCTGTGTGAAAACTTTATCAATTAAGTATGTTTATGTACAATATCTGTTGCTTTAAAACTCACAGACTCTACATTCTGAAGTTACTTAGATCAGCGTCTTTCCCTCATCCTCTTCCGAGAGGCTATTTCATCACTTGTACCCTTCGATTCTTACAGTTTGAATTTCACTGTCACTTTCCCTGATTTACAGAATATGCTTTGAAATTTGCATGCATTAAAAATTACTCTCTATGCTGTGAAGTTCTGAGTTTTGACTTCAGCAATAGTGTCATGTTTCCATCATGGTAGCATATGGAATTTTTTTCACTATCCTAATAATTACCTTGTGACTCACATATTAGACCTTTCCTAAACCTCTGGAAATCACTTTTTCTCATTGCTGTTGCTATAATTTTACATTTTCCAGAAAGCCAGATAAAAGGAATAATATGTAATATTTCCAAGATGGTTTATTTCACTTCAATTCAGTTCAGTCTATCAGTCTTGTCCGACACTCTGCGAGCCCATGAATCTCAGCACGCCAGGCCTCCCTGTCCATCACCAACTCCTGGAGTTCACTCAGACTCACCGTCACTCACCACTCAGACTCACCGCTCAGACTCACCACTCAGATGCCATCCAGCCATCTCATCGTCTGTCATCCCCTTTCCTCCTGCCCCCAGTCCCTCCCAGCATCAGCATCTTTTCCACTGAGTCAGCTCTTTACATGAGGTGGCCAAAGTCCTGGAGTTTCAGCTTTAGCATCATTCCTTCCAAAGAAATCCCAGGGCTGATCTCCTTCAGAATGGACTGGTTGGATCTCCTTGCAGTCCAAGGGACTCTCAAGAGTCTTCTCCAACACCACAGTTCAAAAGCATCAATTCTTTGGCGCTCAGCCTTCTTCACAGTCCAACTCTCATTCACATCCATACATGACCACAGGAAAAACCATAGCCTTGACTAGACGGACCTTTGTTGGCTAAGTAATGTCTCTGCTTTTGAATATGCTATCTAGGTTGGTCATAACTTTCCTTCCAAGGAGTAAGCGTGTTAATTTCATGGCTGCAGTCACCATCTGAAGTGATTTTGGAGCCCAGAAAAATAAAGTCTGACACTGTTTCCCCATCCATTTCCCATGAAGTGATGAGACCAGATGCCATGATCTGTTTTCTGAATGTTGAGCTTTAAGCCAAGCTTTTCACTCTCCTCTTTCACTTTCATCAAGAGGCTTTTTAGTTCCTCTTCACTTTCTGCCATAAGGGTGATGTCATCTGCATATTTGAGGTTATTGATATTTCTCCCAGCAATCTTGATTCCAGCTTATGCCTCTTCCAGCTCAGCATTTCTCATGATGTACTCTGCATATAAGTTAAATAAACAGAGTGACAATATACAGCCTTGATGTACTCCTTTTCCTATTTGGAACCAGTCTGTTGTTCCATGTCCAGTTCTAACTGTTCCTTCCTGACCTGCATATAGATTTCTCAAAAGGCAGGTCCGGTGGTCTGATATTCTCATCTCTTTCAGAATTTTCCACAGTTTATTGTGATCCACACCGTCACTTAGTAATATGCTTTTAAGAACCATCCCTCGTTTTGCATAGCTTGATAGCTCACTGGCTTTTATCGGTAGTTTTCCACTGGGTTGGTTTTAGGGCTCTAGTACAGTTATTCAGTGTGATTCTTGTTTGGTGCTTTTTATCCTTTTTTTTTTTTTTTTTTTTTTTGTATGCTTAACTCAGTTGAACTGGAGAAGAGTTATGAATCAGGATAGTTTTATTTTCTCCAGCTCTGAGTTTTATAGGTGATATACTAGTACAGAAGAAATATGTCTTCTTTATACAGAAAATCCTTTTGGTAAACACAGACTGTATTGAATAGCTAATTGAACAATGTTATGCTAGAAAAAGAATAGTTAAAATCTTGGACCTCATTGCCTTATACTTAGATTTAGTATTTTAGCTCACTTTATCATAATCCTATACAGTATTCAAGAACATTGTGATCTAGTGTAATTTTTTACTTCCTTTTCATCTCCTCCTTTCTAAAAGCAGGTGTCAGGTCCTCTCAGTCTATGTTGTCCTTCAGTCTCTTTGTTGCTCCTAAAGACACTCAGAGCTCTATCATTTTCACCTCTATTATATCCCATCACAGTCTTGTTGTTTTAAATATAACTAAGATTGTGAAGAACTGACTCATTGAAAAAGACCCTGATGCTGGGAAAGATTGAAGGTGGGAGCAGAAGGGGACAGCACAGGATGAGATGGTTGAATGGCATCATCGATTCAATGAACATGAGTTTGAGCAGGCTCTGGGAGTTGGTGATGGGTAGGGAAGCCTGGTGTGCTGCTGTCCATGGGGTTGCAAAGAGTCAGACACTACTGAGTGACTGAATTGAAGATTGTTAATATTAGAAATTGGAGAAGAGAGATACCATGCAGTGTAGTTTTTTGGAAAATTCCTTAAAGATGGCAATATCATTGGACCTTTAAGACTGATTAATTTTGTGGTAAACAAACTGGATAAGAGGTGGATATTGTCAATAACATTTCAAATTAGGATAGATATACACATAGTACTA
This sequence comes from Tragelaphus eurycerus, assembly GCA_935064755.1. Lineage (NCBI taxonomy): Eukaryota > Metazoa > Chordata > Mammalia > Artiodactyla > Bovidae > Tragelaphus > Tragelaphus eurycerus. The sequence continues at coordinate 12,487,702 of CAKXYN010000061.1, forward strand.
ATTATATGCTCATGTTGAGAGTAAAGAAATCATCTTTCATGTATAGGAACTTTGTGTCAGAAATGAAAAGGTTTGTAAGTTAAATGATGCTGATATCAGTTGCAATAGCCAAGTGTAACTATTGGGTCACTACTGAACCTGAGAGATAGAATGGGGCCTCCCTCAGATCCTCAAATAGTAAATCCAGTCTCAATAATCAGCTAAACAGAAACTTATCTCAGCCTATTTTGAAATGGATAATCTGTTTCTAGCAGTTATAGCTTGTTATATATGAAAGTTCCCTATTCACCTCTTGTTAGCCTTTCTGTTGCTGCTGCTAAGTCACTTCAGTTTTGTCGGACTCTGTGCGACCCCATAGACAGCAGCCCACCAGACTACCCTGTCCCTGGGATTCTCCAGGCAAGAACACTGGAGTGGGTTGTCATTTCCTTCTCCAATGCAGGAAAGTGAAAAATGAAAGTGAAGTCCCTCAGTCGTGTCCAACTCTTCACAACCCCATGGACTGCAGCCTACCAGACTCCTCTGCCCACTGGATTTTCCAGACAAGAGTACCAGAGTGGGGTGCCATTTCCTTCTCCAGTTAGCCTTTCTAAATTTTGACAATTTAAGACTTAATTTTCTTTTTTTTTAAACTTTTTATTTTATTTTTTAAATTTATTTATTTTAATTGGAGGCTAATTATTTTACAATATTGTATTGGTTTTACCATAAATCAACATGAATCTGCCATGGGTGCACATGTGTTCCCAATCCTGAACCCTCTCCCACTGCCCTCCCCATACCATCCCTCTGGGACATCCCAGTGCACCAGCCCCAAGCATCCTGTATCCTGCATCGAACCTGGACTGGTGATTCATTTCTTATATGATATTATACATGTTCCAATGCCATTCTCCCAAATCATCCCACCCTCTCCCTCTCCCACAGAGTCCAAAAGACTGTTCTATAATAACTCTCACTGTTTGCATACATAGCAGAGCAGCTCCCTCACTGCAATCTATTGAAAGTCAGCCCTCGACCCAAGGGTTTATAGAGAAATAAAAATGTAAAAAAGAGTGATAAATCTGAAATAAACAAATACATTATTTAAGAAAAGAACAAAAAAATTTTTAAACAGATAAAAAAGAGAAAGAGCGAAACTGAGAACAGAGCCAATGAGTGTTTTACAGTTGACTTTCTATTTGGTTGTGTGTTGCTTCCAGTGTTTATAAGTCCTCTTCCATTCTGAATTGGTGGCAGACAGCTGGGTCTACTTTGGGGCACGGACATTATGCTGAACGACCACATGTAATTCTATGGTGTGTTAAATACCCAGAGTATTTGAGACATAAGAATAATGATGATAATAATGATTATTTTTATGTAAATGCTTTAGCATTAAATTTGCATATAATAATCTCTCTTTTATTCTCATTTAATTATAGACCTTTGATCAACTGGTCTCGCAGTAATTGTCTCTGTGCCCCAAATCACACCGCCTACAAGTTGCTTGGCACAAGTCACTAAAGTGTAGGGGGGAAAACAGATGAAAGAGAGTGGAAAAAGGAAGGACAGCAGGAAGAGAAGGAGAGAATAGGTGGGGGTGGGAAAGATGACAAAAACAAACATGAATGAAAATACAATGGAGATAGGTAGGAGCTCTTTTTGATGGTTGATAAGATCCCAAGATCTTACAGGCTATGTCTGCAAGTTGGAGACTGTACACTGTAAACTTGTACAGTGCTATATGTAAGACATATCTATAAAACTGGAAGGAAAAGGAGAAGAGAAGAGGGGTATCCAGAGGATTAGCATTCTCACACATCGTTACAAAAGAAAACCCTGGATTAAATACACAATAAAATTAATTACAGCAAGGGGGAAATTATCATTCTCTTTGGCTTTGCGGGAATATGTCTTACACTTTTTTTCAGTGGGACATTATCCTATTTATTTTTCAGACAGTAATTTAAATAAGATTCAGATGTTTTAAAATTATTCTTATGTTTAAGAAAAGCTATTTTTCCCATTGTAATCAGAAAGAAGAACATACATCAGGGTGACTCCAAAATTACCTCATAATTACTGAAATCTACCTGCTGTCTTCACTTTCTTTTAGTTCAAACTTCTTTCCCGTTCTCTCATTTTTTAGGCCTTCTTTATGTGATTCATTTTTAATGGCATTAAAAGAAAAATACTCCAAGAAAATTCCCCTGTAAGATCTTGCCATCAGGCAAATGTAATGTAAATAGCATGAGCAAAGTTAAAATAGAAATAAAGTTCATTAATTGTAATGATCAAACAGTCCTTTATGCAGTAGCTGACACAAAAATTAAACACATACTAAACACTTACATTTTAATTTCTATCTTAGAAATTTTGCTTATTGGTGCATTACAGAAAATATCTCTACAGAATTTTGATGCTTTTTCTAAAATATTAAGGCATTATTGTACCTACATGTACCTACATGTCACCTACATGTACCTAATGTACCTACATGTCACATGTGTATTTTGACTCCTTTCATTTACCATTTTATTCCTAAAGATTGTTTTGGATCTATAAGCAGCTTTTGTTTCTACAAACTAGATTCATAGGAAATGATTTTTATTCCTCAGTTTCTTTTATCTACTAAGCTTCAACCTTAGCATCCTTTTATGTAGGGCCCCTACCCATATTTTCAGTTCTCTTCTGCTAATAATACATTTCATCCAATGTCTATCTTCCAACTTCTAGTCCAAGAAGATGACTTTACATAGCCGTTATAAAATGAGTCTTTCTTTTACTTCCCTGGTGGTCCACTGGCTAAGACTCCATACTCCCAATACACGGACCCAAGTTCATTTTCTAGTCAGAGAACTAGATTCCACATGCTGCAACTGAGACCCAGAAGAGCCAAATAAATACTTTTTTTTAATGGGTTTTTTCCTCTCAAGTGTATTATTTCCAAGAGGAAAAGATAGCAGATATTACAAAACAGTATTATACTCATTCTGTTTAAGCAACTGAAAAACAGTAAAGAGTATTGTACTGAAAATCAAATCCTGTTGAATTTTAACTTCCAGTATAACCAGTTGTGTTTAATTTCACTGAGCTTCTGATTCTATTTGAAAAGTAAATGGCATTTTCAAGGTCAATTGGTATAAAATAGTGAATGTAAGACCAAAAACTTGATTACAGAACCCAGAGAAAAACTCAAAATGTATCCCAAGTTAACTGCACTAAACCCAACAAAATTTAGTTTTCCTACCATGGATAAGCTGATAATATATAGGATTCTTCTGCAAGAATGCTTTATTTCTGGTTTTCATCATATTAGGAATTTTAGGATAGACTAAACAGAGGTTAATTCTGGCTTTTCAGTTGTAAAACTCTATGACCTTGACAAAACTGTTAATGTCTCTAACGTGGTTTCCTGTTGGTGCTGCTGCTAAGTTGCTTCAGTCTTGTCTGTCTCTGTGCGACCCCATAGACGGCAGCCCACCAGGCTCCCCTGTCCCTGGGATTCTCCAGGCAAGAACACTGGAGTGGGTTGCCATTTCCTTTTCCAATGCATGAAAGTGAAGAGTGAAAGTGAAGTAGCTCAGTTGTGTCCAACTCTTAGCTACCCCATGGACCGCAGCCTACCAGGCTCCTCTGCCCATGAGATTTTCCAGGCAAGAGTACTGGAGTGGGTTTCCATTGCCTTCTCTGACCTGGTTTCCTAGTATACAGTAATTCTGACACTAAGATTTATCATGAAAGAAGAAATATAAATTGTCTAACAATTGCCTTGCATACTACTTCACTCATATATTTGAAGATAATTAAGTTTTGTCTTTGCAGTTCACTTAAAATTTCAAACAAGAACTCATATTCTTCCAGTTCTAAAATAAGGGCATATAGTCAGTTGATCAGTTCCCTATTTTAACACACATAAAAATGTATGCTAAGAAAAATTGTGGATAGACAGTTTTGGGCATTGAATTGAGGAAATATGGCATAAGTGCAAGTTAACTGAGAAAGAAAATGGCCAGATTCCCTCCTCCTCCTCTTTCTCTTATCTTAGTTTATAGTAACTTTATTGTCAATATTTTATGGTGTCGGTTTCTGTGTTTTCAAACAGCATGTGTATATCTTCAAAATATAAAGTATCTTTGATCTCCCTACAAAACACACTCACAAACATATATATTTCTCCTGGGAGAATTTAACATTTGAATGCACATCTGAAAGTGGAGGTGGTAACTTGAATGAAAAACAAATTTGGAAAGAGGTTGTGAATGGAAGATATCTCATTTATATTTGAGTCTGACTGTTCTTAAAGTCTTTTAAATTTTGGAAATAGTACTAAAAACAGGAAAAATATTGTGGTTTCAACATTTGCAATCAATGTAGAGGTATAAAATATGTCAAAAATGGGCTGGCAAGGAAATAGCAGCTGGTTGTTAAAAATACAATTTATTCTTTGATCTAAACAATTACCTACATGAAAATATGTCAAACCTTATCAACACACCACTTTTTTACTTCCTATGACAGCTGCTTATGCCAGTTGGGTGAGTGTCAGAAGAAATATCAGTCTCCATGAAATGATTAATTCCTCATAAATCCAGTCTTGTTGCCCGTTTGATTGATTATTGAAGGGTCTTCTTTCATATACTTAGAATCCATAAAAAGCGAAATAAACAACAACCCACCACTAGAATCTCTTAATTCAATGGGCAAGTCAAAAATTCAAAAAGGAATGCTATATACACCAAGCAACTACTGCATGCCTTCTTCCATGGGTTTTTGAATACCCCTGGTTTAGACTCAGTCTAGTAAGATTCTCTTTTCCCTGGGTTAAGCTATTAAAATGAAGCCATTGCATAGGAAGTCTGTGAAAAGAGCAGGAGTGATTTCTGCGAGACTGGAAAGATGCTTGTCACAAACATTCTCACAAAGAATGTTGATATTCCAGTTCCAGTTTAGTCACTCAGTCGTGTCCAACTCTTTGCATCCCCATGAACCACAGCATGCCAGGCCTCCCTGTCTATCACCAACTCCCAGAATTCACTCAAACTCACGTCCATCGAGTTGGTGATGCCTAACAACCATCTCATCCTCTGTCATCACCTCCTTCTCCTGCCCTCAATCTTCTCAGCATCAGGGTCTTTTCAAATGAGTCAGCTCTTCACATCAGGTGGCCAAAGTATTGGAGTTTCAGCTTCAGCATCAGTCCTTTCAATGAATATTCAGGACTGATTTCCTTTAGGATGGACTGGTTGAATCTCCTTGCAGTCCAAGGGACTCTCAAGAGTCTTCTCCAACACCACAGTTCAAAAGCATCAATTCTTCAGCACTCAGCTTTCTTCACAGTCCAACTCTCACATCCATACATGACCACTGGAAAAACCATAGCCTCGACTAGACGGACCTTTGTTGGCAAAGTAATGTCTCTGCTTTTCAATATGCTATATAGACTGGTTCTTCAAAGGAGTGAGCGTCTTTTAATTTCATGGCTGCAGTCACCATCTGCAGTGATTTTGGAGCCCAGAAAAATAAAGTCTGACACTGTTTTCACTGTTTCCCCATCTATCTCCCATGAAGTGATGGGACCAGATGCCATGATCTTCGTTTTCTGAATGTTGAGCTTTAAGTCAACTTTTTTACTCTCCTCTTTCAGTTTCATCAAGAGGCTCTTTAGTTCTTCTTCACTTTCTGCCATAAAGGTGGTGTCATCTGCATATCTGAGGTTATTAATATTCTCCTGCCAATCTTGATTCCAGCCTGTGCTTCTTCCAGCCCAGTGTTTCTCATGATGTACTCTGCATATAAGTTAAATAAACAGGGTGACAATATACAGCCTTGACGTCCTGCTTTTCCTATTTGGAATGAGTCTGTTTTTCCATGTCCAGTTCTAACTATTGCTTCCTGACCTGCATACAGATTTCTCAAGAGGCAGGTCAGGTGGTCTGGTATTCCCATCTCTTTCAGAATTTCTCACAATTTATTGTGATCCACACAGTCAAAGGCTTTGGCATAGTCAATAAAACAGAAATAGATCTTTTTCTGGAACTCTCTTGCTTTTTCCATGATCCAGCAGATGTTGGCAATTTGATCTTTGATTCCTCTCCCTTTTCTAAAACCAGCTTGAACATCTAGAAGTTCACAGTTCATGTATTGCTGAAGCCTGGCTTGGAGAATTTTGAGCATTACTTTACTAGCATGTGAGATGAGTGCAATTGTGCAGTAGTTTGAGCATTCTTTGGCATTTCCCTTCTTTGGAATTGGAATGCAAAGTGAACTTTTCCAGTCCTGTGGCCACTGCTGAGTGTTCCAAATTTACTGTTATATTGAGTGCAGCGCTTTCATAGCATCATCTTTCAGGATTTGAAATAGCTCAACTGGAATTCCATCACCTTCACTAGCTTTGTTTGTAGTGATGCTTCGTAAGGCCCATTGACTTCATATTCCAGTATGGGGCCACCCAAGCCGGACGGGTTACAGTGGAGAGGTCTGATAGAATGTGGTCCACTGAAGAAGGGAATGGCAAGTCACTTCAATACTCTTGCCTTGAGAATCCCATGGACAATATGAAAAGGAAAAAATATAGGACACTGAAATTTGAACTCCCCAGGTTGTTACGTGCCAAATATGCTACTGGAGATCAGTGGAGAAATAACTCCATAAAGAATGAAGGGATGGAACCAAAGTGAAAACAAATGGAGGTTCATGACATTGTAGAGGAGACAGGAATCAAGACCATCCCCAAGAAAAAGAAATGCAAAAAAACAAAATGGCTGTCTGAGGAGGCCTTACAAATAGCTGTGAAAAGAAGAGAAGGGAAAAGCAAAGGAGAAAAGGAAAGATATACCCATTTGAATGCAGAGTTCCAAAGAATAGCAAGAAGAGATAAGAAAGCCTTCCTCAGTGATCAATGCAAAGAAATAGAGGAAAGTAATAGAATGGGAAATGTTAACATTAGGTGGTTTGTACTCAATTTATAGTTTGACAAATTTACAGAAAAATTTGAAGCAGTATTTCAACCTTCAAAAACCAAACTATATGCAGCTTAAGACTTTTAGTGGGTGTAATCTTTGATATATTTGGGTGGCAGTACATACTAAGATATGATATCAATTGCTACATATGTATTCAAGGTTAGGTTAGAAAATACATTTGAAATGCATAATGCATACTTGTACTTTTTTCCTCTATTTTTCCTATTAGTCAAGACCCTAAAAAAATACCTTAAAACATTTTCTCAATCATAGCTGAGAAGATAATGGCTTTGAGAACTGTCATGCTGAGATGACATCAGCTGTGAGATTAAGGCTTTATTACAGCACATATCAGAGCTTCCTTAGGTCAGGGAACTTGTATATTGTGGGAAAAGATTAATTTTAAGGGAGAGCAAGAATAAAATGAAGGTGTATATTAATTTGAAAACTGGAAAGAATATTGGGTCAGCAAAAACATAAAGTAATTTGATTGAAGTTAATAAAGTTGTGTGTCATCTTTCTATACATTTATTACATCTCCATGGTAGAGTACAAGGGCAAAACTACTCATAATGCCTTCTTTATGGTTACCTTTATTACAGGAACTCTTAAGAGAATTTGTTTGCTTTTTTATATAGTGATAGGTAAATCTCAGTGCTAAAATGTATATATTATATAATATGTAAATATATTTATAATAAGTAAATGATATACTCAATATTTATGTTAATATATTTAGCACTAAAATTTATATATATATACAAATAAATATGTAATATATATATATTTTTTTACACTAGAGGCAATAGTAACACCTAAAAGATTCACTATAGGTAGCTGAATATCTTTTTTATATAGTCTCCTGGTTATCAGTGATATATTCATAGAGCAGTTAAGACTTTTAAATCTTCAAAACTGCAAAAATAGAATAGTAATATAAGCACCCTCTGTCTTATATTGATCATTTGGAAATCAGATATAATAAGATTAAATTATGGGGAAATTTTTTTCTAAATCTTGGACTTTAAATTCTCATTTTCAATTTTTGCTTTTGTTTCTTATGTTTTTGTTGTCCTATCTGAAAAGTTGTTGCCAAGATGATGTCATGAAGCATTTTCAGTTTTCTTCTATGAGCTTTATGGTTTGGGACTTACATTTAGCCTTTAATCCATTCTGATTTAATTTTGAGTGGTGTACTCTTGCCTGGGAAATCCCATGGATGGAGGAGTCTGGTAGACTGCAGTCCAAGGGGTCGCTAAGAGTCGTTTGTGTCACTTTCCCTTTTCCCTTTCATGCATTGGAGAAGGAAATCACAACCCACTCCAGTGTTCTTGCCTGGAGAATCCCAGGGACGGGGGAGCCTGGTGGGCTGCCGTCTGTGGGGTCGCACAGAGTCGGACACGACTGAAGCGACTTAGCAGCAGGATAGGAGTTAAATTTCATTCTTTTGTGTATTAATATTCAGTTTTCCAAGAACAATTTATTGAAAAGACTGTTATTTTTTTTTTTTTCTTTTGACCTTCACATCATTGCTGGATTCTAAATTTTCTCTTGACCAGGTCATTAAAGGTATTTTATTTAATGATTTAGTCAGCTTTTGGCAGTAATAAAATGCACTCAATTAAGTATGTACTTGAAAAAGTTTTGACAATTGTATGTATTCCTATAATCATCACCACAATTGAGTTTTCTGACACTAAAATATTTCTGTGTACTTCACTAAAAATGATCCCCTTGGTATATTTTGATGGTGTTCTCTTCCTAGAGGTAATTTTTTTCTGATTAATTTTTTTTCTGAGTGCCATCTACTCTGATTTCACAACTTTGTATATTTCAAAGTTTTGAATTTCTAAATTTAGTATCCTGTCATATCTTCCATTTCTTATTTAATTAATTAAAATTAATTAATTTTGAAATATTGTCTTATTAGTGTTCTCACCTTGCGGTTAGATTTTGGGAAGTGTTTTTTATTCACTAATTAGTATTGATTAGCTCCTTCTGTTTCACTCTTAATGTATCTTTTTATGAATGATGCCTGCCATTTTGAAAAGACTATCTTTGCCCTATTGTATATTCTTGTCTCCCTTGTCAAATATTAACTAGGTGTATATATGGTGGGTTAATTTCTGGGCTTTCTATTCTCTTTCATTGGTCAGTGTCTTTTTATGTTGGCACTATACTGCTTTATTATGTGCCTTATAGCTTGAAATCAGGTTTTATATACTTGACAGTTACCTAAAGAATATGTTTTAAATGTTCTCACCACACACAAATAATGTTAAAAATTGTCTCTAGCATTACTTTGATTATCTAGGTCTTCTGTGGTTCCATATAAATTTTAGGATAGTGTTTCTATTCCTATAAAAGTTCCATTGGAATTTTGATAGGGATGGCATTGAATCTATTAATGCCTTTGCATGGTATGAACATTTTTAACAATAACCTTCCAATCTGTGAACATGGGATATGTTTCCATTTATTTGTATCTTCTATAGTTTCTTTCATCAGTGTCTGTTAGCTTTCAGTGTACAGATCTTTCACCTACTTGACTACATTTATTCCTAGGTATTTTTTATTTTATGCTACTGTACATAAAATTAAAAAGCTTCTGAATGTCAAAGGAAACAATAAAATGAACATGAAGCCTATAGAATGGAAGAGAATTTTGCAAACCATATTTCACAGGAGTTAATATCTAAAAATATATAAGCAAATCATGTAGTTCAGTATCAAAGAAAAAATAATTTAAAAATAGGCAAAACCAATGCAATATTATAAAGTTAAAAAAAAATAGGCCAATAGTCTGAATGGGCATTTTTCCAAATCAGGCATGAAAATGGAAAACAGCTACATGAAATGTCACCTCATGTCCATTAGAATGGATATTTTATATATATTTTTTTTTTTTATATATATATATATATAACTATATGTATATATAACACTATATATAACACTATATATATATATATATAAGTATATATATATATATATATAAAATATGAGATATAGCAAGTGTTGGTGAAGATACGGAGAAAAGGGAAGTCTGTTACACTCTTGTTGAGAGAGTAAATTGGTGTGGCCACTGTGGACTATAGTATGGAAGTTCCTCAAAACATTAAAAATAAAATATCATGTGGTCCAGCAATTTCTCTTCTGGATATATATTCTAAAGGAATTAAATCACTTTTTTGAGGGAATATCTGCAACTTCAGGTTCCCTGTGACATTATCCACTATATCCAACTATGTGGCAACCGTCTGAGTGTCCATTGGCAGGTGAATGTTCAAATAAAATATATACTATCACACACATGATGTGATATCTGTCATTCAGCCATAAAAGAATGAAACCCTGCCATTTGCATGGGTGGACCTGGAGGGTGAAATGAGTTAGAAAGGCACATAGTGTATGATATTTTTTAGATGTTAAAACAAAACAAAACAAAAAAACTCCTGGAAAAGCATATAGTGGTGGTTACCAGGACCTATGGGTTAAAGGAAATAGATATTGGTCAAAGGGCACAAATTTTTAGTTATAGGATAAACAGTTTTGGGGCTGTAACATATAGCATGGTAGCCATAGTTAATGATACTGTATTATATACTTGAAAGCTACCTAAAGAGTAGATCTTACATGTTCTTAGCATATTTTTTTTTTAAATTGTAATATGAGTTGAAGGGTGTGTTAACATTATTGTGATGATCATTTCACAGAAGATACATGTATCAAATAATCATGTTGTACACTTTAAACCTGTGATGTTGGTGGTTTAGTCACTAAGTCATGTCTGACTCTTGTGACCCCATGAACAGTAGCCTGCCAGGCTCCTCTGTCCATGGATTCTCCAGGCAAGAGAACTAGAGTGGATTGCCATTTCTTTCTCCAGGGTATCTTCCCAACCCAGGAATCACACCTGGGTCTCCTACATTGCAGACATATTCTTTACCAACTGAGCTGTGAGGGAAGCCCTCCCTTCTTAAATCTGTACAACATTATATATCAATATGTCTTGATGAAATTGGAATATCTATACAAGTACATGTCATATATATAGACTATTTTAGCAGTAAAATTTCTGAAATTTGTACCTTAACCTCTGTTTCTCGATGTCTTAAGAGCTTCAATGTGTAATTTTAAGAGCTTTACTGATCAAAAACACTTCTCTCTCTTATTCTTCACCCCTTTGTAAGCAAAACAATATTCAGTTCAATTTAGTTGCTCAATCGTGTCTGACTCTTCACAACCTCGTGAATTGCAGCATGCCAGGCCTCCCTGTCCATCACCAACTCCTGGAGTCTACCCAAACCCATGTCCATCAAGTCGGTGACACCATCCAACCATCTCATCCTGTTGTCCCCTTCTCCTCCTGCCCCTCGTCCCTCCCAGCATTAGGGTCTTTTCCAATGAGTCAACTCTTCCATGAGGTGGCCAAAGTACTGGAGTTTCAGCTTCAACTTCAGTCCTTCCAATGAACACCCAGGACTGATCTCCTTTAGTATGGACTGGTTGGATCTCCTTTCAGTTCAAGGGACTCTCAAGAGTCTTCTGTACCACAGTTCAAAAGCATCAATTCTTTGGCACTCAGCTTTCTTCACGGTCCAACTCTCACATCCATACATGATCACTGGAAAAACCATAGCCTTGACTAGACGGACCTTTGTTGGCAAAGTAATAGGTTGGACATAACTTTCCTTCCAATGAGTAAGCGTCTTTTAATTGCATTACTGTTACTTAATGATAGGGATTGACAGTTTTCTGCCAGGCAAGTGTGGCTCAATACCTGGTTTTGTATAGTAGTAAGCTGATGCTGGGAGGGATTGGGGGCAGGAGGAGAAGGGGATGACAGAGTATGAGATGGCTGGATGGTATCACTGCCTCAATGGAAATGAGTTTGAGTGAAATCCGAGAGTTGGTGATGGACAGGGAGGCCTGGCATGCTGCGATTCATGGGGTTGCAAAGAGTCGGACACGACTGAGTGACTGAACTGAATTGAACTGAATTAAACTGAACTTAAAAGTGTAATATTAGTAGTGGTTTAAAAATTAAAGCAATAATATTTCATGTGCTATGAAAAGTATATGGAACTCAAATTTTGTCCATAAATAAAATTTAATTGGAACACAACCATGTTCATTCACTGATGTTCATCTGTGACTGCTTTCCTATTACAGCAGCAGAGTTTAATGGTTATAACAGAGACTCCATTGTCAGTTTTCCTCACTAGCACACTATAAATTGCAGTGAAGCAGTTATAACCGCACAGCATTTTGAGTGTCATATTTATCACTCTACTCTGGCTTTTCTTTATTACTTATACATACTTATCATGTGATAACAAGAAAAAAGTGTACTTTGAATGTTCTCCTTTCAAAGTACAGTTGAATGACAGTTATTCTGTTCTATCAGAGAGCGCACAACTCACTATATTTTGCAATAACACTATGCTGCTGCTGCTGCTGCTAAGTCGCTTCAGTCGTGTCCGACTCTGTGCGACCCCATAGATGGCAGCCCACCAGGCTCTGTCGTCCCTGGGATTCTCCAGGCAAGAACACTGGAGTAGGTTGCCATTTCCTTCTCCATTGTGTGAAAGGAAAAGTGAAAGTGAAGTTGCTTAGTCGTGTCAGACCCTCAGTGACCCCATGGACTGCAGCCTAACAGGCTCCTTCATCCATGGGGTTTTCTAGGCAAGAGTACTGGAGTGGCTTGCCATTGCCTTCTCCGAATGACACTATAGTAGTCTTAAAAAAAATTAAATGTGCATCTACATTATCAAAATAAAGATTCAACACAGTATTCCCAGCTCACAATAAGAAAAAGAAAAATTAGGACATTTAAAGTGAAGTTTCTCATTATGGAAGAATTTCTTTACATTAAAAAAAAAAAAAAATGAATCTGTAACCAGTTTTCTGAATAGGCAAATAATAAAAGCCATTTACTGCTAGTGAATTATAACTGAATTATATTATTGCAGCAACTGAATAAATGTGTCCAAAAAAATAAGACGTTGAGCTTTGTGGAGAGAATAGTTGCAATGAGAGCTGAGGATGTTAAAACCAATATTCGTAGTCAGTTTAAAAGGGCGACTATCTTTATTGTTTTTTCTTGGATTATCCAAGTTGATGCTAAGTTGAAACTTTTTAAACAGTCTATTTGGAACAACTCAAAATAAATAGTTTCCAAGTACATGAGAATGTACAGAGATTCGCTCTGTTAGGACTGATGGTGGCAAAAATATTTATGAAGCAGGAAAATGATTAACATTATAATTGTAGTAGTAGGATCATTGGGGAAATAAAATCTGAGTGAGAAATAAAAAGCAAAGTCTCCTTGCCTGTTGCGGGGAGCAGTAGGCCAAATTCTAGAATTCTATTTGCATGTGAGATTTTTAGAGAGTGCTCATACTTGAAGCTCTTACTTCTGCTTACTTTTTCCATAAGGTAAGAACATGGACAAAAACAGAACCAGAGTGTTTTCTTTCTAAAGCTTTCGTCAAAGCAGAATGGTAATAAGTTGTTATGAGGCTAGTTTTCAAGACTTTTTTTTTTCTTTTTATCATGGTCAACTTCCCATTGACACTTGGGAACTCAGGAAGTCTTATTTTGCTCTGTGCCTGGTAATGGGAGGTTTGAACTTGACAGAAGAAAGACCTTCTTTCAGAAGTTATCCAAACAATAAATGTAATTTTATTGTGCCTTTGGAACTCAACATAACATTTTGAGAGTCGAAAAAATATGGATTGAAAATTGAAAAGATATGATTCAGATATTCTTAAGTATTGAATTATTCTGTTCATAACAGTGTTTTTGCAACCAAGCTGTATTAAAACTAATTTTTGTAGATGACTTTCTATGAGGTTTAGGAGATGAACTTTTGAAAATGCTAAGTATTCTGTTACTCTGCCACTGATATTTTCAAAGTTGTTGTAATTCTTAAAGTGATTCAATTCTGAAATTATTTAAAACTTACCAAGAAAGTGAGGGAGCTCATTTTATTATGAATTTATCTGGGAATTGTTGTTTTGCCATTATGAAAAAATGAAAATATCTACTCTCTAATTCCATCAATTAACTCAACTCTAAAGTAGAGAAATGGTGCAAATTTCTCAACTTCATCAGATACTTTCATGGATTTTAAGTTATATAGTTGATATACCCAAAATTCCCTTCATATAATATTTTTAGCATCTCCAATCTAGGTTGCCAAACACTAAGGTATTTTTTTTTTTGAAATTGTGGTTTGCCACAATACATTTATATTTTCACTGTAAATTCAGAAACAGAAGATGTGTTAATGGTTTATAAAGCATATTATAATTCTACCAAGTAACAGATCAGACAACCAGTGTTTAATGTAAACAACAGAGTCTATGACAAGTTTCAGGCTACTATTCTGCAGGATCTTTGAATTTTGCATAATATATATTTTCTAGCTTACTTGTATATTTAAATTTTGAATACAAAAAAAGACAGATATTCAAGGGCATTTAGCTATTTCTTTTTAGAGACTGCCATGATATAGAAACTATTGTATGTGAAAAAATTGAATTTTACCATAAAATTACTTTAGTTGTCAGTATTAGCAAAGTTATAATACTGAAGATAAAAAATTAAAACTGGATTAATTAAAGAATACAAAGCTGAGTAAAGTCATTTTGATATTTATAAATATCCATTTGTTAACATAGGGGCAGTACATTAATAAAACATTCCTATATGCTGGGAAATCTATGCCAAAACATGCATGAGGGACCTGCTTTCTGACAAGTTTTATATAGGATTCAGTTCTAGATTTTTGTTCTTGAAGATAAAAATTCATTAAAATATCTTAATAAACAAAGCTTTCAATTTTTAGAACAGATGTTTACATGCATGCTTCACTGCATAGTGAATAATATGACAAATGGAATTACCTTTCAAAATGCTGAAATGCTTGCTATGCAGAAATATGAGCATATAAGAATTATCCACCATTACAAATTATTGTCTGATCTGCATGTAATGCATATATATTTCTTCACATCACCTGTAGTAGTGTCCTTCTCATAAATTCAGTTGTATTAGTAGCATCTACTTTTATACCACTGACTACCTAGGAGCCTTATATTCAGCTTATTACTAATCTCTGAGAATGTTAATGCTGTTAAGAACAGAACAGCTGTGAAAGATTTAGAAACTTTAGTTTCCTAACTTCAGAGGAGGGAGAAATTCTATAAACTTTAGTAGAGCAATTTTTCATTGTGATGTAAAGTTTACATATTTTGGACATTTTTTGTGATGCTTACCATGTGTGTGTAAAATAATGCCAGTGTATTAATAATTGGTTTCTCTGTTAATAACATGAATAAGTTTTTATACTATATAATTCCTTGAAATATTTGTATGTTCTAACCTAGGAAATGTAACCTAGGATTAGAATTGTATACTTTGATGGATTTTCGTGTGATACAGATTTTTCAGCCTTTATCACATCTTTCATTGATACTAATAATTATAAATGAGTTCTGATTGGTCATGTTTTGGTCTGATTGGTCATGTGTGGATGTGAGAGTTGGACTGTGAAGAAGGCTGAGCACTGAAGAATTGATGCTTTTAAAGTGTGGTGTTGGAGAAGACTGTTGAGAGTCCCCTGGACTGCAAGGAGATCCAGCCAGTCCATTCTGAAGGAGATCAGCCCTGGGATTTCTTTGGAAGGAATGATGCTGAAGCTGAAACTCCAGTACTTTGGCCACCTCATGCGAAGAGTTGACTCATTGGAGAAGACTCTGATGCTGGAAGGGATTGGGGGCAGGAGGAGAAGGAGACAACAGAGGATGAGATGGCTGGATGGCATCACTGACTCGATGGATGTGAGTCTCAGTGACCTCCGGGAGTTGGTGATGGACAGGAAGGCCTGGCATGCTGCAATTCATGGGGTCACAAAGAGTCGGACAGGACTGAGCAACTGATCTCTCTCTGATTGGTGAGTGGTAAGGTCCTCAGGGAGTTGGTGATGGACAGGGAGGCCTGGCGTGCTGCTGTTCATGGGGTCGCAAAGAGTTGGACACGACTCAGCGACTGATCTGATCTGATCTGATCTGAAGGTCTTCATTGAATGAATCTTCTTCCTTGCATTATTTTTATATTTAAATTTATCTTTAATTAATTGATTTCTAAATATGATGCTTTTCTGAGCTAAAATTTTGTTCTAATATTGGAGTAGAAGCAAACTAATACCATAGTGTCTTGATTACTGCAGCTTTTTGAATTGTAATTTTGCATTGTAAATTTCGCAATTTGCATTATAAATCCCATATTAGCTTTGATAATTCTTTATTTTTTCCTGTTTTTTTCTCAAACTGGATAATCCCTATTGCCCTGTCTTCGGGTTCACTGTTTCTTTCTTTAGTTATTCACATCTGTTGCTGAGCCTCATTAGTGAGTTTTTTTCAATTATCATAATTTTCAAATCTGTGATTTATTTGGATGACTTTTGCATCATATTTTATTTTTTATAGAGATTATATCCTTAAGCTCTTTAAACATATTTAAATAAGCCAATCCCTTAGTATTTTGAATACTTTAAAAATGTGGTTTAAAGTCTTTGATTTATAAGTCTATCTTTTGGGCTTCCTCCTGGACATCTTGTATTCAGTACATTTTTCTCTTATGTATGGATTATACTTCCTTGTTTATTTTCATGATTTATATATTGAGTGACAAGTGGACATTTCAAATAATGTCCAGTAAATGTAAACTCTTTAACTTAGATATCCTCCTTTCTCCAGGGCTCTCCAGGGTTGCTGTTTTTTTGTTGTAACTGTTGTAGTTTGTTTGGTAGGTAATTTCTCTTAACTAATTTAGTAAAATCTGTATCTTTGATATATGTGGCCATTAACAACTGTGCTTGGTTAGTTTCATGATCATTAATGATTGAACAGATGTTTCCTTGACACCTGGAACAGTAAAATCTCTCTGTCTCTGTTGTGGGACTGAGTTGAAGGCATGCTTTTAATAATCAGCTTGCCACTTTAACTCTCTGCTGTTGTCTTTACTTCCTGATTTCACAGAAACTAAAAGTCAGAGGCGTATGCTTAAGACCTTTCCAGGTGTTTTGTGAGCATGTATACAGCCCAAAGCATGTGTTTGTCCATAGTGATTTCTAGGAATGTGTTAGTTTCCAAGCCCTTTTATGGGTATCTCAGTGCTTAGCTTCTTTTGGTTACTCTTTCTTTTGCCCTAACTTTTACCTTCACATCAGAAATCTGTGATGTCATAATATGTGTTAAATGCTCTTTGTGGAGAAGCTTTCAACACTGGGCAATTTCTATCAGGTATAAAAATGATAAACCTTAAGAAAAAACGTCTTTTGAATGGATTCTTCCAAGAAACCATCAGGTGGGTCAAAAAGAACGCTCTTTGTCAATATATGTTTGAGAGAGCTCAAGTTCCTGTCTTCTCTCTCCAGTGCTAGGAAAGTGAGTTGTTACTTTTCAAGGCTGCCACAGAGCTAGAGAATGAAGAATAGAACTACAGTAGATGAAACTGTGACAAACTCAATATTTTCCCAAGATTCAAGCCTATTTTTATTGAATAAATTGATTTCTGCAAGCTTTTGATTAATTTTCAATTATGAAAAATGGATGCTGCAAACTTTTCCCAGGTCTTTCATTGCTTTTCTGGAGGGCCACAATTTTTGAAGTTCTTATTCCAGATTTCCAGACTTACTGAATCAGAACATCTCCAGAAAAAGTATCTTAGCTAATTAAGATGCAATACTGCTTTTGAATTAAAGATCAGATTTCATGATGGATAGTTTTTGAGTAATCACTTCTAATAATTATTCTGAGATTATGAGTGGCAAATATAAGAATAGAAAACTGAAAACACACTTGATAAAATTTTCTTCCCAAAGGCAAATTTTGATATGTAGCAAAGCATACAGAAATAGTTTAATATAATCTTTTATGTTCACATTGAACTTAAGTATGTAGCTATTCTATTTTGTGTTTTGGACGTAGAAGAAATAGACATCTGCCAGCTTCAAAGGATGACTTTTTAATGACATTTTTGTAATCATGAAGAATTCATATAGGCCAGCATTGAAGAAGTCACCTTCAGAAAAGAAATTAAAGCTTTGAAAACTTTATTAGCTTTAAAACAGACATTAGAGGACAGTGGGGGCAGTAGAAGCTGTGGCACACTGGGATCAGATTGGAAGCATAACTTCAGTCCGAGTAAAAGAGCAATTGTGTGAAGTCAGCTTTGTGAAAAGCCTACAATGAAGTCAACAGGAGCTCTTTTGTGAGCTAACAGCACACAGCAAAATCAAATGTTTTTAGTTAATTTTTATTTTTGTTAATGTCATTTCAGTATCACTTACAAAACTTGTCAATTCTAGATTTCCATTCAATTAACAGAAACACTTAGATACAGTGGGACAACCCACAGCAAAATGGAAATGAGAATAAAATTAAGCTAAATTACATCTGAAACTGGTGTTATATAATGAAAGTTCACCTCAGTGGTTTTAAAGCCAATGGAAACTCTCTTAGAAAAATCCAACTCAGTCATGTTGATGTTTAACTTGCCAAGCAAAAAAAGAAAAGAAAAGGATGCAATGTAAAGTATGTAGTATCTGTTTTTCCCTCAAAGTTACTATGATTTACAGACCCTAGGTTTACTTTTCAGGGCAATCTGAATATCATATTCCCGTAGTTCTCCTAAATCACTGGACACATCTTTATCTAGTCTATTGATAAAATTAGTTACAGGATGAGCAAACTTGTAGCTTTAGACCTTCACTGTATGTCTGCCCCTCAGAAAGGGTCTCATGCCATCCTATCACCTCTCCCCCAAAGGCACACTGCTGTGTCTTACTAGTTGATGCTGGCTTGCCTGCTTGTTGTCTCAGCTGGGCCTTTTACATGCTCCTACTCCTCACTTAGGGTAGGAGATCTCTTATGGGCTTAGGCCCAGGACAGTTTTATGAAGTACTTTTCTTCCTTGTAACCTTCCCTCAGCTACAGCATGCCTTACCCCTGCCCAGAGAAGTGAAAAGGTTTGTTGCCTATAATGTTTGAAAAAATAAATGAAGATTATACTTCGTTAGTTAAGTGTTAAATAACTTTTAGTTCCTCTGTACATAACATGAAGAGAGAACAAACCATTCTTTATTATCTAAAGCTCTTCTTGCCTTTTGAAGTACAGTTGCTGCATGCATGCATGGTAAGTTGCTTCAATCATGTCCGACTCTGTGTGACCTTATGGACTTGGGCTGCCACTCTCTCCTCAAGGGGATCTTTCCAACTCAGGGATCAAACCTAAGTCTCTTACATCTCCTGCCTCAGCAGGAAGTTTCATTACCAATAGTGCCACCTTAGAAGCCTACAGTTGCTGACTATAGATGAATTTATAAATGTTAAGTTATGGGTTTTCTTTAAATAATTATTTAGAATGTAGGTATTTCAAGTTACTAGCTAGTTACCAAAGACACAAAATTTACTTCACTAGTTCAAGTGGATAAAGCACAAGCTGAAATCAAGATTGCTGGGAGAAATATCAATAACCTCAGACACAGGATGAAACCACCCATATGGCAGAAAGCAAAGAAGAATTAAAGAGCCTCTTGATGAAGGTAAAAGAAGAGAGTGAAAAAGTCGGCCTAAAGCTCAACATTCAGAAAACTAAGATCATAATCACTTCATGGCAAAGAGATAGGGAAACAGTGACAGACTTTATTTTCTTGGGCTGCAAAATCACTGCAGATGGTGACTGCAGCCATGAAATGAAAAGACACTTGCTCCTTGAAAGAAAAGCTATGACCTACATAGACATCATATTAAATAGCAGAGACATTACTTTGCCAACAGAGGTCTGTCTAGTCAAAGCTAAGGTTTTTGCAGTAGTCCTGTGTGGATGAGAGAGTTGGACTATAAAGAAGGTGAGTGCTGAAGAATTGATGCTTTTTAACTGTGGTGTTGGAGAAGACTCTTGAGAGTTCCTTGGTCTGCAAGGAGATCCAATCAGTCCGTCCTAAAGGAAATCAGTCCTGAATATTCATTGGAATGACTGATGCTTTAGCTGAAACTCCAGTACTTTGGCCACCTGATGTAAAGAATTGAATCATTGGAAAAAACCCTGATTCTGGGAAAGATTGAAGGGAGGAGGAGAAGGGGATGACAGAGGATGAGATGGTTGGATGGCATCACCAACTCGATGGACATGAGTTTGAGCAAACTCTGGGAGTTGGTGATTGATAGGGAAGCATGGCATACTTCATTCCATGGGGTCTCAAAGAATCAGACATGACTGAGCAACTGAACTGATTTCTAGAATTAACCATCTAACATTTCTTTTTAAATTGACTTTATTAATATTTTTGTTTTCATTTATCTATCTATCTTCATTTGATTATGACATGTCAAACATATTGCTGTAATTAGAAATTTAAATAAACTATTTAGTATCTGATGGCTAAGTGATAAAAAACAAAACTGCCTGAAATGCAGAGGTGGATTTAATCCATGGATCAGGAAGGTCTCTGGTGGAGGAAATGGAAACCCACTTTAGTATTCTTGCCTAGGAAATCCCATGAACAGAGAAGCCTGGTGGGCTACAGTCTTTGAAGTCACAAAAGAGTAAGACATGAGTGATTTTCTGTATTTGAGATTGGTATGTTCTGTCATCTATATCTATTCTAGTAATGGTTTTTATGTCTTTTCTGGAGGTATGTATTTATAAGATCTGCAACACAACCGATTATGTTTTTTTAAGTGTTGGTCCTATGCTTTTTCTAATGCAAATTTTATCACTGTTTCAGTTTTAAGCTCCACAAATGATTTCACTATCTTATTTTGGTCTGATAATGATTTATATTTTATCTTTCAATATTTTCACCTCAGATTTCATATATCTTAAAATATGATTGATATCTTTTATTGTTAGTGTATAGGAATGCAACAGATTTCTCTGTATTTATTTTGTATCCTGAAACTTTACTGAACTCGTTGATGAGTCTTATGAATTTTCTGGTAGCATCTTTAAGATTTTCTGTGTATAATATCATGTCATCTGTTAAGAGTGCCAGTTTTACTTCTTTTCCAATTTGAGTATCTTTTTTTTTTTTTTTTTCTTTCTCTGATTTCTGTGGCTAAGATAGGCAGCCAGCCAGTAGCGCATATATATTTTGGTGATCTCTTATATATTTTAGAGAAACTTTTGCTTCTTAAATTCTTATTATTTTATTCTTATAAGAATAAAAGATATATTCTGATAAGAATTATTTTCTTATATTTTATAGGCAAGATAATTTTCTTTCTATTGAGAAAGAGAAAGAAAAAAGATCAAACTGAGCCTAGTTTTTGCTAGAAACTCATATATTTTTCTAAAACACTCTCCAATTGGTTTCCATTAGCATCATTCTCCAAAATCCTGAGGAGAAAGTATGGTTGATGTAAACTTTGAGAGCAAGTTCCATTATCTAACAGTCAGAGCAAATTGGCAGGCAGCCAGAGCCCCAGGAAGTCATTTACATGAATTTCCTGCTCATATAATTTATTCTCACTGTTTGGTGAAGATACTGTGCTGGAGGCCATGTTTTCTGTGAACCAGTTTTAGTTTGGACCAATTACTCTCTTCTGTCTTGGTCCTTTAAAAGCATCATGCTTTGTTTGGAAGAAGCCATGCCTCATCAGCAAGCGGTTGTCCAGTGGCATGCTTTTTGCTTGAGGGTGCTAATGTGAAAAATTAGGAGCTTCATAACATGAAAATCATTGAGTCACAGCTGTGAAAGACATATCATTGATAATTCTTCTAATTCTTTATATATCAGATTTCCAGATATATATTTGGGGTTCACTATCCCTCTGATGCTACACAGCACTCTTGAGGTGGGGGAGGTTTGTAAGTATGTGTACACATATCTCCCTACAACTAGTTCTTTCTAAACTGCATGAACTTTCTGTAGGGATGCAGGTATTAACATCCTTCTGACACATACTGGTCATTTCAGTATCAAATATCTGCCTTTAATTTACCATTGTGCTCATAAAAATGACTTTCTCGACTAAAAGATTTTATACCTTTTGGTCTTTTTGACACATCTTCTATCAAACTCTGTCATTTCTTCTTCCAGCATTTCTGGATATTTCTTCCCATCTTGAATCAATCTTTTCTGACTTCTTTCATTGCAATATAGTGTCCCTCACACTTTTCCGGAATCCCTGTTTTTAGTCTCTCCACATTCTTTCTGGGAACATATTATGTAAGCATGATTGAAATACTGTACACAGAACATAAAAACACACTTATGTATACACACACACACACACACTCAAATGGTGCCTTTAGACTATCTATGTCTTCTAAGCTCCATTGCTTTACATTTATTTCTCCCTGCAAAATCATTATTTGAATTTTCAGTTAATACCTGGAATGTCATGTCTACCAAGGTTTTCCCAATAATTCAGCATTTCTTTATTTTTGCCTTGAGCAGCATCACTTTCATAAATGAAACTGAACCATTAAGTCATAGAACAATAATTCTATGTCCTTTATATTTACATGATCACCAAATAAAACCAATTTCTTGATCATCTATCACTCTGTGTGTGTGTGTATGTATGAGTTTCATTAATGCTGTGACTAGTATCTTAGAAATTTGGGCTTACAATTTTTTAAACCGTTCTGCAGAAAGAGTAACCTGCATGACTTCCTTTTTTATCACACATTTCAGCCTCTATAAATTTTTCATGAGTTCCAATTTTGTTAAATACAAAATAAATGCAAATGCATTTAAAAAAATATAGATGCCACCACTGAAAGAAGTATTTCAAGCAGGAATACATATTTAGTTCAGGTACACAGATATCATTATAACAAGTATGTTGATAAAATTCTCTCCCATTTATTTTCAGATTTCCTTATTGAAAGCTTATTGTGTAACAGTTTTACAACTTAATTTTCTCATTATGTATTTTGTAACATTTATTTTCCAAAAATAAAATTTTGATTAAAAAAAGGTCCTTGTCCTTTAATACACTTTTGCTTGAAGCTAATTACAGCTGTCAGTTTTCTTATTATTATCTGTGTGTTTATGTTTTCTTCATTGGTTTCTGAGATATCTAAAACCAAAAAATTATATTCTAGACATAATTTCACACTCAACATATATTTTAGTGGCTGGTAAGTGGAATGTATTCAAGAAGCCTTTGTGGAAAGAACCGAGTGGTACATCAGAAGCATGAATCTAAAAAATTTCATTAAGCATTATGATGCTGCTTGATCATTTAGGTTTTTTTTTTCCTAAGTATGGGAGAAATATCAATAACCTCAGATATGCAGATGACACCACCCTTATGGCAGAAAGTGAAGAGGAACTCAAAAGCCTCTTGATGAAAGTGAAAGTGGAGAGTGAAAAGGTTGGCTTAAAGCTCAACATTCAGAAAACGAAGATCATGGCATCTGGTCCCATCACTACATGGGAAATAGATGGAGAAACAGTGGAAACAGTGTCAGACTTTATTTTTCTGGGCTCCAAAATCACTGCAGATGGTGACTGCAGCCATGAAATTAAAAGACGCTTGCTCGTTGGAAGGAAAGTTATGACCAACCTAGATAGCATATTCAAAAGCAGAGACATCACTTTACCAACAAAGGTTCGCCTAGTCGAGGCTATGGTCTTTCCTGTGGTCATGTATGGATGTGAGAGCTGGACTGTGAAGGAGGCTGAGCGCCGAAGAATTGATGCTTTTGAACTGTGGTGTTGGAGAAGACTCTTGAGAGTCCCTTGGACTGCAAGGAGATCCAACCAGTCCATCCTGAAGGAGATCAGCCCTGGGATTTCTTTGGAAAGAATGATGCTAAAGCTGAAACTCAAGTATTTTGGCCACCTCATGCAAAGGGTTGATTCATTGGAGAAGACTCTGATGCTGGGAGGGATTGGGGGCAGGAGGAGAAGGGGACAACAGAGGATGAGATGGCTGGATGGCATCACTGACTCGATGGATGTGAGTCTGTGTGACCTCCGGGAGTTGGTGATGGATAGGGAGGCCTGGCGTGTTGCAGTTCATGGGGTCGCAAAGAGTAGGACACGACTGAGCGACTGATCTGATCTGATCTGATCACAATATTTATTAGTCTTAGTATCTTAGTAAGACTAACACTCATAGTAAATAGAATGATTTATGGGCCTATATTTTAATAATGGGAGAAGCAAAGATATACTGCTTTAGAGGAGTGGCTCTTGGTTTTTTTATTTTGTTTTTAAGATGGTGATTGTAGCCATGAAATTAAAAGACTCTTACTCCTTTGAAGGAAAATTATGACCAACCTAGATAGCATATTCAAAAGCAGAGACATTACTTTTCCAACAAAGGTCCATCTAGTCAAGGCTATGGTTTTTCCAGTGGTCATGTATGGATGTGAAAGTCGGGCTGTGGTGTTGGAGAAGTCTCTTGAGAGTCCCTTGGACTGCAAGGAGATCCAATCAGTCATTCTAAAGGAGATCAGTCCTGGGATTTCTTTGGAAGGACTGATGCTAAAGCTGAAACTCCAATACTTTGGCCACCTCATGCTAAGAGTTGACTCATTGGAAAGGACTCTGATGCTGGAAGGGATTGGGGCAGGAGGAGAAGGGGACGACAGAAGATGAGATGGCTGGATGGCATCACTGACTCGATGGACATGAGTTTGGATGAACTCCGGGAGTTGTTGGTGGACAGGGAGGCCTGGCGTGCTGTAATCATGGGGTCTCAAAGAGTCAGACACGACTGGGTGACTGAACAGGGGGTTTTTGATTTCCCTTTTTTCTCTCTCTCTTGCGGCCCCTCCCCCCCCCCCCCCCCCCCCCCCACTAAATAAGATTTCAGAGGGATGAAAAAAAATTTCATTTGATTTGCCACTGGCTTGTTTATCAGCTTGCAAAAATTTGAAGTTTTTGAACACTGCTGTAATAGTCACCCTATACCATTTATGTTAAAACAATATATAGCATTGATTCTGTGAACAAGCAATCTGTTGAATAACTTTAGAAAATAATTTTAGAATCTAATACTTGTTATTCTGAAATGTGAAGGTTGAATTTTAGTAATTATAAGTCACTGCTAGGTAAGATTAGGTATAGTTACTTGAATCTACTGTAAAGTCTATTTTCTTCTGACTACACTTACTCTAATTTTTCAATTTATGATTAAATTTTGAATTAAAGTTCAATGGGAAAGGTAAAATTTAATGTTAAATATTTCAAGTATTTTACTTTACTTTTAAATTGAAACAAAGAAATGGAGAAATAAAACAGTTACTGTGAGTACTCACTAGGTTCATTTTAAAACAGGAAAATGTAGGTTGAGTGAAAGTAAAATATCAGTTACCCTTCCACAGGAAAAGAATAACAAGATTAACTTAGTTAAAATCATTGAAAAACAGGTGGACAACTTAATGAGGAAAATGATGATCCTAATGAGATCAAGAAATAGAATTGTTGGATTTGCTTAGAGGGATTTGCTGTCAAACATAGACATTATAGTCACATGGCCATTTGTATGTCTACTACCCTGTAGAATCTAAATAATCTTGTAATGTCGTGGCATAGATACATGATGGTATAGAGAAATTATCTGTCTCCTTGAATTTAAAATAATTCTAAAAGTACATTTAATATCACCTTGGCTTCCCTGGTGGCTCAGATGGTAAAGCGTCTGCCTGCAACACCAGAAACCTGGGTTGGATCCCTGGGTCAGGAAGATCCCTGGAAAAGGAAATGGCAACCCACTGCAGTAGTCTTGCCTGGAAAATTCCATGGACAGAGGAGCCTGGCGGGCTATAGTTCATGGGGTTGCAAAGAGTTGGACATGACTGAGTGACTTCACTTTCACTTTGAGACTTCCCTGGTGGCTCAGACAGTGTAGAATCTGCCTGCCAAGCAGCAGACATGTGTTCCATGCATGGGTTGGTATACCCCAGGAGAAGGAAATGACTCACTCCAATAATGTTGCCCAGAGAATTCCATGGACCGAGAAGCCTGTGGACCGCAATCCTTGGGGGTGCAAAGAGTTGGACATGACTAATATCACCTTAGGTTTCTCATATCAAAAAGAATGCAGTCCCTATATTTTAGAAAAGTTTTACATTACATGTTAAGTACTTTGAGAATTCTCTAGATTCTATAATTTGAAAAGGGGCAAAATCACAGTACCACTTCAGGGTAGGGATGAAGAGACAAATAAGTTAAATATTAACAAGAGGCAGGAGTAATGTACTATGAGATGACATAAGTAGATGAAATTAGCAGCAATATTTCAAGTCAGATTGGGTTAATTTAGACAGATGTTTGATTCCTGACTTTAGACACAAAGCAAAATAAAACAAAAATAGAATTTTTGTTAGTCACAACTGAACTTGGCCAATCACAAAAAATCTGAGAACATAAGGTTTTCAGGACCTTAAAGGTGTTCGATGGGCTGGTAATTAATAATATTTTATATTTTCAGATATATAAAATTCAAGTGCTTTTGTACTTCTTAATAAGAGAGCCAGTGTGTTTTAAAATCAGCATAGAGACAAATGCAAAATCTATATGAATAAATACAAATAATAAGGGAAATGATATCAGATACAGGCCTTCAACAAATGGTCTTCAGTGAACTGTGTTGCGTGTAGTCAGGAAATAAGGAATTTGAGCTTTTTCAGTTCGCTTTAGCATTAGATACATTGGTCATTGAAACTAGGTATTTTATTTAACCTTGCCAATGAATAAAATGTATTTCTATGTAAATGCAATCAAATAGAAAAAACTTAAACTGCTATGGAATGTATGCTTGCTTTTGCTTCCAGAGCTCTGGTCAATAGAAACCTGCAGTTTTTGCTAACAAAGCCATTGTTTAAAGTATGGTGAAACTGAGTAATAAGTTGTTCTATGAGTGACAGAGGGAGAGTTTACATATGGATTCTTTTATGGACTATTGCCTTTTAAAATTAGAGAAGCCTGGAAAGAGATAGCAATTAATTAAGATATGCATTTAAGAAATAGGTATGTTTATTCTTATTCAGTTATGATTACATTTACTCATACCGGAATGATAAAGAGATCAGGTTTAAATGATTCTGATTAGAACTGTGAACTTAAAATTCTATTATAAAGTGATGCGTAAATATTTAAATGAAGGAAGTTTGAATTCACATATAATAAATGTAAATCAGCTCTTTGAATACATAGGATTTTATGAGGTCTCTCATTTTCTCTGAGTCTTCAGCATACTAGTGTATGATTATAATTTTTATTGTCAAGAAAACCTTGACACTCATTAAAGATCCTTATACCTAAAATTTACTGAGAATCAGTAATCTTAGATTAGGTTATGATTTTGTAGTATAGAAATGAATGACAAGAGTTAATATCATCAGATCAGATCAGATCAGATCAGTCGCTCAGTCGTGTCAGACTCTTTGTGACCCCATGAACGCAGCACGCCAGGCCTCCCTATCCATCACCAGCTCTCAGAGGTCACTCAGACTCACATTCATCGAGTCAGTGATGCCATCCAGCCATCTCATCCTCTGTCGTACCCTTCTCCTCCTGCCCTCAATCCCTCCCAGCATCAGAGTCTTCTCCAATGAGTCAACTCTTTGCATGAGGTGGCCAAAATACCGGAGTTTCAGCTTGAGCATCATTCCCTCCAAAGAAATCCCAGGGCTGATCTCCTTCAGAATGGACTGGTTGGATCTCCTTGCAGTCCAAGGGACTCTCAAGA
Organism: Tragelaphus eurycerus; assembly: GCA_935064755.1. Taxonomy (NCBI): domain Eukaryota; kingdom Metazoa; phylum Chordata; class Mammalia; order Artiodactyla; family Bovidae; genus Tragelaphus; species Tragelaphus eurycerus. The sequence goes on from CAKXYN010000061.1 coordinate 12,515,378, forward strand.
GTCTTCTCCAACACCACAGTTCAAAAGCATCAATTCTTCGGTGCTCAGCCTTCTTCACAGTCCAGCTGTCACATCCATACATGACCACAGGAAAGACCATAGCCTTGACTAGACGAACCTTTGTTGGCAAAGTGATGTATCTGCTTTTGAATATGCTATCTAGGTTGGTCATAACCTTCCTTCCAAGGAGTAAGCGTCTTTTAATTTCATGGCTGCAGTCACCATCTGCAGTGATTTTGGAACCCAGAAAAATAAAGTCTGACACTGTTTCCACTGTTTTTCCATCTATTTCCCATGTAGTGATGGGACCAGATGCCATGATCTTCGTTTTCTGAATGTTGAGCTTTAAGCCAACCTTTTCACTCTCCACTTTCACTTTCATCAAGAGGCTTTTGAGTTCCTCTTCACTTTCTGCCATAAGGGTGGTATCATCTGCATATCTGAGGTTATTGATATTTCTCCCGGCAATCTTGATTCCAGCTTGTGTTTCCTCCAGTCCAGCATTTCTCATGATGTACTCTGCATATAAGTTAAATAAACAGGGTGACAATATACAGCCTTGACGTACTCCTTTTCCTATTTGGAACCAGTCTGTTGTTCCATGACCAGTTCTAACTGTTGCTTCCTGACCTGCATACAGATTTCTCAAGAGGCAGATCAGGTGGTCTGGTATTCCCATCTCTCTCAGAATTTTCCAGAGTTTATTGTAATTTACACAGTCAAAGGCTTTGGCATAGTCAATAAAGCAGAAATAGATGTTTTTCTGGAACTCTCTTGCTTTTTCGATAATCCAGTGGATGTTGGCAATTTGATCTCTGGTTCCTCTGCCTTTTCTAAATCCAGCTTGAACATCAGGAAGTTCACAGTTCACATATTGCTGAAGCCTGGCTTGGAGAATTTTGAGCATTACTTTACTAGCGTGTGAGATGAGTGCAATTGTGCGGTAGTTTGAGCACTCTTTGACATTGCCTTTCTTTGGGATCGGGATGAAAACTGACCTTTTCCAATCTTGTGGCCACTGCTGAGTTTTCCAAATTTGCTGGCATATTGAGTGCAGCATTAAAAAAACTTGTAAAGAGAATTTTCAGTCATAGACATATCTGGGTCCACATTACTTTGGGTTTAATTCTGGTTAATTGTATCAGGAATTGCCCTCATATGTTGAACTTTATTTTTAAAGAACTGCTCACAGGAAAGTACATATATATAAAGAGAATCAATAATGCTATCAGTGCCCATGTACCCATCACTAATTTCAACAACCTTTAATTCATGTTCAACTTTATTTCATCTGTATAGCCACCACCACATCCTTACCTTATGTATTGCTGGATGGCTTTTAGGTTGATTCCAAATATATGACTTACTATGTTTATGTTTTGTAATACATTTTAACTAGTTAAATTGCAATCCAAAATATAGTTGATGTCTTATGTATTATAATGTGTTAATAAGTATAAATTATTTTTAAAAAATTGAGGATTCAATTTTTATCTTTCTTCATTGTCTTTGTAGTTTATTTGTTGAAGAAACTTGAATCCTTTTTCCTTGTAGAGTTCCTCACAGTCTACATTTTGCTGATTGCATTTATGTTAATATAATTTTATACTCTTTATTTTCTATAAATTATTAGTAATTCTAAGAATTTGCTTTAAATACAGTTGCAAGAATATTTCACAGGTAAATCTGTGTATTCTCATGAAGAAAGTGCTAGCCTCTGTCTCCACTTTCTTGATGTTTCTAGTTTCTAATATTAATTGCCTGATCAGTTTATTCACAGAATGTAATTTATGATATTCTAATACTCTTCTTTAATATTTGATGTTTCTTTAGAAAAAAGTTTCCTTCATTGTGTATAATTTAGTTACCTTGTGAAAAAAAATACAAGTTAGTTAATTTTTCCCTATAAGATGGTTAGTTTTCAAAATGAGTTGATATCCTCTTCATAGATTCCTTAAAAAATTGATCAATGAGAGGACACTAATAGATGGAGAAATATACCATGTTCATGGATTTGTAGAATCAATATAGTGAAAATGAGTATACTACCCAAAGCAATTTATAGATTCAATGCAATCCCCATCAAGCCACCAACGATATTCTTCACAGAGCTAGAACAAATAATTTCTCAATTTGTATGGAAATACAAAAAACCTTGAATAGCCAAAGCTATCTTGAGAAAGAAGAATGGAACTGGAGGAATCAACCTGCCTGACTTCAGGCTCTACTACAAAGCCACAGTCATCAAGACAGTATGGTACTGGCACAAGGATAGAAATATAGATCAATGGAACAAAATAGAAAGCCCAGAGATAAATCCATGCACATATGGACATCTTATCTTTGACAAAGGAGACAAGAATAGACAATGGATTAAAGACAATCTCTTTAACAAGTGGTGCTGGGAAAACTGGTCAAACACTTGTAAAAGAATGAAACTAGAACACTTTCTAACACCATACACAAAAATAAACTCAAAATGGATTAAAGATCTAAATGTAAGACCAGAAACCATGAAACTCCTAGAGGAAAACATAGGCAAAAATTCTCTGACATACATCACAGCAGGATCCTCTATGACCCACCTCCCAGAATATTGGAAATAAAATAAAAAATAAACAAATGGGACCTAATTAAACTTAAAAGCTTCTGCACAACAAAGGAAACTATAAGCAAGGTGAAAAGACAGCCTTCAGAATGGGAGAAAATAATAGCAAATGAAGCAACTGACAAACAACTAATCTCAAAAATATACAAGCAACTCCTACAGCTCAATTCCAGAAAAATAAATGACCCAATCAAAAAATGGGCCAAAGAACTAGGTAGACATTTCTCCAAAGAAGACATACAGATGGCTAACAAACACATGAAAAGATGCTCAACATCACTCATTATCAGAGAAATGCAAATCAAAACCACTATGAGGTACCATTTCACGCCAGTCAGAATGGCTGTGATCCAAAAGTCCACAAGCAATAAATGCTGGAGAGGGTGTAGGAAAAAGGGAACCCTCTTACACTGTTGGTGGGAATGCAAACTAGTGCAACCACTATGGAGAACAGTATGGAGATTTCTCAAAAAACTGGGAATAGAACTGCCTTATGATCCAGCAATCCCACTGCTGGGCATACACACTGAGAAAACCAGAATTGAAAGAGACACGTGTACCCCAATGTTCATCGCAGCACTGTTTACAATAGCCAGGACGTGGAAGCAACCTAGATGTCCATCCACAGATGAATGGATAAGAAAGCAGTGGTACATATACACAATGGAGTATTACTCAGCCATTAAAAAAGAATACATTTGAATCAGTTCTAGTGAGGTGGATGGAACTGGAGCCTGTTATACAGAGTGAAATAAGCCAGAAAGACACAAATACAGTATACTAACACATATATATGGAATTTAGAAAGATGGTAACAATAACCCTATTTATGAGACAGCAAAAGAGACACTGATGTATAGAACAGTCTTTTGGACTCTGGGAATGGGAGAGGGTAGGATGATTTGGGACAATAGCATTGAAATATGTATAATGTCATATCTGAAATGAGTCGCCATTCCAGGTATGATGCCTGATAACGGATGCCTGGGGCTGGTGCACTGGTACAACCCAAGGGGATGGTATGGGGAGGGAGGAGGGAGGAGGGTTCAGGATGGGGAACACATGTATGCTTGTGGCGGATCCATCTTGATGTATGGCAAAAGCAATACAATATTGTAAAGTTAAGCAAAATAAAATTTAAAAAAAATGATCAGTGTGTTGTTGTCTCTTGGTATCATTGAATTCATTGATTTTAACACAAGTGATGTGTTGCAGTATTTTGTGGCTATTGTCGTCGATTACCCACTGATTATTAGGAGTTGAATTGCTGCCTAAGTCCTGCTGACAAAAGTGCACATAGTGGCAGCTTCTTTTTCAAGTGTTAAGAGGCCCAGTAGACTCATCTGATACATGTGCTGCACTCAGAAAGGATTCCAACATAATTTCCAGGAGTATTGGTTGCTTTGAGGAGAAAACAGTAATTGGAGAATCAGATTTGGTGGCTATTGACAGTTGAAAGTACAGAACTTCCTAATTAGTACCTCATGACAGTTTAGGGAGTGTCTACCTCATCAGAGCATGAGAAGTCATTTCAGATCAGATCAGATCAGACGCCTCAGTCGGCCGCCGCCCCCAGAACCGCGCACGCCAGGCCCCCGTCCATCACCAGCTCCCGGAGGTCACCAGACCGCATCCACGAGCAGTGATGCCCGCCTCCTCCCGCGTCCCCCCCCCGCCCCTCCCCCAGCAGAGCCCAGAGTCCTCCGAGAGGTGGCGGCAGGAGCCCCCAGAGGAGACCCCAGAATGGACTGGTGACCGCAGGGACCCAGAGTCCCCAACACCACGCAGCCCCCGCCGCCCTCCTCAGCCCCACCAGACCGGGCCAGCCGGACCGGGAGTGGCTGTGTGCCGGGGTCCCTTCCAAGGAGCAATTTTGACTTCCTCAATTTTCCTCCTTTACATGGGTGATAACATACAGCTCTTCTGCTATTTATAATTTGGCCAAATTTCCAATTGTGAGGGTGGTTGAAGTACATTTTCATCTAATTTTGGTACTATCTTTGATATTATCTTGGGGATTTTTGTTTTACTAACATCGTTGCCATGATATTCAGAGGAAGGGAACTTGGAAATATGAAACTGATGCCTGTGCTGTTTCCTTGTACTCCCTTTATTCTTAGTGAGAATTAAAAAGGTTAAAAAAAAAACACACAAGGGAATTTGAGCTAGAATATAATAATATCTTCTATTTTTCTTAAAAATCACATAATGAATATAAATTGAGTGACTACATTTAAGAAAAAAAGCAGATTTCAAGTTCTGGTTATAATGAGGTAATCATACTTTACCTTACTCTGTCACTGAACACAACTAAAAATCCTGAAGAAATACATGCAGCAGCTATCTGGGAACTCTGAGAGCTAAATTGTTGTAGGCAGGTTGGGAAGAAAGCTGAAACTCAGACAATGCATGACCCATGGTGAATTACAGGAGCCTTTTTTTTCTTTCCCATATCTTCTAACCTAGACACAACAGCAATACAGATCCTTAAGCTGCACACTGAGAACAGACAGAGGTCTTCAAATGAAATACTTTTTTTTTTTTTTCTGGTTCAAGATGTATAAAAGAAGGCTGCCATGAAACTTTAAAAGTGGACAAAATCCCTTAGCTTTTTTTTTTTTTTTTTAAAGTCTCAATCTTATTCCTTCAAGCTACATTTTTAAACTTGAAATCCAGTGGCAAGAAGAGTGAAGCAGTATATGTTCTAGCATCTAAAACGATAAGAGGAAGGAATCTTTATTTTATCTTTCCAAAGGCATTGAACCACAAAGAGGATAGGGCTATTTCCTATTGCTATTTCTTTATTTTTTTGCCATTTAGTCCTAAAGACAAATAGTCATGGGGAATGTGCAGCACATAGGGATATTAAACTTCAGCTCTCTATCAAAAACTGTGAAGAGCTGCTGTTAGGAAAGCATTGAGGAGAGAACAGAGGAAGGGATTGTTGAGAATGGGATGGCGTAAAAATCTGTGTAAATGCATGGGTTCATTTCTAATTTGCACATTTTAGAACCTAAATTTTTAACCACCATATCTAAGTATTTGAGGAACGAAGTGACATTTAGACTGGCTCCTGAGTGGAGGACACACAGGACAGGTTGAAATAGCACCGAAAGGTCATTCAGTTGAACTGACACTAGAACCAAAGTGCACAGAATGTGGGTTGGAACATACAGTGTAAAATTTAAAAGGATTGATTTTCTGCTAAAAAATTAAATTAAATTAAATTAAAAACAAATAATAAAGCCATGCTCTTCTCTCCAGAATTTAAATAAGAACCATGTTCTGATAATAATTGAAAATGTTCAATTTATGATCTGACATTACAGAACAGACAGAAACAAAGTCTAACAAATTCTCTAGGGAAAGATAATCAACAGATGCTTAACACAAATGAACAAGATGTTGGAATTATAAAAGAATATTAAGATGAATTATAATATGCAAAGAGGTAAAGCAAAACACTCCTAGGATAATGGAGAGATAGAAATTCTCAGGAGGAAAATAGAATATATAATATATTGCCAAATGGAAATTTTAGAAATGAAAAATAGAACAACTAAGATAAAAATTTCTGTTGATGGGCTTAATGATAAAGTAGAGATTACTAAGTAAGCATGAGATAAGATGACAGAAAATACCCAGTTTGGAAAATAGGCAAGAGTATAGAAACAGAATGAATGGAAACTTAAGGGTTCTTGCAGCAAAATAAATGACAAAATATCTGACATTCTTGTCTTTGGAATTCAAGAAACTGAGAATGGATATTATTCAGACAAAAGAAATTTTAAAGACTGAATATATGAAATCTGTGGGAACATAGAGAATATATTTTTTTGTTTGTTTATTTCCACATGGTTAAAGTTTCTGATCAAATAAAACTAGAACATGGGCTAAAGAAAAATTCTTGAAAGTTAAGCTGTTAAGTTATTGAATAGGCATTTTCGGATCTGTATCTTTAATTTCCAAGGGGGATACAACCTAGAATAAAGATGTATACAGTGTTAGGCTTTCAGTCTTGTCGGACTCTTTGTGACCCCATGGACTGTAGCCCACCAGGCTCCTCTGTCCATGGAATTCTCCAGGCAAGAATACTGGAGTGGGCAGCCATTGTCTTCTCCATTGGGATCTTCCAGATCCAGGGATCAAACCTGGATCTCCTGCATTGCAGGCAGATTCTTTACTGTCTGAGCCACCAGGGAAGCCCCAATCATTTATATTCCAAAGAATTTTATTACATTAGGGACATAAGGTTTCTATTTCTCAGGTGGATAGGAGAGAAACTTAATAGCAGTTTTTATATAAGTACCTATATTCATAAATTTGGGGTGCCTTTAGTTGCTCAGTAGCATCTGACCCCTTGTGACCCCACAGACTTGAGCCTGCCAGGCTCCTCTGTCCTTGGGATTTTCCAGCTAAGAATACTGGAGTGTATTGCCATTCCCTTCTCCAGAGGATCTTCTGGACCCAGGGATCGAACTAGGGTCTCCTGCATTGCAGGAAGATTCTTTACTGTCTGATCTACAGGGAAGTTGGTTGCTGTAGTACAAAATATCAAACTCAAGAAAAAGTAACTCAAACTTATTAAACTATGTAGGTGAAATGAGCTCATTAAAACTGTCATAATAAATCCAGTTCAGGTAGTTTCACCGACAAATTCTGTTAATTGGTTAAGCAATAAATATTGACATTATTTAAATTTTCTTCCCCAAAATAGGAAAACTTACTTCTTAATTTATTTTTGAGACAACATTACCTGGGAGGCTAAAACAACCATTTTAGTTTTTTAGATTTTAAAACTAAATATATTCTATTATATATATAAAATTATGAAAAACATGTCAACTGATGAATTAAAAAATGTGAAAAATTAAACTTCCATTCTTGATTTTTTAAATCAAGTCAGCTTTCAAAGAAGTAAACTTTGTTAACCTAATGAGATCATCCAAAACAGTCCTGCAGCTATCATTTAGAAATCTCTCATTGCTTTTCAGAAACTCAAATAAGTAAACCTTAACAAATGGAGGCTATATCTTAAGGTAAAGTGGAGTCATTATGGTGACCAAAAGTGCAGGTATCTCCTACTTTATTATTTCTGTGTTGACTTTGTTATGATGTTGTTGAAAAAAGTATGTACTCAGATTTTGGAATTTTTGTCTTGCATATTGAATCATAAGTTGAAAAGCCATTCCCAGAGTCAACTAAGCTTAAACTTGTTTCCCCATGGTTTTATGTTTTTATATTTATCTCTCTTATCAATAGACTTGCCTGGAGGCTCAGACAATAAAGTGTCTGCCTACAGTGTGGGAGAGGTGGGTTCAATCCCTGGATCGGGAAGATCCTCTGGAGAAGGAAATGGCAACCCACTCCAGAACTCTTGCCTGGAAAAACCCATGCATGGAAGAGCCTGGTAGGCTACAATCCATGGGGTCGCAAAGAGTTGGACACAATTGAGCGACTTCACCTTACCTTCAGTTCAGTTCAGTTCAGTTGCTCAGTCGTGTCCGATTCTTTGCAACCCCATGAACTGCAGCAGGCCAGGCCTCCCTGTACATCACCAACTCCCAGAGTTCACCCAAACTCATGTCCATCCAGTCAGTGATGCCATCCAGCTGTCTCATCCTCTGTCATCCCCTTCTCCTCTTGCCCCCAATCCCTCCCAGCATCAGAGTCTTTTCCAATGAGTCAGCTCTTCGCATGAGGTGGCCAAAGTTTTGGAGTTTCGGCTTTAGTATCAGTCCTTCCAATGAATACCCAGGACTGATTTCCTTTAGAATGCACTGGTTGGATCTCCTTGCAGTCCAAGGGACTCTCAAGAGTCTTCTCCAACACCACAGTTCAAAAGCATCAATTCTTCAGTGCTCAGCTTTCTACATAGTCCAACTCTCACATCCATCCATGACCACTGGAAAAACCATAGCCTTGACTAGATGGACCTTTATTGGCAAAGTAATGACTCTGCTTTTCAATATGCTATCTAGGTTGATCATAACTTTCCTTCCAAGGAGTAAGCGTCTTTTGATTTCAGAGCTGCAATCACCATCTGCAGTGATTTTGGAGCCCAGAAAAATAAAGTCTGACACTGTTTCTACTGTTTCCCCATCTATTTCCCATGAAGTGATGGGATCAGATGCCATGATCTTTGTTTTCTGAATATTGAGCTTTAAGCCAACTTTTTCACTTTCCTCTTTCACCTTCATCAAGAGGCTTTTTAGTTCCTCTTCACTTTCTGCCATAAGGGTGGTGTCATCTGCATATCTGAGGTTATTGATATTTCTCCTGGCAATCTTGATTCCAGCTTGTGCTTTTTCCAGCCCAGCATTTCTCATGACGTACTTTGCATATAAGTTAAATAAGCAGGGTGACAATATATACTAAATTTACATGTGTACTTGAATTTATTTCTGCTTCCTTATCCCATTTTTCTAAAACCAGAATCATGATGTTATAGAGCTTTTTATAGCATATTTTAATGTTAAAATGTCAAATGTACATGAACCGTGAATTTCTAGATATTCAAACTAGTTTTTGAAAAGACAGAGGGACCAGAGAACAAATTGCCAACATCTGATGGATCACTGAAGAAGCAAGAGAGTTCCATAAAAACATCTATTTCTGCTTTATTGACTATGCCAAAGCCTTTGACTCTGTAGATCACAACAAACTGTGGAAAACTTTTGAAGAGGTGGGAATATCAGACCACCTGACCAGCCTCTTGAGAAATCTGTATGCATGTCACGAAGCAACAGTTAGAACTGGACATGGAAAAACAGACTGGTTTCAAATAGGAAAAGGAGTATGTCAAGGCTGTATATTGTCACTCTGCTTATGTAACTTATATGCAGAGTACATCATGAGAAATGCTGGGCTAGATGAAGCACAAGCTGCAATCAAGATTGCTGGGAGAAATATCAATAACCTCAGATATGCAGATGATACTACCCTTATGGCAAAAAGTAAAGAAGAACTAAAAAGCCTCTTGATGAAAGTCAAAGAGGAGAGTGAAAAAGTTGGCTTAAAGTTCAACATTCAGAAAACTAAGATCATGCCATCTTGTCCCATCACTTCAAGGGAGATAGATGGTGAAACAGTGGAAACAGTGAGACACTTAATTTTCTTGGGCTCAAAAATCAGTTCAAAAGGTGACTGAAGCCATGAAATTAAAAGATGCTTGTTCACTTGCTCCTTGCAAGGAAAGTTATGACCAACCTAGACAGCATATTAAAAAGCAGAGACATTACTATGCCTACAAATGTCCATCTAGCTAAAGCTATGAGTTTTTCTGTAGTCTTATGTGGATGTGAGAGTTGGATCATAAAGAAAGCTGAGTGCCGAAGAACTGATGCTTTTGAACTGTGTTGTTGGAGAAGATTATTGAGAGTTCCTTGGACTGCAAGGAGATCAAACCAGTCCATCCTAAAGGAAATCAGTCCTAAATATTCATTGGAAGGACTGATGCTGAGGCTGAAACTCCAATACTTCGTCCACCTGATTCAAAGAACTGACTCATTTGAAAATACCTTGGTATTGGGAAAGACTGAAGGCAGAAGGAGAAGGGGACAACAGAGAATGAGATGGTTGGAAGACCTCACCGGCTCAATGTAAATGAGGTTGAGCAAACTCTAGGAGTTGGTGATGGACAGGGAAACGTAACGTGCTGCAGTTCATGGAGTCACAGAGTTGGACATGACTGAGTGACTAAACTGATACTGACACATACAGATTTTACAGTTTCTTAGTAACTCCAGATTGTTTGCTACCATTGTATATATTATTTTTACATTAATCCTTCTAAATATGTTTATTAGATATATGAGGTGTTTTTTGTTAAATTTATATTCTATTAAACTTTTTTTCAATATTTTTATTAATTCTATCATTGATTCCTTTGGAATTTTCAAGTTACCAGTCTGATCATTTGGAAGTAGATAAAATTTGACATTCACCATTTCATGTGATTCAGATTAGCCTCTTTTTATTGCATTGTCCAATGTCTTCTGTGCAATGTTGAGAGGTAGTTGAGATGGCTGTTCCTTACCTTGTTTCTGATCTGGAAGATCTAGGTTTCTACTGTTTCTTCATTTAGTGAAATGATGATTTCAGGTCTAAAAATCATTTTTATGTGCAAGTTCACATATATAATAATTTTAAGAATATATTTGTAAATTTCTATTTTCCAGTCTGCATGTATTAGAAATTAATGCTGAATATTTTCAAAGCTTTTCAGCATCTGTGGAAATAAGTTTATGGCTTTTATCTCTAGGTTTATTCATGTGGTATAAGATTTTAATAGATTTTTAAAATTGAAATAATCTTTAATTCTTGGAGTAAATCATACCCATAGTGTACTATCTTCTTAATGTGTTGTATATAGCTTTTGACATTTATTATTTCTGTATTTAATGTACTATTTTCTTAATGTGTTGTATATAGCTTTTGACATTTATTATTTCTGTATTAGATGTTAAGTGATTTGGGTATGTTTTTTGTTTATACTATGTTTACCATGTTTTGACATCAATGTTATGCTTATTTTATAAAAAGTGGGGAGTTTGCTTTAACTTTCACTGCTCTGGAGTAATTAATAATGCAGTTGAAGTATCTGACATTAAACATTTGGTCGAAATTCGCTGAGAAACTTTCTGTTTTGTGCTTTCTTTGAGTGTAATTCTTTAATAACCTTGTGTTCAAAGGAAAGTTGTCTATTTAGACTCTCCATCTCTGTTTCTATTTTTAGCTTTTTTAATAAGGTCTTTTTATGCTTAGTGATGATGGAAAATTGGGTGCACTGTGTGGTTATGTGGCTTGTCTCTGATAGGGATGAATAAAATCTTGACTTTTTTTTCACCATAACTGAGAGATTGTCACTTCGCATACTTGTCCACAGTTAAATTGGTGAACAGTTTCTTTCTGTTCTTCCAAAAATATTGATTCAGACCGGAATGTGTGATGAAAGGAGGTATCAATAATTTTGGTATGTGATCTTTTGAAATATAGATTTGTTATCTTTTTATAATCTTTGCACTTGCCTTATTGAAGCTGAAAAATATATTTCATTTTCATACAGGATAATTTGTAGCTTCTGATTCCATATATGATCTGTGCAGCCACTTCCCCACCACATAATATCTGGCACATGGGTCTTTCCTTTGTCTACCTGGTGCTTCTCTGCCTATTTGCCTCTCTCAGGAGTGAGCACAACTTTTTAGATCTGCAGGTATACTAGTTACCTATTTCTCTATAACAAATTATCTTCCAACTTAGCAATTTAAAGCAGCAAATATTTTTATCTCAGTTTTCTATGGGTCAGGAATCCAGTTGCAACTTAACTGAGTGTCTTTCCTCCTTGTTTCTCATCAGGTTATAGTCAAAGTAAATCAGCCAAGTAGTAGTCATTAAAAGACTTAGGCCAAAGTTTCACTTTTAAACTTATTCACCCGGGGCTTCCCTGATGGCTTAGTGGTAAAGAATCCACCTGCAAGGCAGGAGACCCCAGTTTGATCCCTGGGATGGGAAGATCCTCTGGAGAAGGAAATGGCAATACACTCTGGTATTCTTGTGTCTGGGAAGTCACGTGGACAGAGGAGCCGAAGGGGCTACAGTCCATGGGGTCTGTCTACAGTCCATGCATGACAGTGACTGAGCATGCATGACATACCTTAAAAAAAAAAAAAAAAACATAAAGACTTAGGTTAAAGTTTCACTTCTAAGCTCACTCTCGTAGTTGCTGGTGGTTTTCAATTCATGTTCTGTTGGGCTGACAGTCTTAGTTCCTCACTAGGTCATTCGGGCCTCTCCATAGAGCTGTTCATAACGTGGCGTGTTTCTTACTCTATGAAAAAGACACACACACATATAGGACCCAGGATGAAAGCCAAAGCCTATTTATAACCTACTATTAAGATACCTCATAACCTTTAGCATGTTTTATTTTTAGAAACAATCCAGTAAGTACAGTCTTTACTCAAGGAACTTTACTGAATACCAGGAGGTGGTAATCATTTAAGGCTCTCTTAGAGCCCATATTTGCCTAGAGGTCAAGCTTCTGAGTCTTTGTATCACTACCTCTTAGCACTCTTCATAGTAATAGTGTATTTTTCTTGTTGTTGTTGCCAGATTAAAAATTAATTTATTTAGATTATGCTTGCTGTCTTCTTTTTTCCCTATGAGTATATTAATCATTGGTTTTCTTGGTATGATTTGCCATTGTGGAAGAAAAAAAATATTTGCTAATATATCCGACCTGCCAAAATAGCTTAGAAATATCTCAAAATATCATTGATATAAAGCTGTATAAAACTATTGTAATATGCTTGGCAAGATATTGAGATCTAAAGGTCTGGGTCTTTTTTATCAGCACTGAACCATTAGACAGGTATATCACGAAAAAAAGTGATATATTGGGTTAAACTAATCACTGTCAGTTCTCAAGTTACTCTCAACTTTAAGCCCTTATTATTCCACTCCTGAAAGTTTGCACTATCATCTTGTGTAGAATCCCTATGAGTCAAGAAAGTCATTGTTGACACCCACTTTAATATTTAGGTGTCAAACATCTGGCAGCTGTTATATAGCTTTGTCTGTCAAGACCATTTTCTAGCTGATCTGAGACAGCTGCCTGATTGAGGGTCTGCCCTCTGTTTTATTAACTTCACTCTTTTGGAACCACTTCCAATGACAAACCATGTCCTGTCATTTTCAACCTTCTCTGTGCCATTGTAGCTGAGATCTCCTGAATATCTACATTAAGATTTGTTTCTGCCAACCTAGACATATTTTCCAGATGAGACAAGAGTCTTGAACTGAAGTCCCTGAAGCGGTCATCCCAGATTTACTAAAGGCAGATCAATACCTGTGGTGTCACAGAAAAGAGGATTGTGAAATAACAAAGCAGTTGGCACAAACATGCAGTATAAAACAAGATAAATATCTAATATCTAAATTTTAAAGCACTCTTATACATTTAAAAATTTTGTTTATAAAACACAATGCTGCTATTGTTAGGTAGGCTTCTTATTTATACAAATAAAGGAAAACAAAGATGAGAAGGAAAATAGCTGATCCAGTTTTCCTTCTGATTCACTAAGCTGTTTTTTGTTGTTGTTGTTCACTTTGCTGGTTTACATCTCATCTCTCTGATCCCTAAGCTTTAAAGTGGTTAATTTCACTGTTTACCTTTTCTCTGCACATACTTGCTGCTGAAACTCCAGTATTTTGGCCACCTCATGCAAAGAGTTGACTCATTGGAGAAGACTGTGATTGTGGGAGGGATTGGGGGCAGAAGGAGAAGGGGATGACAGAAGATGAGATGGCTGGATGGCATCACTGACTCGATGGATGTGAGTCTGAGTGACCTCAGGGAGTTGGTGATGGACAGGAAGGCCTGGCGTGCTGCGATTCATGGGGTCACAAAGAGTCGGACACGACTGAGCGACTGATCTGATCTGATCTGATCTGATGATTCAAACACCATAGGTAGACTCCTGAAACCTAAAATAGTGTCTCAGACTAGAACTTTATGTTGATCTGCAGATTTACAAAATAAACTTGATATTCACTGTCTCTTATTGGAATATCTGATAGAGAATTTAAAATTCTCCATCTAACTTAAAACCATGTTATCATGTTTTAACCCCTTTTTCTTACAGCTCATAACCAATCTGTCAGCATATCTATTTAAACTAACTCTATGATATATGGGGCTTCCTTTGTGGCTCAGATGGTAAGGCATCTTCCTGCAGTGTGGAAGACCCTGGTTTGATCCCTGGGTCAAGAAGATCCCCTGGAGAAGGAAATGGCAAACCACTTCAGTACTCTTGCCTGGAAAATTCCATGGACGGAGGAGCATGGTATTCTAGTCCATGGGTTTGCAAAGAGTTGGATATGCAAAATTCAGCCATCTTATCACCTCCTCTTCTGCCAACTCACTTCAAAATGGTTTCTACTTTTGTGAGAAAATATCACTGGAAATTTGATAGGGATTGCACTGTACCAGTATATTGCTTTGTGTAGTATAGACATTTAAATAATATTAATTTTTCTAATTGGTGAACATGAAATTTCTTCCTGTTCATGTCATTTTCAATTTCTTTCATCAGTTTTTCCTCACTGAGACAATTGTCCCCATGTGGGAATGAGACCCCTGCTTCACTTTCCCCACCCAAGAGGGCAGGTCCAGCCCTACTAACACTCCTGTTTTACCCCTAGTTCCTTCACCCTACCAAGTTTTGCATGCTTTTATATATTTTTTTCTAGTGGTCAGGTATTCCTGTCTGCTCTCAGCTGGTGGTCTGCAAGCCCATCTGTGTCTGAAGGTGTATTCCTGATGTATCCATGGAGAGAGATGTACTCTATGTCCACCTACTCCTCCACCATCTTGTTCCTCCCCCTTTCATCATTTTATTTTAGTTTTCAGTATATAGATACTTCATCATCTTGGTTAACTTTATTCTGAATATTTTTAATGCTATTGCAAATAGGATTGCTTTCTTTGATAGTTTATCATTAGTGAATAGAAAAGCAGCTGATTTTTATGTGTTGATTTTTGTAACCTGTAGTTTTAATGAGTCTTTTATTAGTACCATTTTTTTTTTCATAGAGTCTTAGGGTTTTCTATAGATGCCATCTGCAAACAGAGTCTACTTTACTTCTTCTTTTTCATTCCAGATGCCTTTTTTCTTATTTAATTGCTCAGGCTAAGACTTCAGAACTTTGCTGCATACAAGTGGTGAGATTGGGCAACCTTGATTTATCCCTCATCTCACAGGAAAAGCTTTCACCTTTTCACTGTTGAGTATAATATTAGCTGAAGGATTTTCATATATGGCCTTTATTACGTTGAGGTATATTGCTTCAATATTTTATTTGTTTAAAGTTGTTTTCATTGCACTGGTTTTCAAGTATGTAACATAGTGATTTGATAATTTATATTATGAAATTATCAAACTGATAAAACCAGTGATTATTTGTCACCAAATAAAGTTGTTACAATGTCATTAACTATTTTTGCTCTTTTTACATTACATCCTTATGACTTACTTTACAGCTGGAAGATTTTTAAAAGACTTTACTTTTTAGAGTAATGTTATGTTTAAGCAAAGTTGAGAGCAAGGTCCAGAGATTTCACATAAATCCCCTGTCCTCACACATGCATAGATCCCCCCATTATCAGCATCACAAACTTAAGTAAAACTTGTGTTAAAATTGATGACTTTACATTGAAACATCACCTTCACCCAAAGTTCATAGTTTATATTAGAGTTCAATCTATGTTACACGTTTTATGAAATTGGTCATATGTATATCAGGTTCTCTCATATAGAGTATTTTCAAAGCCCTGAAACTCACTCAAATCTACCTGTTTCTCCTTCTTACCCCTCCTGCCCATACTGAGGGGTTTTTTTCATGTATAGATGTCAAATTTTGTTCAATGCATTTTTGCATATATTCAGATTGAGATTTTCATGTTTCATTATGTTAACATTATATATCATATTTATTGTTTCTAAGAATGTCTCTATTTCTTCTAGATGGTGAATTTAGCATTTAATTATTTTGTTTTTCAGTTTTGCAAGGATCTTTATTACATTTGATTTAAAACAATTCTCTATTCTCATTACAGATTGGCTATAATACCCATTCCCTGAAATTACCTTGTCGACATGATGATCAAGTGGGTAGCACTCTTGGAAACATTTTTTAAGCTATAATTGACATATATCATCATATGAGTTTTAGGTGCACAATGTTTTGATTTAATACACTTATATATTGCATGGTGATTGCCACCTTAGAGTTAGCTAGCACCTCCACCACATCATATAATTACTCTTCCATTCTGAGACTTTAAAAAAAAAAAAAAAAACATAGCCCTTATATTACTGTAAACTTCCTTTTTTAGATTGCGTTAGGACTAGTGGTGAAGAACTTGCCTGCTGTTGCAGGAGACACAAGATATGTGGGTTTGATCCCTGGATCAGGAAGATCCCCTGGAGGAGGGCATGGAAACACACTTGAGTATTCTTGCTTGGAGAATCCCATGGACAGAGGAGCCTGGTGGGATACAGTCCATAGGGTCGCAGAGTCGGACATGACTGAAGTGGCTTAGTTTGCATTAGCTACATCTCAAATTTTGATATGTTACATTTCATTTGTCTCAAGGAATTATTTATTTCCCTTTTTATTTCTTCTTTAACTCATTGATCATTTGGAAATGTGTTGTAATTACTCACTAGTGAGTTTTTCATTTTTTGTTATTGGTTTCTAGTTTCACTCCATTGTGCTCATAAAAGATACTCGATGTGATTCATTTGCCTTAAATTTCCCAAAACTTATTTTGTTGCTCCCCAAAATGATCTATTCTAGAGAATATTTTCGGAGAAGGCAATGGCACCCCACTCCAGTACTCTTGCCTGGAAAATCCCACGGATGGAAGAGCCTGGTAGGCTGCAGTCCATGGGGTCGCTAAGAGTCAGACATGACTGAGCGACTTCACTTTCTCTTTTCACTTTCATGCATTGGAGAAGAAAATGGCAACCCACTCCAGTGTTCTTGCCTGGAGAATCCCAGGGACGGGGGAAGCCTGGTGGGCTGCAGTCTATGGGATCACACAGAGTCGGACACGACTGAAGTGACTTAGCATAGCATAGCATAGCATATATATGCTGCTACTGCTAAGTCGCTTTAGTTGTGACCAACTCTATGCAACCCCATAGACAGCAGCCCACCAGGCTCCTCTCTCTCTTGGATTCTCCAAGCAAGAATACTGGAGTGGGTTGCCATTTCCTCCTCCAATGCATGCATGCATGCTACGTCTCTTCAGTTGTGTCCACCTCTGTGCGACCCTATGGACAGCGGCCCACCAGGCTCCTCTGTCCACGGGATTCTTTAGGCAAGAATACTGGAGTGGTTTTCCATTTCCTTCTCCAATTTATATATATAGGTACCTTTTAAAACTCCTCTTGATTTGTCCCCTTTATCATTATTTCATGACCTTCTTTGTTGTGACAGTTTTTGAAGGAACATCTCTTTTGTCTGATAAAAAAGTATAGCCACTCCTACTCTTTTAATTACAATTTACTTCGAATATCTTTTTCCATCACTTTACTTCCAGGTGGTATATGTCCTTAATACCTCGAGTTTGTATAGGTCCTTAAAGCTAAATTGACACTCTCCTGGGGAGCATATAGTTGAATCCATTCAAACACCCAGTTGTAGAATGTAATCCAAATTGCTTTTAAAGTAATTACTAATAGATAAGGATGCACTATCACCATTTTGTTCACTGTTTCTAACTATTCTGTAGTTTCTTCTTTTTTCTCCCACCTTCTCTAGTGCTCTGTCTTCAAAATTTGATGAGTTTTTTGAATACTGTGCTGTGATTCCTCTTTATCTGTTTGTTTTATGAGTACCATGAGGTTTATATATAACATCTTATTCATACAACAGCCTGCTTTAAGCTGATACAATTTCACTTTGACCATGTACAGAAACCCCATTATTTTACTTCCTCTGATCATTTTGTCATAAGTTGTATCTTTCTATAGTTTGTATCCATTAACAGGTTTCAGCAGCTATAATTTGTTTTAATATCTTTTAATAACTTTTATAGCTAGTGGTAATTTACACACCACCATAATAGTATTAGAATATTCTGGATATTTTCTTTTGTCCATTATTATTTTTTTTTCATGCACTTAATTAACATCCTTTGTTTTCCCTGGAAGAACTCATTTTAGTTTCTTGTCTCAAGCAGTGATGTACTGCCTTTTCTGTTGTTTTTTTTTTTGAAAAAATCTTATATCTGATCCATTTCTTAAAGACAGATTTTCTGGCTATGGTATTCTTGGTTGGCAGTTTTTTGTTTAGCACTTTATATTATATCACTTTCTTGTAGCCTGCAAAATTTCTACTGAAAAATCCACTTATAGTCTTACAGAATATTTTTTTTTTTTTTTGTATGTGATGGTCTTTTGTCTCTTACTACAGTCAGTTCTATCTTCAACTTAACTTGTGATAAATGATTAAAAAGCAGTTTTGTGAAGACTTCTTTACATTCAATTTACTTGGATTTCATTGTGTTTCACAGAATTCTTGATGCTCATTTTTATCCCCAGATTTAGGAAGTTTTGTCATTATTTCTTTATGTTTTCCATCCCTTTTTATCCTCTTCTCCTCTGAAACTCACAATGTGTTTATTGGTTTGACTGTTATGTTGCCATCAGTCCCATAAAGTTTTTTTCATGCTTCCACTTTTGTTGTTGTTCTTCTGACTGGGTAATTTCAAATGATCTGTCTTTGATCTCACTGATCCTTTCCCCTGGTTGATTCTTATGTTGAAGGTCTTTATTTAAGTAGCCTTATTCAGCTGTTGTATTTCCAATACAATTTTATTCCTTTCTTTCAAAATTTGATAGAATTTGTTTCATTTCTTTTTTTAGTTTCTGTCTCTTCTTTAGAAATCCCTGGTGGCTCAGCTGGTAAAGAATCTGCTGCAATGTGGGAGACCTGTGGTTGATCCCTGGGTTGGGAAGATCCCCTGGAGAAGGTTTTGAACTTCACATTTTATTCATTTTTCTGCTATTTCCAAGTAGTTACTTCCTTAAACTGACTATTTTGATTTCTTTGTCAGGCAATAGATCTCTACTTCTTTAGAGTCAGCTACTGGTGCTTTTTCTTCCTTTGGTTGTATAGTGTGTTTCAAGCTTTCATGATCCGTATAGCATTTTGGTAGTGTGTGTACTTTTGAAATAATAGTCACTTCTTCCATCTTTGCGACTGGCCTTGGCAAGAGAATGCTTCTCTAATCAGTGCAGACAGAGATTCTGTGAGGTAGGCACTGTGAGTAGTCTTGATGTTGTGGTCCATTGGTGGTCAGCCCTGGTCACTTGGTTCATGACTGTGGGACTGTAGCCTGCATTTTCAGAAGCTAGTAAAGAACCGGGGTCTACCTGAGCTGGTGTGGCACTGGAGTCCAGCAAGAAATTTCTAGAGCCAGATCCTGAAGGAGTGTGCCTTCAGCCAGGGTCCAGTGTAGCTGAGCTGAGACTGGAGCAGTCCTAAACCCCTGGATCTGCCCCTGGTGACAGGACTGACACTGGGACAGATAAGGTGTGAGGGTCTCTGGGGGCTGGCTTTGTTCTGTAGTGGGCCTGGAACATTGGTCCACAGGTGCCATCCCAGTTTTCGAATAGGCCTGAAGTCCGGGTCTACATAGGTTTACCTGGCTGGAACAAGACTGCAGCCTGTATTCGTGAGAGCTAGCCTGATACTGGAGAAGGCAGTGGCACCCCACTCCAATACTCTTGCCTGGAGAATCCCATGGACGGAGGAGCCTGGTAGGCTGCAGTCCATGGGGTTGCTAAAAGTCAGACACCACTGAGCGACTTTACTTTCACTTTTTACTTTCATGCATTGAAGAAGGAAATGGCAACTCACTCCAGTGTTCTTCCTTGGAGAATCCGAGGGGGGGGAGCCTTGTGCACTGCTGTCTATGGGGTTGCACAGAGTCGGACACGAGTGAAGCGACTTAGCAGCAGCAGCATCCTGATACTGGTGACCTCTGAGATGGGACTAGAGTCTGGGTTCATGAGAGGATTGGATTTTCCTTTCATTCTTCTTCTCACGGAGAGCTCCGTGATGGGCAAGTTCTTTCTTAGACCGCTGCTGCAGGGTTTTAGAGGAGAAGTGACTCAGATAGAGTGAGACTCTTCTGCCTAGGCTTTTCAGTATGCTTTTTCTTGTTCTGTATGGGTACTTTAATCTCTCACCTGGAATCCAGAAGTATTATGAAGATATTTTCTTGTGTGGATGGATCTTTATATCATTTTTTCTGTGAGCAGACACAAGCTGGAATCACCTGTTTTTCTATATTGTTGATGTTCCATCACAGAGTGTTCTCTTTTGAGGATCAAAAGAAACTAACACTAAAGACTTACTGTGTGTGTGTGCTCAGTCACTTCAGTTGTGTCTGCCTCTTTGTGAACACATGGACAGCCTGCCAGGCACCTCTGTCCATGGGAATTCTCCAGGCAAAAATATTGAAATGGGTTGCCATGCTATACTCCAGGGGATCTTCCCAGTTCAGGGTTCGAACCCACATCTCCTGCACTGCAGGCAGATTCTTTACCTGCTGAGCCATCAGGGAAGCCTGAGGACTTATTAGTACCATTAAAAGATGGAGCCTATTATACAGAATGAAGTAAGCCAGAAAGAAAAACACAAATAAAGTATACTAATGCATATATATGGAATTTAGAAAGATGGTAACAATAATCCTGTTTACAAGACAGCAAAAGAGACACTGATGTATAGAACAGACTTTTGGACTCTGGGAATGGGAGAGGGTGGGATGATTTGGGAGAATAGCATTGAAATATGTAATGCACTGGTCATAGCAAATACCCTCTTCCAACAACACAAGAGAAGACTCTATACATGGACATCACCAGATGGTAAACACCGAAATCAGATCGATATATTCTTTGCAGCCAAAGATGGAGAAGCCTAACAATCAGCAAAAACAAGACCAGGAGCTGACTGTGGCCGGACCATGAACTCCTATTGCCAAACAGACTAAAGAAGAAAGTAGGGAAAACACTAGACCATTCAGGTATGACCTAAATCAAATCCCATGAATACAATGGAAGTGAGAAAAGATAAGGGCCAGACAGTAGAGTGCAAATAGGAAAGGACAGACAGGAGAAGGGACAAGACCATCCATGGAGAAAGCAAAAAAGAAAATGGTGTTGGGAGGCCAAAAAGTGTGAAAAGAAGAGAAGGGAAAGAAAGGAGAAAAGGAAAGAATAAACATCTAAATGCAGAGCAAAGAAAGAAGAAGAGAAAGAGCCCAAGAAAAAGAGGAAAGGGGAGGACAAGAAAAGACAAAGGAAACAGAAGAGGGAAAAGGAAGAGAGGTGGAAAGAGAGAAAATAAGAAGAGGTGAGAGGGCGGCGACATAGATGAATGACCAGCAACATCTTGATGAGGGGAGAAAAAGTAGTGAGAGGAGTGAAAGTAATGATGATGAGCCAAGCGAGACAGCAAAACACCCAAGAGAGCCCACCCATGCCCACTCCGTAGTATGCTCAAAATTCTCAAGCCAGGCTCAGAATATGTGAACCGTGAACTTCCTATTTCAAGCTGGTTTAGAAAAGGAGAGGAAAGAGAAAAGCCCTGATCATGGAAAAAGAAAGATACCAGAAATTTCTGTTATCAAAACACAAAAAAGGAGAAAAGATGGACGCCCCTATCCCTCAATATGGAAATTGAAAAAGACGTTCAAAAGGAAAGATACGTAAATTGAAAAGGAGAGAAAAAAGTTGGAACAAGAGCGGAGAAATATCAACAACCCAGAGCAGAGACACCACTTGGAGAAAGTGAAGAGGGGCTAAAAATCCTCTGATGAAAGTGAAAGTGGAGAGTGAAAAGGTTGGCAAAGCTCAACACAAAAAGAAGAATGGCATCTGTCCCATCACTGCATGGAAATAGATGGGGAAACAGTGGAAACAGTGTCAGACTTTGTTTTTCTGGCTCCAAAATCACTGCAGATGGTGACGGGATAAGACGCTTGCTCCTTGGAAGGAAAGTTATGACCAACCTAGATAGAATTCAAAAGAAGACATTACTTTACCAACAAAGGTTCGCCTAGTTAAGGAGCTCCGTAGAGAGTGAGAGTTGGAGGAGAAGGGAGCGGAAGAAGATGTGAAGTTGGAAGACGAGAGTCTGACTAAGGAAACAACAGTCATGAAGGAGCCAATGAATCTTAGAAGGAAAGTAAAGTGAAACAGATTGGCCACCTCATGCGAAGAGTTGACAGGAAGACGAGGGGAGGGAGAGGGAGGAGGAGAAGGGGACGACAGAGGAGAGATGGCTGGATGCATCACTGACTCGAGGATGCGAGGAGTGACCTCCGGGAGCTGGTGATGGAAGGGAGGCCTGGCGTGCTGCGGTTCATGGGGTCACAAGAGTCGGACACGACTGAGCGACTGATCTGATCTGATCTGATGTATAATATCATATCTGAAACGAGTCGCCAGTCCAGGTACGATGCCTGATAACGGATGCCTGGGGCTGACCCACTGGGACGACCCAGAGGGATGGTATGGGGAGGGAGGAGGGAGGAGGGTTCAGGATGGGGAACACATGTATACTTGTGGCAGATCCATTTTGATGTATGACAAAAGCAATATAATATTGTAAAGTTAAGGAAAATAAAATTTAATTAAAAAATATATAAAAGATGATAGCTCATATCATATTGCTTTTCAATTATATATATAATTGTTTGGAATGAGAATAAAAACTAAGGTTCTTACACTCCACATTTTCATTCTGTTCCATCATATTAATTCCAAAAGACAAGAATGACAGAGTTTTAGAGTAAAACAAATTAGGAAAAAACAAATGAACAATATAGCTTTAAAAAAATTCCTTCACTACTGAAAACAATAATGCTTTCAATAGAACTCCATTTATACTAAAATGCTTTCATCTTACCAAATAGTAATGTGATAGCAATAGCTATAATAGGGTATGTGGTAATTTCAGTAACATGATTGTGTATTTTATAATTTTTAAAATTGCCACGTTATTACTCTGAAATATGAAATGAGAACTAAATATACACACTTTGAATCTATAATCTCTACAGTAATGCTAATCGTGAACATGCACTATTTACTACACTAATTCTCCATACCTATTTGGGCAATAAAATTGGGAAATACATTAAAAACCATTTGTAAAATAAACTATAGTAATAAACATGTAACTATTCTTCTCTAAACAAGGAACATCTTGAAACGTTTTCATGTCCATTAATTTACCAGTGCACAGAATATTGACTTCAAAACTCAAAGTATATCAAAAAATTTAAAAAAAGAGAATTGAACAGAGAATTATGTGTCCAATTCTTAATCCTTGGAGAGCCAAGCACAAAATGTTTTAAAAAGAGTTATCAGAGAAGAATTTTGTTCTTTGTGGAATGCTCAATTTGAAACAAGAAAAAAAAAAAAAAAAGAAGAGCAAGAGTTTCACATACTCCAAGAGTAGAAGGAGGAGCTTACTAAGGGCATTCTTACCTTTATTTATAAAGCCTCAGACCTTAAGGTGCCACAGGCTCTAGATACTGGCTATGACAAGGCTTTAAAGTAGAAGGAAAAGAAATCACATGTCATTTGTTCCCCTTAGAGATTTCAAATTCTGATTGGTGGTTTAACCCCTCAGTAGGTTAGTCCTTACAAAGACTCTGGAAAAGAAGAGGGACCACTGTCCTGTGCCCAGGGCCCTAAACGCTGAGTGAGAGCTCAGCCTCCATAGACATCTATAGCACTCACGAGGCACCACTGGGTTCTTTCCCACATCTCTAAAGGAAGGCTGCCTCTCCACCGAGTGTTTCCACAGAAGTGTCTTTTGGAAAGGAATGCACCCCTCAAACCCTGACTCTCTTCTATGTTTGTATGAAAATGAACATTTCATAGGCTTCAAACTGTATGATGCTGAGGATAACTGCAGCCAGCAAAAGACTTCTGACAGATTTCAAAGGTAATGGGGATTAAAACGGGCTTCCCTGATAGCTCAGTTGGTAAGGTATCTGCCTGCATCAGATGGCTAACAAACACATGAAAAGATGCTCAACATCACTCATTATCAGAGAAATGCAAATCGAAACCACAATGAGGTACCATTTCACACCAGTCAGAATGGCTGCCATCCAAAAGTTTACAAGCAATAAATGCTGGAAAGGGTGTGGAGAAAAAGGAACCCTCTTACACTCTTGGTGGGAATGCAAGCTAGTACAGCTACTATGGAGAACAGTGTGGAGATTCCTTAAAAAACTGGAAATAGAACTGCCTTGCTGCTGCTAAGTCACTTTAGTCGTGTCCAACTTTTTGCGACCCCAGAGGTGGCAGCCCACCAGGCTCCGCCATCCCTGGGATTCTCCAGGCAAGAACACTGGAGTGGGTTGCCATTTCCTGCCTTATGACCCAGTAATCCCACTGCTGGGCATACACAATGAGGAAACCAGAATTGAAAGAGACACATGTACCCCAATGTTCATCGCAGCACTGTTTATAATAGCCAGGATATGGAAGCAACCTAGATGTCCATCAGCAGATGAATGGATAAAGAAAGCAGTGGTACATATACACAATGGAGTATTACTCAGCCATTAAAAAGAATACATTTGAATCAGTTCTAATAAGGTGGATGAAACTGGAGCTGATTATACAGAATGAAATAAGCCATAAGAAAAATACCAATACAGTATACTAACACATATATATGGAATTTAGAAATATGGTAATAATAACCCTGTATACGAGACAGCAAAAGAAATACTTATGTATAGAACAGTCTTTTGGACTCTGTGGGAGAGGGAGAGGGTGGGATGATTTTGGAGAATGGCATTGAAACATGTATAATATCATATATGAAATGAGCCACCAGTCCAGGTTCGATGCAGGATACTGGGTGCTTGAGGCTGGTGCACTGGGACGACCCAGAGGGATGGTACAGGGAAGGAGGAGGGAGGAGGGTTCAGGATGGGAAACACATGTATACCTGTGGTGGATTCATGTTGATATATGGCAAAACCAATACAATATAGTAAAGTTAAAAAAGAAAAGAAAAGAAAAAAAAATCAGGAAAAATATCTAAAAAAAAAAAAAAAAGAATCTGCCTGCAATACAGAAGACCCTGGTTCAATTTCTGGGTCAAGAAGATCCCCTGAAGAAGGGATAGGCTACCCACTCCAGTATTCTTGGGCTTCCCTTCTGGCTCAGCTGGTAAAGAATCCACCTGCAATGTGGGAGATATTGCAAATAGTTTTTTTACTGAGTCTTCCTCCTACTTATGTTCCCCTTAGTTAAGAAAATCTCATGAAGCATTAGTTGCTTTTTCCCATAATTTTAGTTTTATGTGCCAATACCATGTGGAATATGCATGTATGGATATGCATACACACATATATAATAAAATGGGAGGAATTATAAAAAAAAAAAAAGTATATCAAAACATTGTTACTGATTTGCTAAAAAAAAAAAAATCTTCGTATTTTCTGGGGCTTGTAATGATAAGAATTTAATTATTAAAGTAAAATAGTTTTATGTATTAACACAAAAGTATGAACATATGCACAAAACAACATTATTACATAATTTCTAGGCCTTAAAAATATAATTGCTTAAATAAGTACACCAAAGAAATTTAGAAACTGAAATGGATGAGAAGTATTCTGAGCATTCAGGTACTAGCACAAGATTTCCCTGTATGTTTTCAAAACATCTTTAGGACAAGGTAAAAAGATTTTTCTCAGATACAGCACTTCAATTGCATTGACAAATGATGGATAATCCTATTTCCAGTCAGTCAGAAATAGCACTCTAACTTTCACCATTATTAAATTTTAGAAAAGTTAAACACTGAAATAGATATCCTTCCTTTTCCCTTTAATACCAGGAATATTATAGTCACTTATATTTAAAGAATTGAAAATTATTGTAGGCCAATTTTAATAGACAACAACAATTTTTTAAAAAATATTTTATTTTGGCAGTATAAAATACCACTGAATTGTAAAATGTGAACAGAAGTAATTATTGCATTTAAAACAGTGATAGTTATACACGCCAACCTTTACTCTGAAGCAATCCCTATTATATTCTTTGCTTTTATGAGTTTTACTATTTTTAGACATCAAATAGGTGGAATCATGCCATGTTTGTCCTTCTATGTCTGGCTTATTTCACTTAGCAGTGTACTCCAAGTTCATCTGTATTGTCATAAATGCCAAGATTTCCTCATTTTTAAGGTTGTATAAAAATCTGGTTTTATGCATGTACCACATTTTCTTTATTCATTCATCTGTCATTGGACACTCGGATTGTTTTAATATCGTAGCTGTTGTGAGTAGTGCTTCAGTGAACATGAGATATCTGCTTCAGATTCTGTTTTCAATCCTTTTGGATATACAGCCAGAACAGGATTGTTGGACTACATATCTGAACTAGTTTTTATGTATTTATTTTTGGATTCTCAATACTCTTTTGCACAATGTTGTAACATTTTAGATTCCGACCAGCTCTGTGCAAGGGATTCAATTTCTCCTTAAGCTCATCAACATCTACTGTCTTTTTTAATGATGGCCATTCTAACGGGTATAAGGTCACATTTACATTGTAGTTTTGATTTGCAGTTCCCTGATTAATGATGTCAAGCATCTTTTCATATAGATACCGGCCATTTGTGGGTCACGTTTGGAGAAATACTTGAGTTATTTGCCCATTTTTTAACCAGTTATTTACTGGGTTTGTGATTGATTTGTAGGAGTTCTTCAAATATTTTGCATATTAAATGCTTGTTAGATACATGGTTTACAAACATCATCTTTCATTCTGTGGGTTGTTTTTGATTCTGTTATTTTTTTCCATTATCATTCAGAAAAGAAAGCATTGCCACCACCATTGTCAAGAGGCTTTTCCCCATTTGTTTTCCTCTAGGAGTTTTATTGTTTCAGGCCTTAAGTCTTTAATCCATTTTGTGTTTTTGCATGTGAATATCCAGTTTTCCCAACACTATTTATTGAAGACACTATTTTTTTCCATTTTGATATTCTTCACACTCTGGTAAATTTTTAGTTGCCATGTGTATGGGTTTATTTTTTGGTTCTCCATTCTTTTGGTCCATATGTTATCTTTTGCCAGTACCATACTGTTTTAATTATTGTAGTATTGAAACACATAGAAATCGGGAAGTGTGAAGGCTCTGATTTTGTTCTGTTTCTCAAAGTCATTTGGCTATTCTTTTGTGGCTCCATATGTATCATATGATTGTGTTTCTGTTGGCAACAAAATAAGATTTCTAAATCCATCCTTATTTCCTAGCAGGTTTGCCCAGTATTCTCTACTTTTATATTGTTGTTGTTCGGTTGTTTATTTGAGTCCAACTCTGCAACGCCATGGACTGCAGCACACCAGGCATTCCTGTTCTTCATCATCTCCCAGAGCTTGCTAAAATTCATGTTCATTGAGTCGGTGATGCCATCCAACCGTCTTGTCACCTGTTGTCCCTTTCTCGTATTGGCTTCAGTCTTTCCCACCATCGGGGTCTTTTCCACTGTGTCAGCTCTTTGCATCAGATGGCCAAAATATTGGAGCTTCAGCTTCAGCATTAGTCCTTCCAATATATACTTAGGATTGAGTGGTTTAATCTCCTTGCTGTCCAAGGGAATCTCAAGAGTCTTCTCCCACACTACAGTTGGAAAGCATCAGTTCTTTGGTGCTCAGTTTTCTTTATGGTTCAACTTTCACATCCATACATGGCTACTGGAAAAACCATAGCTTTGACTAGACTACCTTTGTCAGCAAAGTAATGGTTCTGCTTTTTAATATGCTATCTAGATCTCTCATAGCTATTCTTCCAAGGAGCAAGCTTCTTAATTTCATGGCTGCAGTCACCATCTGGAGTGATTTTGGAGCCCAGGAAAATAGTCTTTCACTGTTTCAATTGTTTTCTCATGTATTTGCCATGAAGTGATGGGACCAGATGTAATGATCTTCATTTTTTTAATGTAGAGTTTTAAGTCAACTTTTCACTCTCCTCTTTTCCTTTCATCAAGGGGCTCTTTAGTTCCTCTTCACTTTCTGCCATAAGGGTGGTGTCATCTGCATATCTTGAGGTTATTGATATTTCTCCTGGCAATCTGGATTCCAGCTTGTGCTTCATGCACCCTGGCATTTTGTGTGGTGTACTCTGCATATAAGTTAAATGACAAGGGTGACAATATACAGCCTTGACATACTCCTTTCCCAATTTGGAACCAGTTTGTTTTTCCATGTGTGGTTCTTTTTTTTTTTTTTTTTTAATACTTTTTATTTTTTAAATTTATTTTTATTTTATTTAACTTTACAATATTGTATTGGTTTTGCCATGTATCAAAATGAATCTGCCACAGGTATACATGTGTTCCCCATCCTGAACCCTCCTCCCTCCCCATACCATCCCTCTGGGTCGTCCCAGTGCACCAGCCCCAGGCATCCGGTATCAGGCGTTGAACCTGGACTGGCGACTCGTTTCATATATGATATTATACTTATTTCAATGCCATTCTCCCAAATCATCCCACCCTCTCCTTCTCCCAGAGTCCAAAAGACTGTTCTATATATCAGTGTCTTTTTTGCTGTCTCGTATACAGGGTTATTGTTATCATGTTTCTAAATTCCATATATATGCGTTAGTATACTGTATTTGTGTTTTTCTTTCTGGCTTACTTCACTCTGTATAATAGTCTCCAGTTCTAACTGTTGCTTTTTGACCTGTGTACAGGTTTCTCTGGTAAGATGGTCTGGTAGTCCCATCTTGAATTTTCCACAGTTTGTTGTGAGCCACGTTGTCAAAAGCTTTAGCATAGTAAACGAAGCAGAAGTAGATATTTTTCTGGAATTTTCATGCTTTTTCTGTGATCCAGCAGATGTTGTCAGTTTGATATCTGGTTCTTCTGCCTTTTTAAAATTTAGCTTGTACATCTGGAAGTTCATGGTTCACATACTATTGAAGCCCTGCTTGGAGGATTTTGAGCATTACCTTACTAGCATGTGAAATGAGTGCAATTTTGCGGTAGTTTGAAAATTTTTTGACATTGTCCTTCTTTGGAATTGAAATGAAAATTGATGTTTTCCATTCCTGTGGATACTGCTGTGTTTTCCAAATTTGTGGGCATATTGAGTGCAGTACTTTCACAACATCATCTTTTAGGATTTGAAATATCTCAGCTGAAGTTGTATATAGTGTATCATTTCAAATCTGAATGTGACATAACATAGACTTACTATCCCTACTAATAATTCTATACTATTTGTGTTTACCAGGGGCTTTCCTGGTAGGTCAGCGGTTAAAGCATCTGCCTGCAGTGCAGGAGACCCGGGTTAGATCCTTGGGTTGGGAAGATCCCCTGGAGAGGGAAATGGAAACCCACTCCAGTATTCTTTTTTTTTTTTTTTTTTCCCACTCCAGTATTCTTGCCTGGAGAATCCCATGGACGGCGGAGCCTGGTGGGCTATAGTCCACGGGGTTGCAAAGAGTTGGACACGGCTGTGTGACTTCACTCACTCACTCACTTCACTGTGTTTACCAGTTAAAGACCCTTATGAACATACTTGTAGTAAAATAAATCAGATTTGTTATTCTTCATGAAGCTGGAAAGACAACAAATCAGTGGGAACCTTGCAGAGTCTCCGGAAGAGGATGCTGGATGAACATCTTTTAAAATTCAGGCTTGTTTTTAGGTAATTTAAGGAAAGTAGGTGATTTTACATGATTCAGAGAAGTAGGTGTTTCTTTTGGAGTGAGTGCTATCATAAACTGAGGGTGATTCTACAATTTACCTAGGAGGAAAGAGAAATAAAATGAGTGTAATATTGTCCACAGTGAAATAACGACAGTTTTAAGTAGGATGTTTGGTCATTTTTATGTTTCGGTGGATTTTTTCTTTTTGTCTGTGCTCAGATATGATTAGAGAGTGGTGCTATATTTTTATCTCATACTGTTATTGTACCAGGGTAACTACATCTGATGTTCAAGTTCTCTGAAATTGTTTATGTTCTGCACAGTAACAGCAGGCCTGGCTTGCAGCAACAAGCCAGCTACTAGCTGACAGCTGTTAGAAATTTCTTGATATTCTATAATAAACACAGTACTCTTTTTTAAATCTTATATTCTCTATTATAATTCTGATCATTCTAATATTTTTCAAGTACGAATTACTTAGTCTTTAATTTTCAAAAATAATTTATTTTAAATTATTTTCCGTGTCTTAAGCAAGTTAATTATTTTGATTCTTCTTCCTTCATCCCATGTTGATTTCCATGTATTGTATCTTTTTTGATGTCTCTTCATCCCCCCCAGTAGAGAAGGCAATGGCAACCCACTCCAGTGTTCTTGCCTGGAGAATCCTAGGGATGGGGGAGCCTGGTGGGCTGCCATCTATGGGGTTGCACAAGTCGGACACGACTGAAGCGCCTTAGCAGCAGCAGCAGCAGCAGCATCCCCCCAACCTCAGAATCTTTGGGTAATTTATTTCAAAGATGAATTATAAGATACCATCTATTTTAAACTATAGCTTTGGTCAAAGGTTTGGTATGTAATATAATATCATCAGTGGCCTTTAGACATGTCAGCACAGAAGTGTGAACAATAAGATAATAGATCAGTTCAAATTGGAGGATAAGGCAGAACCTAAGTTCACACAGAAAAGTTCATGCACATTCCTGTTTACAGAATAAAAAGACAGGTTATTAGCTTGTATCAAGTAACTTGAGGTTTGTAATATATTTTTTAAACTCCAGTGTTTTAGATTACTTTTTAAATCAATGAATAACAAATAGAAAAACATATAAGCAGGTGAGGCAAAACTAAGAATGTAACCATTGGATTGAGTTTCCTGAAATTATTAAAATATTTTCTAAGTCAAAACAATAAATGTACATCCCTAGAAAAATCCAAGAAACTATAGTACTAAGATGAGACATATATAAATTCTGTTGTTCTTGAAAATGACCCTGACTGAAATACTCAAAGTCAAGATTTTACTCTTTCCTTGAATCATTGTGATCTTAATAATACCTGTCATTGAGAAATCTCTTGTATGACTATGGAGGTGATCAACTCTTTTCAAAACAAACAAACAAACAAAAACTATGCCTCAGATGCTCATGGTGGTTTTAGTAAGACAACATTTTTACCCACCCCAGTACTCTTGCCTGGAAAATCCCATGGACGGAGGAGCCTGGTAGGCTCCAGTCCACGGGGTCACTAAGAGTCAGACACGACTGAGCGACTTCACTTTCACTTTTCACTTTCATGCATTGGAGAAGGAAATGGCAACCCACTCCAGTATTCTTGCCTGAAGAATCCCAGGGACAGAGGAGCCTAGTGGGCTGCCGTCTATGAGATCGCACAGAGTCGGACATGACTGAAGCGACTTAGCAGCAGCAGCAGAGTAGATACACTTGAATATACATAAGCAGTTTTGAAATTCATGCTATTCTTCTTATACCTATCTCTAAATTTCACCAAAATCTGTTTATGCAATTATAACTGTTTGTAAATTATTGTACACTAGTTGATGAATTTGATATTTACTTGTGAATTATTTTGTTATCTCTTTTGCTTTGTGTGGGGAAGCCTGGCAGGGTGCTGTCCATGGGATCGCAGAGTTGTACACGACTGAGTGACTGAACTGACTGATTTGTTTTGTGTTTAGGAGTAATTTAATACAGAGCATTTTGTTTGGCACTCTGAAGCATGTATTATATTAGTAAACTGATTAAGGACTAATTGACTTTTATTTTGACTCTTAGGAAATTATTTCATGAGTAAGTGAAATATAGTGATTACAATGTGGAGAAGAACTTCACGAAGCATGTGGCTGTTTTAAGGAGCCAATAGAAAACTAGTATTAAAAATAAAGATAAATATCATGGATTACCTTAATGAAATTACCTTATCATGGATTACCTTAATGCTTCCCAGTTGGCACTAGTGGTAAAGGACCTGCCTACCAACGCAAGAGACAAGAGACACTGGAGAAAGATCCCTTGATTCAGGAAGATCCCCTGGAGAAAGAAATAGCTACTCATTCCAGTATTCTTGCCTGGGAAATCCCATGGACAGAGGAGCCTGGCTGGAAAATAATTGGACATGACCGAAGTGACTTAGCACCTTAATGAAACATTCTGTTGTGATTCAATAAACTATTTCTAATATAAGAATATATAGTATAACAATGCTATACTTTCATCCATCTTTCCATCCTCCATTCCATTGTCATATTTTACTAAAATACATTATTCATATCAAAATGTTATTGTCGTTAATTTAAAATAAACATTTTTTTTTTCAAATTAAGGTGTAAAAATAATAGTATAAATAGCTGAGATAGCTGAGAATAAAAAATTTCACGGGGTGGATCGGGCTTACCTGATGGCTCAGATGGTAAATAAACTGTGTGCAGTGCAGGAGACTTGGGTTCTATCCCTGGATCAGAAATATCCCCTGGAGGAGGAAATGTTAACCCACTCTAGTATTCTTGCCTGGAGAATTCCATGGAGAGAAGAGCCTGGCAGGCTACAGTCCATGGTATCAGAAAGAGTTGGACATGACTAATTGACTAACACACACACATTTTTTTTTTTTTTTTTCAAATTAAGGGATAAAAAAAATAAAGTATAAAATAACTGAGATAGCTCAGGAGAAGAAAAAGTTCACTGGGTGTATTTAACAGCAGAATAGAGAAAAAAGAGAAACTAGTTATTGACTTGAATAGTAGATGAATAGAATTTATTTTATCTGAAGAATACACAGATGAACTATACAAAAAAAAAAAAAAAAATAGATCTTAATTAATGACCCAGACAACCACGATGGTGTGATCACTCACCTAGAGCCAGACATCCTGGAGTGTGAAATCAAGTGGGCCTTCGGAAGCATCACTACAAACAAAACTAGTGAAGGTGATGGAATTTTAGCAGAGCTATTTCAAGTCCTAGAAGATAATGCTGTGAAACTCCTGCACTCAATATGCCAGCAAATTTTGAAAACTCAGCAGTGGCCACAAAATGAAAAAGGTCAGTTTTCATTAAAATCCTAAAGAAAGGAAGTGTGAAAGAATGTTCAAAGTACTGTACTATTGCACTCATTTCACATGCTAGCAAGGTAATGCTCAAAATTCTCCAAGCTAGGCTTCAATAGTACGTGAACCAAGAACTTCCAGATGTTAAAGCTGGATTTACAAAAGGCAGAGGAACCAGAGATCAAATTGCCAACATCCGTGGGATCATAAGTAAAACAAGAGAATTCAGAAAAAAACATCTACCTCTGCTTCATTGACTATGCTAAAGGCTTTGAGTGTGTGGATCACAACAAACTGTGGAAAATTATTCAAGAAATGAGTATGCCAGACCATCTTACCTGCCTCCTGAGAAACCTGTATGCTGGTCAAGAAGCAACAGTTAGGATCAGACATGGAACACTGATTGGTTCCCAATTGGGAAGGAGTACATCAAGGCTATATATTGTCACCTCCTTACTTAGTTTATATCCTGAGTACGTCATGAGAAACTGAGCTGGATGAAGCATGAGCTGGAGTCAAGATTGCTGGGAGAAATATCAATAACCTCAGATATACAGATGACACCACCCTTGTGACACAAAGTAAAGAGGTACTAAAGAGTCTCTTGATGAAAGTGAAAGAGGGGAGTGAAAAAACTGGCTTAAAACTCAATATTCAGAAAACTAAGATCATGGCATCTGGTCCCATCATTTCATGGCAAATAGATGGGGAAATAGTGGAAACAGAGACAGCTTTTATTTTCTTGTCTCCAAAATCACTGCAAACGGTGGACGGCAGATATGAAATTAAAAGGTACTTGCTCCTTGGAAGAAAAGTTATGACCAGCTTAGGCAGCATATTAAAAAACAGAGACATTACTTTACCAACAAATGTCCACATAGTCAAAGCTATGGTTTTTCCAGTAGTCATGTATGGATGTGAGAGTTGGGCCATAAATATGGGCCATAAATAAAGCTGAACACTGATGAATTGATGCTTTTGAACTGTGGTGTTGCAGAAGACTCTTTAGAGTACTTTGGATGGCAATGATGTCAAACCAGTCAATCCTAAACAAAATCAGTCCTGAATATTCATTGGAATGACTGATGCTGAAAGTCCAATACTTTGGCCACCTAATGCAAAGAGCCAACTCATTGGAAAAGACCCTTATCTTGAGGAGGTTTGAAAGCAGGAGGAGAAGGGGTGATAGAGGATGAGATAGTTGGATGGCATCACAAACTTGATAGACATGAATTTGATCAGACTCCAGGAGTTGGGGAAGGGCTATGAAGCCTGGTGTGCTGCAGTCCATGGGGTCACAAAGAGTTGGACACACCTGAGCGACTGAACGGATCTAACTGAATCTGAGGAATGGAAAGAAAAATGTTTAAAAAAAACATACAAACAAAAGCAACTATCTTATAGACCTCTGGGACAGTATTATAGGTTCTAACATACAATTAAACACCTAGAAGAAAAAGAGAGAAAATAGGTAGAATAAAGTACAGTATTTTTAGAAAGCCAAAAATAGAAATTAAGCTTCCAAATAATGTAAAACAAATTTTAAAATTCAAAAGGTACACCAGACACCAACCAGGATAAATTGAAAGAAAACTCCCTAGGCTCATCGCATTCAAACTGAGGGCTGGAAACCAAAGATAAAGAGAGAATCTTGAATATAGCCAGTGTGTGGGTGGGGTGGGGGAGGCATAATGTATATAACACCAAGAATTTTATTGACTGCTCACTCAAAAACCGTGGATATCAGAAGACAGTGG
This sequence comes from Tragelaphus eurycerus, assembly GCA_935064755.1. Lineage (NCBI taxonomy): Eukaryota > Metazoa > Chordata > Mammalia > Artiodactyla > Bovidae > Tragelaphus > Tragelaphus eurycerus. Next base: position 12,550,371 of record CAKXYN010000061.1, read on the forward strand.
AATATTTTTAAAGTGATGAAAGAGACTCTGTATAGAATTTTATGTCTAGTAAATATAGCCTTCATGAGCTCTGTACCTATTTACTATATATATATATATATATATATATAGATATATATATATATAAATTTATATATATATAAATCCAATAAACTACCATTCAAGAATGAGGGTGAAATAAAAATATTATCAGAAAAGATACTAAGAGACTCCATCACCTACAGACCTCAATTATAGGAAATGCCAAAGGAAACCGTTTCATACCAGATAAAAACCCAAATCTTCAGGAAGGAGTAAAGAGCACTGGAACCATTCTAGAATCTGGGAAATTCAAGGCCAAGATGCAGACAGATTCACTTCTGTCCTGCGGTTCTTCCTGGGAATCCCTAATAGGTTTCTCTCAGGGGCTCTGTATTTGAAGAGTAATTTATTTCAAGGAAATCCTGTATTCTTCCTGTAAATAGATACTCAATCCTCTACTCCAGTCCTCTAGGCTTGTGCTGTCAGTCCTAAATCATTGAGAAAAATCAGCAAAGACAATAGTAGCTAACATTATTTCATTCAACATTTTTTGGGTTCCTACATTGTTCCAGTGTTCTAAATGCTGGAGATGTAGCAGATTACATATAAAAGCAGCAGATAGAATCCTTGCCTTCATAAAACAAAGTTTAATATTAATTTAGTATAAATTGTAATACTTTAAAAATCATCATTACAACTTAGCACAATCTATACACAAATTATAGACAGCATTTCAGATGAGAATAGAGTTAGAGAAATTATTCAGTTCCAAATGTGTCAAGAGTATCAAAGATAAAGAGAAGAGAGGAAGCAAATAGAAAAAGAAAATGTGATTGACTTAAGGTCAATCATTACTTGATTGACCTAGAAGTAATCAATTTACTAATCAATCAATTTTAATGACTGCACAGTTGTAAATATGCTAATAACTCCAACAAGAAAGTTAGAGATTATCAGCATCAATAAGTGAAGACACAACTATATGCTGTTTATGAGAGAGAAACTATAAACATGAAGTTATAAATACTGATAGATTACAGTTAAAATCCTAGAAAAAATATATAATGAAAGTCATAAGAAACCTAACATGGTATGTGATAAACTTGGCTTCAAGACAAAGAACACGATCAATCAGACATAGACAGCCTCACAATTAAATTATGTATATGTCCCTAACAGAGCTTCACATATCCACCACAAAATAATAATTCTGACCATACATATTCTTCCTAACAGCAGAAACATAACTGACAGATTAAAAAGGAAAAATATATAGACATAAATGTAATCTGAGGCTTAGTATTCCTCTCTCCATAACTGTAAGAAATAGATTAAAAATTTCAAGCCGTAGGATATATACTTTTAAGGATATATGCTGCTGCTGCTGCTAAGTCACTTCAGTCGTTTCCAACTCTGTGCGACCCCATAGACGGCAGCCCACCAGGCTCCCCCGTCCCTGGGATTCTCCAGGCAAGAATACTGGAGTGGGTTGCCATTTCCTTCTCCAATGCATGAAAGTGAAAAGTGGAAGTGAAAACACATATCAAGGCAAATCAGAAAATATTTTAAACTGAACAGAAATGAAAACACAGTATATAGAATTTTATGTCTTGCGGCTAAAGCAGTGCTATGAGAAAAGTTCATAATATGAAATTATAAAGTTCATATTGTAAACATTCTAAACTGTCATGCTTAAACTTTTAAAATAGCAAAGCCAATGCAACATACACAGAAGGAAAAAAGGGAACATATCCTGTATCACCCTACTTATATGAAGTTGTAGAATTTGCAATACAAATCAGCTGAAATTGGAATAGTGCTTGCCTTTCTGGTAGAAGCAGATAGCTGAAAAGGGCATTAGGGAAGGTTCTAGGCTAATGACACTGCTTTGTATTTTGACTGAGGTGTTGATGTCCTAAATGTATAAATTAGTCAAAATTCAGTGAAATGTACAATTAAGATCAGTGTATTTTTTATATCTATTTGTAACTTAGAAGACAACTCAGAAATGCATTATATAAAAATATTTGTTTACATATCCGAAGGAAAATATCAAAGACTATACTTAGTCTTACAGTAGGCATGCACTCTGATCAGTTATATTCTATTTTTAAAATCTATTCTATTTTTTTAATTTAATACAGCCAGTTCCACATCTTTTTATTGGTTTCATCAAGTTGAGATCACTGCTTGCTTCAGAGGGAACCATGCCTTAGAATTCAGAATGTATTTACCCTTTATAGAGACAGTGTGATCACCGAGTATATGGAATATAAGATTTGAAACTAATTTGTTCCTATATTTGAAATATGAACTGCATGCTAAAACTATTTTTATGCCTGTATTACTAATTCATTCAATCTTTATAACCTTCCCCCTTGGAAAAAAATTGAAGAAATCTAAATTCATTCTTTACTCAGCAGCTGTAATATGATTTTGGACTAAAATGGGACCAATGTTGTTTATCTGAAATACAATACTCACAGCTGGCAAATGTCAGAATATTTTCTTTCAGAATTGCTATAAAATCTGTAGCAAATTCTCTTTTAAGCTGCAAAAAATCAGTATTCATTTAATTGTTTTATTTATTGTGATTTGTTTTAATTGGTTAAGGGTCACACATATACTATACATGCATACATATACATACATGCTCAAATACTTTACTAAATAGACTTGATAGAAATGTAGGAGAAGAAACAAAGTAGAATTATCAGAAATGAAGAGTTATCAAGTTCTGTCAAGTATCAAGTTATCAAGATACCACTTAGCAACTAACTCTTGAAACCCCTGACTGTAGCCCATGAGGCCCCTCTGTATGTGCGATTTCCCAGGCAAGAATACTGGAAAGTGTAAAGCCATTTCCCTCTCCAGGAGATCTTCCTGACCAAGGGATGGGACACAGGTTCTCCTGCTTTTGCAGACAAATTCTTTACTGCTGAGCCATCAGTTTCAGACAAAGGAGGTAAGATCTGTGGGAGTGGGGTGGAAAGATAAAACTTCTGCATTCAGATAAATTATTTTTAAGACATAGTTTCTACTTCAAATGTAGATATTTATGGGAGGCTAATATGAACTGTGGTGTTGGAGAAGACCCTTGAGAGTCCCTTCGACTGCAAGGAGATCCAACCAATCCATCTTAAAAGAGATCAGTCCTGGGTAATCATTGGAAGGACTGATGTTGAAGCTGAGACTGCAGTACTTTGGCCACCTAATGCAAAGAACTGACTCATTTGAAAAGACCCTGATGTTAGGAAATATTGAAGGCAGGAGGAGAGGGGGACCGCATAAGATGAGATGGTTGGATGGCATCACCGACGTGATGGACATGAATTTGAGTAGGCTCCGGGAGTTGGTGATGGGCAGGGAGGCCTGGTGTGCTGCAGTTCATGGAGCCACAAAAGAGTCAGACACGACTGAGCAACTGAACTGAACTGACGTGGCTCTCAGTGCAGTTGTGTGTATAAAGTATGAGATGGATAGTGAGTAATTTGTTTTTAAAAGACACATCTTCTACTTATAAAGACACAATAAAGAGTATGTGGTTACTAGCCCTTTTTGTTCAAATCATTATAAGTGTTGACAGAATTGAAAGTAACTCAAACTGAATTGTCTCTTTTGCATTTAAAAATTCAAAGTATCTTAGGGGAGGACAGATTATGGTCAAAAAGTGAATGGAAATGCCCTTTCTAAAAGCACAGAATTGGTCTGACTTTGAGGAAATCTGAGACATACTGCTCTGGCTGAGGAAGGGAGGGAGGAAGGCAGGGAGGGAGGGAGACATGCAATATCAGAGCCTGAGGCTTTCAAAAGATAATTGGGTGACAGGTACCTTATGAAGTTTTCCCCAGGGGTTACTGCAGCACCTTTGGCATTTTTCAAAATACTGTTGTAAAGGGTTAGATTGCTTTGTCATTGCTTTTGGATGTTCATCTGAATTCAACAACATCCTGAAATAAATATAAAGAGATTCACTCTTATTGAATTATACTAATAAATATGTTCAGAGCTTATATCCTTTTAAAGCACGTATCCCAGCTATTTTATGTTTTCAAAATTAACATGTCTCCTTATCAGAGACTGTATGTGTCACATTTTCTTGTTTACCTGTGGCAGATTCATGTTGATGTATGACAAAACCAATAAAATATTGTAAAGTAATTAACCTCCAATTAAAATAAATAAACTTATATATATATATATATATATATATATATATATATATATATATATATAAGAAAACATAAAAAAATAATATATAGACCATGGACACATTATGCCTAAGTAGTTTGCTTTTGGGCTTCCCAAGTGGCTCAGATGGTAAAGAATCTGCCTGCAAAGAGGGAGACCTGGGTTCAGTCCTGCGGTGGGAAGATCGCCTGGAGGAGGGCATGCCAGCCCACTCCAGTATTCTTGACTAGAGAAATCCCCATGGACAGAGCAGCCTGGTGGGCTATAGTTCATGAGGTCACAAAGAGTTGGACATGACTGAGCAACTAAGCAGAGGTACAGCACAGTTTGCCTTTAGGTTTTATGTCTTAAAGTTTCTTTCCTGGGTTTTTTTTTGCAATTTAACACTTTGTTTTCTGTTTTGGCAAAGTGTGCATAAGCACCCAGTTTTTCTTTTTACCTGTTAATTCTCCCTTCTCCACATCATTGTCACCTCTGCCAAAACTGATGATTATTTTATGGTGCTAATAAGTTATTTTTCCTTTAACTAGCTAATTGTGGGTTAAATATACTCCCAGAGTCGTGACACCTTCAGTATTTCTTGATAATTTTAGTTATTGTTAGGAAAGCTCTATTTCACCTGTTTTTACCTTTTCTTTATCCCAAAGGAAGTGTATTTTTGTGCCATTTGTTGGTACAAGTCTGTTTCTAAAGCAGTCAAATCATGTACTGTAAATATGCCAACAGACTTCTGCTCCTTCAACAAGAATTCATCCAGAAGTGCAGAGAGCTAAGGTGACTCACATTAGATCAAGAAACCAGAGCCAGTCTCCTGCATATCCTTTATTGCTAATGAGAAACATTAATCAGATGGTTTAATTTGATGAAATCAGATGGAAGAACAGAGAAACTCATGTCATGCCTCATAGTAGAACTTCATGAGCTGCCCCTCCCAAAACTGAATCTTTTAATAGCATGGGGCTTCTGCCTTGGCATGATCTCCTAATTTTGAAAATTGAACTGATGTTGAGGATGCCTTGTCTCTATTTTATACTTATTAGTGGCACCTCTGGAGGCCAACAATTACCTGAATAGTATCCAGACTAACATTTTAGACAGTTTTCATTTGGCTACTTCTGTTGGGACCGAACTTTGCAGTTTTGGTAATTTTCAGTAAACTATCAGTTTGCTGCCTAATCCTGGCTCTCTGAAGCACCAGTGTTACATAGGCTTGTGAATGGCTTGTACATGAACCCATCAGTAAACATTTTTCCAGCAACATATTTGTACCCTTAGATTATATTAATGCTCTTAATTCTATATATGATACAAATTAGGATATATGATGACTTGAGAGTACTACTATCTGAATAATCAAGATCAAGGCCTTAAATAATTTTCAGTGTGTTATATATTGCTATGCTTGAATATAAACATAATGGAAGAATACTTTACTTTAGATCTAAATATATTTATTAGGGCATAAATTACTATGAAGTTATGAAAGTAATTATTAAACCTGCTTTATTGCTATATAATTGAATAAGCTGTTTTATTTTCAGCCAAATTATTATGGTGAAATAATGGCATCTCTAACTTGGAATTATATTTTTTTATTCTCAAATTCATTTGATAGCTAAAATATCCTTTAAACAACAGTGAATAATGTTTGCAGTTGAACATTGTGTCTTTAAATGGAAGCAATGAATGCCTTAATGATTTAAAATTAGAAGTAATGAAATATACTCTGTATTCAATAACTTCTTTCTTATATAGTTTGCCATATTTAAAAATTTTCCATAGGAAAATAGTTGCAGAGATTAAAGCTAGTCTTTCCTTTGTGTTACCTAATTAGTAGGAAGACAAATGGAGTTTGATGTCCTGAGTTGTTATTCCAACTAAGCTTTTCTTCTAGCACATTGCCACTGCTATAATTGAGGCTCTCAAAAATTATCACCTAAGTTACTGCAACAGTCTTTTAAATATTTCCTTTACCATTATTTCCATCTTGTTTCCTATGTACCCTGATCACTAATGCCGAGTGCTTTTTCTAAAGTTATATTTGATTAGCTCTTCCCTATCAAGCATTTCATGCCCGTTCGATTGCTCTCAGTATAAAATTTTAAACACTTTCACAAGATGGATAAGTTATAAGTTCTGGTTGCTATGCTATGCTATGCTAAGTCACTTCAGTCGTGTCCGACTCTGTGTGACCCCACAGAAGGCAGCCCACCAGGCTTCCCCATCCCTGGGATTCTCCAGACAAGAACACTGGAGTGGGTTGCCATTTCCTTCTCCAATGCATGAAAGTGAAAAGAGAAACTGAAGTCGCTCAGTCGTCTCCGACTCTTAGGGACCCCATGGACTGCAGCCTATCAGGCTCCTCTATCCATGGGATTTTCCAGGCAAGAGTACTGGAGTGGGGTGCCATTGCCTTCTCCAAAGTTCTGGTTACTTACTACTAATTCCAGGTCTGTCTTTTATATGAAAAGACAGGCTTTTACTTTGCAAATGATATTTCCCAATTTCTCTGACCAGCTGGCTTTCTTTTAGGACTTCCCTGGTGGGTCAGTTGATAAATAATCCACCTTCAATGCAGAAGATCTGGATTTGATCCCTGAGTCAAGAGGATCCTCTAGAGAAGAACATTGCAACCTGCACCAGTATTCTTACCTGGGAAATCCCATGGACAGCTGACGGGCTACAGTTCATCGGTTCACAAGAGTCAGACGTGACTTGGTGACTAAACCATCACCACCAATAGACATTAGTGATCACATCAGGTGATAAGAAAAGAGAATAAGATTGTTTTATATATCAAAGTCTCTTTTGGTATTTCTTCAGTGGTCAGTTGCTATCAACTTCCAGTGGCATTCCCAACACCACCATCGCTGGGTTCACAGAGATAACTAAGAAGAAACAAGTCAGGTCCTTTTGTCAGGGTTACAGCCACATCACTCTTCTAATCAGCTGACCGACAAATTCTGCCCTGAAGCCATAAGAGATTGTCTTCCACGTAACAGTGTGTGCCCGCCCTGAGACATGTTACTCTCTTTGGTCTGAACAGCGTAGAGATCTAGGAGGAGTGCAACTTTCTTCAAAGAATGCATTGTACTGCTTTTTTGAGCCCCTAGGTTGTCATAATAACATCTCTTCCTTTAGAGGTTGGAACTTATTCCTATAATTATTGATTTCTAAATAAAAGCAAGGACATCATTTTGCTCTTGGCTATCCAAGATGTATTTAATCGATTTCCTGAATTAAACATGCATAAGTGCATAAATACAGTGGTATGATAAACATTTAACTGCTGGTTGACATGAGGTAAGGGGATCCATGATTTGTATAATTTGTTCATTTCTTAGGGGTGAATACTCCCAACACAGCAGATTTCAAAGTGCCCTTGCGTGTCACTGGATATGGACTGAGGAAGACAAGTACACGGTTGCCTCACCTATATGGGTCCAGTTCAGCACACAGTGTGTTTTCTGTGTTCTGACTGGACCACAGGTGAAACAATAACAGATACCAAAGCAGTTTCAGGAAATGTACCTTGCTGAATGAAATTCTGAGGTTTCCAGAAACTGAGTTTCTTTGCAATGTAAAAGAAATATACTAAGGATATGGTGTGCCCTGGCATCTGGGTTAATTAAATTACCATCCCTGGCTGTTAAAGATGAAGCACCCAGGAAACCCAGGCTTTGGTAAAATCTGTGACTGCTGCTCATGACTGCTGGAGTGACAACCACTAGTGGCTGGGATAGTTGTAGAGAAGTGAATTGCAGAGCTTATAAAATGAAAAATATGAGGAAATAAAGCTTTCATATTTTAGTAGACATTGGTGTTGCATTAATATTATCCCTTGGGCAAGCAATATGACCCTGATCCACCAATAAAAGTTTAGTTCTGGACCGCCAGTAATTATTAATAAGTTTGGACACAGATCTTGTACATGATTCCGTTGGGTCCAAGGAGCTGGTCTGTCTTAATTCTCTAGTTCTTGTATATGTGATTAGAGTAAGCTTGTTGCCAACCAGCAGATTTCCCATAGTAGTTCTACAGTAACAGGCTGAGGGCTTTAAGATAGGTAGTACTATGTGAAAACTATTCTCTAGCCTTCTTTTATAGCCAGTCTGGGAAATTTAAAAAAAAAAGAAATACTGCATAGCTGGGAGAAATTCAATAAGTTAATGCCACTGTGGGGGGTGGGGGACAGAAAAAGGAAGTCAGTGATTTCTGTTGCATTCTTATTTATATTATGAGAAAAAGAAAGTGAAAGTGTGAGTCACCCTGTGGTCCAACTCATTGTGACACCATGTACAGTCCATGTATACAGCCTGCCATGGCTCTTCTGTCCATGGGATTCTGCAGGCAAGAACACTGGAAGTAGGTGGCCATTCCCTTCTCCAGGTGATCTTCCTGGCCCAAGGATTGAACCTGGATCTCCTGCATTGTGGGCTGATTCTTTACTATCTGAATCAGTGGGTAAACCCCTCATTTAGTCTATTCAGAAGTTTTATCAGTCTCCAAGAATGGCTGTAGACTTTAGTGAAATTTTACTTCATCCTTATTTAAATTGCACTGCAGTTTCAAGTGTGATACCCTTCTGGAGCAAGGCCTGGAATGTAATATTAAGCCCCTGACGTGGCAATTGTTCTTTTCGCTGTTTTAAGGACTGCTACATGAAATATAGTAGAAGAGTGCAAAGATCTTAATTTCCTTGGCATAACATAGAATGTAACACAGTTGGTAATAGCATGCTGCTTAGACTTGAGAATGAGAAAAGAAGAAAGTTATGACACATATCTGCTAAAAAGATGAAAAATAAACCAGGGACCTTGTACTTCAGTGAAATTTTCAGGGATCCAGTGATCTAAACTTGCATAATATCCTCTTCAAATTGGAACATATGTTACTATTATTTATCCAGGCTATAACTAAAATAGCGTGTAACTAACACAAAGCTTGTTTGGGCCCCTTAGATTTTAGAAGCAAAATACATTGCATTCAGGTAGTTTTAAAGGCTGCAGGATTTGAGTGTGACCCTGCAGCAGAAAAGATTCTGCAACATTTCCAGGGTGGAATGTAAGATTTTCTTCTCAACTAGTCTTTGTAACCCAGCAGATCCAACTGTACTTTAGTAAATGGGTATGTCATATTAAATTTGTTTAAAAGTCCTAATAGAAGAAACAGCGACCATCCCTAGAGATTTGGGTTCCTTAGCTATGTGAGATACTTTTCATAGCTTGCTCCCATGCTTTAGAAACTTAATACTCGTCCTTGGGACATATGGTACCCATATAACCTGAGGTGCCATTATAAATAGTAAGTTGTCACATTTTAGCTTTTGTTGTAACAACAGTGTATTTTTCCTTTGAAAATAGCACACATTCTCCTGACTTAGCAAGAGCAATTACCTAGGCACCAGTGAGTTTACAGTATGTTTCTTACACTCCTACCATATTCACTCCTACCTGCCTGCCATTTTGCCTCCAGTTTACATTTATTTTTCCACAGGAAATATTTTGAATATTTGTTAAAATGTTTTAAAAATCTAGATTATGCACAGATCTATTTTTCTAACTAGGTATGGCTGTGACAGAGGCTATAAGATGCTATAAGATGTTATAGATGCTATAAGATGCTTGCAAAGTCAGCAGTATGTTTGTCTTTGTTGTCTGAATTGAGAGATGGTCAAATGTTACACTTGCGATCAGGAAATAAATAGTTTAGTTGAATAGTCAGGAATTGGGGAATAAGAGGTTGGTAATTTCTCTGACAAGGATGCCTGAGGTTTTTGAATCGATGTTTGGAATAGGCATGGAATTTATATATATTCATACTGTTTATGCATACCATACACAAACACACATAATATATGTGTATATGCATATGTACTTATATGATATATATGGCATACTAGGTATCCCATACTTACACAGTATGTCCTAATAGGTACTCACTTATTGAAAATATATTCTTTAGTCAGTAAAACAACTTATTTCCACCATGTCTACTGTGGGCATGATTACATACGTGATGAGAAGTGGAGAATGAGGGCTGAAATAATTACAAATTTATCTTGATTCTGAAATGCTTAGAAGTTTATTCCTTGAACAAATTTTAAATTTGGTTGAGAGACTTTTAAATCTAGAAAAAAATTATATGTATATCAGTCAGTTGAGTTTAGTCGCTCAAATGTATCCAACTCTTTGCAACCCCATGGAGTGCAGCATGCCAAGCCTCCCTGTCCATCACCAACTCCCGGAGTTTACTCAGGCTCATGTCCATTGAGTTGATGATACCATCCAGCCATCTCATCCTCTGTCGTCCCCTTCCCCTCCCACCTTCTATCTTTCCCAGCATCAGAGTCTTTTCCAATGAGTCAGTTCTTTGCATTAGGTGGTCAAAGTATTGGGAGTTTCAGCTTCAACATCAGTCCTTCCAAAGAATATTCAGGATTGATTTCCTTTAGGATGGACTGGTTGGATATCCTTGCAGTCCAAGGGACTCTCAAGATTCTTCTCCAACATCACAGTTCAAAAATATCAATTCTTCAATGCTTAGCTTTTTTTTATAGTCCAACTCTCACATCCATACATGACTACTGGAAAAACCATAGCCTTGATGAGACGGGCCTTTGTTGGCAAAGTAATGTTTCTGCTTTTTAATATGCTGTCTAGGTTGCTCATAACTTTTCTTCCAAGAAGTAAGCATCACTTAATTTCATGACTGCAATCACCATCTGCAGTGATTTTGGAGCCCCCAAAAAGTAAAGTCTGACACTGTTTCTACTGTTTCCCCATCTATTTGCCATGAAGTGATGGGACCAGATGCCATGATCTTAGTTTTCTGAATGTTGGGCTTTAAGCCAATTTTTTCAGTCTCCTCTTTGACTTTCATCAAGAGGCTCTTTAGTTCCTCTTCACTTTCTGCCATAAGGGTGGTATCACCTGCATATCTGAGGTTGTTGATATTTTTCCTGGCAATTTTGATTCCAGCTTGTGCTTCCTCCAGCCCAGTGTTGCTCATCATGTATTCTGCATATAAGTTAAATAATCAGGGTGACAATATCAGATCAGATCAGATCAGTCGCTCAGTCGTGTCCGACTCTTCGCGACCCCATGAACCGCAGCACGCCAGGCCTCTCTGTCCATCACCAGCTCCTGGAGGTCACCCAGACTCGCACCCATCAAGTCAGTGATGCCATCCAGCCATCTCATCCTCTGTTGTCCCCTTCTCCTCCTGCCCTCAATCCCTCCCAGCATCAGAGTCTTCTCCAATGAGTCAACTCTTCGCATGAGGTGGCCAAAATACTGGAGTTTCAGCTTTAGCATCATTCCTTCTAAAGAAATTCCAGGATTGATCTCCTTCAGAATGGACTGGTTGGATCTTCTTGCAGTCCAAGGGACTCTCAAGAGTCTTCTCCAACACCACAGTTCAAAAGCATCAATTCTTCGGCGCTCAGCCTTCTTCACAGTCCAGCTCTCACATCCATACATGACCACAGGAAAGACCATAGCCTTGACTAGGCGAACCTTTGCTGGTAAAGTAATGTCTCTGCTTTTGAATATGCTATCTAGGTTGGTCATAACTTTCCTTCCAAGGAGTAAGCGTCTTTTAATTTCATGGCTGCAGTCACCATCTGCAGTGATTTTGGAGCCCAGAAAAATAAAGTCTGACACTGTTTCCACTGTTTCCCCATCTATTTCCCATGCAGTGATGGGACGATGCCATGATCTTCGTTTTCTGAATGTTGAGCTTTAAGCCAACCTTTTCACTCTCCACTTTCACTTTCATCAAGAGGCTTTTTAGCCCCTCTTCACTTTCTGCCATAAGAGTCGTGTCATCTGCATATCTGAGGTTATTGATATTTCTCCCAGCAATCTTGATTCCAAATTCTGTTTCTTCCAGTCCAGCATTTCTCATGATGTACTCTGCATATAAGTTAAATAAACATGGTGACAATATATAGCCTTGACGTACTCCTTTTCCTATTTGGAACCAGTCTGTTGTTCCATGACCAGTTCTAACTGTTGCTTCCTGACCTGCATACAGATTTCTCAAGAGGCAGATCAGGTGGTCTGGTATTCCCATCTCTTTCAGAATTTTCCACAGTTTATTGTGATCTACACAGTCAAAGGCTTTGGCATAGTCAATAAAGCAGAAATAGATGTTTTTCTGGAACTCTCTTGCTTTTTCCATGATCCAGCGGATGTTGGCAATTTGATCTCTGGTTCCTCTGCCTTTTCTAAAACCAGCTTGAACATCAGGAAGTTCACGGTTCACATATTGCTGAAGCCTGGCTTGGAGAATTTTGAGCATTACTTTACTAGCGTGTGAGATGAGTGCAATTGTGCAGTAGTTTGAGCATTCTTTGGCATTGCCTTTCTTTGGGATTGGGATGAAAACTGACCTTTTCCAATCTTGTGGCCACTGCTGAGTTTTCCAAATTTGCTGGCATATTGAATGCAGCACTTTCACAGCATCATCTTTCAGGACTTGGAATAGATCCACTGGAATTCCATCACCTCCACTAGCTTTGTTCGTAGTGATGCTTTCTAAGGCCCATTTGACTTCACATTGGTGACAATATACAGGATGACTTATATATATATATATATATATATATATATATATATATTTAAGCATATGTATATATAGGTTTTCTTGTGTTTATATGTACACAAAAGTCTGTGTATATATAAAGGTGGGATTCCCAGATGGAGTTAGTGGTAAAGAACCCGTCTGCGAATGTAGGAGCTGTTAGAGATGCAGATTCTATCCCAAGGCCAAGAAGATCCCCTGAAGAAGGGCACAGCATCCTGCTCCAGTATTCTTGACTGGAGAATCCCATGGACAGAGGATTTTTGTGGGCTATAGTCCATAGGATCACAAGGAGTCAGACATTACTGAAGCAACTTAGCACACATATATAAAGCATATATAAAATAATATGATGTGGAATATACGTGTAAGGAAGTATGTAAGATTAAATGTGTGTGCACAGTCGATCAGTCATGTCTGACTCTTCAACTCCATAGACTGTAGCTCACCAGGCTCCTCTGTCCATGGAATTTTCCAGGCAAGGTTATTGAAGTCGGTTGTCATTTCCCCCTCTAGAGGATCTTCCTGACCCAGGGATCTAACCCGTGGGAGACATCTCCTGTGTGTCCTGCATTGGCAGGCTGATACTTTACCACTGAATCACCTGGGAAGCCCTAGTATATAAATACTCTAATGGTATCTTGTGGTTCATTCATTAATTTTATTCCAGTTTGACTTCTTTAAAGAGTTTGCTACTTGAAGAGGACTTCTTGACCACTCTGTCAGAAACATCAATGTCCTCTCCTCCAACTACTCTTTTTACTTATCCTAATTAGTTTATTCATATAAATCATATTGCATAGTTACTTCTGTAATTATTTATTTCCTGGTTCAGTTTAGTTCAGTTGCTCAGTCGTGTCTGAGTCTTTGCGACCCCATGGACTGCAGCGCGCCAGACTTGCCTGTCTATCACCAACTTCCAGAGCTTACTCAAACTCATGTCCTTTGAGTCGTTGATGTCATCCAACCATCTCATCCTCTTTTGTCCCCTTCTCCTCCTGCCTTCAGTCTTTCCCAGCATCAGGGTCTTTTCCAATGAGTCCCAGTCTACCATATATAATTATTTTTAGCTACAGTTCATGACTTCATTCCTAGCACATTAGACAGTGCCTGTTTCAAAAACACTGGATGAATTTATAGAGGAAGATCATTAAATTGAATAGTCCCAGAGATGGTACCTAACTTTATTACTTTATCAGTTATTACATTATAGGCATGGTTAGTAATTTTACCACGTCTCAGTTTTGTCACTTGCAGAATGGCAGTAATGAAAATACCTTCCTAAAAAAATAGTTTGTTTCTATAAAAGTGACATACCATATTGAAAACTTTTATACAAATGCTTATTTAGATATTGACTCTTACAAAATATTTTTCCCCAGTAACTGTGCTGTTGCTAATTTGAATGTTTGCTAAAAATGATGAACATTCATTTAAAAATAAATCTTTGTTTTTAGTAATGAATTTTATACATTGTATATTTGGAGATACTTGAATATCATAAAATAACTATAATTCAGAATTCTATGTATCAAATAATTTGTCAATTCAAATGTTACTTTAGCAGTTTATTTATTAATATTTTTCTTTGCATTGAGTTTCTGTATTTAAACTGCAGGGGGACATCAAGCTGTGTTTTCAATTAACTCAAAAAAATCTCCTTCCATTTGCAACAGCAAGGAGTCCCATCTCAGAGGGTAATATCAGTAATCTGTTTTTCATCTTATAATTACACAAGAAATCTTCTAACAATGGAATGTTCATAAGAGACACAATCCGTTCTAATCACACATAGATACAGATCAGTTAAAATGCCTTATTTTGTGTCACTTTCATTTTTAAAAAGATCTAATTTTTGTAGATTTGATTTAAAGACAAATAAGCATTTAAGAAACATGTACTGTTTCTTTATGTTGTAGAGTTGTGCTTTTGTTTTCCTTAATTGGTGATGATTTCTTTCCTGTTATGTATTGTTCTTTATATAATGTTGTAGTTATATGTAACAGCTCATTGAGGCTGAATTTGCATCCTATATGTATTTATTATGACTATTATGCCATTAAGGAAATAACTTAATATCTGGAGCCTATAATTTCATATTTAAAATTGAATAATAATAGCAATACCTCATTGGAGTAGCATAATTTTTAAAGAAATTGAAATATCAGGTATAACATTTCTGAAAACAAATACTAGTTTTTAACATTTTCTCATATATTCTCTTTGTTCAAGTAGACGAACTTTCAGCTGCTTTCTGAATTTGGAAACATAGGTATTCAACATGCCATTGCAAATTTGACTTCATAAGTAATTTAGTATTTCATTGTTCTCATAACTGAATAGTATAAATATGATCAGTTCACTTAAGGACTGTTGGTAGTTTAAAGCAAACTTTTAAACTTGGTCAAAGTTCTTTCATCATTTGTATAATGTTGGCCAAAATGTCTCCATAATATGTTATAGAAAAACCTGAAGGAACATCTTGGCCAACCCAATATATTACCTTGCTGTTCACCCTCCTTGCAGAGCCTTCATTGTGTTGGTAATTTGTGTTCCTCACTATCAAAAGATTGTTTCCCAAAACACAGTTTTTAGTCTCTTGTGATGCATATTAGTGTATTAGACAAAGTCAAGTGTATTAGAAAAATAAAGTCTTTTAACTTTGCACTTAGAATATAAAGGAAGAACATGAGTTAATCCAGTAGTCAGTGTTTTGCACAAGAATATATAGGGAAAAGTACATCATGCACAAAACTATTCAGTTTGGAGAAAACAGGGAAAGCTTTTAAATGTAAAAGATTGTATGGCTGGGTCATTGACAAAGAAAGGAATAGAAATGAGAAAAGAGCTAAAACCAAAATTGCATAGTCATTTGTAGAATTTTGTTGTTTCAATATTGTCTGAAGTAGGATGGCTAACTACCAAAGGGTTTTAATTATATGTCCATTTTCAAATAGAAGTCTTGGGGAAAAAATAATGCTTCCTACAGAAATGCAGGGAAGTAATTAGAGGCTGGGAAAGTGGTTATGGTGTTATTGCAAAAGTGCTGAGCGAAGGTAATAATTATCTGATAAGGGAGAACTAGACTGGTGCAACCTTTGTTTCTATGATATTGTGATGAAAAATGGATCAGACAGAAATTTAAAGATGATGCCATAGATGCTAAGCATTGGCAAGTGGATGGTTGTTGCTGCATTTTATTAAACTGAAGTACATAGGGTTTACATAAGCATATTTGAGAGAAAAGATATATCTAATTTTAGACACATTGAGATAAACTCCTATAAACTTATTAATACAAGTAGACTTGTATATGTGTGTGTTAAATTGCTTCAGTCGTGTCTGACTCTTTGGGACCCCATGGACTGTAGCCTGCCAGGCTCCTCCGGCCATAGGATTCCCCAGGCAAGAGTACTGGAGTGAACTCAGAACTCATTTCTTACTCCAACAAGTGGACATATGCAGCAATTACTACTGTGATTTGAGAGATTTGGGTTGAAGTTATAAATTTTTAAAAAATATGATAGTTAATTGAATTCCATAGTGTGAAGATTAAAAAGACAGTGAGTAGATGACAGAGTGAAATAAAGCAGCATGGGAAATTGATGGGAGAAGAAAAGATTGAAAATTTGGGAATGGAAATAGAAATAAAAACAGCAACAACCAAAGAAACTAGGTCAATATGCAAAACAATTGAGATTTAGAGGCATTTGGAGTGGTCAGCAATGCTAAAAGTCACCTATTGGCAAGAAAGTTTTTTTTTAAACACAAAAGAGTTAGTGTTTCTTAAGAGCACATTTACTGGACTGATAAGAATACAGACTGTAGATTACTGAAGAGCCAAGAACATGGTAGAAAAGGAGAGAAGAGTCAACAGCTGCAAATATCTATTTCATCAAACAAAATGTAAGTGGAGAGGAAAGATTTTAGAAGAGATTAATGAGGATTGCTGTTAGCTTATTTAAGTATGAGGATCTTCAATCATATTAAAATATTCATAAGGAGTAACTGGTAGTTGGGGAAAAATGAAAATATAAGATTGAAAAGAAATACAACTGGATCCCAGAGAAAATATTTTCATTAGTCAAACTAATTGAACTTAAAATCCTGTAACCAGCTACCTCAAAAATCACAGTGACTAGTAAACATATGTAAATTTATTTCTTGATCCTAAGAATTTTGGTTAATTTATTTAAGCCAATTACAATTGTGCAGAGTCATTTCCCTTACTTAAATTTAACTTGAATGTGGACCTTGAATACATCTCTAAACTGGCACACCTGGATTAATATTTAAATAACTGGAGACTGTAGCATAGCCAAGTTAACACATCAAAAGATCAATAGTGTTATTAAGAGCAAAAACTAAAGTAATAATGTGCTAAACTATCAATTGTTTCTTAAGCTGGAATAAGCACATTCTGTCATATCTTCCAATCTGATTCTAAAACCCACTAGATTTAAATGCAGCTTTCTGAGGATTCTGTGAATTAAAAGATTGTGGAGTTATTGCGCAGGAAAATAGAAAATGACAGAATGTCGACTATGACCATGAAGTTCTTTTCTTTCTTTCTTTTTTCTTTTTTTGAGTTATCTTCTAACATCCTTGTAAGTCAGTATTCCAGAACCTTGAAGCATGTGTGTACAGTAAATACTCCAAGAGAAAACCCTCATTTTCTGTCCACAAACAAGCAAGAGAACAAGCGCCCTACACCACTGGACAGAAATTTTGGGAAAACCCTCTTCTTCTTCTTCTTTTTTTTTTTTTTTAACTGTTGCAGTCCCACTCATAAAAGGACGAGACCTGTGGCGGCAGTGGGAGTGGTATCCATGCTGATATCTAAATTTTTGAGAATAACGTCTGACCAAAGGAACAAGAGAAGGCAGACTTTATGATACTCAGATGTGAAGGGAATCCTCCTTTTCCTTTCTCTTTTTTCTCTTGATGCTTTGCTTCAGGGCAGTGGCACTAGTATGAAATGTACACTCGCATGTGGGATTTCAAACTTCAGAGTGTCAGAAAATGGGCTCCCTGTCAACCAGAGACTTTGAGAAAAACCATGGAGAGTAGAGCTGGAGACAGAAAGCTCTGAAATCTGTGTATAAAATCCTGAGTGGTTTGCCTTTGAAATTGACCAAATGCTGTATGAAAAGCTATTCCTTTAAGAGCTAAACTACAGTATGGGGCACTGTTCAGGGTCCACATGGGCCCTGGGTAGTACACATGGTGGGTTCACCCAATAGTGCTGTTGCATCTTTAGAAATTAGCTGATATCAGAAACTCCACAGCCATCAGAAAACTACAGAAAAGCTTTCTATATGAAGTAGATAAATTGACTTCCTATTTTAAATAAAAAACAAAAACAAAACAGCATTCTCCAAAAGATATAACATGTCTCAGGACTTCATAAACAAATATAGAAAATGCCAACAGTATAGTCCAAAATTCCCTGAAATCATGGGGCTTGGAAGACCATAACCCTCAAGGGGAAAGTTAATAAGCATAGGAAGTTTTGATATTATTAGAGACTTTAAAGAAGCTTCTGTAATGATGTTCTTAAATATAGGCAAATACATATGAAATGAATAGAAAGCAGACTTTGTCAAGAGCTGAAAATTACATTAACTAATATAAAACTTCCTTGGATAGTGTCAACTGAAGAATGAAAATGACAGAAAAGAAACAGTAAATTTGAAAAATAATACACATTAATCTATCTGAGAGACTGAGAAAAGAAAAAGACAAAACTTAGGGACACATAGGATAATAGCAACAGGTCTTTAACATTCAAGTTGGAATCTGAAAAATACAGGGGAAATATTGGTAAATAAAAAAACTGAAGTAATTATGGCTAAATACTTTCTAAACTTTAGGAAAAAGTTAATTTGCAGATTGAAGAATATTGGAGAATGAAAACACAATAAATTCAAAGACTGCCACACTCAGATAATGTTGCAACAAAACGGATAAAAACCAAAGGTAAAAAACAAATCATACTTTAAAGCAAATCAGGAGAAGGGGCCAACAGAGGATTCGATGGTTGGATGGCATCACCAACTCAATGGACATGAGTTTGAGCAAACTCGGGGAGACAGTGAAGGACAGGGAAGCTTGGTGTGCTGTGGTCCAGGGGGTCACGATGAGTTAGATATAACTTAGTGACTGAACAACAAAAGTCAAGAACTCAGAACTTGACTGGAGTACTGAGTCAAATTGCTTCATATTTGATACAATTTGCTTCATATTTCTTGCAGAGAAGTAAAGGTCAGAATACAGTGTGAAAATATTTTTTAAATACTGAAAATAAATGATTGTCAACCTCAGCATCCCATCCAGCAAAACTTCACATATGGAAAAAAAAACAGTGATAGGAAAGACATTTTAAAATTTAAGGAAATTAAGAGCAAAAAAGTAGAAAACAAGGTGAATTTATCAGCGGCAAAGTTGCTCTAATAGAAATGCTAAATTAAGTTCTTCCGGCAGAAGGGAAATAATGCCATGGAAATCTTGGAACGTCAGAGGTAAAGGATAGCAATAGTGATGGTAAATGTCTCAACCTAGTAGCCTATATATTCTTGATTTAAAAAATCTAATTGCTGAAAGCAAATTTTAAAACCTTATCTGAAATATGTTCAGTATATAAGAATGTTCATATGACAACTATAAATTAAGATAGGGTAAAGAACTATGGTGTATAAAGTTTCTATATTTACCTGGAAATTGTAGAATATTTGCTCTAAGTTGAGTAGTTTGACATACATATTGCAATCCCTCTACTGTAGCAACACTTTAAAACATGATTCAAAAAATATATAGTTGAAAAGCCAGTGAATACATTAAATGAGATTTTTTAAAAAAACTCATTAGTATTTGCCATTCTGACTTACTTCAATAAGCATAATACTTTCTGTGAGCATCTGTGTTGTTGCAAATGGTAATATTCATTTTCATGGCTCAAACCCATTGTGTGTGTATGTATATGTATGAGCTGTTTGTATATTTTAGATATTAACTCCTTGTCAGCCATATCAATTGGAAATATTTTCTCCCATTCCATAGGTTCTTTTTGTTTTGCTCATGGTTTCCGAAAGCTTTCACATTTGATTCTGCTGTATTTGTTTATTTTTGATGCTATGTTTCTTTTTCCTTGGAAGATTAATCTAAACAAAAATACTGCTATGACTTTGGTCAGAATGTCTTCCATATCTTCACTTCTAGGAGTTTTGTAGTGTCTTGTCTTATACTTAGGTCTCTACACTATTTTGAGTTGATTTTTGTATATGGCATGAGGGAATGTTCTAATTTCATTGATTTACATATATGATATCACTTACAAATGGAACCTGAAAAATACTAAAAATGAATGCATGTGTGAAACAGACACACAGACATAGAAAACAAACTTATGGTTACCAAAGGGGAGAACGAGGCAGGGAGGGACAAATTAGGAGTGTGAGATTAACAGATCCACGCTAATATACATGAAATAGATAAGCAACAAGGACTTACTGTATAGCATAGGGCATTATTTTCAGTATCGTATAGTAATCTACTGGGATATAATCTGAGAAAAGTAACTGAATAACTGTGCTATACACCTAAAGCTAACATTATTGTAAATCAACTTTACTTCAATTTAAAAATTTAAAAGAGGCAGGAAAAGTGAAATAGAAGAATGAACAGAGGTGACACTCAGAAAACAAATGCAATTCCAGAGTGAAATCCAAACACAGCAATAATTGCATTAAATGTGAAAGTGAAAGTGAAGTCTCTTAGTTGTGTCTGACTCTGCTATCCCCTGGACTGTAGCCTACAAGCCTTCTCAGTCCATGGCATTTTCCAGGCAAGAGTACTGGAGTGGGTTACCATTTACACAAATATATAATGGACATTGTCAGTGTGGGGATTACGCATTGTCTACAAGACCCCACGTTGAATATAACCATAAATAGTTAAAGAGTAAAAGACAGGAAAATGAAATGAGTAATCTAAGGAAAACTTGAATGTAACTGTAATAAAGAGAATTCCTGGGATAAAGAGGTACATAAAATAATGACAACAGGATTAATTCATTAAGAAGATATATAACAAGCCTAAATGTTTATGTACCTAAGAGAAGATCTTCAAACTTCATTAAACAAAACACTGGCAGGACTGAATAGATGCATAAATATATTCACTCTTGCAGACTTCAACACCCCTGTCTTATTTAATTAATAGAGCAAGTAGAGAGAAAAATACCAATGAATGAGAAATCAGGACTAACTCTATAAACAAATGTTACCCAATCAGTTTTCATACAATACATAACCTCAAAACAGCAAAATACAAGTTCTTTTCAAGTGCATATGGAACAACACAGACTAGACCATATCTTACGCAATCCCCACCCTGACAATGCAGGGGTTTCCCTCATAGCTCTGTTGGTAAAGAATTGGCCTGCAATACAGGAGACCTCCATTCGATTCTTGGGTCAAGAAGATCCTCTGGAGAAGGGATAGACTACCCACTCCAGTATTCTTATGCTTCCCTGTGGCTCAGCTTGTAAAGAATCCACCTGCAATGCGGGAGACCTGGGTTCAATCCCTGGGTTGGAATGATCCCCTGGAGAAGGAAAAAGCTACGCACTTCAGTATTCTGGCCTGGAGAATTTCATGGAATGTATAGTCCATGGGATCGCAAAGAGTGGGACCTGACTGAACGACTTTCACTTTCACTTTTCACTACATTTAATGCAACTATTGCTGTGTTTGGATTTCACTCTATAAATTCATTTGTTCCATAAGTGCATATGGAACAACACAGAATTGAACATATTTTGGGTTAAAACCAAATCTT
Organism: Tragelaphus eurycerus; assembly: GCA_935064755.1. Classification (NCBI taxonomy): domain Eukaryota; kingdom Metazoa; phylum Chordata; class Mammalia; order Artiodactyla; family Bovidae; genus Tragelaphus; species Tragelaphus eurycerus. The sequence goes on from CAKXYN010000061.1 coordinate 12,572,007, forward strand.
TACAAATTTAAGAGTTGAAATTATAACAAAATGTTTCTTGATCCTAATGGAAGTAAATCAGGAGTCAGCAACACTGTGTGTATCGAAAATCCACAAATATCTGGGCATTAAATGTTGCTCTTCTAAGTAAATGATGTATTGAAAAAAAGTCTTAAAGTAGAACATATTTTAAAGTGAACTAAAATGAGAATAACAGCATAACAAAAATTATGAGATGAATTTATAGCATTACTCAGAGGAAACAGTGTTCAAAACTGTATTAGAAAAGAAGGTCTTTTTTTTTTTTGCTTTCAACATTTTTTTCCTTCATTTTATTTTATTTTATTTTTTTAACTTTACAATATTGTATTGGTTTTCCCATATATCAACATGAATCGTAACATAAGGAGTGTCCTTACAGAGGTAAATGCTGTAGACTTTTTCTGTTTTTCTGCCCTCCATTAATTTTATCTGTGAAAAAATGATCACTATTTCCTTTGTTGGAAAAAAAGGATCTTTGAAGGAGCAAATAATGATTTACTAGGGCAACATTTAATTTCTAGTCATCTTTGCTTCAGAGCATTGATTTGCTATTTAAATTAATATAACAAGCTGTGGTCTTTATCTAAATAACTTGGAAGATTGTGGCATTTATTTAATTAGAGAAACACTTTTGATGACTTTCAGAATATTAATGTGATTAGGGCAAACTGTATAGTCTAACTACTAATAATCATGTGAACATAACATGTATTTTCTTTCCTAATTTAGCAATTAAAAAATTTTTTTTAAGAAAGCAAAAAAAAAAAAAAAAAAAAAAGGTCTTAAATTGATGGGAAAGACTAGAGATCTCTTCAAGAAAATTAGAGATACCAAGGGAACATTTCATGCAAAGATGGGCTCAATAAAGGATAGAAATGGTATGGACTTAACAGAAGCAGAAGATATTAAGAAGAGGCGATAAGAATACACAGAAGAACTGTACAAAAAAGAGCTTCACGACCCAGATAATCATGATGGTGTGGTCACTGACCTAGAGCCAGACATCCTGGAATGTGAAGTCCAGTGGGCCTTAGAAAGCTACGAACAAAGCTAGTGGAGGTGATGGAATTCCAGGGAGCTATTTCAAATCCTGAAAGATGATGCTGTGAAAGAGCTGCACTCAATATGCCAGCACATTTGAAAAACTCAGCAGTGGCCCCAGGACTGGAAAAGGTCAGTTTTCATCCCAATCCCAAAGAAAGACAATGCCAAAGAATGCTCAAACTACCACACAATAGCACTCATCTCCCATGCTAGTAAAGTAATGCTCAAAATTCTCCAAGCCAGGCTTCAGCAATACATGAACCATAAACTTCTGATGTTCAAGCTGATTTTAGAAAAGGCAGAGGAACCAGAGATCAAATTGCCAACATCCGCTGGATCATTGAAAAAGCAAGAGAGTTCCAGAAAAAGATCTATTTCTGCTTTATTGACTATGCCAAAGCCTTTGACTGTGTGGATCACAATAAACTGTGAAAAATTCTGAGAGAGATGGGAATACCAGACCACCTGATCTGCCTCTTGAGAAATTTGTATGTAGGTCAGGAAGCAACAGTTAGACTTGGACATGGAACAACAGACTGCTTCCAAATCGGAAAAGGAGTATGTCAAGGTTGTATATTGTCACCCTGCTCATTTAACTTACATGCAGAGTACATCATGAGAAACGCTGGACTGGAAGAAACACAAGCTGGAATCAAGATTGCTGGGAGAAATATCAATAACCTCAGATATGCCAGATGACACCACCCTTATGGCAGAAGGTGAAGAGGAACTAAAAAGGCTCTTGATGAAAATGAAAGTGGAGAGTGAAAAAGTTGGCTTAAAGCTCAACATTCAGAAAATGAAGATCATGGCATCCGGTCCCAACACTTCATGGGAAATAGATGGGGAAACAGTGGAAACAGTGTCAGAGTTTATTTTTGGGGGCTCCAAAATCACTGCAGATGGTGATTGCAGCCATGAAATTAAAAGACGCTTACTCCTTGGAGGGAAAGTTATGACCAACCTAGATCAGATCAGATCAGTCGCTCAGTCGTGTCCGACTCTTTGCGACCCCATGAACTGCAGCACCAACCTAGATAGCATATTCAAAACCAGAGACATTACTTTGCCAACAAATGTCCGTCTAGTCAAGGCTATGGTTTTTCCTGTGGTCATGTATGGATGTGAGAGCTGGACTGTGAAGAAGGCTGAGTGCCGAAGAATTGATGCTTTTGAACTGTGGTGTTGGAGAAGACTCTTGAGAGTCCCTTGGACTGCAAGGAGTTCCAAGCAGTCCATTATGAAGGAGATCAGCCCTGGGATTTCTCTGGAGGGAATGAAGCTGAAGCTGAAACTCCAGTACTTTGGCCACCTCATGCGAAGAGCTGACTCTGGAAAAGACTCTGATGCTAGGACGGATTAGGGGCAAGAGGAGAAGGGGATGACAGAGGATGAGATGGCTGGAAGACATCACTGACTTGATGGACATGAGTCTGATTGAACTCTGGGAGTTGGTGATGGACAGGGAGGCCTGGCGTGCTGCGATTCCTGGGGTCGCCAAGATTTGGACACGACTGAGCAACTGAATTGAACTGAACTGAAGCTTCTGCCTTAACAAACAAGTAAAAAGGTAAACATAAGCCAGAAGAAAGGATATAAGATCATTGTGGAAATAATGAAAAAGAGAACAGAGTATAAATACAGTAAAATACATATGTACAAATTAAAGCTATTATTTTGAAGAAATCAATACAATTTAAAAAGAATTCCTAAAATACTGGTATCAGACACTAAAAGGGAACCCTCTCCAAAGACACTGAAACAACAGTAAGATGTTACTAAAAAGAACACCCTACCTATTAATTTGATAACCTAGATGAAATAGACCAGCTTCTTAAAAAAAAAAAATAGCTACCATAACTCAGGAACTTTTCGGATCGTCTACTGCTATCGATTAAATAAATTGAATTTGTAATTTAAACTTGCAAAGTTTAAGTTTACAGTAAATAAGATTTGTCTATTGTGTAATGCATTTTCCAAATACATCAAAATAGCAAGAACTATGTTCAAATAACACCATACACCCAGTATGTTCAGCCGAATATACTTAGATACAGAGGTCTCTCCTCCTAGATGGTTTACTAAAATGTTGATGTTGTTGTTGTTCATTCACCCAGTCATGACGGACTCTTTGTAACCCTGTGGGCTACAGCATGCCAAACCTCTCTGTCCCTCACCATCTCCCAAAGTTTGTCCAAGTTCATGTCCATTGCATCGGTGATGCTATCCAGCCATCTCATCCTATGACATCCTCTTCACCTTTTGCCCTCAAATCTTTCCCAGTGTTAGAGATTTTTCCAATTATCAGCTGTTGATAGAATTGATATATTTCATTTTGGAAAAGCACTCAGATTGTGTGCATATTGTATGTAGTAGTAATAATACTATCAGTAAATATAAAAATGGTGCTCCTGGGAAATAATATATTTTAAGAAGAGAATGTTTCTAATTTCCAGATCTACTCAGTAGTTCAATAACTAGAGTTCATATAATGATATGATTAAAAAATTCTAAGGTACAATTATTAATAAAATATGTATATTTTTCTTTACTAGCAAGAAATTTAAAATAATTCTTGAAATTATAAGTTTGCCTTTGAAGTGGTTAAATGGAGTAGCATCCTGGTACCATAAGTTTGTTCATTCTATCCTCAAAGCACTTTCTGTTGAGCAGACAATACTACTTCACAAGTGACTCTTTTACTATGTGTAGAAAGATTCCAGAAGTGATGGTTTTAAATGTCACAGAATTTGGATGTTTTATTCCTTTTTTACAGATTATACTTTCATTCTTATACAATGAAATAGAAATTTCAAGGCACCAAACCAGTGACAGTTGTGAAGGTTATTATGTTTGCATGTTTATTTTAGACTTTGGGGGGTATAGTTGACTCAGAATATTGTGTATCAGTTTTTCAGCAAAGTGAATCTGTCATACATATACATACAGTTGTGAAGGTTTTGACATGTGTACCTTTTAAACTAATGCATTTAAACTAAACCATAGATGTCTGTATTCCGGTTGGGCTGCTGATTAAAAGTAAATGACATCAATTGCCTAAATTGCCCCAAGTCCAAGATCTGAATTTTAGATTGGAGCAAGTTTAGGAAATGGGTGATAGAATGGCCTTATCTATTAATACATCCCTATGGTAGAGCCACTCAGCTGAAGTTATACAACTGTTTATTAATTTCCTGGCTAAAACGGTCACATGATGGTAAAATGTAATTATAATCTAAAGCTTTTTGAAATTCTAACTTATTTTCTCTTGGATACATAGGGTCATCTTTCTTCTTATTCCTTTTAATGAGAGATATGCATATCAAACCATAAAATAAGGGTTCAGAGGAGGGTTTGTGTTGTATCGTCTTTAAATCTGGTTTGAAGAGATTCATTTGAGATACTAACTTCAAACATCCTGCAAGTAGCAACTGGTGAAATTCATTAAAGAATGCTTTGAACTTTCGTCTCAAATCTTCAAATGTATGAAGTCATAGGTGTTACAGCTCTAGAAAGCATAAAATAGTGTTTCTGAGAGCTCTACTATTATATAGACATGATTTGGGCTTAAAAGTTGTAAGTGGAAAAAATAGGCAAAACAAAACAATATTCCTTTTGCATAGTTATTTTTGTAATTTAAACAGATTTCAGATTCTTGATAAAAAATAATTACTGAGTTTCTATACTGGAAAATGTGGCTAGTTATGTAACATTCTTTAAATAGATTAGGTCATATTCTAATACAGTTCTATGCTTTTAGCACCTTCTGTCTTCCATCTTGGGATCCTCTGACTACTAGATTGACCCTAATTTCAATAAAGTAAGGTCTACTCTTTCTATATAGTTGTATGGTCTATGAAAATTGGGTAGTATTACATATCATCATCATAGTATCACCTTGATCAGTTCCACCACCCTAAAAATAATCCCCTAATATTCCTCTGGTACTATGTTCCCACACTCCATACCCTTGACAAATATGGATTTGTTGCCTACATCTGTAATTTCACTTTTTTCAAATATCATATAAATAAGGCTTCTTATTATATAGTTTTTTTTTTTTTTATTTAACTCTTTTCACTTAAAACAATGCCTTCAGAATTTATCCACAGTTCTTTCATTTTTCATCATTGACTAGTATTCCAGTGTGTGGCTGTATTACCATTTCTTAAGCCATTTGCTTTCCGAAGGCTATATTGATTGCTCCCACTTTGTAGCTATTGTGACTAAAGCTGCTATAAATATTCGTATTTTGTGTTGACTTAAGTTTTCACAACAGTTGGGCAAAACAGAATATGATTGCTGGATTGTATATTAAGTGTTTTTAAAACGATTTCTTAGAAAGTGCTGCATTTTTGCATCCCTATCAGTAACTAATAAGAGTTCTGTTGCTCTGTACCTTCATCAGCATCTGGTATTGCCTCCACTGGAATTAGAGCTTTTTAGTAACTATTTTAATTTGGGTTTCCCTAGTGATGAGGTTATTGATATTTCTTCCAGCAATCTTGATTTCAACTTGTGTTTCTTCCAGTCCAGCATTTCTCATGATGTACTCTACATATAAGTTAAATAAACAGGGTGACAATATACAGCCTTGACGTACTCCTTTTCCTATTTAGAACCAGTCTGTTTTTCATGTCCAGTTCTAACTGTTGCTTCCTGACCTGCATACAAATTTCTCAAGAGGCAGATCAAGTGGTCTGGTATTCCCATCTCTTGAAGAATTTTACACAGTTTATTGTGATCCACACAGTCAAAGGCTTTGGCATAGTCAATAAAGCAGAAATAGATCTTTTTCTGGAACTCTCTTGCTTTTTCCATGACCCAGTGAATGTTGGCAATTTGATGTCTGGTTCCTCTGCCTTTTCTAAAATCAGCTTGAACATCAGGAAGTTCACAGTTCACATATTATTGAAGCCTTGTTTGGAGAATTTTGAGCATTACTTTACTATCGTGCGAGATGAGTGCAATTGTGAAGAGGAACTAAAAAGCCTCTTGATGAAAGTGAAAGTGGAGAGTGAAAAAGTTGGCTTAGAGCTCAACATTCAGAAAACGAAGATCATGGCATCTGGTCCCATCACTTCATGGGAAATAGGTGAGGAAACAGTGTCAGACTTTATTTTTCTGGGCTCCAAAATCACTACAGATGGCGACTGCAGCCATGAGATTAAAAGACGCTTACTCCTTGGAAGGAAAGTTATGACCAACCTAGATCACATATTCAAAAGCAGAGGCATTACTTTGCCAACAAAGGTTCGCCTAGTCAAGGCTATGGTTTTTCCTGTGGTCATGTATGGATGTGAGAGCTGGACTGTGAAGAAGGCTGAGCACCAGAGAATTGATGCTTTTGAACTGTGGTGTTGGGGAAGACTCTTGAGAGTCCCTTGGACTGCAAGGAGATCCAACCAGTCCATTCTAAAGGAGATCAGCCCTGGGATTTCTTTGGAAGGAATGATGCTAAAGCTGAAACTCCAGTATTTTGGCTACCTCATGCGAAGAGTTGACTCATTGGAGAAGACTCTGATGCTGGGAGGGATTGGGGGCAAGAGGTGAAGGGGACGAGAGTATGAGATGGCTGGATGGCATCACTGACTCAATGGATGTGAGTCTCAGTGACCTCCGGGAGTTGGTGATGGACAGGGAGGCCTGGCGTGCTGCAGTTCATGGGGTCGCAAAGATTCGGACACGACTGAGCAACTGATCTGATCTGATCTAATGATGAACTTTTTGAGCATATCTTCATATGCTTATCCATGTATTTTCTTTACTTCTTGTTTAGTCCCGTATTTTTAAGAAAACTTTTGTTTTCTGAGAGTTTTGAATTGTCACTTAAATTCTACCCCTATTTTAAATCATTGGGCTTTTTAAACTTGACACTCCTCCTAAAATAATTTCTAGTCAAAACTCATGAAGAGGATATGACCAATAACATGTTGTCATTCTAATTTTCCTAAGACAGATGTTTTCTTCACTGAAATTAACTGATAGATACTTCTGTTGGAAAATGTTTGCCAAAACATGATCATTTTATTTTGACCATTAAACTGTGACTGTAACCGAATAAAGGCTCATTGTGAGAGAAAATGTTTACTTTGGGAACAGGAAGACAACGTCCATGAAGGGTATTATTCTCCTATGCGGATCATGATCAGTCACTCACTCATGTCTGACTCTTTGTGACCTCATGGACTGTAGTCCTCCAGGATCCTCCAGAGGATCTTCCCAACCCAGGGTTTGAACCTGCAACTCTTAGGTCTCCTGCATTGGCAGGCAGCGTCTTTACTGCTAACACCACCTGGGAATCTCATTACATTGATAACCAGAAGTGAAAATATATGAACTTATTGGTATATTTTAATATATATGTTAATGATAGTTTATAATTTCATTTTAGGGACCAAAGCTGTACTTTTATTAGAAAGTATTACATATAAAATGTGTTTTTATTATCTTTAGTAGAATAATAAAATTATTCTTAATTAATTTTCTAAATCATTTGTTCTCTGTGTATTCCCTTTTGATTGCAAAATTATAAATATTATTGATTACATATAATAATACCTCCTGGTTTTAAGTTACATGTAATCAAATATTACTGCAAAATGTTATTCATAATTTTTTTTTAGAATTTTCTATATATGTGGTATTTTGTACTCTATTTACTACAGTCTAAGACCTGTTATTTTCTGACCCAATCATGTTTCATCTTTCTCACATAATTACCACTAAATGTAAAGTATTTTGTTTTATTGTGTGCATAAAGATGCTACTTTCAGAAATAACCCTAAATGTATGTCGTTTAATCTCCATAAAGATTAATGTTTGCTTCACTACACTTTCCATTTTAATTTTGAAAACCCTAGAGAGTCCCAAACAGGATAAACCCAAGGTGAAAACCTGAAAAGATATATTTTAAAACTGGTGCTCAAACATACATGAAGTGGATAAAACAGTATGGGTGTCCTAGATAAGTGAGAATATTCAATGTATATGATTAACACAAATTTAGAGGTTTTTTTTTAAGCTTGTTTTATTTTCTGTGTGTCCATAGGTCAGAAGTCTAGGCACAGTGTAGCACAGCTGGCTCCTCTGCTCCAGTTTCATAGGATCAAAATAAAGATGTCAGCAAGGCTGGATATCTTGCTCTAGCCTCTGGGGAAGAGTGTACTTCCAAGCTTTATTTTAGGTTACACGCAGAATTTGATTCCTTGTGGTAAGACTGAGGTACTTTGTTCCCATCTGGGTATCAATTAGGAACCAGTCTTGTCTCGTAGAGGAATCTCTATGATACATGCATGTAATGTACTTACATCTCAGAACCTGCAGTGTTGTCAAACTTCCCTCGCTCTTGAAATTGTCCTGATTTCCTCTTCTGCATCTCTCTTGCCTTCTGCACTGCATCTCTCTGACTCCTGCTAGAGGAAGTAATCAGTTTTTAAGATCTTATTAGGTTGGATCCTCCTAGGTAATCCATAATCTCCTTAATTTAAGATATCCTTAAAGTTAATATAATTTTTGAGGTCCCTATTCTGGAGATGGAAATAGCAACCCACTCCAGTACTCTTGCCTGGAAAATCCTATGGATGGAGGAGCCTGGTAGGCTACCGTCCATGGGATCACAAAGAGTTGGAGACGACTGAGCGACTTCATTTTACTTTATTGGTATGAAATATAACATGTTCAAAAGTTCCAGGGATTAGGATGTAAACTATTTTGGATGACCATTCTACCTACCACACTTAGGCAGTAGACTGAGGTCACTGAAATGTTATAGATGACAGATGTTAATGATTTTTAATACTTCCATCTAAAATTGAACTCTAATCAACTAAGAAAGCCTAGTTGAATTCATTAACCATCTATTCAAATTGCCAGAATAGCATAAATTAAAAACATTATATATTGTGAGCTATGCAATTAACTTGTCATAAATTTATTTTTAAATGGTTTAAAGCAATAAAATAGGATACAATCTACAAATCTAAGTCCAACTTGAAGATATCTTGTAGTTGGGTAATTTTTAATAAAATGCATACGCTTAATAATATATAACTTTTTCCTTGAACATCTGTTGTGAGTATAGGGAAGAATTCTAGCCTCTTTGTCAGACAAAACTCCAATGAATGTTCCATCTGCAATCATTCATTGAGATAGTACAATCATGTTCATGTTGAAAATCATGGAATCTCTGCCATCCATAGTGGGAACAATTTGATTGCAGTCAAGCTTCTGACCAAAGGTATTGAAATTAAGTGTATTTGATAGACACAACTGAATGACTGATCTGATCTGATCTGATCTGATATTTGATATTGCCTGTAATATGTGTTATTTCCATCTATCCTAAATCACACCCACTAAGCTTACTTTAACAAAAGTCTTTCAAGAAACAAGGAAAGAATGGCACTATGATTTTAAATTTTATCTGAAAATATCCTTCTGTGAGGTTAGTTCATGCTAGTTTATAATTAAGTTCTCTCTGTCATCCTGGCAATTTGACAGTAAGACCAGTGCTCTTTTCTTGGGTTTGTATGACTTGTCAGTATGACGGTCATCACTGTTAGGAAGAGAGGAAAAATGGGAATAGCTTTCTTTATTATTTGATGCAATGTTTGGGGAGCTATAAGAAGAGTTCACCTTCTCCCAAGCAGAATAAATAGCCTTTTATTCTCAGAAGTTGTGTTGGTTTCATGGACATTACATTCACTTGAATTAAGGTACTAAGCATAGATTAGAATAAGGTCTAGGTCATTAGAAATTTCAAAGAAAGAAATGAGGAAAGTAGCCATCCAAAGAAGAAAAGTTAATTTAGAAGTTGTGTATTTAAACATTACAGTGTTTAATGCTGGCTTGTCTAACAATTCAATTATCTCAGTGTTCAACATTAAAACGGAGAAGACAATGGCACCCCACTCCAGTACTCTTGCTTGGGAAATCCCATTGATGGAGGAGCCTGGTAGGCTGCGGTCCACGGGGTCACTAAGAGTTGGGCATGGCTGAGCAATATCACTTTCACTTTCACTTTTCACTTTCATGCATTGGAGAAGGAAATGGCAACCCACTCCAGTATTCTTGCCTGGAGAATCCCAGGGACGGGAGAGCCAAGTGGGTGGCCGTCTCTGTGGTCGCACAGAGTTGGACATGACTAAAGTAACTTAGCAGCAGCAGCAACATTAAAAAGGGTTATTTCTCACCCACAGTATCCCTGGAAGCTCAAGAGTCCAGACATTTTGTTATTGTTGTTTTGTGATAGTGACAATTTTAAATGCGATGCAGGCCATTTTTGCTCTCATTCCATTGTTCAGAACTTGGTCATGTGGACGCACAGGGAAGTGTCCAGGAAGAGAATATTGAAATGCTTGATGAACAGTCAAGATTAATTCTGTCACATAAAGTTAGAGACACTGGAACAAAAATAAGGTGACTAAGCCATAAAAAAGAATAAACAAACAGGGAATTAATAGAATATCTAAGATGATACATATGGTTAAGCTGAGGTCCAGAAAGATATGAGAATCAGTGTAAGATTTATGGGGGGGCGGGGGGGGGGGAAGGGTCCTCTCAAAACTTTTGTGGTTGTGTGTGGACTGAGGGCGGGAAACACTGCTTATTGTGAATTTGTTCCACCCAAAGTCATTATTTGACATTTCTTGCCCTGTGCCCCAGACCTCATTTTCCTCTATGTTTACACTTAATACTACTTGAAAGTTGTCTTTTTGTTCCATTGGGTTCAAAAGGACAGTCATTGGGATATACATTTGTATGTGTGCTTGTGCTTAATCACGTCCTAGTCTTTGCATTCCCATGGACTGTATCCTGCCAGACTCCTCTGCCCATGGAATTTTCTAGGTGAGAATACTGGAGTAGGTTGTCATTTCCTATTCCAGGGAATCTTCCTGACCCAGCGATTGAAACCCGCATCTCTTATGCCTCCTATATTGGCAGGTAGATTGTTTACCACTGCACCACCCTACTCCAAAGGGTACATGGAACTCTTATTTTTTTTTTCACTTTTACTTTTGAAACAATTTTAGACCTACAGGAAGTTGCCAAAACAGAAGGCTGCATGGAAGTCTACTATTTTGGCAACTTCCTGCAAGTCTAAAATTACTTCAGAAGAAAAAAAAAAAAAAGAAAGCTGATAATAATGTACATAATTTATCACGGTGAACTAAATTTTGACATTTCAAACATACAACTTGGTTCAGTTCATTCACTCAGTTGTGTCCAACTCTTTGCAACCCTATGGTTGCAGGCCTCACTGTCCTTCACCAACTCCTAGAGTGTTGGGGTCCTTTAATGGACCAGGACCTGGCAGTCCGGAGGCAACAATAAGAAAGTGAAAGAGAGAGAGAGGCTGATACTCCCTGGTTTATGCAGAAAACCAATAAAGTCCTTGATACAGGACTTGCGTCTCTCACAAGGCCACTGGGCACCCTCTTGAGGTGGGATGAAGGCACAGGGTACCTTCTCGAGAGAGTCTTAGAAGCCCAGGCAGGAGAGTGAGCAATATGGGTTTCTGCACTTCAAGGAATCAGCCAAGGAGAGAGAGAGACGAGGACCCAAGCTCTGATGGAGCAAAGGTGCTTTAATGATTTTTCTGTGATTATATATAGGCTGTAGTACAAGAAGTTTCTTTCGTCAATGATGAAGATCAGAAAACCAAATGTACAGTAACTGTTACCAAGGGAACAAGGGATGATGATGGTCACAAGGTCAGGAGACAATCCATATCTCAAGAAAGGGGACCGAGACTAAGCAGTTTTGTTGTAAAGAGAATTTTACTAAGGGAGAATCAAGCCTGTCTTGCACAATGACCTCCAGTTCCTGGGAGCACCCTGCTGTTCCACTTAAAAACAAACAAAAGACTTGTGAGAAACAGCAGGGAGGAATCCTCCTGTTAAACATTCTCTGACACTGGAGTTTACTCAAACTCATGTCCATTGAGTCAGTGATGCCATCCAACCATCTTATCCTCTGTTGTCCCCTTCTCCTCCCTCCTTCAGTCTTTCCCAACTTGGTAGGAATAGGCTAAAGTTTGCCACCTCCTTCTACCTCTTCCACCCCATGGAATGTCCTTACAGTTATATGCCAGTAAAATTACTTTTGTGTTATTTCCTCAAATTAGATTCATGAGGGGAAGAGAAAGTCATCTATATATGTGAAAGACTAGAAAAATATTGCTTAGAAATTACTTACTGAAGAAAAATCTAGGCTTTCTCATTCAAGTATAAACTACAGTTGTCTTTCTTTATCTCTGTCTCTCCTTCCTGCCTGCTCTTCCTGTCTTATCTTTATTAGTCAGGGTTCTCCAGAGACACAGAATCAGTACAATAGGATACACCTCTGTATACATATATATACATACATATGTGTGTATGTATACATATGTATACACAGATTTTTAAGAAATTAGTTCACGTGAATGTTGACCTGGAAATCTGAAATCTACAGGACAGAAAGGGAAATTGGACATTAGGAGATGAGTTGATATTGTTGTAATGAGCCCAAATACAATATGAAGACACAATATCTATTTTCAAGATACCTCAGTTTGTTTGTTTTTTTAATTTTTTTTTTCTTTAGTTTTAGAGTCACTTGAATTCACCTTCAAGTGACTGGTGAGACCAACTCACATTATAGAGGGCAGTCTGCTTTATTCAGATCTACTAAGGTAGATCTCAGTCACATCTAAAAAATGCAGCAACACATTGACTGTTGTGTGACCAAACATATGGACATCCCAGCTTAGTCAAGTTGATGCATAAAATCAACCATTTATTTATCAGTCACCTGTCTGCCATCTATTTATTTACCTATCTTTGTACTTTAGTTTTCTATTACTGGTAATAAATGATCACAAACTTAGCTTGAAAAACAACCATTTTATTATCACATTTCTGAAGTTCAGAAATCTGAAATAGGTCTCACTGGACAAAATCCAAGTTACTAACTTCATTCAGTAGGAAAATGAGTGTCTACCTTTGGAATGCTCTAAGGTGAATCAGGTACTTTTGTTGGGAGCTGGCGTGAGGCACTCCTCCTGTGGCAAAGGTCATGAGGAAGGAGGCTTGACATACACAAAGGTGGGGTTGAGCCTCAGGAGTCCCCCTGGAAATCCTCGAGCATCTACCCCCAAAACCAGAGTCTGCCTACTTTGCTACTTGTGCTCTCACCTACACCTCTGACTTTACGGGGTGCTGTCCCCCACTACCTCTCTCTGAAAAAAGAGTTAACTTAGAGCTCCAGTTAATAAAAATTCCTGGGCGTGACAGGAGTGTTTTAACTTACAAACTCCTCTGAAGGTTCTCTAGCCCACCTGACAGGCTTGTCCGGCCACATGTGCTTCTAAAAACAGGTTCTTTAGAGAAGTTAGGAAACTATTAGTGGGCTGATTAGAAATTGTATTGGTGAAGGGTTTTTCATTTGTTGAGCCAATGTTTGCTGCTAAGTCTCCACATCACCTACCCTTACACACATTAGTGAATATATAGAAGAAATAGGTACTAACCTTTGATATTAATCACGTTAGACCTTAGGCTAAGTAAGTTCTTTCTTTAATTAAAACCCACCCTCACCCTATAGGAATGTAAATTTATCTGGTGGAGTCTGTTTTAAGAAAAATCACCCCTGGAGAAATGTCCTGGATTGACCGCTGTCACAAGGAAAGGGTCATAAATTGTCAGCAGGCCCCCTGGCCAGAAGATGATGTAACACCCCTAAGACCTCTGTATACATTTGTAAGAAGCACCTGACTTTGATAAAAGTCAGGGCTGCTGACCCCGTGTGACTTTTGTATAACATCTCAGTGTATAAAAGTAGACCATGGAAAATAAAGAATTGGGATCAGTTCCTCGAAAGACTGGTCTCCCCATGTCGCTCTCTCTCTCAAATTCTGGCTGAGTGTCCATCTGGAACGTGGAACCCACCATGCTTACTAATTATGCCTGGGCTTCTAAGATTGGACCAGGGAGGCCTCAGTGTCTCCTCTCCTTTGGGAGAACGGAAAGACGCCTGCGGCCTACGTAAGTGGTGCAAACTTCTTGTCTTGAAGTTTTATTGGTCCCCCGCGTAAACCAAGCTGTTCAGCCTCTTTTCTCCACTGAATTTTCCTACGGAGCTATCCCCGTCCTATTATTCTTTATATCTCTAATTATAACTATTGTATCCTGATCCTCACCGACGCCGTCTACACCTTGAACTCCCTGGATCAGCTGGGGCTGGTCCCCAGCATACTTTGCCTTTTCTAGCTTCTAGAGGCTACCTGTATTCTTTGGGTCTTGACTCCACTACTCCATCTTCAAAGTCAGCAACACTAGACTGGGGCTTTCTTATATCACCCTCTCCCTGGACGGATCATCACATCTTTTTCTCTGATCCTGACTGCCCTTTTGCCTCCTTATTTATAAAGGCTGTTTTGGTTACATCAGCCCATCTGAATAATCTGGGATCATCTCCCTATCTAAGGTCAATTTATTAGCAACTTTAGTACTATTAGCAGCCTCAATTCTTTTTTTTCACACAGCATATTTATAGGTTCTGGACATGGACATATTGACAGGCCAATATTCTTCTTATTAACTCTCTTTGATCAACATAATCTTTTAACCTCTATAACTTTTTATAATATTGGTATAAAGTTATCAAACATACATTGCCTAGAATTCTTATAAGGTTTAAGAATATTTAATATTCCACAAAAATTCAACAGAACTGAATAAACAGGAAAAACATGTTTTTGTTCATTCTTCTCTGAGGGGATAATACTAACAATCAAGAAAAATGATATTAAATGCATTTTTTTTTCTGTGAGTTAAACATGGTACATGCCTATCTGAGCAGGAACAGAGCATATAGGCATTGGACTGTGCTCATTCTTGTTAAAGAAACTTTCATGTTCACCATGAAGCAGAAGATATTTTGTAGTGCTCATTGGAAGGAGGCAAACATTCCATAGATAATAATTGTTAAATACTGAGTACTTGGGGCTTCCCTGGTGGCTCAGATGGTAAAGCGTCTGCCTGCAATGAGGGAGACCCAGGTTCGATTCCTGGGTTGGGAAAATCCCCTGGAGAAGGAAATGGCAATCCACTACAGCACTCTTGCCTGGAAAATCCCATGGACAAAGGAGCCCGATAGGCTACAGTCCATGGGGTCCCAAAGAGTTGGACATGACTGAGCAACTTCACTTTCACTCACTGAGTACTTAAAGATGTAAGATCCTGGTGGTGGTTTAATTGCTAAGTCATGTGCATCTCTTGTACCCTGTAGACTATGGCCCACCAGACTTCTCTGTCCACAGCATTTCCCAGGCAAGAATACTTGAGAGTGTTGCCCTTTTCTCCTACAAGGGATCTTCCTGACCTGGGAATTGAATCCATAACTCCTGCATTGCAGGCAAAATGTTTACTGTTGGGCCACCAGGGAAGCCCTTATAGGACCCTGCTGCTGCTGCTGCTGCTAAGTCATTTCAGTCGTGTCTGACTCTGTGTGACCCCATAGACGGCAGCCCACAGTCTAAGGGATTCCCCAGGCAAGAACACTGGAGTGGGTTGCCTTTTCCTTCTCCAATGCATGAAAATGAAAAGTGAAAGTGAAGTCACTCAGTTGTGTCCGACTCTTTGTGACACCATGGACTGCAGCCTACCAGGCTCCTCAGTCCATGGGATTTTTCAAGCAAGAGTACTGGAGCAGGTTGCCAATTAGTTATTATTGAGCATCCTGAAACACAAAACTTATCAGTGTGAAAATAGTGGCATATCACTGGGTAATTGGCAAGCTTGGTTTTGAGATAATCCAACCTGGACTATAATATAAATTCTGATTCTTTCTAGTTACATAATTATATCTTCAATTTCACAGACTCTTTGCAAACTTAAAATGGGGTATAAAATGACAAAAACCTGTACACAGATGTTTATAGGAGCCTTATTTGTAACAGCCTAAAACTGAAAATAACAGACTGGTTCCACATACGAAAAGGAGTACATCAAAGCTGTATATTGTCACCCTGCTTATTTAACTTATATGCAGAGTACATCATGAGAAACCCTGGGCTGGAAGAAGCACAAGCTGAAATCAAGATTCCCGGGAGAAATATCAATAACCTCAGATAAGCAGATGACACCACCCTTATGGCAGAAAGTGAAGAGGAACTAAAAAGGCTCTTCATGAAAGTGAAAGTGGAGAGTGAAAAAGTTGGCTTAAAGCTCAACATTCAGAAAACGAAGATCATGGCATCCAGTCCCATCACTTCATGGGAAATAGGTGGGGAAACAGTGGAAATAGTGTCAGACTTTATATTTTGGGGCTCCAAAATCACTGCAGATGGTAACTGCAGCCATGAAATCAAAAGACGCTTACTCCTTGGAAGGAAAGTTATGACCAACCTAGATAGCATATTGAAAACCAGAGACATTACTTTGCCAACAAAGGTCCATCTAGTCAAGGCTATGGTTTTTCCAGTGATCATGTATGGATATGAGAGTTGGACTGTGAAGAAAGCTGAGCACCGGAGAATTGATGCTTTTGAACTGTGGTGTTGGAGAAGACTCTTGAGAGTCCCTTGGACTGCAAGGAGATCCAACCAGTCCATTGTGAAGGAGATCAGCCCTGAGATTTCTTTGGAAAGAATGATGCTAAAGCTGAAACTCCAGTACTTTGGCCACCTCATGCGAAGAGTTGACTCATTGGAAAAGACTCTGATGCTGGGAGGGATTGGGGGCAAGAGGAGAAGGGGACGACAGAGGATGAGATGGCTGGATGGCATCACTGACTCGATGGACATGAGTCTGAGTGAACTCCGGGAGTTGGTAATAGACAGGGAGACCTGGCGTGCTACGATTCATGGGGTCACAAAGATTCAGACACGACTGAGAGACTGAACTGAACTGAAATGAAAACTGAAAACAGCCCAAACATCTTCAGTGGGTGAACAGTTGAACACACTGATACATTCATACGGTGGAAAAGTACTGAACAATAAAGACAAAATATGGATGCATACTCCTTGAAAGGTAAGTTATGACCAACCTAGATAGCACATTCAAAAGCAGAGACATTACTTTGCCAACAAAGTCCATCTAGTCAAGGCTATGGTTTTTCCAGTGGTCATGTATGGATATGACAGTTGGACTGTGAAGAAATCTGAGCACAGGAGAATTGATGCTTTCGAACTGTGGTGTTGGAGAAGGCTCTTGAGAGTCCCTTGGACTGCAAGGATTTCCAGCCAGTCCATTCTAAAGGAGATCAGTCCTGGGTTTTCATTGGAAGTACTCATGCTAAAGCTGAAACTCCAATACTCTCTAAAACTTTGGCAAGGATTTGACTCATTGGAAAAGACCCTGATACTGGGAGAGATAGAGGGCAGGAAAAGAAGAGGATGACAGAGGATGAGATGGCTGGATGGCATCACCGACTTGATGGACATGAGTTTGGATGAACTTCTGGAGTTGGTGATGGACAGGGAGGCCTGGCGTGCTGCAATTCATGAGGTCACAAAGAGTCAGACATGACTGAGTGACTGAACTGACTGAACTGATGCACAGAGAGAGGTAATAGGAGAATGGGAACTCCTTAATCAGCAACTGACTAACTTGTGCTCAGGGAAAACAGTGATGTTAAAATAACTTTGATGTTCATACATATATTTTCAGTGAATTTCATTTTTATGTGGATTTCCCAAACTCTTTCATGATATTCTCTATAAAAATGTAATCCTGATAGATTGTCTAGTGTTTTTCATCAAGCTTTAACTACAGATTTTATTTGATGAACCTGGTAATGAATTAGGCTTAATACTTAAAAAAAAAAAAGTTTCATCAGCAATGTGATCTTTTCTTTCTTATTTTTATTTATTTATTTGTTTGTTTCCTCCATCTTCTGTGATTTACTGAGCAGGATTCTGCACTGTATCAAATACATCTTCTCAGATATTTCTGAGGATGATAAAAATTATGGATTTTACTGTCTGATATTTCTATTTTTTTAAACTCTTATTTTAACTTAATTGAAAAATAAGTATAAAATAGCTCACTAAAATTATTTACACACATAGATGATAAATAATCCAGACTTTCATGTAATTATCAATAGTTTTTCTTTATTTCTGTATTTCTTTGTCATTTTTCAAAAATGATCTGTTTTAAATCTTTTCAAATATATAGGCAGATATTTACAAATTCTATTCATAATTTGATTTCTTAATTGTTAAATCATTCACCAGTCTGGAAATGTTTTGAATTCTAATATTCAGGGAATATTATCAATGCGCTAAACTCTCTAAAATGAATTCATTTAATAACAAAAAATTACAAACACAGTATAAATCTTTAACATTGCAGTGATTTTGAATAAAGCATTCAGTCAGTTATAATATAACCAGATACATGTTCAATCTTTAGAGTTGATCTGAACTGAAACTAAATAATTTTAGACAGACAGTACCTAGAATTAAAATTCTTAAATTGTTCTCCCCACGTAGAATTAGAATGAATTAGAATTCTATAACATGAGGTGTATATTTCCAATACAAGTAATTATCATATTTTATTGTAATTAATATTTTATCATCAGTTTTTTCTTTCTTTTAACTAGGATGTAGTCTCCTTGAGGGTCAATTTTTTAAAAACCAATAGCTAGTTCAGTGTTACTCATTATTCTACAATAGCTCAATATATGATAACGTATAAGCTAATTTATCATTTTATACCATAATTACTATTGGAGACAATGAACATTTCAAGCTCAGAAGATCCACTGCTGCTGCTGCTGCTGCTGCTAAGTTGCTTCAGTCGTGTCTGATTCTGTGCGACCCTATAGTCGGCAGCCCACCAGGCTCCCCCGTCCCTGGGATTCTCCAGGCAAGAACACTGAAGTGGGTGGCCATTTCCTTCTACAATGCATGAAAGTGAAAAGTTAAAGTGAAGTCGCTTAGTCATGTCTGACTCCTTGCAACCCCATGAACTGCAGCCCACCAGGCTCCTCTGTCCATGGGATTTTCCAGACAAGAGTACTGGAGTGGGATGCCATTGCCTTCTCTGAGAATATCCACTAGAGTACCTATATTAAATTTTCTATCATTGGCCTTTTTTGAGTCCCATTTCACTCGCTTAATAGCTGTATCAGATTGCCCTCATAGTCTAAACAGCCTCATAAGTTAGACAAATTTTAAAGGAGAGGCTCAACTTCCTCACTGTGTTCAGCACCTAGACAGAACAGATGCCTGAAAAAGCATCTTCGTATTTCCTTTCACAAGGACTTAATTCCTCAATTTCCCAAGTATCTGCTAACTTCTCTCTCAGTGCTTAATAGCATATCATGTAACATTAGAAAATAAAGGAAAAGGGAAGTATGTAAAGCATGTTTCTGATCTTAAAAAGATTGTAATGTTATTGAGGTGACAGAATACACCAATACATGCGGGGAAGAGAAAAAAGTTGAGATGCAAAAGCTACCATACCATTGCTAAAATGTTTGAAAGTACTATGAGTCTGTATTAAAATTCAGAGAAAAAGTGGTTTGTGAATACTCCAAGGAGAAAATAGGATCAACAAGGTATCTTGAAGAAAAGTCTGAGTATGTTGAGAACATGTTTTATCTTTGATACCCTGGGAAGCAAAAGTATACCAGTAACTTACTCAAAAGAGCATTTCCCGGAGTATGAGGGGGGAAAGGACAAAAGAATTTGGACTCAAACAAAGGAGTAGGGACCTTGAATCTCTTAACCATTAGTGTGTAGGTAAAAGGTACATGCATATGTGTAATGGGAACAAGTGAAAGCCGCTCAGTCATTTCTGACTCTTTGTGAACCCATGGACTATACATTCCATGGAATCCTCCAGGCGAGAATACTGGAGTAGGTAGCCTTTCCCTTCTCCAGAAGATCTTCCCAGCCCAGGGATCGAACCCAGTATTCCACATTGCTGGCAGATTCTTTACCTGTTGAGCTACAAGGGAAGCCTAAGAATATCAGAGTGAGTAGCCTATCCCTTCTCCAGAGGATCTTCCTGACCCAGGGATCAAATCAGGGTCTCCTGCATTGCAGACGGATTCCTTACCAACTGAGCTATCAGGAAAACCTGGGAAAAAGAGGAGGTGACAAAAATTCCAAGGTGCTTCCTGCTCTGTGTACATGAGGAGGATGTAGGCTTCTGTAGCCTTGGGACCATTTTCGCTAAAGAAAACCACTGCTACTGTATATTTGAAGGCAAAGCACACTGAAGTCCAGGCACTGAAATATGGAAAAAGGGGCACTGAATCATCTTCATGGGGTGCAGTCATTATGTATTATGTGCATGTGTCAGGTAGGAGGGGGCTGCTGATAACTTACAAGAGAAACAGAAATGATAGCCCTCTAGGGGGAAAGAAGAGTCCTTCTTGAAGTATGACACCACTGACCTGCAGTCCTTTTCATCCAACTAGTCTTCCAGGGCAGAACTGAGATTCTATTTACAACGTTTTTGGAAAGTTATTCTTCAGCTTTGCCTTTAACATTTCCAGAAAGAAAGAGCTCAGTGTTTCCTGGGTTAGCCACTGTTAGCAAGAATCCCAGTCTCCTTTTGGTTTGTTCAAATTATAGGGCTCTTATTCATTCCCTTGTTCACAGGTCATAAGGGATTCCAATTACCAACTAGGATGCCTTCTCTTGAGGTTTTTTTTTTCCCCCCCTTTTTCTATTCAAGAGAGAAACTCCTATAGTTGTTCTTCTTTATGCTCTCCTGAAGTCAAGCCGCAGGCTGTTACAACCTCACTAGCTGGCATTTTATCACAGATAACTTAGTCTGCCAGTTAGATACTTAAGACAGCACAGTGTGCTTATTTTTAAGTGTCTTTCAGCTCATGAATTTCACATATAAACAAGACCATGACCTCAGGTAATTTCAGGTCAAACAATTTCATGACCTCATGATTATCTAGCCAGTTCTGCCCTCACTCCCAGGTAAATAGAAACATGTTCATTCATATCTAGAATCTTGCTGTCATGAACTTAACAAAACTGGGGAAATTAAATAGATTTCCCTATACTTTCAGAATCAACCTGGCAATGCAGGAAATGCAGGAGACATGAGTTTGATTCCTGGGTCAGGAAGATCCCCTGGTACAGGCAATGGCAGCGGCTACCTGCCAATATTCTTGCCTGGAAAATTCCATGGGCAGAGTAGTTGGGCTACAGTCCAAGGGGCTACAAAGAGTCAGACATGACTGAGGGACTGAACACCCACACTTTTCAGTGATTTTCTCCTGCCATGAGAGTTTCACTTTGTTGTTATAGGCAGGGCACAAGATCAAGAAATTAAAAGGAAAATTGAGAAATGTTGACTTCTTCAGGAAAAAAAATCGCATTTGACACATTTTAGTTTATATATTAGTTCATATATAAAGTTTCAAATGCTGAGTAATGTCATAAATTTTTATATATACCAATGACATTAGGTTTAATAATATTTAGATAAACTAACCTTGGAAAATATTTAATATTCTGTGAATTTTCAAATGTATATCGTATTTCCACTGAGGTTGCTTTTACTTTACTCCTAACTAAAAACATACTTATTCACATGTGGGTTATGTATACTCTTGTTTTTCATACTGAATTTCTGAGTTTTAAACTGAGTATTCACTGAGAAAGTGAATATAAGTTTTACCTCCTCCAAATTTTGACAACCTTAATCCTTGTCACAAACCCAGTGTCTGGATCCTGAACTCTTGTTTTAATTTTTCAGCGGGTGCCTAACAGTGTAGGAAACCGATGGTTGTCCCTGGAAACAGAACTGCTCATAACCATGAGAAAACAAAATCTATGTAGGGGGCTCCTCAAAGTTTTCCCGTAGAATGATGAATATTTACTAATCTAATAGCATAGTTTACTTTTTAAAAATGACTCATTTCCTCTTTTTCCTCTCAAACAGACCGTAATTCTAAGATGACAGATCAAAGTTGTCTTTATTATTATATATCATGCCTAGTGCCTGTCATATGTTAAATGCGCAGTAGGTATACAGCAAGTGAAAGAATTTTGTTCAAGATAGAAATGAGTTTTCTTATACAGTTATATATTTACAGTGACCTCTTCTACCTTTAAATTAGCTCATCCTCTAACATCCACTCAATGTATATATATGTTTGACAGTATCTGAACATTGTTGAATCAGTTTTATATTAGAGTTGCATGAAATATTCTAATTCATGTGCAGTCATTCCCTAAATTCTGCTATAAATGGTGTTGCTTGAATGAGTTTGTTTATATTTCTGTTCCCATAATTAGTAGTAATAGTAACCTGAGACTCTTTATACCTAAAGATTATCCATATTTTTTATTACTATATTCAAAGTAATCTCTTGGAAATAATTTGTAATGGCATGTTATATATGACTTAAGTCTGATTTGGCCCAAAAGCACATGAGTGGAATTTGGAATTAACTCAAAGAAAGAATCATGTAGTAAAACCCAATGAACCTTCCTTATTTCATTTTTGTTTCAGTGTTTAAAGATAATGTGAGTGTTAAAAGAATAATTTTAGGAATAATTTATGGGCTTGCAGTAAAGATTCTTAGATAGAAGGAAGGTAGCAAGGCTGCTAAGAGATTGTTCTATGTTCCAGAATTGGTCAAATCTGATTAAAATTGACATGTTGGCTTAGATGGAGAATAGGGTCTAGTCACATCAGATCAGATCAGATCAGTCACTCAGTCGTGTCCGACTCTTTGTGACCCCATGAACCGCAGCACGCCAGGCCTCCCTGTCCATCACCAACTCCCGGAGGTCACTCAGACTCACATCCATCGAGTCAGTGATGCCATCCAGCCATCTCATCCTCTGTCGTCCCCTTCTCCTCCTGCCCCCAATCCCTCCCAGCATCAGAGTCTTCTCCAATGAGTCAACTCTTCACATGAGGTGCCCAAAATACTGGAGTTTCAGCTTTAGCATCATTCCTTCTAAAGAAATCTCAGGGCTGATCTCCTTCAGAATGGACTGGTTGGATCTCCTTGCAGTCCAAGGGACTCTCAAGAGTCTTCTCCAACACCACAGTTCAAAAGCATCAATTCTTCGGCGCTCAGCCTTCTTCACAGTTGTTATGGAATATTTTGACAATACTGTATTTTACCTAAGGAGGGAAATTATGGCATCTTCATAATCTCTAGGATTTGGAAAAAGTTATGGGTATTACATTTAAGATTTAAATATTTCAGTAGTTTTCAGAATCTGTGATGGTTTTGCATTTGTGTTTTCATTTTTATAGGCTGATAAAATGGGAACTTAGAGTTCTTTGTCCTGTGCTATTTTCTAGCCCTAAAATATTTCTATGGAAATATGGATTCATATGTACTGAATGAATAAATATGTCAGCAAATCCTTTGAAGATGTAATGCAATATTTTATATTAATCTTTGTTTAGAACTTGGGTTGAAATTGTGTATCTAGCTCTGAATAGCTCAAGTATATAAAGTTTTTATTTGTTGCAAGGAAGTTCCAGGTAGAAACAATAGGAATGTTGATAATCTTCATCATATAATTATTAAAAGTATTCCCTGATTGATCAGACTTTTTCTACTTTAATGAAGCCCAGTGTACCATGCTTAACTCAGAACAATTTTGCAACGCATATGCATTTGATGAATGAATGTATATACCTTGTTGAGCTTTTCTTTAGATTTCATGAATGAGGTCAGCATCCACACATTATAAACAGTAATAGTCAATCTAAGGAGAGAGCCTTATGACTGCAATAATTGTAACATTGCAGTTTTTTTATATTTTACTTTCTTTCTGTACTAAGCCATTAAGTGGTGAAGTGCATTTGTATTTTTTAAACATTTCAAAAGCTGAATACTTCAAAAAATAGTAGGTAATCAGGAAGGAACAAAAAGCTTGAAGGAAAAAATATGCAGAGTTATCAAAAGAAAAGAGCAGACTGAGTATCTGATGACAGTAGAAAAGTGTTATATGTTTCCACTCTAGAACCTCAGTTGTGGAGTAAAAGTCTTTGGGCTGATAAGTGAATCTAAATTTTATATTGATTTTCATTTGTGTCCTTTTAATTTTGCAAATGTTATCTCTGAGCATATGTGTGCCGGATCCTTTGTTGGGCATAGTGGAGAATATATTGTAGCAGATTAAGAAAGAGAAGGATTAAGGGAAATAATACTCCTGTTAAATTTTTTTGAGAAATGTGGTATTATTCCATGAATATTTTAGCTTCTACATCACACATTATCTCATTAAAAAACCTAATAACTGTCCCAATACGTTATTGGAAGCTTTCACAAACAGCATGAGGGGCAGCAACAATAATAATAGCAGAGTTGCTTAAAGGAATTTTCTTGGCTATTTATTGAAATATAGTTTGTGTCATTATGGTATTGAAAATGTTTGACAGACTTGATGTACCAGTTACAGTTCTAAAAATAGGAGAGTGTACAAGAAACATGAGACCCTTAATTCAGTGATGGTAACAGGTGCAGCTTTAGTGAAATACATTAGCATGTTAAAATAAACAAGGCTAAACATAGTCAGATGGATAATGATCAACATCTTTATTTACTGAATTCTGTAGCAGAGACTAAAGATATCAGAGAAATGTACCTTTAAAGTGAGATGTGTAATCTCAGAAAAGCTATTTTAGCTTTTGCAGATTCTAAAACTTAGTTGCTTTTTTTTTTTCTTTTTCTGTCTGCACAGTTAAAGCATAAAGAGCTGGTAAAATTGTTTCTGTACTTCAACTAAATAGAATTTAGGAATTACTGAATAATTAATTATGCAAAGCCCCAATTTATCAGTATTGACCTGGAGAGCACAAAAAATCACAGATACAAAGTTCTCCTGTGGAGTTTCAATAAATAACCAGATGAAATCCCTTCCCCAAGTCCAATTTTATGTCTTCCAACCAGTTTTGATATGGGGAACATTAGAAAAATTTCCCTCAGAAGACTATGGTTTGAATATAGAATATGTCTCTGTTTGGAGAGCACTAAGTGTGTCATGGAGTGAGTGAGTGCTCTATTTTTTTTCTTGAAAGCTTCAGGAGAGAAGTGGAATGTTCCAGAAGATTATCATTAGCTGACAGTGATCTGGAGTGAAAGCCCTAGAAATAGGTTCATTTTGCAAGGTGAGGCTGATAGCTCCAGTGGATTGCCAAAGGCCCTATATGTGGAGTTTATATAGCCTGGAGAAAAAACAAGGGGACAGGAAACCTTGATAAGGAGGCAAAAATGGAAAGTTTTCTTTACCAAGTTATTTGCTTGGGTTAGGCAAAAGGAAATTGCACTTTGCAATGACAAAAAGGAATAACCTGCACTTCATATTCGGGGAAGGCAATGGCACCCCACTCCAGTACTCTTGCCTGGAAAATCCCATGGACGGAGGAGCCTGGTAGGCTCCAGTCCATGGGGTTGCTAAGAGTTGGAGATGACTGAGCGACTTCACTTTCACTTTTCACTTTCATGCATTGGAGAAGGAAATGGCAACCCACTCCAGTATTCTTGCCTGGAGAATCCCAGGGACAGTGGAGCCTGGTGGGCTGCTGTCTATGGGATCGCACAGAGTTGGACACGACTGAAGCGACTTAGCAGCAGCAGCAGCAGCACTTCATATTTTCAGAAGACATTATCCTTACAGTTCTTTCATTTAGTACCTTGGTAGGAATGAATTCCTACCAAAAATTTTTTGATTTAGGGGGTAAAGAAAGCATGTACTCTGAGATGTACAGTGTGTCATGGGCTTATGACACCACCATCTCCAAAGCAGAAACTGAGCACATGCTATGTAATTCTCAGTGATCAAAATATTTTGCTTACATAAGAGCCAACTTATTATTAACATAATAGAATAAAATGAAAAGAGGATGTGCTGAGACCTGTAAATTCCCTTTACCCTTGTTGATGCTTAGCAAAAACTCAATATGCAGTAACTCAACATGTTATGAATCACAGAAGTGTCTTCGGTTCCTTTTATTGTTACGACATGGATGATTTTTTTTAATGGGTGATTTTCTCCTTAACTGTATAAACCCACAATCACAGACACAAGGGATACCATTAAGCTTACATTATTTGAATTTGGTGCAGATACCATTAGGCAATGGAAAAGAATAGATATTTCCAGGAAAGTAGAAATATTTATCTGTTTTTATCCAACATTTTTACTATCCTCTTTCAATTTCATCAGGAGGCTTTTTAGCTCCTCTTCACTTTCTGCCACAAGGGTGGTGTCATCTGCATATCTGAGGTTATTGATATTTCTCCTGGCAATCTTGATTCCAGCTTGTGCTTCTTCCAGCCCAGCATTTCTCATGATGTACTCTGCATATAAGTTAAATAAGCAGGGTGACAATATACAGCCTTGATGTACACCTTTTCCTATTTGGAATCAGTCTGTTGTTCCATGTGTAGTTCTAACTGTTGCTTCCTGACCTGCATATAGGTTTCTCAAGAGGCAGGTCAGGTGCTCTCGTATTCCCATCTCGCTCAGAATTTTCCACAGTTTATTGTGAAAGAGGAGAGTAAAAAAGTTGGCTTAAACCTCAACATTCAGAAAACAAAGATCATGGCATCTGGTCCCATCACTTCATGGGAAATAGATGGGGAAACAATGGAAACAGTGTCAGACATTATTTTTTTGGGCTCCAAAATCACTGCAGATGGTGACTGCAGCCATGAAATTAAAAGATGCTTATACCTTGTAAGAAAAGTTATGACCAACCTAGATAGCATATTGAAAAGCAGAGACCTTACTTTGCCAACAAAGGTCCATCTAGTCAAGGCTATGGTTTTTCCAGTGGTCATATATGGATGTGAGAGTTGGACTGTGAATAAAGTTGAGTGCCGAAGAATTGATGCTTTTGAACTGTGGTGTTAGAGAAGACTCTTGAGAAGAGATGGCAGAAATACACAGAAGAACTATATAAAAAAAGATCTTCACAGCCCAGATAATCATGATGGTGTGATCACTCACCTAGAGCCCGATATCCTGGAATGTGAAGTTAATTGGACCTTAGGAAGCATCACTACAAACAAAGCTAGTGGAGGTGATGGAATTCAACTTGAGCTGTTTCAAATCCTAAAAGATGATGCTTTGAAAGTGCTGCACTCAATATGCCAGCAAATTTGGAATACTCAGCAGTGACCAGGACTGGAAATGATCAGTTTTCATTCCAATCCCAAAGAAAGGCAATGCCAAAGAATATTCAAACTACCTCACAATTGCACTCATCTCATAAGCTAGCAAGTAATGCTCAAAATTCTTCAAATCAGGCTTCAACAGTATGTGAAATTCCAAATGTTCAAGCTGGATTTAGAAAAGGCAGAGGAACCAGAGATCACATTGCCAACTTCCACAGGATCATCAAAAAAGCAAGAGAGTTCCAAAAAAACATCTACTTCTGCTTTATTGACTATGCCACAGCCTTTGACTGTGTGGATTGCAATAAACTGAAAAAATTCTTAATGAGATGGTAATACCAGACCACCTGACCTGCCTCTTGAGAAATCTGTATGCAGGTCACGAAGCAAGAGTTAGAACTGAACATGGAACAACAGACTGGTTCCAAATAGAAACAAAAGTACGTCAAGGCTGGAATCAAGATTGCCAGGAGAAATATCTATAACCTCAAATATGCAAATAATACCACCTTTATTGCAGAAGGTGAAGAGGAACTACATAGCCTCTTGAGGAAAGTCAAAGAGGAGGATGAAAAATTTGGCTTAAAATTCAACATTCAGAAAACTAAGATCATGGTATCTGGTCCCATCACTTCATGGCAAATAGATGGGGAAACAGTGGAAATAGTGAGAGACTTTATTTTGGGGAGTCTCCAAAATCACTGCAGATGGTGACAGTAGCCATGAAATTAAAAGACGCTTGCTCCTTGGAAGAATAGCTATGACAGACCTAGACAGCTTATTAAGAAGCAGAAACATTACTTTGCTAGCAAAGTTCTGTCTTGTCAAGGCTATGGTTTTTCCAGTAGTCACATATGAATGTGAGAGTTGGATTATAAAGACAGCTGAATGCCAAAGATTTGATGCTTTTGGACTATGATGTTGGAGAAGACTCTTGAGAGTCCCTTGAACAGCAAGAAAATCCAACCTGTCCAAGCTGAAGGAAATCAGTCCTGAATATTCATTGGAAGGACTGATGTTGAAACTGAAACTCCAATACTTTGGCCACCTGATGAGAAGAACTGACTCATTTGAAAAGACCCGGATGCTTGGAAGGATTGAAGGCTGGAGAAGGGGATGACAGAGGATGAGATGGTTGGATGGCATCGCTGACTCAAAGGACACGAGTTTGAGTAAACTCTGGGAGTTGGTGGTGAACTGGGAGGCCTGTCGTGCTGCACTCCATGGAGTTGCAAAGAGTTGGACACGACTGAGCAACTGAACTGAACTGAACAGAATTTTTATTGAAAAAGCTCTTATTTAGAAGAACCATCACCCTATTTTGAGAATAGAGAAGGATGTTTTAAAAGTACAATATATAAAGTATTCCATTACTTAAGAGAGCATTTCAGAAGAGATATTTTCTTCAGTGATCCAAGATTCATTTTTTTTTTTCTTGCCCTCAACTCAGAAGAAATACACCACATAGAAATTTGGGACACTTAATGAAGCAATATATATTTAATTACATATAATAACTAATCTTTGGACTGTGATCAGTTGTTTTCACTTTGTGTTCCCAGTACTTTAACCACTTTGATTATACACCTCTTTTACCTGCCTTTATCATTGTTAAAACATACCTCATAAATAATAAACTTATTTTCTAGTTCTGTGCTGTTATTCATTAAAACTCTATTGGCCTGGGTAGTACAAATATAATGGGCAGAATTTATCATGCTTTAGTTAAAACAGCAACTGCAAGAAAATAGGAAGTTATATAAAATTACTTAGAGTTACACACAACAGTTCATCTCAAATTTGTGTAACTGTCACTCGGGTTTTATAAAAATTGTCTCTGTTTGTTTCATTTTAATTAGTTATATTCTATCAAGTGATGCTTTCTCATGGGCTGACAAATATGTGAATGTGAAGTGGTTTCGAGAACATTAAATTATTTCTTTAGTTAGCCTTCTCAAGTGCTCTACCTGTCATAAAATTAAGCTTCCCTGAAATTTAACCCATATGATGCCTGTATAGATTAGACTGGTTTTCAAATTTTATGAGCCAGATTATGTATAATTCAATCATTAAGACAATACTTTCCCTAGGAATCAGTGTACCCCAGTTCATTATTTAAAACACTGTCTTTCTTTGCATATTTTTGTGAAGTGTAACTTAAAAGATCTTTGTTAAGAAATATATCTAATTACAGCAAGTTATCATATTTTTCTTCATTAATGTCTTACCTGATATATTTTTCGAATAACTCAGAGATGTAATTAAGAAGTGAGTGGAAACATCAACTCAGTGGCAGCTGGTTTAACTTAAATATAATTTGGTGCACCAGGGAGATGTATTTTCTAGAATTAATAAAACAAATGCCAAACAGTATAGATGCTTTAACATTTTCTTGTATTAGCTACTTGTAATTCAGAAAAATGATTGCATTGTCCTAATGAAATGAAATAAAAAGACAACAATAAGCTATATTGAAATTGGTTATTCTAAAATTTCAGTTATATGATAAGTATTATGTATTTTATTAAAGATACATGTGCCTGGATATTAAGATTTTTAATGCCTGGGGTATGGCTTGGCCTTCTGAATCTTAATGTATTATGTAATAAACAAAAGGTATAAAATGTAATACAGTTACAAGGAGTGTATTGAGGTTGGCCAAAAAGTGTTTTTTGGTTTTTCTCTTAACATCTTATAGAAAAACCTGAACAACCTTTTTGGCCAGCTCAATATGTATCATCCCAATGTAATGAAGAAAACTTTATTATATATTGAAATCATGTGTATAAAATCCTCGTGTGGCATTTCTAGTTTATTCCTCTGGAGTAAATCAGCTCTTCAATCCATGAAAGTAAGAATAGTAGTAAAATATTAAATGTCTTCTGGAGATAAATTATATTAGACCGAAAGGAAATAGAACAAAGTTATAACTTTATGATGGCAGAATCTGCAGCAGTTTGACCATAAGCAGAGAAACCAAAAACCTACATACCTACAGTTTAATCTCTCCACTCTGATCCAGGCATATACTTGTTCTTTTGGATTAACAATGTAAATAACTCTCAGAAGGCAAGTATCTTAAGAAAAGATTGAGTCATTTACGTTTTTTTACTCAACTTTCCTTGCTATATTTTAAAATTGATGGAACTAACTAAAATTAAAGAACTAACTTACTTTTTTGATGGAACTAACTAAAATTAAAGAACTAACTAAAGAGAAAGTTCTGAGTTAGATAAAAGAGAGGGAACTTCTGTTATCCATAGGATGGTAACAAAATCTATGTCCAGAAGAGCCTGGCAGACTATAGTCCATAGAGGTACATAGAGTCAGACACAACTGAAGCAACATAGCACAACACAGCACGGCACAGAGAGAGGGAGAAAGAGGAATATTGAGAAAGACTAGGGAGAAACACTGGGTTAATGTTCAGCATGCTGACATTTTAACATGAAAATGATTATTTTGGTCTGTATAAATAGGGCAGGATAGTCTACATATAAGCCATTACAAAGATGCCCCACACCTGGGCGAGTGTCGTTTGATAATGACTTGGGAGAGTTGGACCATAAAGAAGGCTGAGCGCTAAAGAATTGATGCTTTCAAACTGTGGTACTGGAGAAGACTCTTGAGAGTCCCTTGGATAGTAAGGAGATCAAACCAGTCAATCCTAAAGGAAATCAACCCTGAATATTCATTGGAAGGACTTATGTTTAAGCTGAAGCTCCAATACTTTGGCCACCTGATGCGAAGAGCTGACTTACTGGAAAAGACCCTGATGTTGGAAAGGACTGAGGGTGGGAGGAAAAAGGATGAGATGAGATGGTTGGATGGCATCACTGACTCACTGGGCATAAGTCTGAGCAAACTCCTAGAGATAGTGAAGGAAAGGGAAGCCTGGTTAGCTGTGGTCCATGGGGTCGCAAACAATCAGACATGACTGAGCGACTGAACAACAGTGGATTGAGAGACCAAATCTGATGCTTTGAAACCATTGACCTTCTATTTATTTTAAGACTTAACAAATTTTTATAAAATTTTATTTACCTTCTAGACAAAGAATGCTGCAAACCACTGTGCACATTTACATTTTACACATTTACAATTTACACATTTACACTGCATTCTCTAAATGTTAACTGTTAATAGGATTTGCTCCAAAATATTTTACTAAAATCTTCAGACCCTCATAATGTTACACAGACTTGAGTAATCCAGTACCATTCCAGGGCAGTGATGCTAGTAGTAATTAATTCCTGATCACATCTCTCAAAGTCATTGTATTTAAGGTTTGAATTTTGATTAGAAGAGGTTCAAGTTTTTAATATCAGTGATCTGTTTGAAACTACATTTGTTTATCTTTATTCATATTCTCCTGTAGTTAACAAACTATAAGGCATTTTGAAAATGACTCATTTTTTCCAGTGATACAGTAGCAGTGGATAGTTGGTCATAAATGCCATGCATTCACTTCTCCTTTTTGATTCTTGTAATAGAGCTTGTGAATACCAACAGAAAACCTACGTACACGTGAATGATAGAAAGGGTGAGTCCTATGCAAATGCACTCAGGCATTCATGAATGTAATGGTTATTAGAATATTCATTTAGCCCCAAATGCTTCATTTTTAGTACAAAAGAATACAAGTCCATAAAATTGAGTTACTACAGGAACTGATAATCAATAACAACAGATAAGACACATCTCCTACCAACAGTACAAATGAGGAACAAAGAAGTCTCTCAAACATTACATATTCCCAAGAATAACATATGAATGTTAAAACATACAAAAAACTTTACTATGTTTAGATATTCATATAATCTGAATTTTCAAAGACAGGCAACATCATTCAATTTATTTGATCTTTGATTTTGAGTACTATAAGATAAGGAAATACTTAAAATTTTATAGGAAAAAGGTGACAGGCAATAATATTTTATAAGTAAATAACTGTATAATTCCAGGAAGGTAACACAAGGATTTTTGAAAAATATCTGTGGTTTATGTTTTTTTTTTTTCAATCTCTGAAATAGGATCAAAGTAGGCATTAAGCAAAAAAAAACTCCATTCCCAGAGTTCTCCAACATGATTTTAAACTTATTTGATACATCAACATGATAAATTTATATTAAAAATAAATAAACTTATTTTAAAAATAACATTGATTTTACTACATACAGGAAATACCTATATTTTAAAGAGTCATAGTGTTGACACACTGCAGTTGTTGATATCTCAAAACTATAAGCCATATTTCTCATCTCTAAATATCTTGCCTATATCAAATGTAGAGAATGTGTCAGTTTGACTTTTAGATTCTGAAAATGGTCTACAAAATGACAAACTAATGTGATCAGCAGAGTATTGGAATTTCACTTAAACAAATATACAGTTTTGTAAGATTAATCATGTTACGTAAGTGGAGATTAATAATAGAGTATGTAGCCTTAATATTAAATCAAATACATTTTTATGAAATATA
The DNA here is from genome assembly GCA_935064755.1 of Tragelaphus eurycerus. Taxonomy (NCBI): domain Eukaryota; kingdom Metazoa; phylum Chordata; class Mammalia; order Artiodactyla; family Bovidae; genus Tragelaphus; species Tragelaphus eurycerus. Next base: position 12,604,672 of record CAKXYN010000061.1, read on the forward strand.
TTTTCCGTGTTTTGCTGCAGATATACCCATGTATGCATAGATGTATATACAGTGTAAATATAGACACACTTGTCTGATTCTCGTTACTTAGTCAGTATCCAAGCCAGTAATGCTAACAAAGGAGAGGGGTTGTCATTTAGGAGCTTCCTATTTCCGCGCACTAGGAGCTCCTCGCTTACCCGGCCCCCCGCCCCCCGCCCCCCCCCGCCCCCGCGGCGCACTAGGAGCGCCTCGCTTCCCCCCCGCACCCCCCCGCACCCCCCCCCCCCCGCGGCGCACTAGGAGCACCTCGCCTTCCTATGACCAGCGCACTAGGAGAGCCCCGCCAGCTGCACGGCGCACTAGGAGCTCGGCCGAGAGGAGCTACCCCACGACCGAGGTCAGGAAGGGCAGCGGTGAGGAGATACCCCTCCTCCAAGGTCAGGAAGGGCGACGGTGAGGAGAGACCCCTCGTTCAAGGTAAGGTGCCATGGCTGTGCTTTGCTGGAGCAGCTGGGAAGAATACCCCACGCCCAAGGTAAGAGAAAACCAAGTAAGACGGTAGGTCTTGCAAGAGGGCATCAGAGGGCAAATACACTGAAACCATACTCACAGAAAACTAGTCAATCTAATCACACCAGGACCACAGCCTTGTCTAACTCAATGAAATTAAGCCATGCCCTTGGGGCAACGCAGGATGGGCGGGTCATGGTGGAGAGATCTGACAGGGTGTGGTCCGCTGGAGAAGGGAATGGCAAACCACTTCAGTATTCTTGCCTTGAGAACCCCATGAACAGTATGAAAAGGCAAAATGATAGGATACTGAAAGAGAAACTCCCCAGGTCAGTAGGGGCCCAATATGCTACTGGAGATCAGTGGAGAAATAACTCCAGAGAGAATGAAGGAATGGAGCCAAAGCAAAAAGAATACCCAGCTGTGGATGTGTCTGGTGATAGAAGCAAAGTCCGATGCTATAAAGAGCAATATTGTATAGAAACCTGGAATGTCAGGTCCATGAATCAAGGCAAATTGGAGGTGGTCAAACAAGAGATGGCAAAGGTGAATGTCGACATTCTAGGAATTAGCGAACTAAAATGGACTGGAATGGGTGAATTTAACTCAGAGGACCATTATATCTACTACTGCGGGCAGGAATCCCTCAGAAGAAATGGAGTGGCCATCATGGTCAACAAGAGTCCGAAATGCAGTACTTGGAGGCTATCTCAAAAACAACAGAATGATCTCTGTTCGTTTCCAAGGCAAACCATTCAATGTCATAGTAATCCAAGTCTATGCACCAACCAGTAATGCCGAAGAAGCTAAAGTTGAATGGCTCTATGAAGACCTACAACACCTTTTAGAACTAACACCCAAAAAAGATGTCCTTTTCATTATAGGGGATTGGAATGCAAAAGTAGGAAGTCAAGAAACACCTGGAGTAACAGGCAAATTTGGCCTTGGAATACGAAATGAAGCAGGGCAAAGACTAATAGAGTTTTGCCAAGAAAATGCACTGGTCATAGCAAAGCATTCTCTTTCAACACAAGAGAAGACTCTATACATGGACATCACCAGATGGTCAATATCAAAATCAGATCGATTATATTCTTTGCAGCCAAAGATGGAGAAGCTCTATATAGTCAGCAAAAACAAGACCAGGAGCTGACTGTGGCTCAGACCATGAACTCCTTAATGTAAAATTCAGACTTAAATTGAAGAAAGTAGGGAAAACCACTAGACCATTCAGGTATGACCTAAATCAAATCCCTTATGATTATACAGTGGAAGTGAGAAATAGATTTAAGGGCCTAGATCTGATAGATAGAATGCCTGATGAACTATGGAATGAGGTTCGTGACATTGTACAGGAGACAGGGATCAAGACCATCCCCATGGAAAAGAAATGTAAAAAGCAAAATGGCTGTCTGGGGAGGCCTTACAAATAGCTGTGAAAAGAAGAGAAGCGAAAAGCAAAGGAGAAAAAGAAAGATATAAACATCTGAATGCAGAGTTCCAAAGAATAGCAAGAAGAGATAAGAAAGCCTTCTTCAGCGATCAATGCAAAGAAATAGAGGAAAACAACAGAATGGGAAAGACTAGGGATCTCTTCAAGAAAATCAGAGATACCAAAGGAACATTTCATGCAAAGATGGGCTCGATAAAGGACAGAAATGGTATGGACCTAACAGAAGCAGAAGATTTTAAAAAGAGGTGGAAAGAATACACAGAAGAACTGTACAAAAAAGATCTTCTCAACCCAGATAATCATGATGGTGTGATCACTGACCTAGAGCCAGACATCCTGGAATGTGAAGTCAAGTGGGCCTTAGAAAACATCACTACTAACAAAGCTAGTGGAGATGATGGAATTCCAGTGGAGCTATTCCAAATCCTGAAAGATAATGCTGTGAAAGTGCTGCACTCAATATGCCAGCAAATTTGGAAAACTCAGCAGTGGCCACAAGATTGGAAAAGGTCAGTTTTCATCCCAATCCCAAAGAAAGGCAATGCCAAAGAATGCTCCAACTACCGCACAATTGCACTCATCTCACACGCTAGTAAAGTAATGCTCAAAATTCTCCAAGCCAGGCTTCAGCAATATGTGAACCGTGAACTTCCTGATGTGCAAGCTGGTTTTAGAAAAGGCAGAGGAACCAGAGATCAAATTGCCAACATCCGCTGGATCATGGAAAAAGCAAGAGAGTTCCAGAAAAACATCTATTTCTGCTTTATTGACTATGCCAAAGCCTTTGACTGTGTAGATCACAATAAACTGTGGAAAATTCTGAAAGAGATGGGAATACCAGACCACCTGATCTGCCTCTTGAGAAATCTGTATGCAGGACAGGAAGCAACAGTTAGAACTGGTCATGGAACAACAGACTGGTTCCAAATAGGAAAAGGAGTACGTCAAGGCTATATATTGTCACCATGTTTATTTAACTTATATGCAGAGTACATCATGAGAAATGCTGGACTGGAAGAAACAGAAGTTGGAATCAAGATTGCTGGGAGAAATATCAATAACCTCAGATATGCAGATGACACCACCCTTATGGCAGAAAGTGAAGAGGAACTAAGAAGCCTCTTGATGAAAGTGAAAGTGGAGAGTGAAAAGGTTGGCTTAAAGCTCAACATTCAGAAAACAAAGATCATGGCATCTGGTCCCATCACTACATGGGGAATAGATGGAGAAACAGTGGAAACAGTGTCAGACTTTATTTTTCTGGGCTCCAAAATCACTGCAGATGGTGACTGCAGCCATGAAATTAAAAGACGCTTACTCCTTGGAAGGAAAGTTATGACCAACCTAGATAGCATATTCAAAAGCAGAGACATTACTTTGCCAACAAAGTTTCGCCTAGTCAAGGCTATGGTCTTTCCTGTGGTCATGTATGGATGTGAGACCTGGACTGTGAAGAAGGCTGAGCACCAAAGAATTGATGCTTTTGAACTGTGGTGTTGGAGAAGACTCTTGAGAGTCCCTTGGAGTGCAAGGAGATCCAACCAGTCCATTCTGCAGGAGATCAGCCCTGGGATTTCTTTGGAAGGAATGATGCTAAAGCTGAAACTCCAGTATTTTGGCCACCTCATGCGAAGAGTTGACTCACTGGAGAAGACTCTGATTCTGGGAGGGATTGGGGGCAGGAGGAGAAGGGGACGACAGAGGATGAGATGGCTGGATGGCATCACTGACTCGATGGATGTGAGTCTGAATGACCTCCGGGAGTTGGTGATTAACAGGGAGGCCTGGCGTGCTGCAGTTCATGGGGTCACAAAGAGTCAAACACGACTGAGCGACTGATCTGATCTGATCTGATTGTGATATCTAAGACTGTGTGAAGTTTTAGAATTTCTAACACTGAAATTAGATGAAATTTCTAGAAGGAAAGTAGGTTGAACAATTCTTTATTCAAAAATTACTTGATATTTAAAATTGAAAGAATCATCTGAATGTTGACATCATGAGTTTTTTTTTTTTTTTTATTATTCACTAGAACATTCTCAGCCTTCATCACATTTTGTGACACATAGAATGTGCCTATTAAATACTTACAGAATGAATCATTCATTGGCAATTTTGACAAAATCTTATTTTTATATTAGTAGAGATAGAAGATTACAAAAAAATTTCCCAGTATGCTTGAACTGTTGCTTCAAATTACTCCCCAAATAACAAAAGTTCTGTTATGTCAAACCTCATTAATCCAAAAACAAATGTATATTAAATACCTATTATGTGCCAGTCACTGTATTAGGTTATTATGCATGTTATATATGCTTTATATTGTTCCCATACAATAAGCAAAGTATGCTTCTTGTATATGGAGCCAATAAGACATACACATATATAGAAATATCAGTAAAATATAGCTCATATATGAATAAGTCCTCATAATTGAAGGCTCATCCTTCATAAACGTTCTTATAGAAATGTAGAAATTTTCAAATTTCATTCTTTGTTCACACTCTTATTTGCATCTAAAGATGAATACATTTCAATTTGTTGACAAACTGTTATAATTTGTTATTCATATGCAATGGAAATATTAGTGTTTTTTTATCTTGAACTGAGGAAGTCATATCTGTTTTCATAGATCAGTCAGACATGACGGTGTCTTCTAAGAGCATCCCTTTAAAGTCTCTGCATCATGTTATCACTCCCTAGTTCATGTTGTAGTGAGTTATGGCTCTCTCTTTATCACAAAAGACTGCCATCTACTACTTTAGCAGGAGAGGTTTTACAGTTTTATATTTACTACTAATAAATTATTAGCACAAAAATGTTATATAATAGTCTATAATAAAGTAGATATGGAGCTTTCTAAAAGTAAAATCATATCCATTCTGATAATACAGGTTGTTGTTTCTGCTACTGAACTTGTAAGAGTAATGCAGAAAAATTAAGAATAAACCACCTGATGTTATTTTTATCAAGTATACTTACAACTTACGCTGCTACTGCTAGGTCACTTCAGTCCTGTCCGACTCTGTGCAACCCCATAGATGGCAGCCCACCAGACTTGCCCATCCCTGGGATTCTCCAGGCAAGAACACTGGAGTAGGTTGCCATTTCCTTCTCCAATGCATGAAAGTGAAAAGTCAAAGTGAAGTTGCTCAGTCACATCCGATTCTTAGCGACTCCATGGACTGCAGCCTACCAGGCTCCTCCATCCATAGGATTTTCCAGGCAAGAGTACTAGAGTGGGGTGCCATTGCCTTCTCCATACCACTTATGAGTGTACCTCAAAATCCATGGCAGCCCAGATTTCCATAAAAGCCCTAGGTGACAGAAGGATTTATTGGCAAGCTGTACAGCTAGCATAGCTGGAATTTTTGAATAACCTATAGGCTGTAGAATCATCAGCTCCCTAGTTTGCAAATTCAAACAATTCAGGTCAACAAGGTTGCTATACATGAGCAAAATGAGCTTGTGTACGTAGATTGTAATCTTGCAACATTAAGGACTTTATATAATAAATTGTCTCTTGGCAGAGATTAGTTTATAGTTAGATTAAAAAAAAAAACTCAGATATTTGAAAATAATACCTCATACACAAATCATGTCTAAAAGCAGAAATACTCTATGATTACAGGTGGTCATACCAAAATAATCAGAAAACATCACTTATGCTTGCACAAGCAAATAAGTAATATTACAAATACAAGTACCTACAATAGAATATTTAAGCCAAGAAACCTAAGTTAGGTTGTCTGGAAAGAGATCTTTTAATCCCTAAAACAAACAAAAACAAAGGTTTACTTTGTAATTTTTCTTTTGCAATTTATATTTCTTTTTTCTGCTTTCCATCAGGATTACAGGATTCAGCAAAATATTTACAGTAGCTAGGACATGGAAGCAACCTAGATGTCCATTGACAGATGATAAATCAATTGTGGTACTTATACACCATGGATTATTACTTACCAATAAAAAGGAATATATTTGAATCAGTTCTAATGAGGTGGATCAACCTAAAGTCTATTGTACAAAGTGAAGTGAGTCAGAAAGAGAAAGACAAATATTATATATTATATATATGGAATTTAGAAAGATGGAACTGATTAACCTATCTACAGGGCAGCAGTGGAGATGCAGGCATAGAGAACAGAATTGTAGATACAGTGGTGGAGAGAGAAGTGGGATGATTTGAGAGAGTAGCATTGAAACATATACCTTAACATATATCAAGTAGATAGCCAGTGGGAATTTGCTGTGTGACACAGGGAACTCAAAGCCAGTGCTCTGTTACAGCCTAGAGGGGTGGCATGGGGAAGAAGGCAGGAGGAAGATTTGAGAGGGAGGGGACAGATCTATGCCTATGGCTGAATCCCATTGACTTTTAGCAGAAACCATCTCAATATTGTAATTTTCCTCCAATTAAGATAATAATTAAAAATCCTGTAATACTGACCATTTAACATTTTATAATTGTGGTTTAGGAAATTTTTACTCCTTACTTTCCTGTGGCTCAGACGGTAAAGTGTCTGCCTATCATGCAGGAGACCCAGGTTCAATCCCTGGGTTGGGAAGATCTCCTGGAGAAGGAAATGGCAACCCTCTCCAGTATTCTTGCCTGGAAAATCCCATGGATGGAGGAGCCTGGTAGGGCTACAGTCCATGGGGTTGCAAAGAGTTGGACACAACTGAGCGACTTCACTTTCCTTTTTTCTTTCCTTTCAAAAGGACCATTATTAGGTGTGGAAACTTGAAATTGGCCCAATGGGAGGAAGGCACTTTGGAAGTACATAGAAAGGTCTATACACATGGAAATTTTGCAGTTCAGTTGATCAGACATGTGTTGAGCATGTACTGTGGGGAAAGGACTGTGCTTGGTATGTCCTGTAAAGATATAGAAATGGATCAAATACCCTTGCTCTTCAGAAACTCCAAGCACAGTTGGAGAGTTTGGCTAGTAAATATGGTAAAAAAAAATATGTATATGTGTGTGTGTGTGTATGTGTACAAAATACAAAAGTCTGATTCTTTAAGGAGATGAAAGAGATTAGTTTAAGCTTAGAAAACTATATTTGAGTGAATGAGTTTGAATTATGATTCAAATGTTAGTAAAGCATTTATAAGTTGTATTTCCTAGGTTTTAGAATTGTAGATGAAATGTGGAGCAGGGAGAATAAAAGGGAGCTGTAAGAGTAGTAAGTTGATCAGTGTGCCTAAGAGGTAAGAGAGGGGCAGGGTAGTGTGACATAATCTCAGAAAGATAGCTCCTTATGGAATATTGTGATATTTGTGTACTCTACTACTGGCTACAAGAATACTACAAGGAGTCATAGAAGCATACAAATCAGGTGTGGTGGTTATTAATATGTGGAATATACTCACATAATCACTTTCTGTTTATCTCTTGGGGTTTCTAGCTTCTGTAGACACCTTGTCATTTCAAATGAGAATTGTGAGGAAATTGTCTCTCTGGGTGGTCTTGAAGACTGAGAATAAGAGAGTTCTTCAGTTTGTTCCTTATGCTCACAAAGAAACAAAATTCAAGGGTTTAACGTGGTTTGTCCTTTCACAGCTAGAGATTATGACCTTTTGTCTTACAAAATATATGGCAAAAAAAATAGCGAGTGTAGATCCTTTTCTGTTTTCAAGATATGGATTATATTTCTGTAGTATGAAATACATTCAGTAGAAGAATGTTAGTTTGTTTTTGTCTGTAGAGAAAATATATAATAAAAATAACATACAAAAAGGTTGAGAAAATATGTCCATGTTAATGAGAAAATTGAAAGTGAAAGTGAAAAAGGAGAGTGAAAAAGTTAGCTTAAAGCTGAACATTCAGAAAACTAAGATCATGGCATCCGGTCCCATCACTTCATGGCAAATAGATGGGGAAACAACGGAAACAGTGGCTGACTTTATTTTTCTGAGTTCCAAAATCACTGCAGATGGTGATTGCAGCAATGAAATTAAAAGATGCTTACTCCTTGGAAGGAAAGTTATGACCAACATAGACAACATATTAAAAAGCAGAGACATTACTTAAAGGTCCATCTAGTAAAGGGTGTGATTTTTCCAGTAGTCATATATGGACGTGAGAGTTGGACTATAAAGAAAGCTGAGCACTGAAGAATTGATGCTTTTGAACTGTGGTATTCAAAAGCATGTGGAGAAGACTCTTGAGAGTCCCTTAGACTGCAAGGAGATCCAACCAGTCCCTCCTAAAGGAGATCAGTCCTGGGTGTTCATTGGAAGGACTGACGTTGAAGCTGAAACTCCAATACTTTGGCCACCTGATACGGAGAGCTGACTCATTTGAAAAGACCCTGATGCTGGGTAAGATTGAGGGCAGGAGGAGAAGGGGACGACAGAGGATGAGATGGTTGGATGGCATCACTATCTCAATGGACATGGGTTTGGGTGGACTCCGGGAGTTGGTGATGGACAGGGAGGCCTGGCATGCTGCAGTTCATGGGGTCGCAAAGAGTCGGACATGACTGAGCGACTGAACTGAACTGCACTGAACGAGAAAATTATGTTAAAGTTTTTTCATAGATAATATGATATTCATATGAATCGCTGCTACTTCTCTCTGTTGTCTTTTTGTTGTTTTCTTCTCTTTTACTTTTCCTGATTCTCTCAAAATTGTTTTTTCTCTTTTACTTGGCTCTGATTCTCTCAAAATTAGCTTTTACATGTAACTTTAGTTAGAAGAATCTTTACTTCTTTTAATGAATTTAGTTAAATGAATGATTTTGGATTGAAGACAATGAAATAGAAAATATTTACATAATTCTTGAAGTTGAGTGAACCCAATCTTCTAAAAACTGCTCTTTTAATACTAAGATACTGTGTCTCCATCTGGATACCATTCATGCTGTGTTACTTTCATATCAAGGAATACACATTCAGTTTCATATGGGATTCAGTTTAATATGTGTAACCATGACTATTTTCTTTCTAAAATTGTTTTTGTCATTTGATTTGTTTTATGGATATTCAATTTAAGAACCATTGACTGCATTTTTTTTTTCACACTTATGCCCATATGTTTAAACATTACCTTTTTATTTTTTGCCACCCTCACTGAACTACTCTATTTTGTAAAATACATATCAAATACTAACTTGAAATACCCTGTAAAATAAGGTTCCTAAGAAAAATTCTAGTAGTTTATGATATAAAATTCCCACCACAGGTATCTCAAGTCATGACCACAGGCTAAAAATCAATACAAGAAAGGGTGGCATTTATATATATAGGTTGGGATTACAAAAGAGTTTTAGAGATGGGAGGAAAGGTTGAAACATATTTATGGTGAGAATTATCAGTGTTTTTTTCTCTTAAAACGTCTGGGAAATTCTGTTAGAAGAAAATTACCAGTAGATGAGGATACTATGGAGATGAGGTAATATTTTTTTTTTCTTTAGACACAAAAAGTACAAACGTGTGTGTATATGTATGTGTGTGTGAATAATTCCAACTCATCCAAATATATCATGAAAATACTTTTAGTGTAATTTAGAGAATGAAGGGAGTAGTTGCTGGCTTGAACTTGGTAATGTTCAGAAGTATAAAGCAGTGATATGGTTAGCAGGTGCCTGCATGCTTAGTCGGTCATGGACTGTGGCCTGCCAGACTCCTCTGTCCATGTGATTCTCCAACCAGAAATACTGGAATGGGTTGCCATTTTCTCCTCCAGGTGATCTTCCAGACCCAGAAATCGAACCCGCATCTCCTGTGGCTCCTGCATTTGCAGGCAGATTCATTACAACTGTGCCACCTGGAAACCCCCCAAAGTAGTTAGACTTCTTGAAAACAAGCTAATCTGACTTCCTGATGTTTTTGCCTAGTGGAAGCATAATGGAACATTTTTATCTATTAAACATTTTCAACAGAATATACTTTGTTTGTCTAAATGGTTTATTAAAAAACCTTGACATTATGAATTTGTAAGGCTGCTAGAAATGTCAGTGATGACTTGTAATTATCTGAGTGTAAATGAAGATGTTCTATGACTAAAATAATGCCACTTTTGTGTAGGTTATGCCCTGATACATCTCTTAGGAACATGCATGAATTTAAATAAAAGTCTGCCCTAATGTGCAAAGAAAGAATCTGAGAAGTTACAATGCTCATTTCAAGTTGGTTGACCTGTGGTTTGTGATAGTTTGTGTCCTTTGAACTATTTGTAAAACTTCATTGATGATAAAATATATGCATTCTGTGAGTTGACCTTTTTGTTATTCAAGTTTGCATATCAAGTCAGTTTTTGATTTGCACTTAATAGTTATCAAGAGATGCTAATAATCCCAAGTCCAAGTATTTCTGCCATTTAGAAAAAACCTGCCATAAGAACGACAGTTGGTGAAAGTTTAGGGAGAAGTTTTTTTTAAAAAAATATTAATCCTTTGTAATTATACAATCCAGCAGTTATAGTTTTTTTATATTTATCCAAGAACACTGTAAACATTGATTCACATAAAAACTCATATGAGTGTTCATAGCAGTGCTATTCATTAAAGTTCTTAATGAGAATAGCCTAGACTCAAGGAGTGAATGTCTAAACAAGTTATAGTTCACACCAATAGAAATGAATGAACTGTTGATTTTTTACAGCCTGACTTCATGGAATTATGAATATTAAAAAGCTGTTCAAAAATTAACATACTGTGTGATGTCATTTATATTACGCTTTTGAAATGACAAAAATTTAGAAATGGAGAGCAGATAATAGAGTCAAGGTTTAGTGACAAAACTTCGAGGAGACTCTTAGGACATGTGTATCTGTCAAGAACACAAGGATAGTTGTCATGTTAGGCTGTTCTCAAACATGATAGTGGCAGTGGATACAGGAACCTACAGATTTGATAAAAATGTGTAGAGTTCAATACATACACATTACAGATTAATGAAAGGAAAATAGCATATCAAAATATGAACCCTGGTTTTTAATCATTGTTAATATCCTCATTGCGGTTTTATTGTTTCTTAAAATGTTGCCATTGGGGGGAACTGTATATAGATAGTGTACATGTTATTGCTCTATATTATCTCTTAGATAATTCTACAATCATATAAAATAAAATTTTAAATAAATGTTTAGATTTTATCTTAAAATTTTTGCCCAATGTAAATATTATTAGAAATACAGGACTCGTGTTTTAGAGTGAATGTTTGTGTTCTCTCCAATTTCATATTTTTAAAGCTAATTCCTAATGTGATAATGGCTTCCCTGGTAGCTCAACTGGTTAAGAATCCTCCTGCAACACAGGAGACCCCACTTCGATTCCTGGGTTGGGAAGATCCCATGGAGAAGGAAATGGCTACCCACTCCAGTATTCTTAGGCTTTCCTGGTGGCTCAAACGGTAAAGAATCTGCCTACAATGCGGGGACACCTGGTTTCAATCCCTGGGATGGGAAGATCTCCTGGAGGAGGGCATGGCAACACACATCCATATTCTTATCTAGAGAATTCCTAAACAGAGGAGTCTGGCAGGCTACAGTTCATGGGTTGCAAAGAGTCAGATATGACTGAGTCACTAAGCACAGCACGATGTGGTAATACTATGAAGTGGCACTTTTGGTAACTGGATAGGTCATAGGGGCAAAGCTCTTAATAAGTATAGTGCACTTACAGAGAAGATAATGGAGAACTCCCTCATCCTTTCTGCCATGGGAGGATATGGAAGGTGTTTGTCTGTGAAGGAGGAAGCAGGTCATTGCTAGGCAGTGTCTTGATCTTGGAAATCCCAGCCTGTAGAATTGTCAGAAATAAATTTCTATTGTTTAAAAACCACCCACTTTGTTATTTTGTAATAGCAGCTCAGATTGAGATGTCTTATTTAGAAAATAAAAAGCTGTTTATCTTATTTATCATAGAAAAGGGAATTACATATAGAATGTATTATTTAACCTTCACGTATAAAAACATACGTAGAGTAGATTCTGCTTTGTTCATACAAAGCCACAGAATAGTTGAACGGTAGTTCAGAAAAATAAAGATTTAACAAAAGAAAGATTATTTCACTAAATTTGAGCCGCTCAACCAAGGGATGCATTGCTTTTTTACAACAGTGTACTTTGTTATCATGTGAAATTCACTGGGATATATAGTGGGAGACAAGAGTTGAAGGTTGAAATTTGTTAAGTCTGGACATGATAATGTCACAGTTATCTCAACATTAGAATTGTTTTGATTTTATTCATCACCTTATTTGTGGGATAATTTGGTGAGTAAATGCTTCATTTCTTACTGAGTTGCAAGCATGTACTGAGCATTCATGATAAAACAGAGAGCAAAATTAGATAAAGGTCTTATTTTCGTTGAGTTCACAGTCTAATGAATTAGATATTAATTGACTTGTGAATAATAAACACATTAAGAACAAAAGCAAATCTAATAAGTACTATAGAAGAAAAGCAAAAGGTACTAATGGGGTGGAAAAAACCTAATTATCTCAATTTTCCTTGATAAAGTATTATTGGAGCTGAGTTCTGGTTCAGTTCAGTTCAGTTGCTCAGTTGTGTCCAGCTGTTTGTGACCCCATGGACTACAACACGCCAGGCTTCCCTGTCTATCACCAACTCCCAGAGCTTGCTCAAACTTATGTCCATCAAGTCAGCGATGACATCCAATATCTCATCCTCTGTCATCCCCTTCTCCTCCTGCCTTCGATCTTTCCCAGTATCAGGGTACTTTCCAATGAGTCAGTTCTTCACATCAGATGGCCAGTGTATTGGAGCTTCAGCTCCATCATCAGTCCTTCCAATGGATATTCAGGACTGATTTCCTCTAGAATTGACTGGTTAGACCTCCTTGCAGTCCAAGGGGCTCTTAAGAGTCTTTTCCAACACCACAGTTTCAAAGCATCAGTTCTTCAGCACTCACCTTTCTTTAAGTCCAGCTCTCACATCCATACATGACTACTGGAAAAACCATAGCTTTGACAAGATGGACCTTCATTGGCAAATTAATGTCTCTGCTTTTTAATAAGCTATATAGGTTGCATACCTTTTCTTCCAAGGAGTAAGTGTCTTTTAAATTTCATGCCTGCATCCACCATCTGCAGTGATTGTGGAGCACAAGGAAATAAATTTCTCACTATTTCCATTGTTTCCCCATTATTTGCCATAAAGTGATGGGACCAGATGCTACAATCTTTGTTTTCTGAATGCTGAGTTTTCAGCCAGGTTTTTCACTCTTATCTTTCACCTAAATCAAGAGGCTTTTTATTTCCTCTTTGTTTTCTACCATAAGGATGGTGTTATCTGCATATCAGAAGTTATTGATTTTCTCCTAACAATCTTGTTTCCAGCTTGTGCTTAATCCAGCCTGGCATTTCACATTATGTACTCTGCATATAAATTAAATAAGAAGGGTGACATTATACAGCCTTGATGAACTCCTTTCTCTATTTGGAATAAGTCCATTGTTCCACATCCAGTTCTAACTGTTGCTTCTTGACCTGCATCAAATTTCTCAAAAGGCACGTCACGCCGTCTGGTATTCCCATCTCTTAAAGAATTTTCTAGGGAAAACTACTAGACCATTTAGGTATGACCTAAATCAAATCCCTTATGATTATAAAGTGGAAGTAAGAAATAGATTTAAGGGACTAGAACTGATAGATAGAGTGCCTGATAGATTATGGGCTGAGGTTCGTGACATTGTACAGGAGACAGGGATCAAGACCATCCCCATGGAAAAGAAATGCAAAAAAGCAAAATGGCTGTCGGGGGAGGCCTTAAAAATAGCTGTGAAAAGAAGAGAACTGAAAATCAAAGGAGAAAAGGAAATATAAAAGCATCTGAATGCAGCGTTCCAAAGAATAGCAAGAAGAGATAAGAAAGCCTTCCTCAGTGATTAGTGCAAAGAAATAGAGACAAACAACAGAATGGGAAAGACTAGAGATCTCTTCAAGAAAATTAGAGAATATTAGAGATACCAAGGGAACATTTCATGCAAAGATGGGCTCGATAAAAAACAGAAATGGTATAGACTTAACAGAAGCAGAAGATATTAAGAAGAGGTGGCAAGAATACACAGAAGAACTGTACAGAAAAAGATCTTCACGACCAAGATAATCATGATGGTTTGATCACTCACCTGGAGCCAGACATCCTGGAATGTAAAGTCAAGTGGGCTTTAGAAAGCATCACTACGAACAAAACTAGTGGAGGTGATGGAATTCCAGTTGAGCTATTTCAAATCCTGAAAGATGGTTCTATGAAAGTGCTACACTCAATATGCCAGCACATTTGAAAAACACAGCAGTGGCCTCAGGACTGGAAAAGGTCAGTTTTCATCCCAATCCCAAAGAAAGGCAATGCCAAAGAATGCTCAAACTACCACACAATTGTACTCATCTCACATGCTAATAAAGTAATGCTCAAAATTCTCCAAGCCAGGCCTCAGCAATATGTGAACCGTGAACTCCCAGATGTTCAAGCTGGTTTTAGAGAAGGCAGAGGAACCAGAGATCAAATTGCCAACATCCGCTGGATCATTGAAAAAGCAAGAGAGTTCCAGAAAAACATCTATTTCTACTTTATTGACTATGCCAAAGCCTTTGACTGTGTGGATCACAATAAACTGTGAAAAATTCTGAAAGAGATGGGAATATCAGACCAACTGACCTGCCTCTTGAGAAACCTATATGCAGGTCAGGAAGCAACAGTTAAACTGGACATGGAACAACAGACTGGTTCCAAATAGGAAAAGGAGTATGTCAAGGCTGTATACTGTCACCCTGCTTATTTAACTTATATGCAGAGTACATCATGAGAAACGCTGGGCTGGAGGAAGCACAAGTTGGAATCAAGATTGCTGGGAGAAATATCAATAACGTCATATATGCAGATGACAGCACTCTTATGGCAGAAAGTGAAGAGGAACTAAAAAGCCTCTTGATGAAAGTGAAAGAGGAGAGTGAAAAAGTTGGCTTAAAGCTCAACATTCAGAAAACGAAGATCATGGCATCTGGTCCCATCATTTCATGGGAAATAAATGGGGAAACAGTGGAAACAGTGTCAGACTTTATTTTTTAGGGCTCCCAAATCACTGCAGATGGTGACTGCAGCCATGAAATTAAAAGACACTTCATTTCTTCCTTTTCTACTTGCTTTAGGTGTAGAGTTATTTTATTTATTTGACTTTTTTCTTGTTTCTTGAGGTATGCCTGTATTGCTATGAACTTTCCCCTTAGTACTGCTTTTACAATGTCCCATAAGTTTTGGTTGTTCTGTTTTCATTTTCATTTGTTTCTATGCATATTTTAATTTCTTTTGTGATTTACTGGTTATACAGCGGCATGTTGTTCAGCCTCCATATGTTGGAATTTTTAATATTTTTTCTCCTGTAATTGAGATCTAATCTTATTGCAATTGCCATGCAACCCAGTAGTCCCACTGCTGGCCATACACACTGAGGAAACCAGAATTGAAAGAGACATGTGTACCCCAGTGTTCATTGCAGCACTGTTTATAATAGTCAGGACATGGAAGCATCCTAGAGGTCCATCAGCAGATGAATGGATAAGAAAGCAATGGTACATATACAGAATGGAATATTACTCAGCCATTAAAAAGAATATATTTGAATCAGTTCTAATGAGGTGGATGAAACTGGAGCCTATTATACAGAGTGAAGTAAGTCAGAAAGAAAACACATACAGTATACTAACGCATATATATGGAATTTAGAAAGATGGTAATGACAAGCGTGTATGCGAGACAGCAAAAGAGACACAGATGTATAGAACAGTCTTTTGGACTCTGTGGGAGAGGGAGAGGGTGGGATGATTTGGGAGAATGGCATTAAAACATGTATAATATCATATAAGAAACAAATTGCCAGTCCAGGTTCAATGCGGGATACAGGAAGCTTGGGGCTGGTTCACTGGGATGACCCAGAGGGATGATACAGGGAAGGAGGTGGAAGGGGGGTTCAAGATGAGGAACATGTGTACACCCGTGGTGAAAGCATGTTGATGTATGGCAAAATCAATACAATATTGTAAAGTCAAAATAATAATAATAAAAGATAAAAGACACTCCTTGGAAGAAAAGTTATGACCAACCTAGATAGCATATTAAAAAGCAGATACATTACTTTGCCAACTAAGTTCCATCTAGTCAAGGCTATGGTTTTTCCTGTGGTCATGTGTATGTGAGAGTTGGACTGTGAAGAAAGCTAAGCACTGAAGAATAGATGCTTTTGAACTGTGATGTTGGAGAAGACTCTTGAGAGTCCCTGGGACTGCAAGGAGATCTAGCCAGTCCATTCTAAAGGAGATCAGTCCTGGGTTTTCTTTGGAAGGCATGATGCTAAAGCTGAAACTCCAGTTCTTTGGCCACCTCATGCAAAGAGTTGACTCATTTGAAAAGACTCTGATGCTGGGAAAGATTGAGGGCAGGAGGAGAAGGGGACAACACAGGATGAGATGGCTGGATGGCATCACTGACTCGATGGACATGAGTCTGAGTGAACTCCAGGAGTTGGTGATGGACATGGAGGCCTGGCGTGCTGTGATTCTTGGGGTCACAAAGAGTCAGACACGACTGAATGACTGAACTGAACTGAAAGAATTTTCTAAAGTTTGCTGTGATCCACACACTCAAAGGCTTTGGTATAGTCAATAAAGTAGATTATGTTTTTCTGGAATTCTCTTGCTTTTTCTATGGTCCTACAGATGTTGGCAGTTTGATCTCTGGTTCCTCTGCCTTTTATAAATCCAGCTTGAACGTCTGGAAGTTCTTGGTTCATGTTCTGTTGAAGCTTAACTTGGAGAATTTGGGGCATTATTTTGCTAGCATGTAAGATGATTACAATTGTGGGGTAGTTTGAACATTCTTTGGCATTGCCTTTCTTTGGTATTGGAATGAAAATTGTCCTTTTCCAGTCCTGTGACAACTGCTGAGTTTTCCAAATTTGCTGGTGTATTGAGTGCGGCACTTTCACGGCATCATCTTTTAAGAATTTTAAATAGCTCAGCTAGAATTCCATCACCTCCACTAGCTTTGTTCATAGTGATGCCTCCTAAGCCTGCATCATTCTGCATTCCAGTATGTGTGGCTTTAGATGAGTGAGTTTTGGTTACTGAACAGATTTTGTATCCTCAGAGAAGAGACTCTCAGCAGTAAAGTGGAAGAAGGGTGCAACTGAAGGAAGAAACAGAAAGGACAAAGATGTGGGGAATGAACATAGAGGACCTTCAAGTGGTGAGTTTGAAGGCAAGAGGTAGCTTGACAGTTCAAGGTTTAAACATTTTTTTCCCATCATAACAGCAATTATGTGGTCTTCAACACACTGTTGAAATGAGGACTCTTATTTCCCTTATGTGGGAAAGGGATATAATGGAAGGGGAAATAACTATATTTCTTTTCAAAGAAATAGTCATCTTTATAAGCTCATTTTATTGCTCTGCCTCTATTGTGTACTCTAGTATTTGAAATAATAGTTTTTGATAGATATAATCAGATAAGATTACTATATTATTTCAAGTAAATGGTAATAATTTGGCCTGGAAAAAAGAGAGTGACTTGTAGAGAATTTGAGATTTTTTAATATATATTTTCTATATTTGCACAGTTGAAAAGTTGTGACAGCTCTAATAGTCTGAAAAGCTTAAATTGTTTACTATCTGGCCTTTTTCAAAAACAAGGATTACCTACCATTGTCAAACAGAAAATGCTTAATAAATGTGTCTGTGTTCAATAAAACTTTCTTTACTAAAACAGGCCATAGGCCAAATGACAGAGTGCTCTGGTATTAGTATTAAATATTTGTTACCTCAAACCAGCCTGCCTATACATGTGTTATGAAGATAGGCATGGGGAGATTTAATATATTTTAAAGCATACTTTCACAAAAGAGCATAGAAATGAATCTAAATAAGGAAAGAAATGAAGAAAGGGGATAATAATGTAGTAAGTATAACTAGCAGAGTCAAAAATAGTATATCAAATTAAAATTGAAGAATATACTGGAAGTATTGATTTAAGGGACAAGATGGAAGTAATCTTGAATTATACACATAAGAGTTGATAACAAGTTCTTAAATGACTTATTGGAAGAAAGTGACAAAGTTAATCCAAATGAATTGTGTATATTTATGGTAATATAGTCTAGTATATCGATGTGAAAAGTCAAGCATCAGTTAACATGAAATGCTTATGTAATGAAAATATTTTGAGTATCATGGTACAAAGAATTGGACATGACTTAGTCTCTAAACACACATACACCCTCTAAAACTATATCATATAGAGTACATAATATTATACACATATTTATAGATACATATAGATGTAGACAACATCTGCTGGATCTGGATCATGGAAAAAGCAAGAGAGTTCCAGAAAAACATCTATTTCTGCTTTATTGTCTATGCCAAAGCCTTTGACTGTGTGGATCACAATAAACTATGGAAAATTCTGAAAGAGATGGGAATACCAGACCACCTGATCTGCCTCTTAAGAAATCTGTATGCAGGTCAGGAAGCAACAGTTAGAACTGGACATGGAACAACAGACTGGTTCCAAATAGGAAAAGGAGTACGTCAAGGCTGCATATTGTCACCATGTTTATTTAACTTATATGCAGAGTACATCATGAGAAATGCTGGACTGGAAGAAACACAAGTTGGAATCAAGATTGCCGGGAGAAATATCAATAACCTCAGATATGCAGATGACACCACTCTTATGGCAGAAAGTGAAGAGGGGCTAAAAAGCCTCTTGATGAAAGTGAAAGTGGAGAGTGAAAAGGTTGGCTTAAAGCTCAACATTCAGAAAACGAAGATCATGGCATCTGGTCCCATCACTGCATGGGAAATAGATGGGGAAACAGTGGAAACAGTGTCAGACTTTGTTTTTCTGGGCTCCAAAATCACTGCAGATGGTGACTGCAGCCATGAAATTAAAAGACGCTTACTCCTTGGAAGGAAAGTTATGACCAACCTAGATAGCATATTCAAAAGCAGAGACATTACTTTACCAACAAAGGTTCACCTAGTCAAGGCTATGGTCTTTCCTGTGGTCATGTATGGATGTGAGAGCTGGACTGTGAGGAAGGCTGAACGCCGAAGAATTGATGCTTTTGAACTGTGGTGTTGGAGAAGACTCTTGAGAGTCCCTTGGACTGCAAGAAGATCCAACCAGTCCATTCTGAAGGAGATCAATCCTGGAATTTCTTTAGAAGTAATGATGCTAAAGCTGAAACTCCAGTATTTTGGCCACCTCATGCGAAGAGTTGACTCATTGGAGAAGACTCTGATGCTGGGAGGGATTGAGGGCAGGAGGAGAAGGGGACGACAGAGGATGAGATGGCTGGATGGCATCACTGACTCGATGGATGCAAGTCTGAGTGACCTCCGGGAGTTGGTGATGGACAGGGAGGCCTGGCGTGCTGCGGTTCATGGGGTCGCAAAGAGTCGGACACGACTGAGCGACTGATCTGATCTGATCTGATAGATGTAGACATTCCTATTGATATGATTTAGACACAGATATACATACACACATATATTCTATTATGTATGTGTAAACACGTGTATACACAGAAATACGCATTTGTAGATATTTACATAGATATAGATGGACTTCCCTTGTAGTTCAGTTGGCAAAGGATCTGCTGCAATGCAGGAGACTGGGTTTGATTTCTGTGTCAGGAAGATCCCTTGGAGAAGGAAATGACAACCCATTCCATTATTCTTGCCTAGAGAATCTCATGGACAGAGGAGCCTGGCAGGCTACAGTACTGTCCATGAGGTTCGAGGAGTTGGACATGACTTAGCAACTAAACCACCACATACAGATACAGATATGTGGCCATACAATCTTTGTTATTAAGGTAAAAACAAATCACCTATTTCAGAACTGAATAATGTCATAGTTTCTCAAGTAATAAAAATAAAAATGCATTATCCACAATCATATTATAAAGTAAAGTAAAGTTTGAGCACACCTAAGTGATCTCTGCATGAAGAAATACCATCTTTATGATACAGTTGGCTTCTCTGAAAGTGAAAGTGAAGAATCTCTTATTTGTGTCCGACTCTGCAAACCCATGGGCTATACAGGCCAGAATACTGGAGTGGATAGCCTTTCCCTTCTGCAGGGGATCTTTCCAACCCAAGCTAGGGATCAAACCCAGGTCTCCCGCATTGCAGGCGGATTCTTTACCAGCTGAGCCACAAGGGAAACCCAAGAATACTGGAGTGGGTAGCCTATCCCTTCTCCAGCTGATCTTCCTGACCCAGAAATTCTCTGAAGTAAATAGTGTAAGGAATACAGGAGAAGATCTATTTTATTATCACTCTAAATGACTAGAAAAATAGCTTTTAAATAAAGTGCTACAGAAAAATATGTTTTATATAATTATAGTTATTAAACATAATTTAGGCATAAATTCTTATTCTAGGTTTTCTGACATATGAGCTGATTTATGGCAGGTTGAGACCCATCAGGTAACAAAGCACTTGCTGACACTGTGCACACCAAGGCTGTCATTTAAACTATAAATGTAATTTATATTACCAGAAAGATGGTAAAACGTTTCTCTCTTCTCCATGAAATAATCCCTCAATTAGTAAGTAGTTTTATTTATTATGCACAAACTCCTTTTAGCCGAGTTCATTAACTGATGTTACATTTGCTGAGGCACCAAAACTGTGATTAGCCAAATTACTTAAAACATTTTGCCCAAACAAGAGTAGACTAATCACAGCATTATCTTCTTAATTACTCAGTAACTTAGTTGTGGTATTTGCTGAGATTTGTGATGTCATAAGAATCCAATTAGCATTTATGCTGCTGCTGCTACATCGCTTCAGTCGTGTGCAACTCTGTGCGACCCCAGAGATGGAAGCCCACCAGGCTCCCCCATCCTTGGGATTCTCCAGACAAGAACACTGGAGTGGGTTGCCATTTCCTTCTCCCATGCATGAAAGTGAATAGTGAAAGGGAAGTCGCTCAGTCGAGTCCAACTCTTAGCGACCCCATGGATTACAACCTACCAGGCTCCCCCTCCATGGGATTTTCCAGGCAAGAGTACTGGAGTGGGGTGCCATTTATGGTATAAACTAAATGTTTGCTTTACAATATGATTTAAGGTGAAATGATAGTTTCTGTAGTGGGACTTCTCACAGCCTTGCTCTACAGGTTCTCAGCAAAAACTAGCCATCATCTGTAAGATGGAGATTACAGAAACAGATTCTATCCTTAGATTTTCTGGTAAAACTTTTTTTTTTGTTACAAGACAATGAGGTGTTCTATTAAACCTGTTTTTTCCTAGAGATGTCACATTGATGCCAACTGATACATCCTTACTTGAAATATCATTTACCCATAGTTTATAATTGAAATTAGTTTATACCCATTACACATCTTATGACTTTTTACTAAAAAGAGTAAAGAATGATAATTGGGATTTAAGTCATTGTTTACCATTCCACTCTGGATAAATAAATAGTACCTTTTTGTCTAGAAGAAAATAAAGATTTGGAAATTTTTATGCTTTGGGGATCTAGATTTTGTAGTTACTTGACGACATTGGATTGGGGAGAAAATTGAACCTGAGTTAGGTATTGCTGTTCCAAACAGGAGCAGAGGAGACAAGGGGGAAGGAAGGGAAAGGAATAAGTGAGTGGTACTTCTGCCACCACCTGGCAACCAACTTTGATTTTCCACTTTCATAAGGGTGTACATACCAGAGTTTGTCCCACCTGCACATTGCTAAATGGCTTGTTTTTTCATATATATATTTTTTCCTATCCAGATTTGTGCCTCTTTTTAAATACTGAATTGTGGTAGGGCACTGTAGAGCCCTTTGTAGTTAGTCTGAAAATAGATAAATGTTGCAATGCTTAGGTGCACTTCAGATGTCTCACCTGGTATTCCAGTGACCTTCCTTTCTGAATATTTACATTCTAACTTTCTCATCATTCACTACATGGTAGGGGGTTGGTTTTCACTCTGTCCCCTTGCATTGAGTTGACCAAAAAGAGTTTGTTTGGTTAGTAGACACTTTCAGTAATGTTCTTGGTGAATATGAAAAATATGTCTTTTGCTTTTATATAAAACTAAACAATTTTTTCAGCCAACCCAGTATTTTATTAACTGTATTGTTTAATATTTTTGTGCCCATTATGCAGTGGAATTAAAAAAGGACAGGCATTGATTAAATATTGTTTTTCATTGTTATTATTATTTTTTTTTTTATTATTTTAAGGGATTCACATGTAGTCTTGGAGTGAACAGGCTACAGAACTTTGCCAGAAAAAGTTTGATCATTAAAATTTGCTTCCCAGACTTGGGCTCACTTTCACTAACTGGGAAGGGAAAAGGTAGCATTGCCTCACTCTAGTCTTTCTTTACATAATCTGAGTGTCAAGAGGAGGTTGCCCACAAAGCATTAGCCTAAACATTTGAGGCTTCCCAGGTTGCTCAGTGGTAAAGAATACACCTGCTAATGCATGAGACGTGGAATATGGCAGGTTCAATCCCTGGGTCAGGAAGATCCCCTGGAGTAGGAAATGGCAACCCACTCCAATATTCTTGCCTGGAAAATCCCATGAACAAGGGAGCCTGGCTGTCTACAGTCCATGGGGTCACGAAGAATCAGGACTGAACACAGTACAGTAGGAAGGTACTTGATCTTCTACAAGGTCCATCTTACTCAATTTGTGATGAAATCAAAATCTCAGTTATGATGAATCTTATCCTACGATACCAGCAGCACCCACAGACAGTTTATCTACACTTACGTAATGAGACTTAGGGTAAAAAAAAAATCCAAACTATCCATTAACAGTTGTCAGTATTACATACAGCTAAGAGAAATTCTTTCATGATTAATAGCTGCAATGACCAAGAAAGAAAAGAGAGTAATCTCTGTGCCTATGTTCCTTATCTTTTTTTTTCTTCTAGTTTTATTGATATATACTTGACATACAGCACTATATCAGTTTAGGGTGTACAACATAATGTTACATACATCATGAAGTGATTATTGCAATAAGTTCAGTGGACATCCATCATCTCCTGTAGGTACAGATTTTTTTTTAATTTATTTCTAATTGGAGAACAATTGCTTTATAGTTTTGGTTTCTGTTGTACAACAATGTACATCAGCTCTGCTGCTTCTGCTGCTACGTCGCTTCAGTCATGTCCAACTTTACGTGACCCCAGAGACGGCAGCCCAACAGGCTCCCCCATCCCTGGGATTCTCCAGGCAAGGACACTGGTGTGGGTTGCCATTTCCTTCTCCAATGTATGAAAGTGAAAAGTGAAAGTGAAGTCCTCAGTCCTGTCTGACTCTTAGCGACCCCATGGACTGCAGCCTACCATGCTCCTCCATCGTCAGCTCTAAGTATACATATATCTCTTCCCTTTTGAGTCTCCCTGCCAGCCCCCATCATACCCCTCTAGGTTGTCACAGAGCCAAGCTGAGCTCCCTGAGTTATACAGCATCTTCCCACATAGAGAGCGGACTTGTGCATGCAGAAGGGAAGGAGAAGGTAGGATAAACTGAGAAAGTGGTATTGACATATATACAGCAGCATATATAAAATAGATAGGTAGTGGGTAACTGTTCCTTATCTTTTAATAAAATAGGAATTATTTTTGCTGGGTTGAATTTTGTCCATAGTAAATAACATGCTGCAGTCCATGGGATCTCAAAGAGTCAGACTCAATTAGGCAACTAAACTGAACTGAACTGAAATAATGTATTAAAATATATGTCACACTGCCTAAATGTAAGGAGATATGTAATACTTGATTAAAGAAGAAATAAAACAATGCATAAGGATTTAGACTGCCTTTCGGCAGTCCTCACTACTCTCCAGATGGATTGGTAGAGTGCAGATTTTTGTACTTTTCTAGTTTATTAAGCTGTTGTAATGCATAGAACATTATCTTTCTAGACGAAGAGAATTTACAACAGCTTCCAAAAGTCCCTCTTCATCATTACTTTGTGTATTAGGTGTGTATGGTTTAATCTGTATGTTAATATGGTGAGTTAGAATGGAATCATGGATTGTGCCAGCACAGTGACTGTATTGACAGACATACTCTGTTTACACTCTCCCCATCTGTTTACATGGCATTGTGCCCACTCATAAGTTAATCAAACCTTTCCTGAGAGAGGCTGCCAGAAAGACATTACTTTGGAAGGGCAACCTAGAAATTTTGGGAATGCGTAGGCAATATAGGAAAGCTCATTTAAATTAATATGTTGAATAATTGCAAAAACCCTGAACATTATATGATAATTTGTGAAGAGATGGGAAGTTTTGGGAATTTTTTTTAATAAAAAATCTCTTAGGTAAATTATATAACTTACTTAAGAATACACATTTAACAATTGAAAAAAATCAGTATAATGTAATTAAAAATAAGTCAGTGTAAATTGTGTATTAAGTAGCCATTTCTAGAGGAGAATAAAGTTATTCAAGGACGCATTTAAATACTTCTAATTTTCCCTTTTTAAAAGAAAATGGATGAATCTTAAAAAGAAAAGAAAATTGGTAAGATAGTCCTTCTTTTACCTTTGACATGGAAATGTTTCCATGGTATTATGACAGCTTTTTCCTTGTGTAATAGAGAAACATATGACTAAGTGACTTTTTTTTCACTTGGTAGTAAGAGGTCACGTTTTGAAAATATGTTTTTTAAAGAGGACAGTGATTTGTATGTTTTCTTATTTACTATAACCGTAGTACTCTGTTTAGCCAGGATACACTTTACTTTTATATAATTCTGATATTGTCTAATCTCTAATTTTTTTCTGATTAATCTTATTCATATTCTATACTGAAGAGTCTATTTCTCAGCCCAAAAATGTCTAAAAGCTGCTCATGCTGAAGGAGTTTCATTTCAATTAGCAATGGGAATTTTGCAAATCAAGACCCCTTATGATAAAAAAGATTCTATCATGTAAATATAAAAATTTATCCATAAAATAATTCCAAAGGTTATGCATTAAATGTGTATTTATTCTATCTTCAAGTACAGGTGTGAATATCACATTATATGTTTAACATCTCAGGTTTCACTAATAACTAAATTTGTCTGGTAATGGTGGCTTTTGGAAAAGCTTCAGGAAAGCAGTAACATTTGCACTAGACCTTGAAAAATGAGTAGGCATTAAGCCAGTTTGTGTTGTATAGCATTGGTGAGCTAAATAGAAAGCACTTGGCACCTTCTATTGCCAGCAAGAAAAATGTTTTATATGGTAGAGCTCAGGAATTGAGAATAAGGAAGATGTATGATGTTGTGACTTATATTGAGGGGAAATTACCTCAAGCCTTAATATCCCATGTTTCAATTTTAAACATTTGTTGGAAATAATTGTTTCAGTTTAAATACTCACATTGTTATAATATTTAGAATTAAGGAAGTCTAGTCTCCTTTTGATTCTCATGCATAATTACATTAATGCTAATAAGCCTACTAATCTTGATGTTAATGTGATAATGTGAAACTCACTCAGTTGTGTCTGACTCTTAATGACCCCATGGACTATACAGTCCATGGAATTCTCCAGGCCAGAGTAATGGACTGGGTGGCCTTTCCCTTCTCCAGGGGATTTTCCCAACCCAGGGATTGAACCCAAGTCTCCTGCATTGCAGGTGGGTTCTTTACCAGCTGAGCCACTAGGAAACCCCAAGAATACTGGAATGCGTAGCCTATCCCTTCTCCAGTGGGTCTTCCCAACCCAGGCATTGAACCGGGGTCTCCTGCATTGCAAGTGGATTCCTTACCAGCTGAGCTACCAGAGAAGCCCATAAGTGTTATATATGTCATATTCATACTAATAGGGGAGCCAATTAAATTTCCAGCAGTGATCTCATAATATCCATATATTTCCATGCAAGTCACTTTCTGGTCAACTTATCATATATCAGAATATATCTGGTGGTAAGATCACAAATGCCCTTTTACAAACATCAGATCAGATCAGATCAGTCGCTCAGTTGTGTCTGACTCTTTGCAACCCCATGAATTGCAGCACGCCAGGCCTCCCTGTCCATCACCAACTCCCGGAGTTCACACAGACTCATGTCCATCGAGTCAGCGATGCCATCCAGCCATCTCATCCTCTGTCGTCCCCTTCTCCTCTTGCCCCCAATCCCTCCCAGCATCAGAGTCTTTTCCAATGAGTCAACTCTTCGCATGAGGTGGCCAAACTACTTGAGTTTCAGTTTTAGCATCATTCCTTCCAAACATAGAATAAATGAAAAATATAATAAATTTATTATAGTAAAATTCTAATTATAATAAATCTCTAAAATAGTATAATTTAAGTTGAAAAGCAACAGAAGTGTGCACTTGTAGGAGTGTCATTATTCTTGATTCACCAGATTTCATTATGACAAAAAAGATTCTCCGGATTTGCCAGGAAAATTTGATAAATGTGAATAATTATTAGACACAAAGAATCAAATAGAAACAAATTTAAGCTTATCTAATTTGAAGAAGAAAACACCTGCTAAAAAAATTGCCAATAAAAATACTGCTGTTAAGTTATTATTTTTAACCACATAGTGAAAATTTCACTTGTTCCTATTCTAGGAGGTAAACATGAACTTTTATTATCTGTAGTATAACAATATTTGTTTTACTTTCCATTCTTCTATAACTCCAACATTAAAAACAAATAATATTGCCACTTAAGCAAACATTCAGAAAACTAAGATCATGGCATCCGGTCCCGTCACTTCATGGCAAATAAATGGGGAAACAGTGGAAACAGTGGCTGACTTTATTTTTTGGGGCTCCAAAATCACTGCAGATGGTGATTGCAACCATGAAATTAAAAGATGCTTACTCCTTGGAAGGAAAGTTATGACCAAAATGGATTAAAGATCTAAACGTAAGACCAGAAACTATAAAACTCCTAGAGGAGAACATAGTCAAAACACTCTCCGACATACATCACAGCAGGATCCTCTATGACCCACCTCCCAGAAAGCAAAAACAAATGGGACCTAATGAAACTTAAAAGCTTCTGCACAACAAAGGAAACTATAAGCAAGGTGAAAAGACAGCCTTCAGAATGGGAGAAAATAATAGCAAATGAAGCAACTGACAAACAACTAATCTCAAATATATACAAGCAACTCCTACAGCTCAATTCCAGAAAAATAAATGGCCCAATCAAAAAATGGGCCAAAGAACTAAATAGACATTTCTCCAAAGAAGATATACAGATGGCTAACAAACACATGAAAAAATGCTCAACATCACTCATTATCAGAGAAATGCAAATCAAAACCACTATGAGGTACCATTTCAAGCCAGTCAGAATGGCTGTGATCCAAAAGTCTACCAGCTATAAATGCTGGAGAGGGTGTGGAGAAAAGGAAACACTCTTACACTGTTGGTGGGAATGCAAACTAGTACTGCCACTATGGAGAACAGTGTGGAGATTCCTTAAAAAACTGGAAATAGAACTGCCTTATGACCCAGCAATCCCACTGCTGGGCATACACACTGAGGAAACCAGAATTGAAAGAGACATATGTACCCCACTGTTCATTGCAGCACTGTTTATAATAGCCAGGATATGGAAGCAACCTAGATGTCCATCAGCAGATGAATGGATACATATACACAATAGAGTATTACTCAGCCATTAAAAAGAATGCATTTGAATCAGTTCTAATGAGGTGGATGAAACTGGAGCCTATTATACAGAGTGAAGTAAGCCAGGAAGAAAAACACCAATACAGTATACTAACGCATATATATGGAATTTAGAAAGATGGTAACAATAACCCTGTATACGAGACAGCAAAAGAGACACTGATGTATAGAACAATCTTTTGGACTCTGTGGGAGAAGGAGAGGGTGGGATGATTTGGGAGAATGGTATTGAAACATGTACAATATCATATATAAAATGAGTCAGCAGTCCAGGTTCAATGCATGATACTGGATGCTTGGGGCTTGTGCACTGGGAAGACCCAGAGGGATGGTATAGGAAGGGAGGAGGGAGGAGGGCCCAGGATGGGGAACACGTGTATACCTGTGGCGGATTCATGTTGATATATGGCAAAACCAATAAATAAATCAATTAATCATTAAAAAATAATAAAAATAAAAAGCAGAGACATTACTTTGCCAACAAAGGTCATCTAATCAAGGCTATGGCTTTTCCGGTAGTCATGTATGGATGTGAGAGTTGGACTATATTTATTTATTTTTTATATTTATTTTTTAAATTTTATTTAACTTTAAAATATTGTATTGGTTTTGCCATATATCAAAGTGAATCTGCCACAGGTATACATGTGCTCCCCATCCCGAACCCTGTTCCCTCCTCCCTCCCCATACCATCCCTCTTGGTCGTCCCAGTGCACCAGCCCCAAGCATCCAGTATCGTGCATCGAACCTGGACTGGAGACTCGTTCCATATATGATATTATACATATGTCAATGCCATCCTCCCAAATCATCCCACCCTCTCCCTCTCCCAGAGTCCAAAACACTGTTGTATACATCAGTGTCTCTTTTGCTGTCTCGTATACAGGGTTATTGTTACCATCTTTCTAAATTCCATATATATGCGTTAGTATACTGTATTGGTGTTTTTCTTTCTGGCTTACTTCACTCTGTATAATAGGCTCCAGTTTCATCCACCTCATTAGAACTGAGAGTTGGACTATAAAGAAAGCTGAGCACTGAAGAACTGACGCTTTTGAACTGTGGTGTTGGTGAAGACTCTTGAGCATCGCTTGGACTGCAAAGCGATCCAACCAGTCCGTCCTAAAGATAAGTCCTGGGTGTTCATTGGAGGAACTGATGTTGAAGCTGAAACTCCAGTACTTTGGCCACCTAATGCGAAGAGCTGACTCATTTGAAAAGACCCTAATGCTAGAAAAGATTGAGGGCAGGAGGAGAAGGGGTCGACAGAGGATGAGATGGTTGGATGGCATCACTGACACGATGGACATGAGTTTCGGTGGACAACAGGAGTTGGTGATGGACAGGGAGGTCTGGCGTGCTGTGGTTCATGGGGTTGCAAAGAGTTGGACATGACTGAGCCACTGAACTGAACTGAAGTTCTACTTTATTCTTCCAAATGACAGTTGTGCCTAGCAGTTCCTTGAAGTGAATATAATATTGTGTATTTTGAGAGTAGTTTTATTCTGTGTTTTTTAATTAATAGAGAATTTTAAGCAGTGTTAGGTTTATAGAAAAACTGAGGAGAAAGTACAGAGTTAACATAAACCTATGTGTCCCTATAAGTAATATTTTGGATTAGTGTATTATTATTTTTTATGGTTAATGAACCAACATGGATACATTTTTAAATTAAAGTCCCATAGTTTAAATTATGCTCACCTTGTGTTGTACATTCTGTGGGTTTTAACAGATGTATAGTTACAGGTATTCACCATTATAGCATCTTACAGAATAGTTCAGTGTCTTAAAAAACCTCCCATGCTCCATTTATTCATCACACTCTCCTCTCTTTCAATATCTGTCCACCATGAACAATTTTGCTATTTTTATAAATTCATCTGTTTCAGAATGCTATATAGCTGGGATCATTCATATTTTACCTCTTCAGATTGGCTTATTTCACCTAGCAATGTGCATTTAAGTTTGTGTGTGTTGGGGCAAGGGAGGTTGTTGAGAGTTCATTTCTTCTAATCATTGGGAAGAATTTCATCATATGGATATACCACATAGTTTTTAATCCATCCGTGTACTGAAAAGCATCTTGGTTACTTCCAAGTTTTGGCAATTATGAGTTAAACTTATAAGAGCACGTGTGTGCAGGTTTTGTGTCTGTCCGTTTCCTATGCCTTTAGATCAATACCAAGGTGTATGATAACTGTACTACACAATAACAGTGTAAGGAGTTTGTAAGATAGAGCCAGCTGTCTTCCACAGTAGCTGTACCACTTTGCATTTCCACTAGCAGCAAATTAGAGTTACTTTTGCTCCATATCATTGCCTGCATTTGATATTTTGGATTTAGTCACTGTATTAGGTATATAGAAGTATCACAATGTTGTTCCAGTTTGCAGTTCTATAATGACAAACAAGCTTATTCTTAAAAATTTGATCCTGCTTTTTCTTGTTTTTCTTTCAGTGAAACTTGTTCTACTATAAAGTGTCTTATTATAGCTAGATGTGGAAATCTGTCTATAATAGTTTAAGAGCATTCTTGCCATTTTGAACCGCATTTAGGTTATCCATTATTTATAAAACATCCATTCTGTTTCTCATTGTACCAGATAAGTATGCAATAAGATTAACCTTTCTACTTATGTAGATTCAGTTAGATTAACTGTAGGATCTTCCAAGACTTTCTGTTAAATTTTTATCAAAAATGAGCCTTGCAAAAAATAAGCTTCTCTTAATTTATTACCCTCCTTGTTAAATTTGTTTTAAGTTAGAGTAACATTTTAAGCTTTCTTAATTTACAACTTAAGACAGTTATTTTCAGTTCTAATTGAAGATGAAATCTCTTTTAAAGTACATGCTTGTCAAGGGTGACATTTTCATGAACTTAAAAGTTCAAATTTTTGTCCTATACAGTTTTTAGTGTGAAAAGTTAAAGCTGTACAACAATAGATTTTTTTTCCCTCTGTGCTAAAACTGAGAATATATTTTGGATCAAGTCTCTAAGGAAAATAGCAGTGTATTATTTTATAACTGGATTAGAAAAAGAAAGTCTATTTTGGAAAAAAAAAAAAAAAAAAAAACTTCTGGGGGAACATCAAACTGTGAAAAATAAAATTTGCCCACACATGGGATTATCCCTGGCTCTTAGAAGATATTGGAGTCCAAAGATACTCTTTCAAGAAAAAAATCATACACATTAAATTTTTCCTTAGGGAAAATTTATATTTTTATACTTTAAATTGAATATAAATATAAAGTAGGGAATCTTATGGGCTTCCCTGGTGTCTCAGAGATAATGAATCCATGTGCCATTGCTGGCGACACAGGTTCAATCCCTGGGTCAGAAAGATGCCTTGGAGAAGGAAATGGCAGTGTACTCCAGGATTCTTCCCTGGGAAATCCCGTGAACAGAGGAGCTTGGTGGGCTACAGTCCATGGCTTTACAAAAGAGCTGGACTCAACAGTGACTAAACAATGAGGGAACATTATACTGTATGTGAAAACCATCTTCACCACCAGCACTTAAATTGGCTGTTAATGTTATTGTCATTGGTTGATATACTGGGTTGACCATGATATCTTTGGACCATTTATAAATAATCCAAACATAAAGATAATACACAGATATGTGAAATGTATGCTATTAGATATGATTGAGTTTCAGGATTTGGAATAGCTCAACTGGAATTCCATCACCTCCACTAGCCTTATTCATAGTGGTGCTGTCTAAGGCCCACTTGACTTCACATTCCAGGATGTCTGGCTCTAGGTCAGTGATCACACCATCGTGATTATCTGGGTCGTGAAGATCTTTTTGTACAGTTCTTCTGTGTATTCTTGCCACCTCTTCTTAATATCTTCTGCTTCTGTTAGGTCCATACCATTTCTGTCCTTTATCGAGCCCATCTTTGCATGAAATGTTCCTTTGGTATCTCTGATTTTCTTGAAGAGATCCCTAGTCTTTCCCATTCTGTTGTTTTCCTCTATTTCTTTGCATTGATCACTGAAGAAGGCTTTCTTATCTCTTCTTGCTATTCTTTGGAACTCAACATTCAGATGCTTATATCTTTCCTTTTCTCCTTTGGTTTTCGCTTCTCTTCTTTTCACAGCTATTTGTAAGGCCTCCCCAGACAGCCATTTTGATTTATTGCATTTCTTTTCCATGGGAATGGTCTTGATCCCTGCCTCCTGTACAATGTCACGAACCTCATTCCATAGTTCACCAGGCACTCTATCTATCAGATGTAGGCCCTATATTAATCACTTCCACTGTATAATCATAAGGGATTTTATTTAGGTCATACCTGAATGGTCTAGTGGTTGTCCCTACTTTCTTCAATTTAAGTCTGAATTTTACATTAAGGAGTTCATGGTCTGAGCCACAGTCAGCTCCTGGTCTTGTTTTTGCTGACTATATAGAGCTTCTCCATCTTTGGCTGCAAAGAATATAATCGATCTGATTTCAGTGTTGACCATCTGGTGATGTCCATGTATAGAGTCTTCTCTTGT
This sequence comes from Tragelaphus eurycerus, assembly GCA_935064755.1. Lineage (NCBI taxonomy): Eukaryota > Metazoa > Chordata > Mammalia > Artiodactyla > Bovidae > Tragelaphus > Tragelaphus eurycerus. The sequence continues at coordinate 12,636,765 of CAKXYN010000061.1, forward strand.
GTTGTTGGAAGAGGGTGTTTGTTATGACCAGTGCATTTTCTTGGCAAAACTCTGTTAGTCTTTGCCCTGCTTCATTCCGTATTCCAAGGACAAATTTGCCTGTTACTCCAGGTGTTTCTTGACTTCCTACTTTTGCATTCCAGTCCCCCTATAATGAAAAGGACATCTTTTTTGGGTGTTAGTTCTAAAAGGTCTTGTAGATCTTCATAGAACCGTTCAACTTCAGCTTCTTCAGTGTTACTGGTTGGGGCATAGCCTTGGAATACTGTGACATTGAATGGTTTGCCTTGGAAATGAACAGAGATCATTCTGTCGTTTCTGAGATTGCATCCAAGTACTGCATTTTAGACTCTCTTATTGACCATGATGGCTACTCCATTTCTTCTGAGGGATTCCTGCCCGCAGTAGTAGATATAATGGTCCTCTGAGTTAAATTCACCCATTCCAGTCCATTTCAGTTCGCTAATTCCTAGAATGTCGACATTCATTCTTGCTATCTCCTGTTTCACCACTTCCAATTTGCCTTTATCTATGGACCTGACATTCCAGGTTCCTATGCAATATTGCTTTTTCCAGCATCAGCCTATGCTTCTATCACCCTGTTTATTTAACTTATATGCAGAGTACCTCATGAGAAACACTGGACTGGAAGAAACACAAGCTGGAATCAAGATTGCCGGGAGAAATATCAATAACCTCAGATATGCAGATGATACCACCCTTATGGCAGAAGGTGTAGAGGAACTAAAAAGCCTCTTGATGAAGGTGAAAGTGGAGAGTGAAAAAGTTGGCTTAAAGCTCAACATTCAGAAAATGGAGATTATGGCATCCGGTCCCATCACCTCATGGGAAATAAATGGGGAAACAGTGGAGAAACAGTGTCAGACTTTATTTTTCTGGGATCCAAAATCACTGCAGATGGTGACTGCAGCCATGAAATTAAAAGACGCTTACTCCTTGGAAGGAAAGTTATGACCAACCTAGATAGCATATTCAAAAGCAGAGACATTACTTTGCCAACAGAGGTTCGTCTAGTCAAAGCTATGGTTTTTCCTGTGGTCATGTATGCATGTGAGAGTTGGACTGTGAAGAAGGCTGAGCACTGAAGAATTGATGCTTTTGAAGTGTGGTTTTGGAGAAGACTCTTGAGAGTCCCTTGGACTGCAAGGAGATCCAATCAGTCCATTCTGAAGGAGATCGGCCCTGGGATTTCTTTGGAAGGACTGATGCTGAAGCTGAAACTCCAGTACTTTGGCCACCTCATGCGAAGAGTTGACTCATTGGAGGAGACTCTGATGCTGGGAGGGATTGGGGGCAAGAGGAGAAGGGGACGACAGAGGATGAGATGGCTGGATGGCATCACTGACTCGATGGACATGAGTCTGAGTGAACTCTGGGAGTTGGTGATGGACAGGGAGGCCTGGCATGCTGAGATTCATGGGGTCACAAAGAGTTTGACACAACTGAGCTACTGATCTGAACTGATCTGATGATTGAGTTTATACATTTTTGTTCTTAATTTTTTTTTTTTTACCACTTCTCTGGACTCTAATTTTTAAACATTAAGTGGCAAGACAAGTTAAACATATGCTTATAGTAAATAAATAATTTGAAATTTTATTAAAGAATGCTTATTAAAATAATTTTTACTTCTATAAGGGATGCTTTAAAATTATTTCCTCCTTTTCATATTTATCTTATATATGATACCATATATGTTTAAACACATGTATTAATATATTACTATAAGTAATAAATAATAGAAATAATGTTCCTACTTTTAACTGCCTGCTTTTGCTACAGTGTCTTTTTTATAATTAACTAAGTTATTAGGATATGGAAATATGTATTAATATAAATTAATTATAAGTGTTCGGATTTACAGAGAAAGCAAGTAACTGTAAAATTAAGGGAACATTTACAACAGAAAGAGAAAATTCCAAACCTAAAGATATATGTTCTAATCCATTTGTATGGAATATCATTTTAGTTGCCAAGTCCACAATCTGATCCGCCTCCTCTGCTTCATCTTCATTAATTATTCATTCAGTGAAAATAACAGTGTTTTGCAGCCTCCTTTGCAGTTGGATATGCCCTGAAACTAAACCCTATATAGTGATATAAGTGTAAATATGGATACATAATTTCCTTTCTCCAATGAAACCCTAGATGCTGCATTGGACCATAATGGCTTGTGTCTGTATTGTGGTAGTAAGTAAGAGTCTGGGAACTGAAACATCATCTGTCACCACATCAAACCTCACTGTCAGTATCTGAATTGTATATATCAGAGAAACAAATTGTTTTCTTATGTAAATTCCAGCCATTTTGATTTTTTTCTATAATGTGAAACTGGAAAACCTGACAAATGTAGACTTTTAAAAAATGAATATGAATATTCCAAAGATTTAAGGTTTTATACCTGTTAATTGAGGTTAAGAGTATCTACTCTACCTAACTTATAATACTGCTGTGAAAACACCTGAATAAATAAAGAAGTACTGCATGGTTAACAGAATAGAAAACTGTACAGCTTCCTAGGGGATCCTTGTATAATTGGCATTTGCTCGAATTACTCTAGATTAGTCATATGGCACAAAAGAGTCAAGTAATTCATGTAGGATTTACGCTGATGATGCTGAATCTGCTTTCTAACAAAAAGATATACATCTTTCCAATTACATATATATTAATATATTTTTCTATTAAAGTGCCCTTTTATTTATTTAATTATTTATTTTTATTTTGTTTTACTTTACAATATTGTATTGGTTTTGCCATACATCAACATGCATCTGCCACGGGTGTACACATGTTCCCCATCCTGAACCCCCCTCCCACCTCCCTCCCCATACCATCCCTCTGGGTTATCCCAGTGCACCAGCCCCAAGCTTCCTGAGTCCTGCGTCGAACCTAGACTGGCGATTCGTTTCTTATATGATATTATACATGCTTCAGTGCCATTCTCCCAAATCATTCCCCCGCCCCCAACAGAGTCCAAAAGACTGTTCTATATTTCTGTGTCTCTTTTGCTGTCTCACATACAGGATTGTCGTTACCATCTTTCTCAATTCCATATATATGCGTTAGTATACTGTATTGGTGTTTTTCTTCCTGACTTACTTCACTGTGTATAATAGGCTCCAGTTTCATCTACCTCATTAGAACTGATTCAAATGTATTCTTTTTAATGGCTGAGTAATACTCCACTGTGTATATGTACCACAGCTTTCTGATCCATTCATCTGCTGATGGACATCTAGGTTGCTTCCATGTCCTGGCTGTTATAAACACTGTTGCAATGAACATTGGGGTACACGTGTCTCTTTTAATTCTGGTTTCCTCGGTGTGTTTGCCCAGCAGTGGGATTGCTGGGTCATAAGGCAGTTCTATTTCCAGTTTTTAAGGAATCTCCACACTGTTCTCCATAGTGGCTGTACTAGTTTGCATTCCCACCAACAGTGTAAGAGGGCTCCCTTTTGTCCACACCCTCTCCAGCATTTATTGCTTGTAGACTTTTGGATCACAGCCATTCTGACTGGTGTGAAATGGTACCTCATTGTGGTTTTGATTTGCATTTCTCTGATAATGAGTGATGTTGAACATCTTTTCATGTGTTTGTTAGCCATCTGTATGTCTTCTTTGGAGAAATGTCGATTTAGATCTTTGGCCCATTTTTTGATTGGGTCATTTATTTTTCTGTAATTAAGCTGAAATTTAAGAAGATATATACAATGAAAGCTTAGAGGAAAAAATTACTTATGAACATGGGCATGCATTTACTCATTGACAAGATACACATATATAAAATTGTTATAACCATGCACACAATCATTACTTGTAGTGGCATTTTAGAAAAAGAAAATAATCAACAAAGTATGCTTCATAAGTAGAGACAAGATTTTTATTAGTATAATCTGATTCCCCTTAAGGGAAATGTTTGGAGCAATATGACTGTGGAAATGGTGGTTTTCTACCTTGTTAGAGGATTGTCTTTCATCTTGGACCTTGAAAAAAGAAACATCACCTTAAATGTGGGTAACAATTTAAACTCTGAATAAAAACTGAAAACTAATGTGTGGGTCTCTCAGGCTAGAAGTATTAGTTTTGAACTGAGACTAAGATACCGCCTATAATTAAACATACTGTCTGGAAACTACACATTTTTTTAGGGACACACAAATTAGTAAGATTTTTCAATGTATTTTGGAAGTTCTGGTTCATGAAAACATTTGAAAGGTGTGTATTGTTATATATATATGAAACATATCCCTTAACTCTTTTCGCTAGGACTTACAGGTACATATATACTCACTATATCTAAGAAGCATTTGAGTAATTTTAAGTGACTTGACATTAGGACTTTAATATGATTTCTTTTAAGTAAATATCTGAACCAAATGTGTTTTCTGGAGAGGATGCAAAAGATGAAGCTCAAATGTAAGGATCGCACCTTGATTAAAAAAATAAAAATATACAATCAGAGTAGTCAATGAAGACAGCCTCTCTGCCTCTGTGCATGTGTACCTCCAGGTAGACCAGTTGCACAGAAGGAATTGGTGCCTGTGAGATTTTAAGAAACATACTTACTGGCAAGAAAGGCCTTGGAAGTACCATTTTATTTCTCTACTTTCAGCCAATACACCTGCTGAAATGTGGCTTATAAAGGGCAAAGAGACTTAAACTGTTTTATGAGCAATGGTTTGAATTTTAATACTATCATTAACCCATGGTGTGTGACTTATTGTCACTTTAAAATCTGCATTATTAAAAAAATCAAAAGCTAATAAAAATGTTAGTAGGTGATAACTTCATCTATGGAAGGTCAGATGTAAGAGTATAGCAAATTGTCTGGTTAATTGTTCTCATTAAGCATACAGGTTATCTTAAAGTTGTATTATTCCTGTGACCTTCAGAGGAAAAAAATGTCCTGAACATCTTAAGAGTAACCTCTTTTTGTTTTGTTTTGTTTTTCATTGTTGTTTTAATCCTTTATATTATCATGTTGAAGAAACCAGGAAGAAACTGATGTTTCAATCAAGTGTTCTGTAGAATAAAGCAGTTTTAAGTGCTCTGCTTAAAACACATGCCAGCATAATGTTCACCTAACCAAGGATTATTGTAAAACACATAAAACTCTTACGAACTGTAGGATTAAGAAACAGAGATAAACAGAAAATCATGGTTTACTGCAGTAAGAAAATAACATCAGAATATTTCTTTTCTTTATTGCAAGACAAGAATCATAAGAAGATGAATACCAAATTCGCAGTATATGTTTAATGATGTCAAAGTATTGAGCTTTGATGCACAGTGCTAATGAGATATAATTTGTATACACTGCAGCAAAACAAATTATTTTTGGAATGTGTGTTAGAGGTTGCAAGGATTTTTTAAAATGGCTATTTGAATGATGGACACTAGATCTAAATTAAATCTTTCTCTTTGTACAAGGAATTGCTCTCTTTTTATATTGGTGCTGATAAAACAGGGACCAGTGCTGGGATTAAAATGTTCTTGTGGAATATTTTTGTGGAAAAACCATTCTCTTCTATAATCACAATCCAAACTCTAAACTTCCTGTAGAAACTGGATATTGAATTATATCCTTCTTTTAAGTCTTTTTGTTGTTTCATGTTATAAAGTCAGACATACTTAAACAAATATATACAAGAGAATGAATGGGATCCTACTAGAAGGAAAAACATTTCAGGCATGTAGATAGAGTTGTCTCATATGAGCAACGTGAAGCAATAAAAAATAGATATTTCAGAGATGATAAATGAAATCTTAAGTTTGAGTTGTAAAACTGGAGCAGTTTACTATAAGTAATCAGATTTAGTGAACATAATAAATAGGAAAAAATTATAGAAAATATAAAAATATATTTCAGAATTTCTAGTTTATCAGATTTTCAGGTGCCTTACTTGAAACTCTTAAGAATGATGTTTAATGTGAAATTAAATATGTTTAGATGTTTTACTTAATATATCAATGCTATAGTAGTCAGAGTAAGTAGGAGAGTTTTTCTCCTTGGTCATAATGCATGCAATGAAGTTGAAATAACAGTTTTAAGATGATACCAGAAAGTGAATTATGGTCCTATTTTTAGCCCCAGGCCATCTATTAAGCATTTTTGATAATATAGATTTAGGTATCTTATATCTCGGACTTCTCAGGTGCTATTTTCAGTAAAACAAAACAAAACAAAAAACCTACCTGCCTGCCAATGCAGGAGACATACAAGATGCAGTTTCCATCCCTGGGTCTGGAAGATCCCCTGGAGAAGGAAATGGAAACCCACTCCAGTTTTCTTGCCTGGAGAATCCCATGGACAGAGGAACCTGATGGGCTATGGTCCATAGGGTTGCAAAGAGTTGGACATGACTAAAGCAATTTAGCAGCAGCAGAACTTAAAGCTCTGGTCTTGTTTCTACTTTTGTAAAATATAGCGGTAAAAAATCTGAGATGTACGGACGGTATGCAATGTGCAAAGATCTTAAGCATTCCATTATTTAATTTTCAATCAACATCATCAGGTAAATCATGTTAGTGTTATCTTAAATGAGAAAAAAAAAATAGTTTCAAAGAAGTTAAATAATGTGACTTAATTCTTCAGGTCTAACTTCAGTATGGCTAACTTTTATGTTTACAGAAGGGTTATGTTAGACCAGTCATAGAATCTTTCCTATTGCAAAATGCCCACATATTAGTATTTTTTTAAATTTTATTTTACTTAGCTTTACAATATTGTATTGGTTTTGCCATACATCAAAATGTTAGTATTTAACTGTGCTTAACTTTGGTGACTAAATATGATTTACATTTACTACTGAGTCTGGAATCCTTTCAACTTACCTGATATAACATGTTAAATGCAAGAGATGTTTTCTGGTAAAGGGAATATCTAAATTGGATAAAATATCTAAAACGAAAATGGCCATTAAATGACTGTCAAGACCAAGGTTGGAGGTAGGATGGAGTGCAACTGACACTCTGAAACACTGATACGTTGTCTGCTAACGTTGGGTTTATGTACAGTCTGTTACCCTGCAGTTCCATGTGCACCAAGGGACATGCGTGAGAATTTCAAAGCAATGTTACGTGTAATTCATTCCAGATGGAATATAGATGTACATATAATGATATTGCAAAAGTGCAGTTCTAATCACAAAAGTAGTAGGATATTTTCAACGCAAAATCAATAAAGTTCAAACACCCATCAGAAGTAGAAGTAGAATGGATTGATAAATTATATTATCTTCACCCTGTAAGAATATTGAGTTTCAATTAAATGTAAAGAACTACTGCTACATATAATAGTATGGATTAGTCTCACAAACTTACTGTTGGGCAGAAGACATCATGTATAAAGATATCTATACTCTATGGTTCTACTTAAAGTACAAAATCAGGCAATTCTGAATTATATTGTTAGAAGTCAGGATAGTACATAGCTTTGGGGAATGGAGAGTATATGTTGATGAGAAGGTGAAAAATTGTGGTTCCTGGGTTCATGGGAAAATGCTGATTCTTTCTTGAGTGGTGGTTAGACACATGTTCACTTTATGATAATGTATTGAAATCAGTATTGATGAATCATCCATTTTTGAACACAGGTCATAATTTACAATTTAAAAATAAATTCAATAAGTAACAGTAACCTCAGAGAGGCAGATGACACCACCATTATGGCAGAAAGTGAAGAAGAACTAAAGAGCCTGTTGATGAAAGTGAAAGAGGAGAGTGAAAAAGTTGGCTTAAAGCTCAACATTCAGAAAACGAAGATCATGGCATCCGGTCCCAACACTTCATGGCAAATAGATGGGAAATCAGTGGAAATAGTGGCTGACTTTATTTTTCTGGGCTCCAAAACCACTGCAAATGGTGATTGCAGCAATGAAATTAAATGGTGCTTACTCCTTGAAAGGAAAGTTATGACCAACCTAGAAAGCATATTCAAAAGCAGAGACATCACTTTGCCAACAAAGGTCCATCTAGTCAAGGGTATGGTTTTTCCAGTGGTCATGTATAGATATGAGAGTTGGACTGTGAAGAAGGCTGAGCACCGAAGAATTGATGCTTTTGAACTGTGGTGTTGGAGAAGACTCTTGAGAGTCCTTTGGACTGACAGGAGATCCAACCAGTCCATCCTAAAGGAGATCAGTCCTGGGTGTTCATTGGAAGGACTGATGTTGAAGCTGAAACTCCAATACTTTGGCCACCTGATGTAAAGAGCTGGCTCATTTGAAAAGACCCTGATGCTGGGAAAAATTGAGGGCAGTAGGACAAGGGGATCACAGAAGATGAGGTGGCTGGATGGCATCACCAACTTGATGGACATGGATTTGGGTGGACTCTGGGAGTTGGTGATGGACAGGGAGGCCTCGAGTGCTGCGTTTCATGAGGTCGCAAAGAGATGGACACGACTGAGTGACTGAACCGAACTAAACAATAAGTAAAAAGTAAAAAATAAAAGTTAAATGAAACAATAAAAGTTGCATGGTAAACTTAAGATATAAATTGTCAAATAATATTACTTATCCCCAAATCCTACAAGAATTACCTGACTCCTCTATGCCTGACCTATTTAGAGAAATTTTGGCAAATACCAATTAATCAGGAATTCCCCTCAGGCAGTGACTCATCAAGCTTTAATTAAGTGGAACATTTTTATTTGTATCATAAATCCAGTCTGCTTTGATAGTAAATACCTGAAATTCAGATTTTAAAAATGTATCTTCTCATTAAGTATGTATTTTTCTCTAAGTCTTGTATTTGAAGGGGAACCTTATATTTTGTCTGTTTATTGCACCTTGAAGGGAGTTTAAGTTCAGATTTCCGTGATTGCAGGTCACAACAATATCGCTTCCACTTGAAAATTACATCTTTACAGGAAAAAAAAGAAAAAGTGTTTCCTAACCTCTCCTTTTTTAGTTTCAAGCATTACATTCTCTGCCCCAAACTTTTATCTTTTTGTATTTCTTACTTTGTCACACTTCACCCTCAGTCATGATTCTTTGACCTGAAACTCCTGGTGTCCCTCTGTATTTTTTTAGTAATTAGTTTTCTGTCTTCACTATTTACATCTCTTTAAGATTTCATTTTTCTTTAAGCCCTTTATCAAATTTTATTCTTTTCCATTGCCCTTCTCTGTCACCCCCCAAATTAACCTCTTCTGTCTACTTCCCATGAAACTCTTATATGAGAAGGAATCTGACCCCTGCCCCCACATGCCACAGATATTATCAATATGCTTAAACAAATGGACACAATTTAGTTAATAAAATAGTGAGCATTTCTGAAATTGTTGGCACTGTGGACATTTATTGTCTTTTAGCTTGTTGATAGCAAATTCTCACAATTTTTCTCCTGTTTTTTCTTATAACCATTGTAGCATTTTCTTCTCTTCCTCAAACTGTGCTGTTTCTTATTGTGACTCTCTTTGTCCCACTACGATTTATCAAGTCCCCAATAAGCACTTTTTCCCCAAATTCATGAATCCCACATAAGTATATACTGATAGCATTCATCTTAGTTTGGAGTCACCCGAGACAATGATTTGGAAAGTAGTAATATTTTTGCTTGGAGAATCACATGGATAGAGGAGCCTGGTGGGATACAGTTCATGGGGTCACAAAGAGTTATACATGACTGAGCAACTGTGCATGAAGCATGAATTTACAGGTTTGAGCATCTTAGAAACAGTGGTAGGTGAGTGTAGAAATGAGAAGAGGGGAAAAAGGTCCCAAAGGAGTTTGTTATCAGATAAGATACTACAGTGAACACCTTGAGATAAGTTCTATAGGCTATGTCTTAGTGTCAGGATAGAATATATGATTCGATTATATAAACAGAACTGCAGTAGAGTAGGTATATTCATCAATTGCTTTGTAGGGAACTTCTGATGGCAATTCCCCAGTACTTTTGGCAGAAAGAATTACTGTGTTGAGAAAGTCTTCAGGCAATGTGTTAAGTACTAATGTGGGCTAGCATATTTGGAAATGGAAAAGGGAATTTGGATGTGTCAGATTCAAGAGCTGCTAAGAGCCTGCCTGCAATGCAGGAGACCTAGGTTCAATCCCTAGGTCAGGAAGCTCCCATGGAGAAGAAATGGCTACCCACTCCAAAATTCTTGCCTGGGAAATCCCATGGACAGAGGAGTCTGGTCGGCTACAGTCCATGGGGTCACAATGAGTTGGACATGACTTAGCAACTAAACCACCACCATATAACCCAGATCTAGTCATACATATCATCATATCATATAACGTTTGCATTGTACCATCCCTTGTTCTCTAAAGTAGTGAGTATTTGTAACTTTTGAGAAAAAGTCACTCAGCATTCCCTGTTGATGGATGCAGTGGATCCCAAGTCCATTGTCTGTATCCATTACCTTTCTCTGCCACTCATTCTAGTTTCTTACTCTTGGCACATCTACTGCAGGCCGCTTGCTCAGTGGGTAATCTTTATCCCTGGGGAATCAAAGTTCTCAATTATAATATTTTGTCAGGACATCATTGCTGAAATTATACGCTTAAGCACACCCTCATGAAAACCACTAAATCAAAAAGATAACTTGCACTGATTACACTTTGTGGGGGAAAGTCCCTTTTTTAATAATAAAGCCTATTTCTCTTAAGTAACTCCTTCTTTACCTACATGCCTACTCACTGCAAAAGCCCAGTGGTAGCTATAATTTTAGTGGGCTACACACTATGTCCTAAATGTTAAAAACCATTTCCAGAAACCAGGATCTCTAGATCTGTAGACTCTAAAGTTGCAGACAGGAAACATGAATCCCTCAAATGATTAAAGACTTGGAGAAGACCTATCCATAAATTTACCCTTAGTTCACAGTTATTACTAGGTGAGCTTGTCATGTGAAAATTTTCATTCCCATTCAGTAGCTTTACAGTAGGACTTAACAACCATAAAATCATAATAAAACTCTAGGAAAAGACCAGTGCTGTGTTCTATGTACCACACTCCCGAGTAACAAAGCTGTGAACCATTTATAGGTGTTACCTCTCGTTTCCAGCAGTATGACCCCTGCTGTTTGTCTGGCAGTTGATCTAAATAATTTCAGATGCCATACTGAATATGTGTTTTTGGGACCATCATAGAATTCTTTATTCTGCCCAACTTTCCATTCTCATTCACTCACCAGGACTGTTATCCATACCCTTTATCTCTGTCTCTTTTTTAGCTTTGAACAATGTCATTCTTTGCTGAATTTTGCCACATCCCCTAAACTTGCCTCTTGCCTCAGAATTTTTCATAGTACCCTCTATTTTCTATATTGCCTGTAGAGAAGTCATCCTAAATTGTAATTCTTGTATTTCTGAGTAATATATATTTAAAAGGACCACTTTCTTTCAGGAGAATATTCAAACTGTTCTTCATAGCTGACAAAATTCTGATTATCTACTCAATTCTCCAGTCTCCTCTAAAACTAGAGTTGCTATTCATGATTTTTATTTGCTAACTATTAATTTCTGGAAAGAGGTGTATTTGTGACTGATAATGCAGAATCTCTTGAAAGGTATAAAATGAATACATTCCAAGAACTGTATCTTGTTAAATTTAATAGAAAAAGTTTGTTTAACTCATAATTTATATGAAATACAAAGGTAAAATCTAAATGTTATTCTATTTTATAGGAAATATATTTTCCTATAATATTTAATGAACTTTAAATATTATACTTACTTTGATAATGTATAAATTATGATTAAAGAAGTGAAATTATTTGTTAAAATTATATGTCCAGTGAGTGATGAGATTATTTTTTAGAAAATTTTGTCATATTCCAAATTTATTCATTTTTTTAAACAACTTTATGCTTCAGGTATCAAGCAGTATATTTAAAAGAGGTTTTCTTTTTTTCTTTTTTCATTTGCCTTCTATACTACTGTAATGCTAGACAGTGTCTGAGCCAATACAGAGATCAAATATTTGAATTTTGAGTAATCTTTTTACTGTAAATTTCAGCCTCAGATTCTTACATGATTTAGTTTATTATACTTTTGATCTATTTAGTATATGTAATGAGTTACTAATTTTTAGGAAAAAATGCCTTAGCTCTGTGTTACATTTTCTTCATTTCTCATATTTTTAACAACGTGAGTTCAATACCAGTGTATGTCCATAAAACTTTATTCAAGATCTGTGTTTCCAAACATTTTATCTCTGAATACAAATCTTCCAAAGGAGACTGGTATTTTTATTTTATCATGAAATGTATGTGCAGTATCATATATCTATATAAAATTAATTCCATTAAATAGGCCCCTATTTGTTTATTGGTTTCTCCTATGGCTTTCTTTTTTACATTGCTTTTAATGCAATCCATGGGGTCACAGAGTCTGACATGATCCAGCACACACACACACATGCAACTTGTGCTTTTTACCTCCTGAAGCTCTCTTGATTATTGATGCTGTCTTAGTTTCTGAACCTCTATATGGATGCTTTTCCTAATATTTGTTTCATATTTTCCTATTTTCTGTTTCTCCTGATGTTGCAAACTTAATATTATTGATGGTAAATGACAGGAAAGCTTATATAAAAGGTCAAAAAAGGTTTGGACGTAATTCAGAGGGCAGGTGGTTGCTTTTAAAAGAATATTGATCAGGAAGTAAGAGAATCAGAATTATAATCTAGAAAGCATTCTATGCACTGTGTAAACGGATTGGAAGGTGGCAATAGTGGAAGAGTTAAGTTTGGTGTGGGGATTTGCTGAGCCAAATATTGGAACACAGAGCATTGTTCATTTCAAGTAAGTCTAGTTGAGCCACATGAAATTGGGGCTCATTCTGAAACAATCACAAATTTGTTTGTTCACTAACTTCTGTGTTCTTAGTCTGACTATAACTCTTTCACTGCTAACTGAGTGTCATCTGTGAAATATGCTGCTGTCAGCATTCTGCGAAAGAAAACAGCCTCTTCAAATTAGAAACCAACCAAACACAGAATCTCTTAGCATACAAGAAATGGAGGAGAGGTGGAGTTTTGGATTATCTGATACAGGGTTTATGGTAGAGACAACCCATTTTTTCAACCAGTGTTCATTTTTCAAGCTTCTCAGTTACTCTCTCTTAATTAAAGAACACCAGAAACTACAATGTAGGCAACTCCCACTTAACATCAATGATCTATTCAGAAAGTCATGTATTCTGCTTGAAGACAATTACTAAAAGACTGCTGCTGCTAAGTCACTTCAGTCATGTCCGACTGTGTGCAACCCCAGAGATGGCAGCCCAACAGGCTCCCCCGTCCCTGAGATTCTCCAGGCAAGAACACTGGAATGGGTAGCCATTTCCTTCTCCAATGCAGGAAAGTGAAAAGTGAAAGTGAAGTCACTCAGTCGTGTCGGACTGTTCGTGATCCCATGGACTGCAGCCTACCAGGCTCCCCCATCCATGGGATTTTCCAGGCAAGAGTTCTGGAGTGGTTGCCATTATTCTTTTAAAAGTACACAACTATAACATATTACATTCTACATTTCAACTAAAAATCCCTAGTCAACCTCTCAAATGCTGTGTGAGAATAACAGTGTCAAATTTGTAACATTGTTACATCAAGGGTTCTTATACTTTAAGGCAAAGGGATTTCTAAGTGCTATAGACTATTTAGTAGATAGCTACCAGCACATACTATTCAAACTAAGACCTATGAAAAATATAATCCATTAAAACCCAGGCACAGAACAAGAAAGCCTATTCCCTTTCCAATAACTGTATAACTCAAAACCAAATCTAACATAATAAAAAGTAATTTATTGGGAAGGAATTTGACAGGTTACAGATTAGAAGGTGTCTTGAAGGCTAGATTATATGAAAGCTGCTGCTGCTGCTGCTAGGTCGCTTCAGTCGTGTCCGACTCTGTGCGACCCCATAGACGGCAGCCCATCAGGCTCCCCCGTCCCTGGGATTCTCCAGGCAAGAACACTGGAGTGGGTTGCCATTTCCTCCTCCAATGCAGGAAAGTGAAAAGTGAAATTGAAGTCACTCAGTCGGGTCCGACTCTTAGCGACCCCATGGACAGCAGCCCACCAGGGACCTCTGTCCATGGGATTTTCCAGGCAAGAGTACTGGGGTGGGGTGCCATTGCCTTCCCCATATATGAAAGCTACCCTATAGCTTTAGGGCTGTCAGGGTAGTTGGAGCTTGTGGAGGTTGCTTTAACGTGTTTCTTTGGCTAATTCAACTCAAAGTTTGAGCTCAGTGTTCAAATTCCTGGATAAGTAAGCCTCTTCTGTGTTATGCTATCCTTCCAGATAACAGGAGTAGTTCCCTAAATGTACTGATACTGAAGAGATAAAAATCACAATTTAGAAGTTTTTTTTTTTTTTTTTTAACCTTTCATTTATTAATTGACCTTAAGTGTGTGGGAATATTTCTGATCTGTCTGCTGCTTCACTTATCTTTTTTGTGTGTGCCAGTACAACACTGCTTTGATTACTGTAGGTTTGTAGTATAGTCTAACCCCAGAGAGTGTGATTTCTCCAGCTCTTTTCTTCTTTCTCAAGATCATTTTGGCTATTGAAGACATTTTGTGTTTCTACACAAATTTTGATTATGTATCCTTGTTCTGTGAAAAATGCCATTGGTATTTTCATAGGGGTAGACTTGAATCTGTGGATTCCTTTGAGCATTACATTATTTTTAATCAATATTTTAACAATATCCTTCCAATCCAAGAACACAGTATCTGCATCTGTATCTCTTTGTGTTGTCTTCAATTTCTTTCAGTAATGTCTTATAGTTTTCTAAATACAGATCTTTCACCTACTTAGGAAAGTTATCCCTAGGTAGTTTATTCCTATTATTACAGTCGTAAATGGGAATGTTTCCTTTGTTTTTCTTCCTGAGAGTTAATTGGTAGTGTAAAAAAATACAACAGTAGTAATTTTGTATCCTGTCATATCAGATCAGTCGCTCAGTCATGTCCGACTCTTTGTGACCCCATGAACTGCAGCACGCCAGGCCTCCCTGTCCATCACCAGCTCCCGGAGGTCACTCAGACTTGCATCCATTGAGTCAGTGATGCCATCCAGCCATATCATCCTCTGTCATCCCCTTCTCCTCCTGCCCCCAATCCCTCCCAGCATCAGAGTCTTCTCCAATGAGTCAACTCTTCGCATGAGGTGGCCAAATTACTGGAGTTTCAGCTTTAGCATCATTCCTTCCAAAGAAATTCCAGGGCTGATCTCCTTCAGAATGGACTGGTTGGATCTCCTTGCAGTCCAAGGGACTCTCAAGAGTCTTCTCCAACACCACAGTTCAAAAGCATCAATTCTTCGGCGCTCAGCCTTCTTCACAGTCCAGCTCTCACATCCATTGTATCCTGTAACTTTACTGAATATATTGATGAGCTCTAGTGGTTTTCTGGTGGCATCTTTACATTTTTTACATATAGCAGGTGTGCCCTAATGCCTGCTTCCCAGTCTATGGAAAAATTATCTTGCAAAAAACTGGTCCTTGGTGCCAAAGATATTGGGGATCACTGATGTATAGTATCATATCATTTGCAGACACTAATAATTTAACTTTCCTTTCCCATTTGGAGACAGAAATATACAATGGAGGAAAGACAGTCTCTTCAGTAAGTGCTGCTGGGAAAACTGGACAGCTATATGTAGAAGAATAAAATTAGAACATTCTCTAATGCTATAGACAAAAGTAAACCCAAAATGCATTAAAGAACTAAATGTAATACCAGAAGACATAAAACTCTTAGAGGAAGATGTAGGCGGAATACTCTAAATTGTAGCAATGTTTTTTGGACCTGTCTCCTAAAACAGAGGAAATAAAACCAAAAATAAACAAATGGAACCTAATTAAATTTAAAAGCTTTTGCACAGCAAAGGAAATCATCAACAAAATGAAAAAGACAGCCTACAGAGTAGAGAAAATATTTGCAAATTATATGACCGATAAAGGTTCAATATCCAAATATATAAACAACTCTTATAACTCAACATCCAAAAATGGATTAAGAAAATAAGCAGAATATACAAATAGACATTTTTCTAAAAAGGGTATGCAGATAGACAAAAGGCTTATGAATAGATGCTGAACATTGCTAGTCATCAGGGAAATGTGAATCAAAGCCATGATGACATATTACTTCACACCTGTCTCAGTGACTTTCATCAAAAAGGACACACAATGTGTTAGGGAGGATTTGGGGGAAAAAAGAGCCCATGTACACTGCTGGTGGGACTGTAAATTGTCACAGGCACTGTGAAAAACAACATGTAACGTTTTCAAAAAATTGAAAGTGGAACTGCCATATAACTCAGCAATCTAAGACCTTGCTATATATTCAAAAGAAACAAAAACATTTATTGAAAAGACACACACACCCCAGTCTTCATAGCAACATTATTTATAATTTCCAAGATATGGAAGCAACCTAAGAATCCATCAACAGATGATAAAAAAAAAAAAAAAGTGTGTGTGTGTATGTGTGTGTGTGTAGAATACTGTTCACCCATAAAAAAGATAAAGTTTTTCCATTTGCAACAGCATGCACCTTATAACTCAGAGAAAAGCAGTACTGTAATATCACCCATCTTTGTTATTTCACGCCTTCTATTTGTTTGTGTTTAACTTGCTCTTTTTTGTGGCTTAAGGAAAAATGTTAGACTGTTGAATCAAATTATTTTAATAATACTCATTTACAATTGTAAAATTTCTTATAAGTACTGCTTTCACTGAATCTCATCAATATTGGTATGTCATCTCAAAGTTCAAAATACCTATTGTTTTTTTTTTTTTTTTAAATTGAGTATCATTCATCACTGGAAAACTCAGGAGTAGTTTTCCTAAATAAAAGGAGGAGTTTTCCTCATAAATCTCCTGAGCAGGGAGACTGTGGGTCTAAGAAATAGTCTCTTGAAGACTGCAAAATCAACTGAACTCTGTTGAGCTGTGATAGGAAATATCTGTTGGTTTAGAGCTCTGGGGATCAGGCCTCTGAAGAGAGGGATACCTGAAAGGAAAATGGGAAATATTTATCTTTAAGTTAAAAGAGCCAGAAGTCAAATCTTGAAACCATTCATTCCAGCAGATTACAAAAGGTTAATGGATTAAAATTTTTATATTATGACCTACTGCTCATTTTTTAAAACAGGGTGTCATTTCTCTTGGTGATGATGTCCACGTTATTGATTGTTGTATACAGGCAGGCATGACCCAAGATTTTCTCTAGACATATGTAGTCCAGAGGGTCTGATGAGCATCCAGCACCATCCATTTTCAGGGCAAGTTGATTTGGTAGGTGAGTTGTTACACACTCTTAGTGGATTCCAGCTTCCATGGCCACTGTCTTGCTATCTATATTAACCAACACCTTTTCTGGGGATGTTGTGGATGGTATGAGGATATAAGGATGATGCCACTCTAATGTCAGAAAGTGAAGAAGAACTAAAGAACCTCTTGATGAGGATGAAAGAGGAGAGTTAAAAAACTGGTTTAAAAGTAAATTAAAAAAAAAAAAAAAAACTAAGATTATGGCATCTTGTCCCATCACTTCATGGCAAATAGAAAGGAAAAAAGGTGGAAGTGGCAACAGACTTCCTTTTCTTGAGCTCTTAAATCATTGTGGATGGTGACTACAGCCATTAAATTAGAAGATAATGGCTTCCTATCAGGAAAACAGTGACAAACCTAGACAGTGTGTTAAAAAGCAGAGACATTACTTTGCTGACAGTGGTCCATATAGTCAAGGCTATGGTTTTTCCAGTAATCATGTACAGTTGTGAGAGCTGGACCATAAAGAAGGCTGAGTGCTGAAGAATTGATGCCTTCAAACTGTGGTGCTAGAGAAGACTCTTGAGAGTTTGTTGGATAGCAAGGCAATCAAACCAGTCAATCTTAAAGGAAATCAATCCTGAATACTTATTGGAAGGACTGATACTAAAGCTCCAATACTTTGGCCACCTGATGTGAACAGCCAACTCATTAAAACAACTTGATGCTGGGAAAGATTGAAGGCAGAAGAAGAGGGTGACAGAAGATGAGATGGTTGGATGGCATCACCAATGCAATGGCCATGACTTTGGGCAAATTCCAGGAGATATCAAGGGAAAGGAAAGCCTTGCAGGCTGAGGTCCATGGAGTTGCAAAAAGCTGGACACAACTGAGCAACTGAACACAACAACTTAGTCCAGACTTTGAGTTACTCAGGGAGAAATCAACCCATGCATGTTCTGCAGTATTGATAAGAACCCAAAAAAAGATGTACTTTTCATTATAGCCGACAGGAATACAAAAGTAGGAAGTCAAGAGATACCTGGAGTAACAAGCAAAATGGACCTAGAAGTACAAAGTGAAACAGGTCAAAGGTTAACAGAGTTTTGCCAGGAGAACACACTCATCATAGCAAATACCCTCTTCCAACAACACGAGAGAAGACTCTACACATGGACATCACCAGATGGTCAATACTGAAATCAGATTGATTATATTCTTTACAGCCAAAGATGGAGAAGCTCTATACAGTCAGCAAAAATAAGACTTGTAGCAGACTACGGTTCAGATCATGAACTCCATATTGCTGAATTCAGTCTTAAGTCGAAGAAAGTAGGAAATACCACTGGACCATTCACGTATGACCTAAATCATTTGATCATATGACCTAATCATATGATTATGCAGTGGAAATGACAAATAGATTCAAAGGATTAGATCTGATAGAGTGCCTGAAGAACTATGGACAGAGGTTTATGACATTGTATAGGAGGCAGGGATCAAGACCATCTCCAAGAAAAAGAAATGCAAAAAGGCAAAATGGTCTGAGGAGGCCTTACAAATAGCTGAGAAAAGAAGAGAAGCTAAAGGCAAAGGAGAAAAGGAAAGATATAGCCATTTGAATGCAGAGTTCCAAAAAATAGCAAGGAGAGATAAGAAAGACTTCTTCAGCCATCAATGCAAAGAAATAGAGGAGAACAATAGAATGGGAAAGACTAGAGATCTCTTCCAGAAAATTAGAGATACCAAGGGAACATTTCATGCAAAGATGGGCACAATAAAGGACAGAAGAGGTATGGACCTAACGGAAGCAGAAGATATTAAGAAGAGGTGGCAAGAATACACAGAAGAACTATACAAAAAAGATCTTCATGACCCATATAACCATGATGGTGTGATCACTCACTTAGAGCCAGACATCCTGGAATGCAAAGTCAAATGGGCCTTAGGAAGCATCACCACGAACAAAGCTAGTGGAGGTGATGGAATTCCAGTTGAGCGATTTCAAATCCTAAAAGATGATGCTGTGAAAGTGCTTCACTCAATATGCCAGCAATTTGAAAATCTCAGCAGTGGCCTCAGGACTGGAAAAGGTCAGTTTTCATTCCAATCCCAAAGAAAGGCAATGCTAAAGAATGCTCAAACTACTGCACAATTGACACATCTGTCACACAAACAAAATAATACTCAATATTCTCCAGCCAGACTTCAACAGCAGGTGAACTGTGAACTTCCAGATGTTCAGGCTGGATTCAGAAAAGGCTAAGAAACCAGAGATTAAATTGCCAACATCTGTTGGATCATTGAAAAAACAAGAGAGTTCCTGGAACACAACTACTTTTGCTTTATGAACTAGGCCAAAGTCTTTGATTTTATAGATCACAACAAACTGTAGAAAATCCTTAAAGTGATGGGACTACCAGACCACCTGACTTGCCTCCTGAGAAATCTGTATGCTGGTCAGGAAACAACAGTTAGAACTGGACATGGAACCATGGAGTATTTCCCAATGTTAAAAGGAGTACGTCAAGGCTGTATATTGTCATCCTGCTTATTTAAATTATATGCAGAGTAAATCATGCAAAATGCCAGGCTGGATAAAGCACAAGCTGCAATCTCATTTGCCAGGAGAAATATCAATAACCTCAGATACGCAGATGACACCACCATTATGGCAGAAAGTGAAGAAGAACTGAAGAGCCACTTGATGAAGATGAAAGAGGAGAAAAAAAGTTGGCTTAAAACTCACCATTCAGAAAACTAAGATCATGGCATCTGGTCCCATCACTTCATGGCAAATAGATGGGGAAAAAGTGGAAACAGTGACAGACTATTTTCTTGGGCTCCAAAATCACTGCAGATGGTGACTGGCTCCTTGGAACTAAAGCTATGACCAACCTTGGAGCATATTAAAAAAGCAGAGACATTACTTTGCCAAAAAATGTCTATCTAAGCTTTGTTTTTTCCAGTAGTCATGTATGGATGTGATTTTCTGAACTATAAAGAAAGCCAAGCACCAAAGAATTGATGCTTTTGAACTGTGGTGTTTGAGGACTCTTGAGAGTCCCTTGGATTGCAGGGAGATCCAACCAGTCCATCTTAAAGGAAATCAGTCCTGAATATTCACTGGAAGGGCTGATGCTGAAGCTGAAACTCCAATACTTTAGGCACCTGATGCAAAGAACAATTCATTAGAAAAGACCCTAATGCTAGGAAAGATGGAATGCAGGAGGAAAAGGGGACAACAGAAGATGAGATGGTTGGATGCATCACTGACTCAATGGACATGAGTTTGAGCAAGCTTCGGGATTTGGTAGTGTACAGGGAAGCCTGGCGTGCTGCAGTCCATAGGATGGCAAAGAATCGGACATGATTGAGTGACTGAACTGAACTGGTCAAGTATATGAATTTGTTGGATTTACTGGCATTGTTTCTATAGATCTTAGGGATGGGAAAGCAAATATGAGTCAACCTGGAATTTTGATATGGATCTAGGCATTCAGATTTTATTGCTCAAGATTAAATTGGAAAATTTGTTTTTTCAATTAAATTTTATTTTGCTTAACTTTACAATATTGCATTGCTTTTGCCATACATCGAGATGGATCTTCCACAAGTATACATGTGTTCCCCATCCTGAGCCCTCCTCCCTCCTCCCTCCCCATACCATCCCCCCGGGTTGTTCCAGTGCACCAGCCCCAGGCATCGGCTATCAGGCATCGTACCTAGTTTGTAGAATTAGAGCTGATATTGAAAATATTGAAACAAAGTTTTGTGTTTTTTTTTTTTAACAAATGTTTCCAATTCAGTTCAGTTCAGTTCAGTCGCTCAGTCCTGTCCAACTCTTTGTGACCCCATGAATTGCAGCACACCAGGCCTCCCTGTCCATCACCAACTCCTGGAGTCACTCAGACACACATCCATCGAGTCAGTGATGCAATCCAGCCATCTCATCGTCTGTTGTCCCCTCCTCTTCCTGACCCCAGTCCCTTCCTGCATCAGAGTCTTACGTCCTCTTAAAAACTCAGACACTTATTGAACCTATACTAAATCATTATGTTGCCACGAAGATAAGAATACTCAGTAAAGTTTCAGAATTCTGGGAGGTTTTAGAGAGAGAGAAAGATAAATATTTTATGTCTGTTTATAAAAGCATAATTTGCTCAATGTTTCATTAGCTTAAACTATAGTCAGCTTAAGAGAAAATAAAAAGTATTTCCACATGTCTAAAAAATCACATGTTAAAACATCAGCAGTATTCCGAACATTACTTCTAGTCATCATTTATGAGACCTTTCATTACTACATATTTAATTCTTCTTCTGTTTGATCTTGGTTTATCAACATTATGAACCATATGCTTTCCCACTAGAATTCAGTAAATCTTGGTTTAATCTGCAGGTGGTCTTAAACTTATTTATGAAACGCCATCAGAAATTCTATGCAAAAATGTCCCTGATTGGCATAGTCATTTTCTAACAGAATGTGAGATAGTCAGTTTTGTTAAAGACAAAAATCTCTGCTTTAGTTCATTTGAAATACTTTAAAGGAAGTATCAAAATAAAATTAACAACTGTCTACAACAGACAGAAAGATCTAAAATCACTATGGTTGGCTTACTAATGATCACTTTAAAAAGTGACATCTCTGATCAGAATTCATTATAGATATAATGTAACTGATAAGAAATTTTTCTTGTTTCTGTGACACACAAAGGAAACTAAAGTCAATAAAAATGATTTGCACAAAATATCTGTAAACTTAATGAATATCTGTTTTCAAAGAACAGAGACCTAATTTATGGAAATAGTTAAACATAATATCATTACAGGGGAAATTATGATGTATAATGAGAGGAATAATGTATCATGACTATACCAAGCATATGCTGAGAATATATCAAGAGTTTCAAGCAAAAAGATGCACTAAGTCTGGAAATCATGCTAAACATCTGTATACTAACAAAACCTCATAAGTAAGTGATGTAAATCCCTAGCAGAAACCACTAGGATATACTGGTTCAGTTCAGTTCAGTTGCTCAGTCGTGTCCGACTCTTTGCAGTCCCATGGACTGCAGCACACCAGGCCTCCCTGTCCATCACCAACTCATGGAGTTTACTCAAACTCATGTCCATTGAGCTGATGATGCCATCCAGCCTTCTGATCCTCTGTCATCCCCTTCTCCTCCTACCTTCAATCTTTCCCAGTGTCAGGTTCTTTTCAAATGAATCAGTCCCTTCACATCAGGTGGCCAAAGTGTTAGAATTTCAGTTTCAGCATCAGTCCTCAGAATATATTGGATTCAGTTGAATAAGCAAAACTGTGTCAAAATAAATATTTTATTTTTTAAGATCTTTCTCAAATGTTGAATGAGATTATTTTTAAATTAATTCGTATTAGAGTATAGTTGATTTATACTGCTGTGTTAGTTTCAGGTGTATAGCAAAGTATATCAGTTAACATATCTATATATATACCCTTTTGCAGATATTTGTCTGATGTACATCCTTATAGAGTACTGAGTAAAATACTGAGTTGTTGTTTTTGTTGCTCTTTTTCAGTTACTAAGTCATGTTTGACTCTTTGCAACCCCATGAACTGCAGTATGCCAGGCTTCCTGTCCTTCACTTATCTCCCTGAGTTTGCTCAAACTCATGTCCATTGACTTGGTGATGCCATCTAACCATCTTATCCTCTATAATCCCCTTCTTCTCTTGCCTTCCATCTTTCCCAGCATCAAGGCCTTTTCAGCTTTAACACCAGCTCTTCCAATGATTATTCAGGACTGATTCCCTTTAAGATTGACTAGTTGGATCTCCGTGCTGTCCAAAGGACTCTCAAGAGTCTTCTCCAACACCGCAGTTTGAAAGCATCAATGCTTTGGCACTCAGCCTTCTGTATGGTCCAACTCTCACATCTACACGTGACTACTGGAAAAACCATAGCTTTGACTGTTTGGACCTTTTCTACAAAGTGTTGTCACTGCTTTTTAATACACAGGCTTGGTTTGTCATAGATTTTCTTCTATGGAAAAAAAGAAGGAAAAAAAGTTTTTTAATTTTGTGAGTGCAGTCACCATCCACATTGGCTTTGGAACCTGAGAATATGAAATCTGATGCTGTCTCCACTTTTCCCCCATCTATTTGCCAGTAAGTAAGGAGACCGATGATACCACTCTTATGGCAGAAAGTGAAGAGGAACTAAAAAGCCTCTTGATGAAAGTGAAAGTGGAGAGTGAAAAGGTTGGCTTAAAGCTCAACATTCAGAAAACGAAGATTATGGCATCTGGTCCCATCACTACATGGGAAATAGATGGAGAAACAGTAGAAACAGTGTCAGACTTTATTTTTCTGGGCTCCAAAATCACTGCAGATGGTGACTGCAGCCATGAAATTAAAAGACGCTTGCTCCTTGGAAGGAAAGTTATGACCAACCTAGATAGCATATTCAAAAGCAGAGACATCACTTTGCCAACAAAGGTTCGCCTAGTCAAGGCTATGGTCTTTCCTGTGGTCGTGTATGGATATGAGAGCTGGACTGTGAAGAAGGCTGAGCGCCGAAGAATTGATGCTTTTGAACTGTGGTGTTGGAGAAGACTCTTGAGAGTCCCTTGGACTGCAAGGAGATCCAACCAGTCCATTCTGAAGGAGATCAGCCCTGGGATTTCTTTAGAAGGAATGATGCTGAAGCTGAAACTCCAGTATTTTGGCCACCTCATGCGAAGAGTTGACTCATTGGAGAAGACTCTGATGCTGGGAGGGATTGAGGGCAGGAGGAGAAGGGGACGACAGAGGATGAGATGGCTGGATGGCATCACTGACTCAATGGATGTGAGTCTGAGTGACCTCTGGGAGTTGGTGATGGACAGGGAGGCCTGGCGTGCTGCAGTTCATGGGGTTGCAAAGAGTCGGACACGACTGAGCAACTGATCTGATCTGATCTGATCTGAAGGAGACCGAATGCCATGATCTTAGTTTATTGAATGTTGAGTTTTAACCCAGCTTTTTCACTTTCCTCTTTCACCTTCATCAGGAAGCCCTTTAGTTCTTCACTTTCTGCCATTAAAGTGGTATCATCTGCATATTGAGTAGATTTTTATTAGTTATCTATTTTATATATAGTAGTGTGTATGTGTCAATCCTGATCTCCCAATTCATCCCTCCTTCTTTCCTCCTTGGTAACTGTAAGTTTGCTTTTCTCCATCTCAAATTAATATTTTTTAAAAGCAACTGAAATTATGAGTAATCACACTTAACTCTTGTCTGATATCAAGCACAGTAGTATAAAGACTTTGATTAATATAAGTATGTCATAGAGAGCCAGTGCAATGACATATCTCTAGAAACCTCATATGATTCTAATGTTTTTCTATTAATAACATTTTCATTGACATTTATGTCAGAGAAAGATAATAGCCTCCTGTGATTTAATGATACTTTCCCTACAACTCATATGAAATAAACCTAATCATTTTTAATATCTGTTTTTACATGGTGAAAAAACACCTCCTGTGTCATATACCCAGGAGCCCATGGAAACTCAAAAAGTGCAAAAGATATAATTTAGGGTTTAATTTGGGCAAGTGAAGTGATGTCGCTCAGTCATGTCCGACTCTTTGTGACCTCACTGACTGACTGTATGTAGCCTACCAGGATCCTCAGTCTTTGGGATTTTCCAGGCAAGAATACTGGAGTGTGTTGCCATTTCCTTCTCCAGGGGATCTTCCTGACCCAGGGATTGAACCCTGGTCTCCTGCATTGTAGGCAGACACTTTACCATCTGAGCTACCAGAGAAGCATTTCAGCATTTGATTAAATAGGCTCATGAGTTAGTGAGAAACACCACTTTTGCTACCTATTTGAATGAGTGCCAATAAAATAATTTAAAAACAAACACAGGAGATAACATGATTTTTAAACTGAGAATATTTTTTTAAGTAATTAATAGCAAGGGAAAAGTCAATATACAACCTAGAAAATTTATTCTTATTGAAACAGAATCTTTGCTTCCTAAGATTAGTCAAGGGTAGAAAAAACCCTTTTACAACGTCTTATTAAGACCATGCTTATAATAGAAACAGTTTAATAGAATATTAAATTTTAGTTTTACACTAATACTGTATTTAAAATTTAAGATATTTTTTAAGAACTTTTATAAATAATTTTTTTGCTTGCTATGACCATGACAAATAAAATTCATTTTCCATGAACTTCCTACAACTTTCTCTATCTGTTCAGGCTTTGTCCTACTCTTTTTTCTTCCTCAATCTGGGAATACACACATTTCCACCACAAATAACTATACTCTTTTCCTTTAACAGAACACACCCTGCATATCTTGCATAAACAATTGTTCTGTTGTTCCTCAGATCAGATCAGATCAGATCAGTCGCTCAGTCATAGTAGAGTCTTATTCACATGCTAATTATGATTTTAATCACAGTAACATATGGCATAGAGAAAACCAGGATTTGAATAATATCAACTGACTATCATGCACCCGTGTTTTACACAGATGTGCAGAGCTGATGAACATACACATCACAACTTTTTATAGCCATATACTTCCTTAGGGTACAACTTTGAGAAATTGAGAAATGTGGCAAAAACAAATATACTAACAGACCAAAACATATGTATATAGAACCTCTCTGTACCCTATAAAAATAAGAAGGTAATATTATAATATTATGTTACTTATTAATATTTCAGTAGTTTATCTTATATGTTATATACTTAATGAATAGTTTGATAACTTAGTGAACCATAAGTCTAAAATTCTATTTAAAGTTATTTGAAAATATACTTTCTGACATACTAAGCACGTAATTCCTGTTTAAATGGTCATAATGATTTAATTTAGTATGTACATTTAAAATTTTTTCATAATCTTTCACATATATATATAATACAGCTGTATAAGTTTAGGAACAATATACACAAGTAGAAAAAAATCATATACTTATATCATACTTCACACTGATAACTCAGAAAATATTGTTGTTGTTGAGTTGCTAAGTAGTGTCTTACTCTTTGCAAAGCCATGGACTATAGCCTGCTACTGCTGCTAAGTCACTTCAGTCGTGTCCAACTCCGTGTGACCCCAGAGATGGCAGCCCACCAGGCTCCCCCGTCCCTTGGATTCTCCAGGTAAGAACACTGGAATGGGTTGCCATTTCCTTCTCCAGTGCATGAAAGTGAAAAGTGAAAGTGAAGTCACTCAGTCGTGTCCGACTCTTAGCGATCCCATGGAATGCAGCCTACCAGGCTAGTCCATCCATGGGATTTTCCAGACAAGAGTACTGGAGTGGGGTGCCACTGCCTTCTCCGTGTAGCCCGCTAGGTTCCTCATTAGGTTCCTCATTCCATGATCTGTGAGACTGACCAAATTTCCCAAATGGCATCCTGTTATCTCACTGGTGCCTGTCTTCTCAAAACTACGAGACCACTGGATTCCAGACCTCCAGCTACGTGACCATGCCTTAAGGGAACTTTTCAGTGGTGGGGTATAAGATGGACTCCGTCAGAAAGGGAGAACACTGGTTCTCCTTAAGAGCCAGTCACCCTAAGAGAGGCTAGCTGAGAAAACTTAGAGGTTATTATCCTCACTCAGTGCCCTGCTCATAAAGCCAGTGTCACCTCCAAGCAAAGCAGCTCACTGCCCCCACTCTTAGCTCCAGAGCAACGGCTCAGAGATTTTTCCAAGGAAGAGTGCCAATCCATTAAAGCAGAAAACTCTGAAATTGTCACCAAGCGACAATTTGAAACACTGGTGGGAAATGCAAACCTTCGAGCACTACTGAGAATGATGGTGTTTTTTATGATAAACAATTAAAAGTGATACTTAAGCCGTAGGCTATTATTTAGTTTACTAAAGACAACAACGGAGAAGGCAATCGCAACCCACTCCAGTACTCTTGCCTGGAAAATCCCATGGATGGAGGAGTCTGGTAGGCTGCAGTCCATGGGGTCGCTAAGAGTTGGGCATGACTGAACGACTTCATTTTCACTTTTCCCTTTCATGCATTGGAGAAGGAAATGGCAACCCACTCCAATGTTCTTGCCTGGAAAATCCCAGGGACGGGGAGAGCCCGGTGGGCTGCCGTCTATGGGGTCGCACAGAGTTGTACACAACTGAAACAACTAAGCAGCAGCAGCAGCAGCAGCAGAGACAACAAAGTAAAGAAGGAACTGAGAGGTCGTCTCCTAAAAAAAAAAAAAAAAAAAAACACACACACACACAAACAAACAAACAAAAAAACACCTAAGACTTTCCCAAAATATCTACTGTTAAGGTGAGTGGAAAGAAAAAGAGAGCAAGCCAGGCAGTCAGGCAAGAAAAGGAAATTTATTAGAGGGAAAAGAGAGGGTGACTGGCTCTTGTTTGTAAATGTTTCTTCCTATATGGTATGCTCTTAAAACACTTCCAGAGATTTTTTTAAATGAGTGATTTTTCTTCATTTTCATCAGATTTTGTTGTTTCCTGGGGGCAGATCTGTGCAAATGTTCACATTACCATTCTGAAAGTGCATCTAACAAAGTTTCCTATATTTTCTCTAATGATAATTCAGGTGTGAATATATTTCTTTTTAAGAGTTAATTTCTTTTAAAATGTAAGAATTCCCTTTTCATATATTATGGAATCCAGACATCTAAATTTGACCACTCATGTCAATATGTCTCTCTTATACAGTGTATCTTATGATAGCATCTCATAGTTAATAATCTCAAACAATCTGCTGA
Source organism: Tragelaphus eurycerus (assembly GCA_935064755.1). Taxonomy (NCBI): domain Eukaryota; kingdom Metazoa; phylum Chordata; class Mammalia; order Artiodactyla; family Bovidae; genus Tragelaphus; species Tragelaphus eurycerus. The sequence goes on from CAKXYN010000061.1 coordinate 12,664,768, forward strand.
CTCTGTATTGTGTCATTCTAGCTAAATTAGAGCTATGTTCCCCATAATTTCTTTACCTTCTTTGTTCCCAGTCATCCTGGGAACCACAATAACAAACATTTGGGAGGACAAAGTAAATCAACAGGCACATTATGTTTACACTGACATGATAAGTGCAGTAGGCCCTGTTTCAGTTCACATATGAATTTTCTTATCTTCTGGCTCACTCAGTTGTGAGGGGCAGCAGCAGAGCTTACAGCTTATCTGACTTCCTCCAGAGCTGCCTCTGGTTTGTCTGACTGCTGGACCAGGTGCACACTTAGATCTGTGATGAGAGGTGCAGACTTCACCTGAAGGGTGCCACCATCATTCAAGTTGCCGGTTTGAAGATAATGAGATGCTGATATGGATTGCATTCTGTCCTGTATGAGTTACAGCTTGAACTTGTGGGTTCTGTTTTTGTCCTTGTTTTCTCTACTTGAAAACATTTTCCCTTCTTGAGTTGCCTGCCTGTAGACTTCAGAATCTTAACTCCTCAGATACAAAGACAATAATAGCCTTATGTATATAACAGAAACTGTTCAATAAGATCTGACAATAATTTGAAGTCACTCTTATTTTACTTATATAATATGATACAGAGATAATTTTAAAATATGCATGGAAAATATAGTTTTTGTTTTTACACTCAGGGTTTTTTTCTCATCAAACCCTGCTGCGACATATGCATGATCATAGACTGGTTGGAACAAGTCACTATGAAAAAACTTCTTGATCTCTCCTTAAAGTTTAATTTTTTTTTAACCTTCTAAGAATATGGGGATTAATAGTAAACATAAAATAACAGATTATTCCTAAGATTTGGCTAATGAGTTGGTCACTTTAATTTTGGGGTACTCAGTTCAGTTCAGTCACTCAGACTTCTCCGATTCTTTGTGACCCCATGGGCTGCAGCATGTGAGGCCTCCCTGTCCATCACCAACTCCTAGAGTTTACTCAAACTCATGTCCCTTGAGTTGTTGATGCCATCCAACCATCTCATCCTCTGTTGTTGTCCCCTTCTCCTTTTGCCTTCAGTCTTTTCCAGCATCAGGGTCTTTGCAAATGAGTCAGCTCTTCGCATCAGGTGGCCAAAGTATTGGGATTTCAGCTTCAACATCAGTCCTTCCTATGAACACTCAGGACATATCTCCCTTAGGAAAGACTAGGTGCATCTCTTTGCATCAAAGGGACTCAAGAATCTTCTCAAACACCACAGTTTAAAAGCATCAATTCTTTGGCACTCAGCTTTCTTTATAGTCCAACTCTCACATCCATACATGACTACTGGAAAAACCATAATTTTGATCAGACGGACCTTTGTGGGCAAAGTAATGTCTCTGCTTTTTAATATGCTATCTAGGTTGGTCATACGGAGGAGGCAATGGCACCCCACTCCAGTATTCTTGCCTGGAAAATCCCATGGATGGAGGAGCATGGTGGGCTGTAGTCCATGGGGTCGCGAAGAGTCGGACATGACTGAGCAACTTCACTTTCACTTTTCACTTTCATGCATTGGAAAAGGAAATGGCAACCCACTCCAGTGTTCTTGCCTGGAGAATCCCAGGGACGGGGGAGCCTGGTGGGCTGCCATCTATGGGGTCGCACAGAGTCAGACACAACTGAGATGACTTAGCAGCAGTAGCAGCAGATTGGTCATAACTTTCCTTCCAAGGAGTAAGCGTCTTTTAATCTCATGGCTCCTGTCACCATTTGCAGTGATTTTGGAGATCCCCCCACCACCACCACCAAAAATAAAAAGTCTGTCACTTTTTCCACTTTTTCCCTATCTATCTGCCATGAAGTAATGGGACCACATGCCATGATCTTATTTTTCTGAATGTTGATCTTTAAGCCAGCTTTTTCACTCTCCTCTTTCACTTTCATCAAGAGGCTTTTTAGTTCTTTGCTTTCTGCCATAAGGGTGGTATCATATGCCTATCTGAGGTTATTGATATTTTTCCAAGCAATCATGATTCCAGCTTGTGCTTCATCCAGCCCAGCGTTGCTCATAATGTACTCTGCATATAAGTTAAATTAGCAGGCTGGCAATATACGGCCCCGATGTACTCCTTTTCCTCTTTGGAACCAGTCTGTTGTTCCATGTCCGGTTCTAACTGTTGCTTCCTGACCTGCATACAGATTTTTCAGGAGGCAGGTCAGCTGGTCTGGTATTCCCATCTCTTTCAGAATTTTCCACAGTTTGTTGTGATCCATACAGTCAAAGGCTTTGACATAGTCAATAAAACAGAAGTAGATGTTTTTATGTAACTCACTTGCTTTTTTGATGCTTTAACGGATATTGGCTATTTGATCTCTGGTTCCTCTGACTTTTCTAAATCCAGCTCGAATATCTGGAAGTTCACAGTTCACATACTGTTGAAGCCTGGCTTGGAGAATTTTGAGCATTACTTTACTAGCATGTGAGATGAGTCCAATTGTGCAGTAGTTTGAACATTCTTTGACATTGCCTTTCTTTGGGATTGAAATGAAAACTGACCTTTTCCAGTCCTGTGGCCACTGCTGAGTTTTCCAAATTTGTTGGTATATTGAATGCAGCATTTTCACAGCATCATCTTTCAAACACTAACTAAAATATAATTCTACACTATGGGGCACATTCTACCTACCAAAGACTATTGTCATGTATTTGTGTGTGGTTTTATGTTTATTTTGGTAAACAGAGATAAACTCCTTTCACTGTGAGAGAGAATGCCTTCTGAAACCATGAAATTGCCTCTGTGGCAGATTTACAGTGGTCCAGTGTAATTTATATTTGTTCATGCCTAGTTTCCTTCTTTCTGTGTTTTTCCAAAATGCAACAGTGATATCAGGTTAAAGAGTATTCTGAGCATACTTAGGCACTGATTACAATAGCATTATACTTAAAAAAAAATATTAATTTCAGTTGGAGACTAATTATCTTACAATATTATGGTTGTTTTTGTCATCAGTTCAGTTCAGTCGCTCATTCGTGTCCAACTTTTTGGAACCCCATGGACCGCAGCACACCAGGCCTCCCTGTTCATCACAGACTCCTAGAGTCCACCCAAATTCATGTCTATTGAGTTGGTGATGCCATCCAACCATCTCATCCTCTGTCGTCCCTTTCTCCTGTTGCCTTCAGTCTTTCCCAGCATCAGAGTCTTTTCAAATGTGTCAGTTCTTCATATCAGGTGGCCAAAGTATTGGAGCTTTGTATTTCAAAGTATTTCAGCTTTAACATCAGTCCTTCCAATGAACACCCAGGCCTGATCTCCTTTAGGATGGACTGGTTGGATCTCCTTGCAGTCCAAGGACTCTCAAGAGTCTTCTCCAATACCACAGTTCAAAAGCATCAGTTCTTCAGCACTCAGCTTTATTTATAGTCCCAACACTCACATCCATACATGACTACTGGAAAAAAAATAGCCTTGACTAGATGGACCTTTGTTGGCAAAGTAATATCTCTGATTTTTAATATGCTCTCTGATTTGGTCATAACTTTCCTTCCAGGGAGTAAGGTTTTTGCCATATATCAATATGGATGAGCCACGGGTGCACATGTGTCCCCCCATCCTGAAACATCCTCCTACCCCCGTCCCCACCCCATCCCTCTGGGTTGTCCCAGAGCATCACCTTTGAGTGCCCTGCTTCATGCATGGAACTTGCACTGGCCATCTGCTTTACCTATGGTAATTAATTTACATGTTTCAATGCTATTCTCAAATCATCCCACCCTTGCCTTCTCCCACATAGTCCAATAGTCTGTTCTTTATATCTTTTGTAAAGAGGTATGTCTCTTTTCCTAAAATAAAGAATAAGAAAAGGGTGCTCACTCTCACCACTACTATTCAACATAGTTTTAGAAGTCCTAGCCACAGTAATCTGGGAGTTGGTGATGGACAGGAAGGCCTGGCATGCTGCGGTTCATGGGGTCACAAAGAGTCAGACACAACTGAGTGACTGAACTGAACTGAACTGAAGCCACAGCAATCAGAAAAGAAGAAGCAATAAAAGGAATCCAGATTGGAAAAGAAGAAGTAAAATTCTCACTGTTTGCAGATGACATGATCTTCTACATAGAAAACCCTAAAGATACAGCCGTATACTTTTTAATTTTTGATTACCATTCAGATAATCTCACGGATAGACTAGCCTGGTGCCCTTTGGTTCATAGCATCACGAAGAGTCAGACATGACTGAAACTTAGCTTACACACACACCATCCAGAGATCTTGAAATTCTGTCTCTCTACCTATTCTTGCCTCATAGACACAGACAGTAAACCATAACATGTAATTGATGGACCAGAATAAGTAATAAATCTTCTATAAAACGTATCCATTGTCTGATCATCCTTCTTGAGTTCTATTGTTTTTTCTTGCATAAAATATTGCTTGTGAAACATGTCTTCATTTCTTAATGATACAGTTTTGTGGTTGTGGACATCTCTCCCTTTCTTTGAGAAAAATCTCATAGTGTTTCTCATAAGTCCATCTTGATGATTTAACTTTATCTTCTCTTTTCCAAATATATCCCAACTTATGTGTATATGACATGTCATATATACAAGGTAAAGTGACTTGGTTCTCAAACATTTAGTTTTTAATTGTCAATTATGTTTTAATTTTTCTCCAAATCATGGATAATATTGTCACTAGCAGCTTTGCAAATCACAAAAATCTAAAAGCAAATGTTCATTAACAGAAGAATGGATACATGTATGGTTAGTATGAACATATTGGGCTGTAATTAATCATGAAAAGGATTAATCCACAGCTAAGACCTGAATTAGTAAATTTCACAAAGCTAATTTTCCAAGTATAATGTTGCATTAAAGACAATTTGCAAAAAAAATATACATGGTATGGTTCTATTTGTATAAATATATATCTGTGCCTTTGGTTTAAAAAAAGATATTCAAACATGCAAAAATTTAGGATAAGAGGTACATCTTATGAAAAATGAGGAGTCTGAAATTAAACATACACACAGATATTACATAGGTTTCATATAGTTCTATTTCTTAACCTAATTTAACAGGCATATGCATTTTCATCTTACTTGTAAACTACACATAAATATTACATGTATCATTTTCTATATTTGATTTATTCCTTAATAATATGGCATAGTATTCTATATCATGTCTCAATAAAAATATAATGGTTTGGTAATAATAGAAGCTGATACGAATTTCAAAAAACATGTAGGAGGGGATAGATGTATACATGTAGCTGATTCATTGTACAGCAGAAACTAACACAACTTTGTAAGGCAATTGTACTCCAGAAAACAAAAAGTCATTTGTTCATTTTGGAGCATGATTTGGAATTTTCAAAAAGGTGAACATATGAAGTCACATCTCTGACTTTTCTTTTCAATCTATCTATTCATAGAGATTATTGCAAACACTATTAGGTTATGTTTGTTTCCCAAATGACTTTTTCTAGAAGCAGATAGTTTTAACATATTGAAAATTCATAGGTAGGATTCTGTAGACGATCTAACACTTTCTGGCTGGCATAAATTGCCGTTTAGATGAGATTTGATCAAGATTTCTGTGTGACCTTTTCTTTTTTCTTTGATCAACTTCTGTTTCCTGCTTAAGCCTCATGCCCTGTATGAGCAAGCTCTTGTTATTTATGTGACACTGCTAATCTTTCAGTGGCTGGTAACATATTGAGTCAAATATAATACCATCAGATGCCTATATGGCTTCCTGACATTCCTACCATTTTTGGTTTTTCTTTTAGTCAATGATAGTAGAGATACTGAGTTTTCATCTTTGAGATTTTGTTTGGAAATGTTAGAAACATGTTCCATAGATATTTTCCTTTTCTATTTGCAGATGTCTGGCATTAAAGATCTTACTAAATGGTATATTATATGTCAAAGTCAAATTATATTGTAAACAGACATATATGAAATCATATTAAAATATAAATCTTAAATATCTGTTTGTTAGGGCAGCAAACACAGACATCTGCGAAGACAACAGACAGTCAGTTCTTCTGACTTCTAGAAATCGTGCTTCTGTAGGTTAACTCCAGACTCCCACTGCTTAAACCATATGATGGGAAAAGTGATCTAGCCATTTCAAATTGTGTGCTTATTATTTTAGCACATTGTTAAAATGTGAATAATTGAAAAAAAAACATTCATAAGTCAGGCCAAGTAATTGGGTTCTGAAAATAAATGTAATATGTATAATAATTCAGATATTATCCAAAGAGTGGAGTAGAGTAGAACATCAAACTACTGTGAACAAATCAGTCTCTTAAGAAAATGTTTGGTTCGGTATTCTTGCATGGAAAAGTCCATGGACAGAGGAGCCTGGGGGGCTGCAGTCCATGGGGTTACCTGACTGAGCATGTGTGCATGAGGGTGGAGGGTGATTGATGGGTTGGTAGCAATAAACTGTAGAACAACAACAACAACAAAAATGTTTGGGGAGTCAAAATTTAGAGAATGGGAACTATTCTAGATAATTAATGTAAAACAAATTGTTTCTCTTAAAGACAGAATTTATAAAGAATATGTCTATATTGATTAAAATCACTGGATAAATGCTCAAATGTCCATTTCACTTTGCTCATGTAGACAGAACCTATGAAATAGGTCATGCCATCTGAGTGAGGGGAATTGAGTTTGACAGAATATGGGGAATGGGGTCACTATATAGTAAATTACCTCCTCAAATGCAATTGTCTATTCATGACATAAATCCAATATAGTCCTTCTCTGGCTTTATTCACTGTACCTCTTCTTTTCTTCATTTTCCTGTTGACAGGTATTTTGTCTGTACGAAAAGCATATTGTATTCGATCCTAGTAGGTGTTTTCATTGAATACCAACTTATTTTCTCTGGATGCTGAGTGTCTAGAAAAACACTGTTTTCTTGTGTATTATCAACACTTACACCACAAAACTTTTTGGCAAAAGTAAAGACTATATTGTAATAAATATATGCATTATAGAAAATTGATATTTTAAAGCTACTTTACAATTTACTTTTAGTAGCTACTTGAAGAAACTCCTTCAAGTAGGGAGGAAAACAATAGTCCTACATTTCAGCTTAAAATCCACCCCATCCACTAGCTCAGTGACAAACACAATAATGAACCAAGATGATACAGCCTTTATTGTACTTGTAAGGATGTTGTGTTTCAAAATAAACATATAGGCTGAGTAACACTTTCTCTTAGGAATCATTTTTAATTGCAAAAATATCTCTATGTAATAAAATTATGGTTTTAATCCATCAAAATATTATTCCTTATTTTGGTTATACATACAAATATAGAACTTCTTGAAAGGGAAAAAATGTATGTATTACTGAACATCATTTTGGAGAGAAAATAATAGCTTGAATGATTTATTAGGGTTACTCAAAGTGCACAACTGTTGTACCATTGACACAAGGGCAACAATTAAAGCAAGTGAAAAATAATATTAGAATATTTTAAGTTTTATGGATTATGAGTACATAAGCTATTCTGTTCTAGCCTTATAAAAATAAATTTATCCTGAAACATTAAAAGCAATCATTAATTAGATGCTGCTGCTGCTGCTAAGTCATTTCAGTTGTGTCTGACTCTGTAGCCATGAAATTAAAAGATGCTTACTCCTTGGAAGGAAAGTTATGACCAACCTAGGTAGCATATTCAAAAGCAGAGACATCACTTTGCCAACAAAGGTTCGCCTAGTCAAGGCTATGGTCTTTCCTGTGGTCATGTATGGATGTGAGAGCTGGACTGTGAAGAAGGCTGAGCGCCGAAGAATTGATGCTTTTGAACTGTGGTGTTGGAGAAGACTCTTGAGAGTCCCTTGGACTGCAAGAAGATCCAACCAGTCCATTCTGAAGGAGATCAGCCCTGGGATTTCTTTGGAAGGAATGATGCTAAAGCTGAAACTCCAGTATTTTGGCCACCTCATGCGAAGAGTTGACTCATTGGAGAAGACTCTGATGCTGGGAGGGATTGAGGGCAGGAGGAGAAGGGGACGACAGAGGATGAGATGGCTGAATGGCATCACTGACTCGATGGATGTGAGTCTGAGTGACCTCCGGGAGTTGGTGATGGACAGGGAGGCCTGGCGTGCTGCGAGTTCATGGGGTTGCAAAGAATTGGACATGACTGAGCGACTGATCTGATCTGACTCTGTGGGACTCCATAGACAGAAGCCCACCAGGCTCTGCCATCCCTGGGATTCTTCAGGCAAGAACACTGGAATGGGTTGCCATTTCCTTCTCCAGTGTTTGAAAGTGAAACGTGAAAGTGAAGTCACTCAGTCATGTCTGACCCTCAGCGACCCCATGGACTTCAGCCTTCCAGGCTCCTCTGTCCATGGGATTTTCCAGGCAAGAGTACTGGAGTGGGTTGCCATTGCCTTCTCTGCATTAATTAGTTGGAGCTGCTAAAAATATTGTTATATTTTACTGAAATATTGGAGTTTTGAAAAATCCAGAAATTTCCAAAGAACTTAAATATCATGATAACAGAGGACAGTAATGCTCTGTCTGTGATTACTTCTGACACTTTTACCATGTTCATGCACTTGGACTTCTAGTGAGCTTTCACAAGCTGTGTAGCTCTTCCATCTTTCTCTCATAGTCCTATACCTACACTACTCCTGAATATTTCTTATGCAGTGCCAAGTTAAAGACTTAGTTCAGCTTTTGTTTCTAGGGAGCTTAAGCTGAAACAGCTGGTTCCAGAAATGCCTATAGGTAAACTGTCAGGGTGGGATTCTGGAGCTGAATCCTTCTCTGGCTAGAATTCATTACGGGGATTACTATTCATAGTAAATAGTCTTGTTTACCAGTGCCAGGCTGTAGTGTTATATGCTGTATGCTAAGACTGCCTGTAGGTGATTTGTATGGGATTCATGTTGAAGGAGATCTGCTGGTTTGGAAAAAAAAAAATGTCTCTAGCATTGTAGATAAATGAGAAAATAGTAATTAAAATTTTATGAAGTTGATTTTTGCTATGTTCCATTATTGCCCTGAATAAGGACAACTAAACAATTGAGTCAGGGGAGGGAGGGTATTGATTAATGGCTGATTCATATGAGACAACTGATTGGAACTTTACTGAAGTATATCCCCCACTCCTTAAAAGCTCAGTGAGACATAATATCACAAACTCACTTGCCCTTTTTTATTTCTCATTATCTTCACCCTTTCTGCTTCTTTCCTGATAATGCTTCCTTTTAGTCAACCACTTTTATAAAATTGCTCATCTCCAATTCTACTTCTGGGGAATCCAATCTATGAAAGACAAAAAATTATATAGTCTATTGAAATCAGCTAATTGTAAATATAATGTTCCAAATTTTTATTAAGTGATTAACTGCAAGTTAGAGTAAGATACACTTAAAGATAGAAAAAGAGACTAAGGTAATAGTATGCCACAAATGCATGAGTATGCTTTCACATAATTATTTAGTGGGTTATATTTCCCCACCTCCCACCTGTGATGCTTACAGAAGTGGTAAAGTTTTTTGAATTTCTGACTGTATTAGCCAGTAAAAAATTGGCTTCTCTTAATAGTTTGCTTTGACCTGACTGTAGTATTCATAAACATAAATCATCCATTTTACAAAACTGCAAATGAAGCTTGCTGAGTATAAATTGAAGTAAGTGATCTTTGACATGTTTGCCACAAAGCTTTGAAGTATGTTCATGCAGAGATTAAATGTCTTGCATTTTTTATCTATTTAAAATTGTATTGTAATTTTTAATATGTAAACAAAGTTAACAGAAAACATTTGAACTATGAACCTCAAGAAGGTAATTGAAACACTCCTAAGGAACCTTTCCTTCCGCCTATATTTTACCTTTTGTGTTTTATTGAGGAATAATTTGTATACAGTAAATTGAATCCATGTAAAATATACAGTTTGGTGAGTTTTGAGAGTTGTATAAATCTGTGAAACTACCACCATGATCGAGATACAGAATATTTTGATCACCCCAGGAATTCTGTCATATTGCTTTGCAGTCCGTGTGTCTCTGCCTTTGGGTCATTCAGCCCATTCATTTATTTTCTGTCACATAATTAGCTCACCATTTTTTGTGATGGGCTTCATTCCATGAACTTGATGTTGACAATTATGTTGTTTGGTGTAATAATGGTCATCCCTGTTTATCACCTAGAGTCATATGAAGGTTTTACCCAGGTTCTTCTACATGGGGGAGACCTATCTGGCTTATAACAGAATATCAAAACCATGACATGGTACATTTAACTGGACAACATACCCTACTTGGTGCTCATCAGTTTTTACATGCATATATAAATGTGTGCATTGTTCTGTGAAGTTCTCCATCAAATTGTGTAACTATCAGCAAATCAAGATACAGAATTATTCTATCATGATAAAGAAATAGGTCATGATATACTCCTTTATATACTCTTATGTTCCTCATCACCATCTGCTATTTTGTGTTCCTCTATAATTTTCTTCTTTCAGTAATGTTACACAAATGGAATCACAGGCCATGTATGCTTTTGAAACTGCATCTTTTTCACTGAACCTGATGCCTTTGGGAACCATCCTGGTGCTTGCATATATCAAGAGTCTTTTCCTTTTTCTATGGACTAGTGTCCCATTTTAGTGTAAATACACTGTGTTTTATTTACCTGTTCATTTGTTAAGGGACACTTGTGTTATTTGTAGATTTGGCCATTATGGTATTTGTACCTTGTGTTTTCTCTCTCTCCCCTTATCTTTCCTTCTTTGTATTCAGTACATATAAATATTGTTACACTTTCAAAGACCCAGTTGGGTCTCGTTGATTTTTTCCCTCTAATTTTCCATTCCATTAATTTTAAACCTTATTTTTATTTTTAATTCCTTATGCTCTACTCGTAAGTCGTGTCCGACCGGGGACCCAGATGGAAGCCCACCAGGCTCCCCCGCCGGATTCTCCAGGCAAGAACACTGGAGTGGGTGCCATTTCCTCTCCAATGCAGAAAGGGAAGCGCATCCCCCGCCCCTGTCCGGGTTTTATTAATTCCTTATAATTAACTATTTTTCTCAATTTTTTTTTGATAGTGGAAACTTAGGGTTCTGAATCTCTGAAAAAAGTGAAAGTGAAATTTGCTCAGTCATGTCTGACCTTGTGAACCCATGGACTATAGAGTCCATGGAATTTTCCAGGCTGGAATACTGGAGTGGGGTAACTTTTCCCTTATCCATGGGATCTTCCCAACCTAGGAAATGAAGCCAAGTCTCCTGCATTACACATGGATTCTACTGAAGTGGGTAGCCTATTCCTTCTTTAGAACGTCTTTCTGACCCAGGATCTCTATCATATAGAATTATAAGATAATAAGTTACTATTTTTAATATAAATATTTAAAGATATAAATTTTCCTCTAAATGTTTCTTTAGCTATGTCCCTAAATTGTTCTCTTGTATTTTAATATCATTTTGTTTGAAATTTTTTCTAAAGTTATCTTTGGAGTTAGGATCACATGGGCTTCCCTGGTGGTGCTAGTTGTAGAGAACCCACCTGACAACGCAGGAGACTTGAGACACAGGATTGGGAAGACCACCTGGAGGGGAAGGCACAGCAACCCACTCCAGTATTCTTGCCTGGAGAATCCCATGGACAGAGGAGCCTGGTAGGCTACAGTTCATGGGGTCACAGAGAGTTGGACACGACTGAAGAAACATCGAGATTGTGGGGAGAAATATCAATAACCTCAGATATGGAGATGACACCACCCTTATGGCAGAAAGTGAAGAGGAACTAAAAAGCCTCTTGATGAAAGTGAAAGTGGAGAGTAAAAAAGTTGGCTTAAATCTCAACATTCAGAAAACGAAGATCATGGCATCCGGTTCCATTACTTCATGGGAAATAGATGGGGAAACAGTGGAAACAGTGTCAGACTTTATTTTTGGGGGCTCCAAAATCACTGCAGATGGTGACTGCAGCTATGAAATTAAAAGACGCATACTTCTTGGAAGGAAAGTTATGACCAACCTAGATAGCATATTGAAAAGCAGAGACATCACTTTGCCAACAAAGGTTCGTCTAGTCAAGGCTATGGTCTTTCCTGTGGTCATGTATGGATGTGAGAGTTGGACTGTGAAGAAGGCTGAGCGCCGAAGAATTGATGCTTTTGAACTGTGGTGTTGGAGAAGACTCTTGAGAGTCCCTTGGACTGCAAAGAGATCCAACCAGTCCATTCTGAAGGAGATCAGCCCTGGGATTTCTTTGGAAAGACTGATGCTGAAGCTGAAACTCCAGTACTTTGGCCACCTCATGCGAAGAGTTGACTCATTGGAGAAGCCTCTGATGCTGGGAGGGATTAGGGGCAGGAGGAGAAGGGGACAACAGAGGATGAGATGGCTAGATAGCATCACTGACTCAATGGACGTCAGTCTGGATGAACTCCGGGATTTGGTGATGGACAGAGAGGCTTGGCGTGCTGTGATTCATGGGGTCGCAAAGAGTCGGATACAACTGAGCGACTGAACTGAACTAAACTGAAGCAACATAGTACTGCACAGCAGGGATGATCACATAAAGGTAAAAGAGTATACCAAAGTTGTACATTTTTCTGCCACAAGGAAGAAAACCATTTTCATAACGAGTGGACATACTGACAAATAAATTACTCCCTTGTGATTGTTTACTAGAGCTGTGCATTATTTCAGTGTATGAGGAACAATTTCCACATATTTGAAATTTCTCTGGATTCTTATTTTTGATGTACTACTTCTGCATTGGGCTTCCCAGGTGGCTAGGTGGTAAAAAAAATTCACCTCCCAATGTAAGAGATATGCAGGGGATGAAGCTTCAATCCCTGTGTTGGAAAGATCCTTTTGAGAAGGAAGTGGCAACCCACTTCAGCATTCTTGCCTGTAGAATACCGTAGACAGAGGAGCCTGGTGGTCTACAGTCCATGGGGTCACAAACCTTTGAACATAACTAAGCAACTGAGAATGCACTACTTCTTTATTAGAGACACTTTGTATAATAGCAAATATTTCACATCTTCCAAATCATTTTTTATGGCCCAGCTTGTTTTTTATCTTGGTGTGTGTACATGTGTACCTTGTAAGAATATTCTACCATTGTTGTTTATAGTGTCCTATATATATCAGTTAAGCTAAAACAGTAGTGTTGCTCACATCCACTCTACTTTTCTCATGCTTTAACAAGTTGTACTTTTAATTGCTGAGAGATGAACTTAAAGTCTTTATAATTGTATACATGTCCACATTAGGTCTTTAATATTAATATGTTGTATTTTCCTTTTAATAAGTATAAAATATGTATAATTTCCTTTGTTTAATTTTTATGTGATCTCTGAGCTATTTAAATGTTATTTAGTTCCCATATAAATTTATCTTTCTGTTACTGAATTTTATTATTTCCATTGTGACCAAAGAAACACATTGTATGACATGAATCATTTAATTATATTGAAACTTGTACTATAGCACCAAACCATGTCTAATCTTCAGAAGTATGTTGTATGCACTTGAAAACTATGAATATTCATTTATTTTTGTGTTAAATTTTCTGTAATTGTCTACTTGGTTAAGTTGGTTGATCAGATCAGATCAGATCAGATCAGTTGGTTGATAGAGTTGTTCAAATCTTCTATGTAGTTACTGGTTTTCTAAATCTGTCAAATATTAATATTGAAAATAATCAACAAAAGAAATATATTTATTTTTCTAGTAAGAATAATGTTTCCCTAAAGATAATTTTGTCAGTACATTTTCTGTGTTTATGGGATACATATAATATGTAGGTGCTGCTAAGTCGCTTCAGGCACATCCAATTCTGTGTAACCCCATAGATGGCAACTTACCAGGCTCACCTGTCCCTGGGATTCTTCAGGCAAGAACACTGGAGTGGGTTGCCATTTCCTTCTCCAATGCATGAAAGTGAAAAGTGAAAGTGAAGATGTTCAATCCTGTCCCACTCTGCACGATGCCATGGACTGTACCCTATCAGGCTCCTCTGTCCATAGGAATTTGCAGGCAAGAGTACTAGAGTGGGTTGCCATTGCCTTCTCCCTGTAATATGTATACATATTGAATATTTACAAAAAATAAGATGAAAAATTTATTGAATGCTCTGCCACTTATTAGCTGTGCAATCCAGGGATATTTGTTTACTGTTTTCTTAGTTTCATTTCAGACACTCAGTGGTGTCTACTCTTTGTGACCCCATGGACTGCAACAAGCCAGGCTTCCCTGTCCACCACGAATGGCCAGAGTTTACTCAGACTCATATCCATTGAGTCAGTGATGCCATCCAACTATCTCATCCTCTCTCATCCCCTTCTCCTCCCACATTCATTCTTGCCCAGCATCAAGGTCTTTTTAAATGAGTCAGTTCTTCACACAAGGTGGCCAAAGTATTGGAGTTTCAGCTTCAGCATCAGTCCTTCTAATGAATATTCAGGACTGAATTCCTTTAGGATGGACTGCTTGGATCTCCTTGTTGTCCAAGGAACTCTTAATAGAGTTCAAACAACTCAGTTCAAAAGCATTGATTCTTCAGCACTCAGCTTTCTGTATAGTCCAACTCTCACATCCATACATAACTACTGGAAAAACCATAGCTTTGACTAGATGAACCTTTGCTGGCAAAGTAATGTCTCTGTTTTTAATATGCCATCAGGTTGGTCATAACTTTTCTTCCAAGGAGTAAGCATCTTTTTATTTCATGGCTGCAGTCACCATCTGCAGTGATTTTGGACTCCCGCAAAAATAAAGTCTGGCCACTGTTTCCCCATCTATTTCCCATGAAGTGATGGGACCAGATGCCATGATCTTAGTTTTCTGAGTGTTGAGCTTTAAGCCAACTTTTTCACTCTCCTCTTTCACTTTCATCAAGAGGCTCTTTAGTTCTGCTTTGCTTTCTGCCATAATGGTGGTCATATTCATACCTGAGGTTATTGATATTTCTCCTGGCAATCTTGATTCTAGCTTGTGCTTCCTCCAGCCCGGCGTTTCTCATAATGTACTCTGCATATAAGTTAAATAAGCCAGCTGGCAATATACAGCCTTGACATACTGCTTTTCCTATTTGGAACCAGTGTGTTGTTCCATGTCCAGTTCTAATTGTTGCTTCCTGACCTGTATACAGATTTCTCAGGAGGCAGGTTAAGTGGTATGGTAGTCCCTTCTCTTTAAGAATTTCTCACAGTTTGTTGTGATCCACACAGTCAAAGGCTTTGACATAGTCAATAAAGCAGAAGTAGATGTTTTTCTGGAACTCTCTTGTTTTTTGATGAACCAACATATGTTGGCAATTTGATCTCTGGTTACACTGACTCTAAATCCAGCTAGAATATCAGGAAGTTCACTGTTCACATACTGTTAAAGCCTGGCTTGGAGAATTTTGAGCATTACTTTTCTAGCGTGTGAGATGAGTCCAACTGTGTGGTAGTTTTAGCATTCTTTGGCAATGCCTTTCTTTGGGATTGGAATGAAACTTGACATTTTCCAACCCTGTGGCCACTGCTGAGTTTTCCAAGTTTGCTGGCATATTGAGTGCAGTGCTTTCACAGCATCATCTTTTAGGATTTGAAATAGCTCAACTGGAATTCCATCACCTCCATCAGCTTTGTTTGCAGTGATGCTTCCTAAGGCCCACTTGTCTTAGCATTCCACAATGTCTGGCTCTAGGTGAGTGATCACACCATCATGGTTATCTGGGTCATGAAGATCTTGTTTGTAGCATTCTTCAATGTGTTCTTGCCACCTCTTTTAATATCTTCTGTTTTTGCTGCTTTTCTTTGTTTATTAAATGACTATTAAATAAGAATTTAGTGGTGTTATTTCAAAGAGTTTGGTATAGAGGTGATTGTTATCTCATATTAATATGCACTGAATAAATTTTAGCTAATATATGACCATTTTACTTTACAATACAATGTAAATTTTTATTATGTAATCATATTTTATATAATCATAATGTCTTTTCAGCCTCATAATATATAGAAGATATTATTTTATACCTGTAATTCAGATTTTAAAATTGAAATACAGTAAGATTAAATGGTGAGGTACTTACTAATATAATAGATGGTTAATAAAACTCAGGTTCTGACTGAAAAGTATAATTTAACTGAAGTTTTTGTGTGTGTATATATATATATATATATATATATATAGTGTGTGTGTATGTATATATGTATATATATATCAGAGATCAGTCGCTCAGTCGTGTCCGACTCTGCGACCCCATGAACCGCAGCACGCCAGGCCTCCCTGTCCATCACCAGCTCCCGGAGGTCACTCAGACTCGCATCCATCGAGTCAGTGATGCCATCCAGCCATCTCATCCTCTGTCGTCCCCTTCTCCTCCTGCCCTCAATCCCTCCCAGCATCAGAGTCTTCTCCAATGAGTCAACTCTTCGCATGAGGTGGCCAAAATACTGGAGTTTCAGCTTTAGCATCATTCCTTCTAAAGAAATTCCAGGATTGATCTCCTTCAAAATGGACTGGTTGGATCTTCTTGCAGTCCAAGGGACTCTCAAGAGTCTTCTCCAACACCACAGTTCAAAAGCATCAATTCTTCGGCACTCAGCCTTCTTCACAGTCCAGCCCTCACATCCATACATGACCACAGGAAAGACCATAGCCTTGACTAGGCGAACCTTTGTTGGTAAAGTGATGTCTCTGCTTTTGAATATGCTATCTAGGTTGGTCATAACTTTCCTTCCAAGGAGCAAGCGTCTTTTAATTTCATGGCTGCAGTCACCATCTGCAGTGATTTTGGAGCCCAGAAAAACAAAGTCTGACACTGTTTCCACTGTTTCCCCATCTATTTCCCATGCAGTGATGGGACCAGATGCCATGATCTTCGTTTTCTGAATGTTGAGCTTTAAGCCAACCTTTTCACTCTCCACTTTCACTTTCATCAAGAGGCTTTTTAGCCCCTCTTCACTTTCTGCCATAAGAGTGGTGTCATCTGCATATCTGAGGTTATTGATATTTCTCCCGGCAATCTTGATTCCAACTTCTGTTTCTTCCAGTCCAGCATTTCTCATGATGTACTCTGCATATAAGTTAAATAAACATGGTGACAATATGCAGCCTTGACATACTCCTTTTCCTATTTGGAACCAGTCTGTTGTTCCATGACCAGTTCTAACTGTTGCTTCCTGACCTGCATACAGATTTCTTAAGAGGCAGATCAGGTGGTCTGGTATTCCCATCTCTTTCAGAATTTTCCATAGTTTATTGTGATCCACACAGTCAAAGGCTTTGGCATAGTCAATAAAGCAGAAATAGATGTTTCTCTGGAACTCTCTTGCTTTTTCCATGATCCAGCGGATGTTGGCAATTTGATCTCTGGTTCCTCTGCCTTTTCTAAAACCAGCTTGAACATCAGGAAGTTCACGGTTCACATATTGCTGAAGCCTGGCTTGGAGAATTTTGAGCATTACTTTACTAGCATGTGAGATGAGTGCAATTGTTCGGTAGTTTGAGCACTCCTTGGCATTGCCTTTCTTTGGGATTGGGATGAAAACTGACCTTTTCCAGTCTTGTGGCCACTGCTGAGTTTTCCAAATTTGCTGGCATATTGAGTGCAGCACTTTCACAGCATCATCATTCAGGACTTGGAATAGCTCCACTGGAATTTCATCACCTCCACTAGCTTTGTTCGTAGTGATGCTTTCTAAGGCCCATTTGACTTCACATTCCAAGATGTCTGGCTCTAGGTCAGTGATCACATCATCATGATTATCTAGGTCTTGAAGCTCTTTTTTGTACAGTTCTTCTGTGTATTCTTGCCACCTCTTCTTAATATCTTCTGCTTCTGTTAGGTCCACACCATCTCTGTCCTTTATCGTGCCCATCTTTGCATGAAATGTTCCTTTGGTATCTCTGATTTTCTTGAAGAGATCCCTAGTCTTTCCCATTCTGTTGTTTTCCTCTATTTCTTTGCATTGATCACTGAAGAAGGCTTTCTTATCTCTTCTTGCTATTCCTTGGAACTCTGCATTTAGATGTTTATATCTTTCCTTTTCTCCTTTGCTTTTCACTTCTCTTCTTTTCACAGCTATTTGTAAGGCCTCCCCAGACAGCCATTTTGCTTTTTTGCATTTCTTTTCCATGGGGATGGTCTTGATCCCTGTCTCCTGTACAATGTCACGAACCTCATTCCATAGTTCATCAGGCACTCTATCTATCAGATCTAGGCCCTTAAATCTATTTCTCACTTCCACTGTATAATCATAAGGGATTTGATTTAGGTCATACCTGAATGGTCTAGTAGTTTTCTCTACTTTCTTCAATTTCAGTCTGAATTTGGCAATAAGGAGTTCATGGTCTGAGCCACAGTCAGCTCCTGGTCTTGTTTTTGCTGATTGTATAGAGCTTCTCCATCTTTGGCTGCAAAGAATATAATCGATCTGATTTCGGTGTTGACCATCTGGTGATGTCCATGTATAGAGTCTTCTTTTGTGTTGTTGGAAGAGGGTATTTGCTATGACCAGTGCATTTTCTTGGCAAAACTCTTTTAGTCTTTGCCCTGCTTCATTCCGTATTGCAAGGCCAAATTTGCCTGTTACTCCAGGTGTTTCTTGACTTCCTACTTTTGCATTCCAGTCCCCTATAATGAAAAGGACATCTTTTTTGGGTGTTAGTTCTAAAAGGTCTTGTAGGTCTTCATAGAACCTTTCAACTTCAGCTTCTTCGGCATTACTGGTTGGGGCATAGATTTGGATTACTGTGACATTGAATGGTTTGCCTTGGAAACGAACAGAAATCATTCTGTCATTTTTGAGATTGCATCCAAGTACTGCATTTTGGACTCTTTTGTTGACCATGATGGCCACTCCATTTCTTCTGAGGGATTCCTGCCCACAGTAGTAGATATAATGGTCATCCGAGTTAAATTCACCCATTCCAGTCCATTTTAGTTCGCTAATTCCTAGAATGTCAACATTCACTCTTGCCATCTCTTGTTTGACCACTTCCAATTTGCCTTGATTCATGGACCTGACATTCCAGGTTCCTATGCAATATTGCTCTTTACAGCATCGGACTTTGCTTCTATCACCAGACACATCCACAGCTGGGTATTCTTTTTGTTTTGGCTCCATCCTTTCATTCTTTCTGGAGTTATTTCTCCACTGATCTCCAGTAGCATATTGGGCCCCTACTGACCTGGGGAGTTTCTCTTTCAGTATTTTAAGAGCGACCATTTAAGAGCGACCTCGCCTGCCCGCGACCGGCGCGCCATTTAAGAGCGACCTATATATGGAATTTAGAAAGATGGTAACAATCACCCTGCTTATGAGACAGCAAAAGAGACACTGATGTATAGAACAGACTTTTGGACTCTGGGACTGGGAGAGGGTGGGACGATTGGGGAGAATAGCATTGAAATATGTATAATATCATATCTGAAACGAGTCAGTCCAGGTACGATGCCCTATAACAGATGCCTGGGACTGGAGCATTGGGATGACCTGGAGGGATGGTGTGGGAAGGGGGGTTCAGGATGGGGAGCACGTGTATTCTGGTGGCGGATCCATCTCGATGTATAGTAAAAGTAATACAATATTGTAAAGTTAAGAAAAATTAAAAAAATAATAATAATAAAAAAATAAATAAATAAAAAAAAAGAGCGACCTCGCCTGCCCACGACCGTCGCACACTAAGAGCGCCCCGCCGGCTGCGTCGCACACTAAGAGCCTGGCCAAGAGGAGCTACCCCACGACCGAGGAAGGACGGCGGTGAGGGCCAGCGCACTAAGCACCGCAGAGAAGAGCTACCCCACGACCGAGGTCAGGAAGGGCGGCGGTGAGGAGAGACCCATCGTCCAATGTAAGGTGCGATGGCTGTGCTTCGCTGGCCGGGAGCAGCCAGGAGCAGCCCGGATGAGATACCCCACGCCCAAGGTAAGAGAAACCGAAGTAAGACAGTAGGTCTTGAAAGAGGGCATCAGAGGGCAAATACACTAAAACCATTCTCACAGATAACTAGTCAATCTAATCACACAAGGACCACACCCTTGTCTAACTCAATGAGATCAAGCCATGCCCGAGGGGCAACCTGGGATGGGCGGGTCATGGTGGAGAGATATGACAGGGTGTGGTCCGCTGGAGAAGGGAATGGCAAACCACTTCAGTATTCTTGCCTTGAGAACCCCATGAACAGTATGAAAAGAACAGTTATATATATATATATATTGTACATTGGAAGGACTGATGCTAAAGCTAAAACTCTAATACTTTGCCCACCTCATGCAAAGAGTTGACTCATTGGAAAAGACCCTAATGCTGGGAGGAATTGGGGCAGGAGGAGAAGGGGACAACAGAGGATGAGATGGCTGGATGGCATCACTGACTCAATGGACATGAGTTTGGGTGAACTCTGGGAGTTGGTGATGGACAAGGAGGCCTGGCGTGCTGCGATTCATGGGGTCACAAAGAGTCGAACACGACTGTGTGACTGAACTGACTGACTGACTCTATAGTTAAGAAAAATAAACTTACTGTAATTGTGTTTTAAAAGTTCACTAAATCTAGATTTAGTGATAGATAAAGATATAAATGTCTGGATGTGAGAGTTGGACTGTGAAGAAGGCTGAGCACTGAAGAATTGATTCTTTTGAACTGTGGTGTTAGAGAAGACTCTTGAGAGTCCCTTGGACTGCAAGGAGATCCAACCAGTCCATTCTGAAGGAGATCAGCCCTGGGATTTCTTTGGAAGGAATGATGCTAAAGCTGAAACTCCAGTATTTTGGCCACCTCATGCGAAGAGTTGGCTCATTGGAAAAGACTCTGATGCTGGGAGGGATTGGGGGCAGGAGGAGAAGGGGATGACAGAATTTGAGATGGCTGGATGGCATCACTGACTCGATGGATGTGAGTCTGAGTGAACTCCAGGAGTTGGTGATGAACAGGGAGGCCTGGCGTGCTGCAATTCATGTGGTTGCAAAGAGTCGGACACAACTGAGCAACAGAGCTGAACTGAAAGATATAAATGCCATGACTTTCTACAACAGTCAATTTACTGTACTTTCACACAATGTGATGATATTGATAATAATTAAAAAAAAAAAAAGTGCTTAAACTTGTTTTAGAGCCAGATTGGGACAATAGTTATTTATCCAGGTTTTGTCAATATTATAAAGCTATAGAAGGACCTTTCCCTACTTATTTTTTTTTTTTCTAGGCACCTACATATGTGATCATAAATATAGCTACACTTAAGGGGTGGGACGGAGAAGGCAATGGCACCCCACTCCAGTACTCTTGCCTGGAAAATCCCATGGACAGAGGAGCCTGGTAGGCTGCAGTCCATGGGGTCGCTAAGAGTTGGACATGACTGAGCGACTTCACTTTCTCTTTTCACTTTCATGCATTGGAGAAGGAAATGTCAACCAACTCCAGTGTTCTTGCCTGGAGAATCCCAGGGACGAGGAAGCCTGGTGGGCTGCCGTCTATGGGGTCACACAGAGTTGGACACGACTGAAGTGACTTAGCATAGCATAGCAAGGGGTGGGATGAGATAGGAGGAAGGACAGTATCAGTTTACCAAGTCTGCTCATCCTGATGTTCCTCCTACCCATCAACTCTCACAGATGTGAGGTGAATCTGGATGTAGAAAATGACTTTAGCTAACTAGAAGTTATATAGTGTATAGGGAAGAGACATCTTCATTTGTCTTATCTTTAGTCACACAATTATTTGTGGATTGAATAGAGTCTGTTACATTTAAATATATACGTGTATAATTAGTATCTACAGTAGAAGCCCTTAAAAGAAAGATGAGTTGAACACTCGAAAGTCATGAAAGAAAAGTTTATACGTTCTCTTCTCTCAATTGATGTTTTTCTCCCTCACTCATTAAATACTTTATTTCTAGAAATTATGAACTGTCAATACAAGTCTTCGCTGCTAACTTTACGGTTGGAGAGGATGAGATGGCTGGATGGCATCACTGACTTGATGGGTGTGAGTCTGGGTGACCTCCGGGAGCTGGTGATGGACAGGGAGGCCTGGCGTGCTGTGGTTCATGGGGTCGCGAAGAGTCGGACACGACTGAGCGACTGATTTGATCTCATCTGATATATATATATATATAAATGTCCTTAATCCTAGAAATAAAGCAATATATAATTATAAAGAATTTGAAAATTCTGTCAGTTCTCTTAAAAAAGAGAACATTATGAATTTTGTGAGACCATTAAATGTCCATGCGTCCAGAGGAGTACCCATAGGCTGAACTGTATCTTGGGTAGCAGCATGTGGCAGTATAACATGAATATGTCCCTTTTGGATAATTCAAACTCATACTTTACCTTTAGTTTTTTTTTTTTTTTTTTTTATCATCTTCTTCTGTTTCTATATAAATGTTGTATTCTGTTTTGCTCTAGTTTCTCTAAATTTTTAAATTATGAACCCAAGTTTTACTATATTTCCTTTGTAATATATTCTACTTTGACTGTTTTCAAATTATGTTCTTTCTATTGGATTTTCCTTCCCAACAAATGTATTCTGAATTAATTTCACCAACCCTTATTTTACTAATGAAAACTATCACTACTTATCAGGTGTCTTAGATTTGAGATACTATAGAATTTATGTATAAAATATGCTAATGTCTCTCTTTTAGCCAGCCAACAAGGAGTACATTTTATTAAAGATTTAAATTAGTTAAATCAATGTATGTTTTATATAGATATATTGAAATCTCAAAGTTGGAAATGGAAAGTAAGAATGATGGAATTAAGTACAGAATAGCTGAATGCACTGATACTCTTTCCAAAATGCTCTTTGTTATTCTTACAAATAATTTTTGTAAAAATTATAAGTAATACAAATAATTTTTGTAAAAATTATAAGTAATGCTTATAACTTTTGGAGAAGAGGTTCACTGAATTATTAATTGAATCAATGATATTTAAAGCTACCTGGAGCCTAAATATTCAACGTACGTGTAAAATATTTCATAGTTTAGTTGTAGACTTGCCTGAGTAGTGAACTCATTTGAGCCATTGCATGTAGGATTCTGTGCACATCATGATCTCAGAATTGCTCTATTAAAAGTGTATAACAGCTTCTTGACTACTGTTGACAGAGGTTGTTTTTCATTACTACTTTGTGAGGACCTTTTGACAGGATGTGATCTGGGTGACTATGACACCTCATTGATCCATTTACAGTCTATGCCGGGTTATTCTGTAAAAGCTATGAATTGGTTTCCTCTTCATGACTTCTAATAATAAATCTAGAGATTCTCTGAAAAAGTTCTGCGCCTAACATCACAGCATTAATTTTGAGAATATTGTAAACTACATAAGAAATCTATCAATAAAAATTTACATAATCAATCTCTGTTGTTTAATTGTGTATATTGGAACCAAAGTTAATAGAGATTATTAAAATTTAAAGGAAATTAACATTTCCCTTAAGACACAATTTATTGCTTGTTTATACACAGCATTGAATTTTTAAATGATGATTCCACATCTCAATTGTAATTTTGCAAAACAGGAATAGCAGCATCACTATTTTTCTTGGGATGTGTTGCTGGAAAACATTTACTGAATTATTATTAAATATCAATTAGAATAAGCATGATAGTATGAGTAGTCAGACTGATAGTGATAGAAATATACTGTTGATTCTTTAAACAAGAGTATTTATTATTATTAAGCCTGAATGCTATGCATATTACTTTAATTACTCCTTGCAGCCAAAATTTTGTCATTAGATGAATTCTATTTTTGCTACATAGATTTAAAAACTATTCAGTATTTGATAGCATATACAACAAATTATGGGGAAAATAAACCCTATTTTAATACAATAAGTTTTCACCATTATAAGTTTTCTTGTGAAGAGATTTCCCCCAAAACCTTATTATTTTTGTTGCTAAGGCCATTTACAGAAAACAGATGTTGAATAACTTCCTTCTAATTATAAGAAGCATTGAGCTTTGTGTTATATGGGAAATGAAACATTCTTGGAAGAGAGACAGTGTAGATAGAACGAAATGACAACCCACTCCAGTGTTCTCGCCTGGAGAATCCCAGGGACGGGGGAGCATGTTGGGTTGCCATCTGTGGGGTCACACAGAGTCGGACATGACTGAAGTGACTTAGCAGCAGCAGCAGCTTTTGTTTTATAATGAATATATTCTTGTTTATCATCACATTGGCAGAAATCTCACTAATTTGTGATGTTTTCCAAAGGTACAATTGAATGGACTGACCTTCCAGAACTGAACGGTTTATTCCCTATGGGGCTTTTATAGTTTGATATTGATATATTATATAGTTCATATAACCAACAATTCTCTTGAAAACAAAGGAAATAAACATGATTTGACTGGTTGACCATGCAAATTCAAAGAATTAAGTAATAGCACTGGAATAGTTACTTTGGCCTGGTTTATCCATCCAGTCTGTGACTTGAATCATTCTGTTACTGGCTGAGGTTCATTTGTGAGTGTCTGTATTCAAAACAAAGCTGATTAATTTCATACCAGACATATAACTATCAGTTATCTTTTCTATTGAGTAGAAATTTCTAGGTTAGCACAAAACTTCACTGTGTCAGGGCACTAATCAAATAGTAAATAGCAAAGTCAAATATGGTAAATTCTCAAATGAATCAAATCATCCATGGGGGGCCTTGTTAAGTAATGCCCAGTTGGACTATGCAAAGCTTTTCTGTGGACATAATTTTCATGTTGCTGCTGCTGCTGCTAAGTCACATCAGTCGTGTCCGACTTTGTGCGACCCCATAGACGGCAGCCCACCAGGCTCCTCTGTCCCTGGGATTCTCCAGGCAAAAACACTGGAGTGGGTTGCCATTTCCTTCTCCAATGCATGAAAGTGAAAATTGAAAAGGAAGTCGCTCAGTCGTGTCCGACTCTTCGCAACTCCATGGACAGCAGCCCACCAGGCTCCTCCGTCCATGGGATTTTCCAGGCATGAGTACTGGAGTGGGTGCCATCGCCTTCTCCGGGCCTGTTGGCTCGTTCCCGCCTTTTTATGGAGACTCAGGAGGATGTTGTTTCTGGTTAAGGAAAAATTATTGCCCTCCTCTCTGCCGCGCGCATGGTGCCACTGCGCACGTGCCTGTGCATGACTGCTGCTGCTGCTGCTAAGTTGCTTCAGTCATGTTCGACTGTGCCACCCCATAGAAGGCAGCCCACCAGGCTCCCCCATCCCTGGGACTCCCCAGGCAAGAATACTGGAGTGGGTTGCCATTTCTCTCCAATTCATGAAAGTGAAGTTGCTCAGTTGTGTCCAACTCTTTGCGACCCCATGGACTGCAGCCTACCAGGCTCCTCCATCCATGGGATTTTCCAGGCAAGAGTACTGGAGTGGGGTGCCATCGCCGCCTCCACATTTTCATGTTAGATAAAATTTATTAATACATAGACCACATTTATCAAATCTGTGCTCTTTGTAAAGCATCAAATATTATGTCAAGCAAGGATTATATCCCTGATTTCCAAGTTATCATAGAAAAGATGCAGAGAAAGTCTCATATACAATTGCATATGTGTTATTTTCCATTTCAGTTTATGCCCTTTACTTGTGAGAGGCCATATAATAGAACTGCAAGCACTGCCTCGTCCATTTAGGAAAAATTCACAGGGTCAGGGCCCTTCAATCAGAGTTTTTAAAGAGAAACTGGCATTGAGAAAAAAAAAAAAAAGAGAGAGAGAGAGAGAGATCATTAGAGGCTATAAGAAAAACCTGAGTAAAGAGTAGATGTGATGAGAATGTCTCATTCGGTATAACTCACACAGTTGAGAATGCCTGGAGCACTATTTTGTTGTTGTTACTGGTATGAGACAAACTGGTATGCTACTGGTATGTAGACATGAACTAAATCATGGAACACTTTTAGACTTTTTTGAAAATTAATTTTTAGCCTGTAGGAAATGGAGTAAGAAGCAAATTAAGTAGGACAGTGACAGATTTGTGTTTCATAAACAGACCCTGACAAAATTGTGGGGAATTGACAGGACAGTTATAGACTGGAGCACTGAAGACCAGCAGCATGTCATTATCATAATTTGCACTAGAGACAGTATGGACATATGAAAGCCTCAGCTGAACTGGAGAGAATCAGACATAGGAGAATTAGGTTTGAGAAAGAGAGGAAAATATAGAATGATTCCCAGGAAATTGCCTTGAGCAACAGGATGAGTGACAGTGTTATTAGATAAGATGGGAAACATTCGGTTTGGGTGAAAAAAAGTGATGTATATTTTGGACAAAATGAGTTCAAGATGCCTATGTAGTATTCAAGGGAAAATAACCTAGTAGGCAGTGGAATTTGAGGGGTTGAACCTAGGAAATGGGTCTAAACTATATGGATTAATGAACACATTAGTGATCCTTCTAGAGACTAGTAGAAATACAGTGTGAATGAGACAGATTTTTTGAACTTATATCTTGAAGCCATGATTGTGATTAAGAAAGTCATCCACATATATAGAGAAAACAGAGATTGTGGACTGAATTTTAAGAAACTCAGATAAAAGGAAAAGGATAAAGCTTCTTCTTGGATTCAGATTGCAATCAGTGCAGAATAATACACCATAACCATAATTAATTTCCAATATCTCATCCTACTACTTGAGCTTTAGCCAAAGTTGATATTTGTTCGGCAGTTAATATAGTACATGCACTGCATATGCTCCAAGACTTACATTATTGAGTTGTAACATTGAAAACATGTCAGCTAATATATAAACTTACATAGGAAGGGGCAACTCTCATCTCATAACCACCTATTTTATAAACTATGCACATTACAATGCTGGTTGGAAAAGTCAAAAGGGTTTCTGAGGCTCAAAAAAGAGCCAAGTTATTAATAGATCAGATTATCTGGCTTAGTGCCTGTTTTAAAGATGCTATTTTATTAATTTTACTTACATTTTCTGGAAAAAAAAAAAAAAAAAAAGCATTGATCTGGGATTTAAAATAAAACTCTCCTAATTCAAACCATCCAGAGTTTACTATATGTGAGGCACTGCTCTCTGTGCTTCATTCCATCCTCAGAGATCCTATGAAACAGATGCTATCTCAGTAAATGAGGCAACTTCTACAGTGATGTAGCAATTGTATTATATTACTTTATTTCCCTGCATAAAAATTACTCATAGTCTCAGCAATCTCTCAGTTTAGGCTTAGAACCAATTTTTCTATTAAAATATAAACATGTCCTTTCTTGCTTGCTAAGTCACTTCAGTTGTGTCCGACTCTGTGCGACCCCGTAGATGGCAGCTCACCAGGCTCCCCTGTCCCTGGGATTCTCCAGGCAAGAACACTGGAGTGGGTTGCCATTTCCTTCTCCAATGCATGAAAGTGAAAAGTGAAAGTGAAGTCGCTCAGTCGTGTCTGACTCTTAGTGACCCCATAGACTGCAGCCTACCAGGCTCCTCTGTCCATGGGATATTCCAGGCAAGAGTACTGGAGTGGGGTGCCATTGCCTTCTCTGATAAACATATCCTAGGCATAACTTTTCCTATGTGAATCTAGCACATAGTTACCTAACACGGTAGATGCAACCAGATGCTATGGCTGCTAAGGATACATATATGTGTAAGTGTTCTTACAGGGAACAGGGTCCATGTATTCACACTGAAGCAGGTGACCAGAAGCATGGCTCAGCCAGAGACATAACATGTAGGTCCAGTTTGATAGAATGTGGTGACTAGATACCTGGAAGAAAATCAACAGTTTCAGAGCAATTATGTTGTCCTAAATATTGAAATAGGAAAGTTAGAGAAAACTCTCAACTAAGCTTGAGAAGGGACAGTACAACCAACCATAAGGAATGGATGAGGAAATAATGGATCAAATTTACTATATAACTTATTCAATGTCAGAGATGTCTGTATGGATCCAAAACTCATTCTCTCTGCTTGCTGCATTTTGCCACACTGCCAAATAGAACACGTTCTGTTCGTAGCATGTGTCCAGTAGGAGTTAAAGTCTTTGATAACAGAAGATATTTAATTTGACTTTCCTGATTAAGAAGGAGTTGTCTTAGTAATTATCACAGCACAGACTATCAGCATGACACCTCATTGTTCTTTCTAGTGGAAAGATTAATTATGTGTTTACAGGTACTTCAGTCACTGCTGAATGGTGCTTGTAACTTAGGATGGACAGACAGATTTAGTTGATATGCAAAACAGATCCATAGAAAAGAAAAATGGCTTCTCATTCATAATGCATGTGTATACATGCATATACTATGTATACTATTATACACACTATATATATATATATATATATGGGAGTGTATGCTCAGGTATGGGAAGGCAATGGCACCCCGCCCCAGTACTCTTGCCTGGAAAATCCCATGGACAGGGGACCCTGGTGGGCCGCAGTCCATGGGGGTCGCTAAGAGTCGGACACGACTGAGCGACTTCACTTTCACTTTTCACTTTTATGCATTGGAGAAGGAAATGGCAACCCACTCCAGTGTTCTTGCCTGGAGAATCCCGGGGACGGCGGAGCCTGGTAGGCTGCCGTCTATGGGGTCGCACAGAGTTGGACACGACTGAAGCATACCTTAGCAGCAGCATGCTCAGGTATGAACACACATATATGCCCATTAAGACCAAGAGAGAAAGAGAAGAGAAAGTGAGGCAGAGGTAGAAATTTGCTTACCTTGTCTTCCACTGAAAGGAAATTTGTGTTTATTTCTAATTTAGCAATAGTGCAAAATAACGATTCAGTCATGTGTGAATACTGCAAACATATTGCTAAGGTCAGTCAGCCCTGAGGTGATTTTCTAAGAAAGTGCTGATGGTGTAAGTTAATACTGCTTGTGCAAAGCTTTAATTTTATATTAAATTTATTTTCAAATTAAAAGTGACTGCTCAAATGATTTAGATGTCAAAACCCACTATGTAGGGTATGTACCATTTTAGTGATTCTGAGGGTAGCATCAGTTTTGACCTCCTTATCTGCATTGTAGTATTTTAATAGTTGTGTCATCAGTTCAGGACTGGAGGAAAACAAGCTTCTACAATAGTTAGGGTCACCTCTCAAATAACCCAAGGGTGTATTCAGAGTCACAAATCCTCAAAAATATTTCTGTAGGATTCCATCCCAGTTGTCAGTGTGAAAGATACCAGTAAGCTCAGGGAAAGGAATTTTCAGGTAGCTTTAATTCATAAACCTTCAGTTGAGTTCAGTTCAGTTGCTCAGTCATGTCTGACTCTTTGTGACCCCATGAATTGCAGCACGCCAGGCCTCCCTGTCCATCACCATCTCCCAGAGTTCACTCAAACTCATGTCCATCGAATTGGAGATTCCATCCAGCCGTCTCATCCTCTGTCATCCCCTTCTCCTCCTGCCCACAATCCCTCCCAGGATCAAAGTCTTTTCCAATGAGTCAACTCTTTGCAAGAGGTGGCCAAAGTATTGGAGTTTCAGCTTTAGCATCTGTCCTTCCAACGAACACCCGGGGCTGATCTCCTTTAGAATGGATTGGTTGGCTCTCCTTACAGTCCAAGGGACTCTCAAGAGTCTTCTCCAACACCACAGTTCAAAAGCATCAATTCTTTGGCGCTCAGCTGTCTTCACAGTCCAACTCCCACATCCATACATGACCACTGGAAAAACAATAGCCTTGACTAGATGGACCTTTGTTGGCAATGTAATGTCTCTGCTTTTCAATATGCTATCTAGGTTGGTCATAACTTTCCTTCCAAGAAGCAAGCGTCTTTTAATTTCATGGCTGTGGTTACCATCTGCAGTGATTTTGGAGCCCCCAAATTAAAGTCTGACACTGTTTCCACTGTTTCCCCATCCATTTCCCATGAAGTGATGAGACCAGATGACATGATCTTCATTTTCTGAATGTTGAGCTTTAAGCCAACTTTTTCACTCTCCTCTTTCACTTTCATCAAGAGGCTTTTTAGTTCCTCTTCACTTTCTGCCATGAGGGTGGTGTCATCTGCATATCTGAGGTTATTGATATTTTTCCCTGCAATCTTGATTCCAGCTTGTGCTTCTTCCAGCCCAGCGTTTCTCATGATGTACTCTGCATATAAGTTAAATAAGCAGGGTGACAATATGCAGCCTTGATGTACTCCTTTTCCTATTTGGAACCAGTCTGTTGTTACATATCCAGTTCTAACTGTTGCTTCCTGACCTCATATAGGTTTCTCAAGAGGCAGGTCAGGTGGTCTGGTATTCCCATGTCTTTCAGAATTTTCCACAGTTTCTTGTGATCCACACAGTCAAAAGCTTTGGCATAGTCAATAAATCAGAAATACATGTTTTTCTGGAACGCTCTTGCTTTTTGATGATCCAGCGGATGGTGGCAATTTGATCTAGCCATATGTAAATTGCATTGAATTTTTCTATGTATACATTAATTAACTCATCACAACATGACTCACAACACACCCTGAGAGGCATAGTATCAGATGAACAAAAATTGTGAGCTATCAGTTGCCTATAAAGGAAGATCATTGAGCACAGAAATTCAGTCTGTTTATTTCACTCATGTGATGGTAAGAATAAGCCTTAAGAAAAGATAGTCCCTTGTGGAGAATTCTAAAAATTGACTAGGTGACCTAGTAGATATTTTATTTCCAGCTTCTTAAATTTTATGGCAAATGTATAATTAAAATTATGTATAATTACATAATGTACAGTATAATTCAAATTATGTATAATTACAATTTCATATGTATAATTACAATTATGTATAATTACTTAATTAAAATAGCACTCATTTCTGAAACACAAATCAATGCAACTCTATCAAATACTATTTTCTTCCGTGGGAAAAGGAAAATGTATCTTAAAATTTTCAAGATTACTTTCCAAGCATTATGTTCATTGTTAGTAACAGAAAGTGATAATTTAGATGTGAATTTTGGAGGCGGGTTGTGATGTGCCCCCAAATTAAGCAAACTCCTTCCATCTTTGAATTAAAATGAAATATTTTCCTTAATATATCCAAATCCTAAATATTTCCTGAACGTTTATCTGTTTCTATATTTTCATGGTATAATTTTAGAGAAATATTAATACATGCTCAGCATACATACCTTTATTTAATTTCATAAAACTCCAATACTTTGGCTACCTGATACAAAGAGCTGACTCATTGGAAAAGACCCTAATGTTGGAAAAGATTGAAGGCAGGAGGAGAAAGGGGTAGCAAAAGATGAGATGTTTGGATGGCATCACTGTCTCAATAGCCATGAGTCTGAGCAGGCTCCAGGAGACACTGAAGAACAGGGAAGCCTGGTGTGCTGAACTCTATGGGGAAGCAAAGAGCTAGACACGACTTAGCACCCAAACAATAGCAGTAGAATCATTGTTGTTTTCCATCTGTCGCTTCCTGTGTCTGCCTTCGCTCCTTGCACAAACCTTATTCACATTGTGGCTATGTCTTTTGGTTCAGGTCTGTTAAAGGGGCTTGAAAGAAAAGTAAAAATATCTACTAAGAAACATTGTCTTTTAAGGTCCGAGCAATATAGGCTGCCTTATTGCCTATACTGTGCTACCCAGTCCTACACAGCTAGCACAATGTACCTTATTCTCATGGATGTAAATCTTTAAAGTTGAGTATGTGACTTTTAAATTCTGGAAGGTAAAAATGGTTAAAAAAAATTGCCACCTTTGTCTTGGAAATGTTTTCACCCCTCAGAAATGAGTTCCTGGGTGCAATAAGGGATATGTGCAAGTATGTTTGTGGTTAAATGGTCTTTAGTAGACCAAATGGTATATAATTTCAAGTATAGAGTAAAATATGTAAATAAATGATTCATAAAATGGGTATTATTGTGTGAATAATAAATTTATTACAGTTGCAGCATGTTATAATTGCAGAACAAATGTTAAGAGGAAGAAGCCAGAAATAATAGATGAGGTCTGACTTCACACTGACAATATTCCAATAGGCAAAACATATTTACAGTGTAGTAAATCAGGATTGCGGTTAATTTGAGAGAGGAGAGAAGGGGGGCCATCCTGTGGTGGAATGGGATGGGTTGGCTTTCTCGGATGTTGGTAAGGAAGCTTTTTTTTTTTTCTTTCAGAAATGTGTTCACTTTGTGATGCAGTGCCGTATGATGTATGAGTCCTTTAGGAGGTAGATTATATAGTAGTTAAAATAAAAAAAAAAAAAAAAAAATTAAAACCCTGAAATGTAAAAAAATCAATAATCAACTTTAAATCTCTAGTGATGAACCAGTCATATCTAGAAAAAGAAAGTTCAAATTCTGTTTTATTCTTATTGACGTATATATCTGATTTACACTTTTGTGTTTGTTTAGAGTGTACAGCATAATGATTGAGTTTTTTGTGGATTATATTCCATTATAGATTTTTATAAGATACTGGTATAATTTGCCATGCTGTACAATAAGTCTTTTTGCTTATCCATTTGTTTGTTTTTTTATGTATTGTAGTTTGTTAATCTCATAATCCTTTGTTTGTTCCTTCCCTATTCCCTCTGCTGCTGCTGCTGCTGCTACTAAGTCACTTCAGTGGTGTCCGACTCTGTGCGACCCCATAGACGTCAGCCCACCAGGCTCCCCCATCCCTGGGATTCTCCAAGCAAGAACACTGGAGTGGGTTGCCATTTCCTTTTCCAGTGCATGAAAGTGAAAAGAGAAAGTGAAATCGCTCAGTCATATTTGACTCTTAGTGACCCTGTGAACTGCAGCCTTCCAGGCTCCTCCATCCATAGGATTTTCCAGGCAAGAGTACTGGAGTGGGGTGCCATTGCCTTCTCCGTTCCTCCTCCCTCTGCTACTGCTACTGCTGCTAAGTCACTTCAGTCGTGTCCGACTCTGTGGTGACTCCATAGACGGCAGCCCACTAGGCTCCCCTGTCCCTGGGATTCTCCAGGCAAGAACACTGGAGTGGGTTGCCATTTCCTTCTCCAATGCGTAAAAGTGAAAAGTGAAAGTGAAGTCGCTTAGTCATGTCCGACCCTCAGTGACCCCATGGACTGCAGCCTACCAGGCTCCTCTGTATCACCAGTTTCTTTTCTATGTCTATGAGTGACAGTTTCTGTTTTGTATATACAATCATGTGTATTATTTTTTAGATTTCATATAAAAGTGATACAATGTCTTTCTCTAACTTATTTCACTAAGCACAACATTCTCAAGGTCCATCCATGTTGCTTCAAATGGCAGTAATTTATTTATTTTTTGGGGTGAGCTTAAAAATTTTCCATTCTATATATGTACCATATCTTCTTAAACCAGTTGTCTTTTCATGGGCATTTGGGTTGTTTTCATGTCTTGGATCTTACAAATAGTGCAACTATGAACCCTGAAGTGCATATGTCTTTTTTTTAAATTTAATTTCATTTTTTAACTTCACAATATTGTATTGGTTTTGCCATATATCAACATGAATCCGCCACAGGTATACACGTGTTCCCTATCCTGAACCCTCCACCCTCCTCCCTCCCCATACCATCCCTCTGGGTTGTCCCAGTGCACCAGCCCCAAGCATCCAGTATCATGCATTGAACCTGGACTGGCAATTTGTTTCATGTATGATATTATATATGTTTCAATGCCATTCTCCCAAGTCATCCCACCCTCTCCTTCTCCCACAGAGTCCAAAAGACTGTTCTATACATCAGT
The DNA here is from genome assembly GCA_935064755.1 of Tragelaphus eurycerus. Lineage (NCBI taxonomy): Eukaryota > Metazoa > Chordata > Mammalia > Artiodactyla > Bovidae > Tragelaphus > Tragelaphus eurycerus. Next base: position 12,698,380 of record CAKXYN010000061.1, read on the forward strand.
GTCTCTTTTGCTGTCTCGTATACAGGATTATTATTACCATCTTTCTAAATTCCATATATATGCATTAGTATACTGTATTGGTGTTTTTCTTCCTGGCTTACCTCACTCTGTATAATAGGCTCCAGTTTCATCTACTTTATTAGAACTGATTCAAATGTATTCTTTTTAATGGCTGAGTAATACTCCATTGTGTACAGGTACCATAGCTTTCTTATCCATTCATCTGCTGATGGACATCTAGGTTTCTTCCATATGTCTTTTTGAATTAGACTTTTCATTTTATAGGGCTTCCCTGATTGCTCAGATGGTGAAGAGTCTGCCTGCAGTGCAGGAGACCAGGGTTCAATCCCTGGGTCAGAAAGATCCCCTGGAGAAGGAGATGGCAACCCATTCCGATATTCTTGCCTGGATAATCCCATGGTGGAGTAGCCTGGCAGGCTACAGTCCATGGGGTCGCAGGGTAGGACACAACTGAGTGACTTCACTTTCACTTTTCATTTTATCTGGATATATATCCTGGAGTGGGATTGCTGGATCATACTCTAACTCTATTTTTAGTTTTTTTAGGAACCTCTGTACTATTTTCCATTATGGCTGCACCAGTTTGTATTCCCACCAGCAGTATAGAAGAGTTCCCTTTTTTCCATACCCTCTCCAACATTTATTAATTGTAGACTTTTTAATGATAGCCATTCTGGCTGGTGTGAGGTGATACCTCATTGTGATTTTCATCTGTATTTCTCTAATAATTAGTGATGTTGAGCATCTTTTCATGTGCCTGTTGGCCATCTATATGTCTTCTTTGGAAAAAATCTCTATTTAGATCAACAGATCCATATTTTTACATAATCAGATCAGATCAGTCGCTCAGTCGTGTCCAACTCTTTGCGACCCCATGAACTACAGCACGCCAGGCCTCCCTGTCCATCACTAACTCCCGGAGGTCACTCAGACTCACATCCATCAAGTCAGTGATGCCATCCAGCCATCTCATCCCCTTCTCCTCCTGCCCCCAATTCCTCCCAGCATCAGAGTCTTCTCCAATGAATCAACTCTTCGCATGAGGTGGCCAAAATACTGGAGTTTCAGCTTTAGCATCATTCCTTCCAAAGAAATCCCAGGGCTGGTCTCCTTCAGAATGGACTGGTTGGATCTCCTTGCAGTCCAAGGGACTCTCAAGAGTCTTCTCCAACACCACAGTTCAAAAGCATCAATTCTTCGGTGCTCAGCCTTCTTCACAGTCCAGCTCTCACATCCATACATGACCACAGGACCATAGCCTTGACTAGACGAACCTTTGTTGGCAAAGTAATGTCTCTGCTTTTGAATATGCTATCTAGGTTGGTCATAACTTTCCTTCCAAGGAGTAAGTGTCTTTTAATTTCATGGCTGCAGTCACCATCTGCAGTGATTTTGGAGCCCAGAAAAATAAAGTCTGACACTGTTTCTCCATCTATTTCCCATGTAGTGATGGGACCAGATGCCATGATCTTCGTTTTCTGAATGTTGAGCTTTAAGCCAACCTTTTCACTCTCCACTTTCACTTTGATCAAGAGGCTTTTGAGTTCCTCTTCACTTTCTGCCATAAGGGTGGTGTCATCTGCATATCTGAGGTTATTGATATTTCTCCCGGCAATCTTGATTCCAACTTGTGTTTCTTCCAGTCCAGCATTTCTCATGATGTACTCTGCATATAAGTTAAATAAACATGGTGACAGTATACAGCCTTGACGTACTCCTTTTCCTATTTGGAACCAGTCTGTTGTTCCATGACCAGTTCTAACTGTTGCTTCCTGACCTGCATATTAGCATAAAAATCTAATAGTGTAATACAAACTAAGTCATATGTAGGACTTGTTCTAAGCGTGCTGCTTCTGCTGCTGCTAAGTCGCTTCAGTCGTGTCCGACTCTGTGCGACCCCATAGACAGCAGCCCATCAGGCTCTGCTATCCCTGGGATTCTCCAGGCAAGAACACTGGAGTGGGTTGCCATTTCCTTCTCCATCTAAGCGTGCTAGCATAGTTTAACACTAAATTTGCTAATCAAGTATATTAGTGTAATAATATAAAAAATGCTAAAACACTAAGTATGGAAAACATTAATTGAATATATCTTCTGAGCTGCTCCCAATCTTTAGGGGCTTCCCTGGTGGCACAGATGGTAAAGAATCTTTGCGCAATGTGGGAGATGCAGGTTTAGTCCCTGCGTTGGGAAGATGTCCTGGAGAAGGGAATGGCTATCCCCTGCAGTATTCTTGCCTGGAGAATTCCATAGCCAGAGGAGCCTGGCAGAGTAGAGTTCATGAGATTATAAAGAGTCAGATATGACTGGGGAAAACTAATATCCATAATAAACAAAATCTATGTTCTTAATGCTTTTGTTTTACTGGAGGAGACATATAATAATAAGCAAATGTTTAACGTGCAGCATTATATTAAATAGGGGAAATATGAAAACAAATAGTGGTAAACATGAAATCTATATTTGTAGAAGTAGATAGATGCTGTTCTCTAATAATTAGTGATGTTGAACATCTTTTCATGTACCTGTTAGCCATCTGTATATCTTCTTTGGAAAAATGTTTAAATCTTCTGCACATTTATTATTATTATTATTGTATTTAGCTCACAGTTGTGTGAGAGTTTTATATATTTTGGAAAGTAACACCTCTCTGTTGCATTATTTGTAAATATTTTTTCTCATTCTATAAGTTATCCTTTTATTTTATTGATAGTTTCCTTTACTGTGCAAAAACTTTCAAGCTTGATGGGATCCCATCCTTTATTTTTTATTTTATTTATTTAGGTTTTGCCTTGAAAGACTGATCCAAGAAAATATTGCTTCCATTTATGTCAGGAAAGTTTTGCCTATGGAGTTTATGGTTTCATGTCTTTTCATTATTTTACATATGACTGTCCAGCTTTCTTTGTACTGCTTGCTGAAGAGACTGTCTTTTATCTGTTGTATATTCTTGATTTCTTTGCCATATATTAATTGACCATAGGTGTATGGCTTTATTTTGGGGCTCAGTATCCTGTTCCATTGATTTATGTTTTTATGTCAATACCATCTTGTTTGGATGACTATGGCTTTGTAATATAGCCTGAAGTCTGGAATGGTTATACTTCTAAATGTTCTTTTTCTCAATATTGCCATTCTAGGTAATTTGTAGTTCCAAATATATGTGGGTTATTTTAGTTCTGTGGGAAAATGTCATAGATATTTTGATAGGGCTTGTGTTAAATCTGTAGATTGTTAACAACTGGAATGATTTTTGAAGTTGACTTTCCCCTAGAGCCTCTCAGAACCCAGCCCAGACAACAGCTTGGTTGAAACCTTGAAATATCCTGAGCAGGGCATCCACCTTAGAGAGGCATAGGTCCTTGATCAAGGAAATTATGAGAAATTAATGTGGATTGTTCTAAGTCACTGGATTTGTTTGTTACACAGCAGTGAAAATCTAACATCAGATCAGGACAGATTAGATCACTCGCTCAGTCGTGTCTGACTCTTTGCAACCCCATGAATCGCAGCATGCAAGGCCTCCCTGTCCATCACCAACTCCCGGAGTTCACCCAGTCTCACGTCCATCAGGTCAGTGATGCCATCCAGCCGTCTCATCCTCTGTCGTCCCCTTCTCCTCTTGCCCCCAATCCCTCCCAGCATCAGAGTCTTCTCCAATGAGTCAACTCTTCGCATGAGGTGGCCAAAGTACTGGAGTTTCAGCTTTAGCATCATTCCTTCCAAAGAAATCCCAGGGCTGATCTCCTTCAGAATGGACTGGTTGGATCTCCTTGCAGTCCAAGGGACTCTCAAGAGTCTTCTCCAACACCACACTTCAAAATCATCAATTCTTCAGCACTCAGCCTTCTTCACAGTCCAACTCTCACATCCATACATGACCACAGGAAAACCATTGCCTTCACTAGACAGACCTTTGTTGGCAAAGTAATGTCTCTGCTTTTGAGAATGCTATCTAGGTCGGTCATAACTTTCCTTCGAAGGAGTAAGCGTCTTTTAATTTCATGGCTGCAGTCACCATCTGCAGTGATTTTGGAGCCCAGAAAAATAAAGTCTGACACTGTTTCCACTGTTTCCCCATCTGTTTCCCATGAAGTGATGGGACCAGATGCCATGATCTTCGTTTTCTGAATGTTGAGCTTTAAGCCAACTTTTTCACTCTCCACCTTCACCTCCATCAAGAGGCTTTTTAGTTCCTCTTCACTTTCTGCCATAAGGGTGGTGTCATGTGCATATCTGAGGCTGCCACTGCTGAGTTTTCCAAATTTGCTGGCATATTGAGTGCAGCACTTTCACAGCATCATCTTTCAGGATTTGGAATAGCTCAACTGGAATTCCATCACCTCCACTAGCTTTTTTCATAGTGATGCTTTCTAAGGCCCACTTGACTTCACATTCCAGGATGTCTGGCTCTAGGTCAGTGATCACACCATCTTGATTATCTGGGTCGTGAAGATCTTTTTTGTACAGTTCTTCTGTGTATTCTTGCCACCTCTTCTTAATATCTTCTGCTTCTGTTAGGTCCATACCATTTCTGTCCTTTATTGAGCCCATCTTTGCATGAAATGTTCCTTTGGTATCTCTTTTTTCTTGAAGAGATCCCTAGTCTTTCCCATTCTGTTGTTTTCCTCTATTTCTTTGCATTAATCTCTGAAGAAGGCTTTCTTATCTCTTCTTGCTATTCTTTGAAACTCTGCATTCAGATGTTTATATCTTTCCTTTTCTCCTTTGCTTTTCGCTTCTCTTCTTTTCACAGCTATTTGTAAGGCCTCCCCAGACAGCCATTTTGGGAAATCTAAGATACTTATATACAAATATCTAAAAATACTTTCGTTTGCTTATTTAGTAGGAATTTCTAATGCATATTGTCTGTGATCATTAATTTTATCTATTAATCTGACTAAACCATGGAATTCCCAGATAATTGATCAAATATTATTCTGAATATTTCTGAGAGTGTTTTTGGATAAGATAAACATTTACTCCAATCAGTTAAAGACCTAAATAGAAGAAAAAGACTGACTTTCCCCTGAGTAATACGGTTTCTACAATTGACCCTCTAATCTGGATATATTTAAAAATACTAATAACTACTTCCAGTAGAAAAGAGAGAACCAATGATAGTGTATGGTGTGGAAATAAGAGATAGGCAACCTGCAACTGTTGGATATTCTTAATCAAACACTTATAAGAAGTTATAGATGACTGTGTGATACTTTGGAGTATTTTGTTAAACACACCAGTAATGAGACAATCAGGTTGCTTCTCATGTCACTGAACAACAAAAGGTTGAGCTTAGGGATTCAAATTTCTCAGACTGCTGTATGAAAAGTCCTGAAGACTTTGGTGTATTCCCTGAAGGAGACTCATTTCTTGTAGCTGCAGGACTAACTGAAAATCATACTCATCCTGCAGCTGACTGATATGCAATGCAGGTTGAACTCCCAACTTCTTGGGATCTACTCTAAGAAATGGGTTCTTGACAGACAGAATGTGTACATATGGCAAAACTTTGATGAGGTTGGTGACATTGAGGCCCTAATTCTAATAAGTCTTTTTTAACATTACAAGCAGCTTTCACTTCCATTAGAAGTGGCCTCTCCCTGCATTGACTAAGGAAACTGTAATGGCCCCTCCCTTTGGGGCAGTTGCCATAAAAGACAGTGCTGATCTCCTTAGCACCCACCTCAACATCCTTTTTTGCTTCTAGGCCTATAACTAGACTCAAGTTCCAGCGAGCCCTTAATGGTGAGGCACAGATTGTGACCCAGAAGGTGTTTTGCACTGTAAAAGAACTACTTGAGCTTTCTAATTTATTCAGAAAACATTCCAGGGAGCCTGTGTTAAGATGACTTTTAAAGAAGTGGGATAATGATGAATATAAAATTGAGTCAGGCCAGATTTATTGATGGACTCACACAGCAGAAATTCTGTGTTACTGTTGCAGCTCAGGGAAGTAAAATGGCTCCATTTTGGGCTGATTGGCTGAAACGTGGACCAGAAGATGGCTCAGAGTTAGTGATTTGGAAATATCAGACTTGTCTCGCAGTAATGTAGAGGGAGGGATTCAGAAGCTCAGGGAGGTGGGAATGTTAAAATGGACTTGTCATTTAAGATTTACCCACACTTAGAGAGTCCCATAGATAAACCTTCCTCCAATATTGTGAGAATTAAATTTGCCAGGGGATCCCTGTCATCCTTGAAGAGCTCAGGCATCTCTGTTTTCCATAGTCCAGGCTTTACAGTGGTAACTAGAGTGACACCACTCATCTGCAGAAGACAAAGAGGGCGTAGTTAGTTACTGTAGTGACAACAGAGTCAAAGCAAAGAGAAGACCTATTGCATAGACCTATTAACTAGTTGATCATGGTGTTCCTAGAAGTGAACTATATAAGAAGCCTATTAAAACCCTTACTTGATCTTTGTGAGGGAAATTTCTAGGTCAAGTAAACAAAAGTCTCATCCTAAATCACAAGAAGAGTCAAGATTCCTCCATCTATTCTCAGATTTGAGCCAGTTCACTGACCTAGAGGTCTCTTTGAGGAAGGACGATACTCTGCCAAAAATTTATACTGTTAATCTTTCTCCTGAGTGAAAGTTGCTCAGTCATGTCCGATTCTTTGTGATCTCATGGACTGTAGCCTGACTGCAGCCTGCCAGGTTCCTCTGTTCATGGAATTCTTCAGCAAGAGTACTGGAGTGCATTGACATTTCCTTCTCCAGGGCATCTTCCTGATCTAGGGATCGAAGCTGGATCTTCTGCTTTGTAGGCAGGTTCTTTACCATCTGAGCCAGTCTGTGTCCTAGCCTTTCTCAAACCTATGGGCTTTCACCAAGGTACATTGGAGAAAAGGAAAAACTCAGGACATTTGAGGACTACTGGACATTGGTATCTTAATCTTTTATATAAATTATAAAAGTGCCTATGTTTTATTGGACACAGCTTTTCATACCATGCCCCAGTTTTTACCTAGGCTTCAGGATGGAATATCATGATAAATCTTTTCCTTTGCAACTGAAATAGGCCTATTTTTTAAACAGCTTTCTACCCCAATATTATTGAAGCGTTTTAAAGTATATTTATCCCTTTGTGTTTATGGTAGAATTACTTCCACCTTGTGAAATATATTGATATAGTTCTCTACCTAATGACTTGAGGCAAAAGATTCTTCATGGAAGATTTTAAAATATAATTCTATGTATATGGCCCTTGAATGTATTTCATATTGGTTACACTTATAAACAGTACACTATTTCCAGTGTTCTGTTTTCTGCTTTTGCCCATATACCCAGAATAGCTCTTGACTTTACTGTTATACAGTGGTTTATTTAAAGTAATACTTCACACTGAGGTTTTTAAAATTATCTGCCCCATTTTTTATCACAATTTCCATAGAATGACTGAATAAAATTAGTAATTGCTAAAAATAGCACTAGTATCTGGAATACTTCAGTATCAGTTCAGTTCAGTTCAATTCAGTCGCTTAGTCGTGTCTGACTCTTTGCAGCCCCATGAATCGCAGCACACCAGGCCTCCCTGTCCATCACCAACTCCCAGAGTTCACTCAGACTAACGTCCATTGAGTCGGTGATGCCATCCAGCCATCTCATCCTCTGTCGTCCCCTTCTCCTCCTGCCCTCAATCCCTCCCAGCATCAGAGTCTTCTCCAATGAGTCAACTCTTCGCATGAGGTGGCCAAAGTACTGGAGTTTCAGCTTTAGCATCATTCCTTCCAAAGAAATCCCAGGGCTGATCTCCTTCAGAATGGACTGGTTGGAGCTCCTTGCAGTCCAAGGGACTCTCAAGAGTCGTCTCCAACACTACAGTTGAAAAGCATCAATTCTTCAGCGCTCAGCTTTCTTCACAGTCCAACTCTCACATCCATGCATGACCACTGGAAAAATCATAGCCTTGACTAGACGGACCTTTGTTGACAAAGTAATGTCTCTGCTTTTGAATATGCTATCTAGGTTGGTCATAACTTTCCTTCCATGGAGTAAGAGTAAGCGTCTTTTAATTTCATGGCTGCAATCACAATCTGCAGTGATTTTGGAGCCCCCCAAAATAAAGTCTGCCACTGATTCCACTGTTTCTCCATCTATTTCCCATGAAGTGATGGAGGGAACAGATGCCATGATCTTCGTTTTCTGAATGTTGAGCTTTAAGGCAACCTTTTCACTCTCCTCTTTCACTTTCTTCAAGAGGGTTTTTAGTTTCTCTTCACTCTCTGCCATAGGGGTGGTGTCATCTGCATATCTGAGGTTATTGATATTTCTTCTGGCAATAATAAAAGTTTATGAAGTAATTATCAGACTCAGATTGTTAGATTTCTATTGATTATTCACAAGATATGGAAGAAAAATAATACCTAAAAATGCTTCTCTCATATTTCAGTCTATACATGCATACCTACAACTGCCTCTTGCTCCATAATATGGAAATAATAATCAATTTGATATGATGTTGTGCTTGAATGGGATAAAATCATTTATAAATGAACTTTTTCAGTTTTAAAATATTTAAAGTAATTTGTCTTACTTTAAACAAAGTAAATATTTATCCACATTCATGCATTTATCATTTTTGCCTTCAACAAGTGAACACTAGTAAAAGAATATAGATATTTTAAAGGGTATATTTAGTCATTGACTATCATCCTAACCTTACTTGCTATCTTAATGCTATTTAAGTTATTAAATCAATTTTTCTCACTGTTTCATACATAACAATTCACATGACTCATTTCATGCCACATTTATTTCAAATACATGCCATTTTCTGCACATCTTCTTTCAACTTTTGGTTACTGTCTACATTTTTAGTCCAACTTAAATATTCAGCACTTTTACAAAATATTTAGAATATTAAAACATGGAATTAAGTGCTACATATAGTATTGTTTTGCTAGAGCAGCCCTGAAGAGATAACCCACATCCAAGGAAAGATAAACCCAAGACCGATGGTAGACCCTGAGAGAGGGCATCAGAGGGCAGACAGACTGAAAACACAATCATAGAAAAATGACCAATCTAATCACATGGACCACAGCCTTGTCTAACTCAATGAAATAAAGCCACGCCCTGTGTAACCACCCAAGACTGATAGGTCATGGTGGAGAGGTCTGACAGAATGAAGTGCACTGGAGAAGGGAATGGCAAACCACTTCAGTATTCCTGCCTTGAGAACCCCATGAACAGTATGAAGAGGCAAAAGATAGGATACTGCAAGATAAACTCCCCAGGTCACAAAAGATGAACTCCCCAGGTGATCTTTGAGTAGGTCCCCAATGTGCTACTGGAGATCAGTGGAGAAATAACTCCAGAAAGAAGGAAGGGATGGAGCCAAAGCAAAAACAATACTCAGTTGTGGATGGTACTGGTGATAGAAGCAAGGTCTGATGCTATAAAGAGCAATATTGCATAGGAACCTGGAATGTTAGGTCCATGAATCAAGGCAAATTGGAAGTGGTCAAACAGGAAATGGCAAGAGTGAACATTGGCATTCTTGGAATCAGCAAACTAAAATGGACCAGAATGGGTGAATTTAACTCAGATGACCATTGTATCTACTACTGTGGGCAGGAATCCCTTAGAAGAAATGGAGTAGCCATCATAGTCAACAAATGAGTCTGAAATGCACTACTTGGAGACAGTGTCAAAAATGACAGAAAGATCTCTCTGTTCATTTCCAAAGCAAACCATTCAATATCATGGTAATCAAAGTCTCTGCCCTGACCAGAAATGCTGAAGAAGCTGAAGTTGAACAGTTCTATGAAGACTTACAAGACCTGCTAGAACTAACACTCCCAAAAGATGTCCTTTTCATTATAGGGGGCTGGAATGCAAAAGTAGGAAGTAAGAAGCACCTGGCTGCTACTGCTGCTGCTCTTAAGTCGCTTCAGTCCCGTCTGATTCTGTACGACCCCATAGACGGCAGCAAATTTGTCCTTGGAATACAGAATAAAACTGGGCAAAGGCTCATAGAGTCTTGCCAAGAGAGTGCACTGGTCATAGCAAACACCCTCTTCCAACAATACAAGAGAAGACTCTACATATGGACTTCACCAGGTGCCCAACACCGAAATCAGATTGATTATACTCTTTGTAGCCAAAGATGGAGAAGCTCTATACAATCAGCAAAAACAAGACTGGGAGCTGACTGTGGCTCAGATCATGAACTCCTTATTGCCAAATTCAGACTTAAATTGAAGAAAGTGGGGGAAACCATTAGACTATTCAGGTATGACCTAAATCAAATTCCTTATGATTATACAGTAGAAGTGAGAAGTAGGCTTATGGAATTAGATCTGATAGACAGAGTGCCTGATGAACTGTGGATGGAGGTTTCTGACATTGTACAGGAGGCAGGGATCAAGACCATCCCCAAGAAAAATAAATGCAAAAAATCAAAATGGCTGTCTGAGGAGGCCTTACAAATAGCTATGAAAAGAAGAGAAGTGAAAAACAAAGGAGAAAAGAAAAGATATACCTATTTGAAGGCAGAGTTCCAAAGAATAGCAAGGAGAGATGAGAAAGGCTTCTTCAGCGATCAATAACAAAGAAATAGAGTAAAATAGTAGAATGGGAAAGATTAGAGAGCTCCTCAAGAAAATTAAAAATACCAAGGGAACATTTCATGCAAAGATTGGCTCAATAAAGTACAGAAATGCTATGGACTTAACAGAAGCAGAAGATATTAGGAAGAGGTGGCAGGAATACACAGAAGAACTGTACAGAAAAGATGTTCATGACCCAGATAATCATGATGGTGTGATCACTGACCTAGAGCCAGACATCCTGGAATGTGAAGTCAAGTGGGCGTTAGAAAGCATCACTACAAACAAGGCTAGTGGAAGTGATGAAATTCCAGTTGAGCTATTTCAAATCCTAAAAGATGATGCTGTAAAAGTGTTGCCCTAGATATATCAGCAAATTTGGAAAACTCAGCAGTGGCCACAGGACTGGAAAAGGTCAGTTTTAATTCCAATCCCAAAGAAAGTCAATGCCAAAGAATGCTTAAACTACCACACAATTGCACTCATCTCACACGCTAGTAAAGGAATGCTGAAAATTCTCCAAGCCAGGCTTCAGCAATATGTGAACTGTGAACTTCATGATGTTCAAGCTGGTTTTAGAAAAGGCAGAGGAATCAGAGATCAAATTGCCAACATCCAATGGATCATGGAAAAAGCAAGAGAGTTTCATAAATACATCTATTTCTGCTTTATTGACTATGGCAAAGCCTTTGACTGTGTGGATCACAATAAACTGTGGAAAATTCTTCAAAAGATGGGAATACCAGACCACCTGACCTGCCTCTTGAGAAACCTATATTCAGGTTAGAAAGCAACAGTTAGAACTGGACATGGAACAACATACTGGTTCCAAATAGGAAAAGAAAAAAAAAAAAAATAAACACACTGCAGATGGTGACTTCAGCCATGAAATTGAAAGATGCTTACTCCTTGGAAGGAAAGTTTTGACCAACTTAGACAGCATATTAAAAATCAGAGACATTGTGTTGCCAACAAAGGTCTGTCTAGTAAAGGCTATGGTTTTTCCAGCAGTCGTGTATGGATGTGAGAGTTAGACTATGTAGAAAGCTGAGCACTGAGGAATTGATGCTTTTGAACTGTGGTGTTGGGGAAGGCTCTTGAGAGTCCCTTGGACTGCAAGGAGATCCAACCAGTCCATCCCAAAGAGATCAGTTCTGGGTATTCATTGGTAGGACTGATGCTAAAGCTGAAACTCCAATACTTTGGCCACCTGATGAGATGAGCTGACTCATTTGAAAAGACCCTGATGCTGGGAAAGATTGAGGGCAGGAGGAGAAGGGGACGACAGAGGATTGGATGGTTGGATGGTATCACTGACTCAATGGACATGAGTTTGGGTGAGCTCCGGGAGTTGGTGATGGGCAGGGAGGCCTGGTGTGCTGCAGTTCATGGGGCCTCAAAGAGTTGGACACAGCTGAGTGACTGAACTTACAGTATTTCTCAGTTGCTCAGTCATGCCTGACTCTTTATGACCTCATGAACTGTGGCCTGTGAGACTCCTTTGTCCCTTAGATTTTCTATGCAAGAATCCTGAAGTGGGTTGCCATTTCCTTTTCTACGGGAACTTCCTAACCCAGGGATTGAACCCACTTCTCTCCACCTCCTCCATCAGCCACCTGAAAAGCCCACATATAGTATTAAAAAATAAGTTTTCTAACAGTGAAAATTATTTTACTTGATTGTAATGAATTACACATAAGAATCATTTACCTTCTAGAATGATGTAAAATAGTGTTTATTATCGCAGAGGAACATATCAAATGCCTTGTCCTTCAAAACTGTGTCTATAAGCATTCAAAAAGATGTTCATTGGCAAGCAAAATAAGTGTCCTTGAAATCCTGCAGCCTTCACTATTGTTCAACTCACTTGACACATTGCTAACCTATCAGATAATTAAATGGAAACTTAACCAAATATTAAAAGCAACTTTGTATAATAGATTCATTGAATATATATAAAACACCAAGTCCATGAAATAGAAAATAAACATGGTCTTCAAGGATAGGAAGGATAATATGTGAAACATAAGGTGCTATCTGCCAAGTAATCTGGATTTTGTAGGCAGTTGTCAAATGTGATTAATTGTGAGTTCTGGAAACAGCCAGTACACAGCGGCCTTCGTTAGATCCAGAAATTTGCTGTGCCCTTCACTAATAGTTAGGATGAGCCTGCTTACATATTTGGCTTGTTCTGCATTGCATATACATTAGGAACCTCATATAGAGATACAGTGAGTTAAGTTATCTTTCCCATAGGAAAGCAGAAACAATAGGACCAGGAGGAGAGGTTTGGAAACAGCCATTCACATCTTCAGCGATCTCAAACTTATTTTCCAAGGGAAATAATTCCACATTGATTCAATAGTTTAAAAGCATAGGCAACATGAAGCGGTTTTTTGTTTTGTTTTTTCTTTTCCGAACAAACTTCAGGAAAACGAGCTGCAATGAGATATAATTCAAGTGCTAAAAGAATCAGAAAACTTATGTTGGAGGGAAACCTCAGATCAGTTAAGTATAAAACATAAGGTATGCCCTTGATGCAAACTGTGTCAGCTTCACTGGGGGTCAGTGTGTATTCCTGGGTATTCTCTTAAGAATTCAGGCACAGTTCACAGGCATCTCTTTAACAGTCTCCTGTGATATTTGAAAACCAACTCTTCTCACTTGTTAATTCTTTTTTAAATTACATCTATGAAACACTACAGGGACATCTATGGATATATGTGTCCATACTTAATTTTAAACCTTAATTGAAAAAGGAGAGAAATTGTTGCTGTGCATAGATGGAAACCATGTTGCTGATAGGCAAAGTGACTTTGTGTTCCAGCTGTTCCATGTGCTCTCTGTGATTTGGGACAACATGCTTAAATAATTGAATCTCTTTTGAAAACCCTATAAGATGAGGCAGTATCTAAACCACAGGTTAATTTAGAGGCATAATTATAGGTTGTACATAGTAGCCAGCATGATTCCTAGGAGATATAAGCTCATAATAAATGTTATTGACTTCATTTGTAATATTTTATTGCTATTATTTCAGTTTCTGCACTGTAAACAATTTCTAAGAATTCATTTTCTTATTATCAGTAGCTCCCCCCTTTCTAAAAAAATGATAAAAAAATGTTCAAGAACAGGGTCAGAAAATGTGTTTGGGGTAATGCATACTTGAACAGTTAGAAGCGATGAATTATTTACTTGCAGACGATTACTAGTAACTCCATGTGGCGAGGGTTATGCGGAAGTGCCAGTAGAGATGGGTCAGGCATTTCTCTGTTCTCTAGAAGGTTATTCAGCCCCAGGAGTTCATGCCAGTCAGCAGGTTCCCTTACCCTCTTGGTGCCAGTTTGAGTCATCCTGTGGGAAGCCCTTGTTGGAGATCAAATACAGGAGAGGGACATTAGTAGTATATGTATTCCCCAGCTCCCAGCCTGGATGTTCTCCTTTAGATGGCTTGACCCTCCAGAGAATTTCACTACTCTTTTACAAGGTGACTGACACCATGCAACTCAGTCCCTCTGGGTTCTGGTCATTTCTCTCTTTTCTTGTCCTTCAGACTCTGGGTTGTTGCCTCCTTAACCTCTGGAGTTCTCCTACACACAGCTTTTATAGAATCTTTTAATCATTTTCAATCACTGCTGTACAAAATAACACAAACTTAGTGGTTTAAACAATACATATTCACACTTTAAAGTCCTGGAGGTCTAAACTCCTAAAATCCAGGTTCAGCAGGTCCCTTTCTTAGCAGATGTTTTAGGGAAACATCTGTTTTCTTATCTTTTCCAGCTTTTAGAAGCTGCCTGCATTCCTTGGCTCATGACTCTCTGTTAGTTTGACATTTGCTCTCTCATAACATCTCCATCTCTGACTCTCCTGTATGGTTTAAGCTCATTTTATTCGGAGTATTATATCCTCCAGTCATCATGAGTTCCCCACCGGCCAGTCATACTGCATATATCTTAAGAAAATTATCGCTAAAGTAAAACTATTTTTTTCAAGTGCTGAAAATAAACCTAGCATCCCATATCCTTAGATTGGTATTCTAAGCTAACTCATTTTCCATAGCTGTGTCAACATTACATTTACTTTAGCAAATACTTTTAATACAGAATTTTATTATCCAGAAATTTGGATTTTATTGAGAATATAAGGCCTTCCTATCCATAATCTTTTTAGCAAAAATGTTTTTTGCTAATTTTTGTATTGTTTTTAAGATTCAATTTTAGTACCATCTCAGATCAATTCAGATAGAGGGAAAGCCTTTATCTTCTAAACTTATGTAGGAATTAGGCATCATTTGAGGTTTTTATCATAATTCAAAATATAGTTGTTTCTATTTTTATGTGTATACCTAGATTTCAAATTACAGAATCTTTGTATAGTTAAGTTTTATATATCTCTTACTATAGAACATAGAGGATACATGCAGTTCTTACATAGTTTTATTTTTATCCAAGGTTCTTTACTATTTTATGAGTTCTAAAGTAGGAATTCCCCAGGTGGCTCAGTGGTAAAGAACCCACCTGCCCATGCAAGAGACACAGGTTCAATTTCTGGATTAGGAAGATCCCCTGGAGAAGAAAGTGACAACCCACTCCAGTGTTCTTGCCTGGAAAATCCCATGGACAGAGGAACCTGGTAGGTTATTGTCCATGGAGTTGCAAAAGAGTCACACATGACTGAGATGACTAAATAGCAGCAAAGTAAGAATTTGGAGAATGGCACTGCATATCATAGTGAATATAATATTTTACTGTATTGTGTTGAATTTTCTTACATAATGATTTTTTTCAATATGAACTTTAAACTGGGAGTTTTTTTTTTCTATTAATATTTAATTGCTTGAAGTTCATTGATTGAATCTTGATTATCTGGCCTAATTGATACCAGAAGAAATCATACAAAAACTAATAAGACCTCAATTAATAAAGGTGAAATTCATATTGTGCCTCCGTATGGGTGACTCTTATCTTACACATGGAAGATGCTTAGCAGAAAAAGCTTAAGGTATTTTGAGTAAAGTCTTGAATTATCCAGTTTGGTATTGATTCTAGTTTTGCTCCTTAGTGTATTATCTTGTTATGTGATGTAATATCTGTAAGTGCTAATTTATTATTTATACCTAGGATTTTTGAAGACTGAATACACATAGGTTTGTTGAGAAAATAGAATATGCAAAGTGACTATTTCAATATTCAGTAAACTTATGTTTTAACAATATCTTAACAGCAGGTGGTAATGGTTTAGTCACTAAGTCATGACTGACTCTTGCAAACCCCATAGCCTGCCAGGCTCCTCTGTCCATGGTATTCTCCAGGCAAGAATACTGGAGTGGTTTGCTGTTTTCTTCTCCAGGGGATGTTCCCAACCCAGGAATTTAACCCAGATTTCCTGCATTGCAGGCAGATTCTTTACTGACTGAACTATAAGGGTATTATACCAAACTGCAAATCTGATTTTCAAGACTTTATACAAAATCTGTCACCAGAGCGTAAGAAACTTGAGCCTAAGAAATATGTGATCTGAGATGAGTCACCAGACCAGGTACAATGCCTGATGGTGGATGCCTGGGGCTGGTGCACTGGGACAACCAAGAGGGATGGTGTGGGGAGGGAGAGGGGAGGAGGGTTCAGGATGGGGAGCACATGTATACTTGTGGCGGATCCATCTCGATGTATGGCAAAAGCAATACAATATTGTAAAGTTAAGCAAAATAAAATTTAATAATTAAAAAAAATAAAAAAAAAAAGAAATATGTGACCTAACTTAGAATGGGAGGAAAAGGCATCATGTAAATGTTTTTATGAAACCAGATTTGTTCCAATTGCTGTGGTGGTTTTGTGTCTAAATAAAGGAATAAAGTCCAGTTTTGTCTACTTGGAATCAACAGTAAAAATCACATGTTGATCATACTGGAGAGAGATTTCCTTCCCAGTCAAAAGAAACTACCTATTTTGATATTAAAGTTCTCACATCAGATCTGAACCACCTCCTCTGTTCAGAAAAATACTGCAGATAGATCTCAAAGAAATCATGTTTCATCTGAAGCAGAATAAATTATATAAGAAACTTGATTATTTTATGAGAAAATTGATTTTGCATAGTAAATGATTTTAACAAGAGACTAAAAGGATTATATTGTACCTACCCAGTTTTTCAGACTTCTCTAATAAATATTCTTCTAAAATTATTATTTATTCAAAAACCATATTTCTTCTATAAACATTTCTTTATAAGCACCAGGCTATTTTCAATTTTGTGTGAATAACTATTGGCCTGCTACTAATGCTGCTACTGCTAAGTCATTTCAGTCATGTCTGACTCTGTGTGACCCCATAGATGGCAGCCCACCAGGCTCCCCCATCCCTGGGATTCTCCAAGCAAGAACACTGGAGTGGGTTGCCATTTCCTTCTCCAATGCATGAAAGTGAAAGTGAAGTCGCTCAGTCATGTCTGACTCTTAGCGACCCCATGGACTGCAGCCTACCAGGCTTCTCCGCCCATGAGATTGTCCAGGCGAGAGTACTGGAGTGGGGTTCCATTGCCTTCTTCAATTGGCCTACCTAGTCTAAATAATTTGCCAGAGAATACATTATAACCTAAATATTATCAGATCAGATCAGATCAGTCGTTCAGTCGTGTCCGACTCTTTGTGACCCCATGAACCGCAGCACGCCAGGCCTCCCTATCCATCACCAGCTCTCGGAGGTCACTCAGACTCACATTCATCGAGTCAGTGATGCCATCCAGCCATCTCATCCTCTGTCGTCCCCTTCTCCTCCTGCCCTCAATCCCTCCCAGCATCAGAGTCTTCTCCAATGAGTCAACTCTTCGCATGAGGTAGCCAAAATACTGGAGTTTCAGCTTGAGCATCATTCCCTCCAAAGAAATCCCAGGTCTGATCTCCTTCAGAATGGACCGGTTGGATCTCCTTGCAGTCCAAGGGACTCTCAAGAGTCTTCTCCAATACCACAGTTCAAAAGCATCAATTCTGTGGTGCTCAGCCTTCTTCACTGTCCAGCTCTCACATCCATACATGAACACAGGAAAGACCATAGCCTTGACTAGGCAAACCTTTGTTGGCAAACTGATGTCTCTGCTTCTGAATATGCTATCTAGGTTGGTCATAACCTTCCTTCCAAGGAGTAAGCATCTTTTAATTTCATGGCTGCAGTCACCATCTGCAGTGATTTTGGAGCCCAGAAAAATAAATTCTGACACTGTTTCCACTGTTTCTCCATCTAATTCCCATGTAGTGATGGGACCAGATGGCATGATCTTCGTTTTCTGAATGTTGAGCTTTAAGCCAACCTTTTCACTCTCCACTTTCACTTTCATCAAGAGGCTTTTTAGCCCCTCTTCACTTTCTGCCATAAGGGTGGTATCATCTGCATATCTGAGGTTATTGATATTTCTCCCGGCAATCTTGATTCCAGCTTGTGTTTCCTCCAGTCCAGCATTTCTCATGATGTACTCTGCATATAAGTTAAATAAACATGGTGACAATATACAGCCTTGCCGTACTCCTTTTCCTATTTGGAACCAGTCTGTTGTTCCATGACCAGTTCTAACTGTTGCTTCCTGACCTGCATACAAATTTCTCAAGAGGCAGATCAGGTGGTCTGGTATTCCCATCTCTCTCAGAATTTTCCACAGTTTATTGTGATCTACACAGTCAAAGGCTTTGGCATAGTCAATAAAGCAGAAATAGATGTTTTTCTGGAACTCTCTTGCTTTTTCCATGATCCAGCGGATGTTGGCAATTTGATCTCTGGTTCCTCTGCCTTTTCTAAATCCAGCTTGAACATCAGGAAGTTCACAGTTCACATATTGCTGAAGCCTGGCTTGGAGAATTTTGAGCATTACTTTACTAGCGTGTGAGATGAGTAGAACACAATAAATTATAATGGCTTCTGTCACAATACAAGGTAAATGCTTCATCCCATTTTCATCGGAATTTGGTAACTTCTTAAAGCAGTTGTTGACAAAAATAGCACATTGAAAGGAAGCTTACCCTTTAGACCTCTGCTGCAATCAAAAGAACACAACTATTTAACAAGGGAAGAATTACAGTTTGAACAGCAGTGCTCTGTCTGGGGGAATTCTGGTATTGCTCATGAAGGGTATTCAGGGAGACAGCTATAAAAACATAAGTCGACTGAAGTCTGTAAATTAATTTAGCAATTGCTATGACAAAGCTACAGGCAGAGAACTAGCTAATAAAATGTGTCAATCATGGAGCCTTTAAATAAAGGTAGAAGAGAGCAGTTATTGTAGACTTTAATGGTGCTGCAATATTTAATCTTTTCTTCTGGACATGACCTTGTATAATAAATCCCAGATTGTTTTCTGGGAAAGGAGAACTTACTACAACTACACAACTGTCATATTTCCAACATCTTTCTTTTACCTTTATGTAAGATATTTTCTGGATTCTTAAATTACGTTAGCATGATGATAAAACCATTAGTTTTATTTTCTTTATGGAGTGATAGAAGTACACACATTAAGCAGAGGATATGAACAAAGTCAAACTTTCAGCAAGCTATATTAAATATAATTTCCTCTATAAAAATATGTATCTGCTTAGGAAAGAATAACTATAAATTTTAAAAAGTGGATTAAATGTCCCAGGATATTGATTTACCAATTTAACAAAATAAATATAAATATATGCTTTGTTTCCACGTCAATAAAATCTGTTATAATTAAGTTATGACCTAATATTTTTAATCAAATTAAGTTTTATATTCCAATAAATATTATAATTACAACACAGAAAATAAAACTGCCACCTAAAAATTATACTTTAAAATAGTCCTATTAAACTAAAAATATTTAGAATAATTTTAAATATACCAAAAACACATGCACACATAAATAGATAACATACACATACAAAATGTGTGTGTGTGTGTGTGTGTGTGTGTGTGTATAGGTAAAACACAAACTTTAGAAATACTCTTAGGAAATTTTAATTAGTAAAGAGAAATATTTGCTTTATAGAGATTCTTTTGATTTTTATACCAGAAATATGTCCTTTTGAAGCAGCCTTGTTTTTTCAACTCTGGATCTTTGCCTTTCATAGTTGGAAAGTAAATACATTGAAGTAAATGTATTTAATCTCACTGTATACTAGGGCTTCAGTTATCTTTATCATATTCACATCACAGATCACCTATTTTCCCGGTCCAGTGCATCCAGGGCCACTTGGTCTATCTTTGTACATCTCAGAGTGTTATCAGTTTTTCTGTTGATGTATGCCTCTTCCTCTACATTCTTTATGTCAGTTATATTATCATCTGGTCAAAAGTGCTTTTGAATGTCCATTGTCCTTATTGTAGACATTAAGCTAAAGGTAGTTAATATATATTCTGAGTTACAGATCTAGAAAGCAAGACTACTGCTTGTTCTCTGCTGAATTGTCACCTTACGCCACTTTAGTACCTGCAATTGAAAAGTGTAATGAATATGCACCTCTTTGGCTTATTGGATTGCAATATATGTGTTCATGCATATGTGTCTCTTTGTGTGTATATATGTGTGTGTGTATACATACTGTATATATTATATGACACATAAAGCATATACCATGTATATATATATATATATATATATATATATATATTTATAAAACCTTATCTCTTAATATTTATTTTTTGTTAATTTTTAATTTAGTTTTAAGGATGTAGCTGTAGTAAGAGAATATATAAATGATAATCAATAGAGGAAGGAGTTTTTACTACCTAATGTTAATGGCCTTAAAACTCTCATTAGAGCTGGCTTTTTGCCCTGTGTGTTTCTAATTCATACTTATACATGTAATTGTGTGTAGCTAAAGACTGCCAACTTAAGATATAAGTCACCTTTAATGAAAAACATACATTAATGCTCCTCTTTTAGTTTCTTATCTTTTACTGAGCAGGTGAGATTCATCATTTAATTGTCTTCTTACTGTGAATGCCCACCATACCCAACAAAGTAATGAAATATAAACTCTAAAATACAAACTTTCTCTTTTTCTTTTTTCATAGACAACAGGAGAGTGTTGCAGTTGAACTCTTGACCTCTGAAGTCCAACTGCTTAACATTCACTGGGAATATAGTCAAAGGGATAAAAAGTGACCACAGATACCCTGTAGACTGAGAGTCCCCCACTCTGATTAAAAGTTTGAATAATGAGGAGGAGACAGTCATGAGGAAATTTAGTATCAGATTTTTCTAAAAGGAGAAGCCCACAACAGATGTAAAGACCACAGAAAGAAAATAACCTAGATGTGTATGAACATCAGGAAGAGGTTCATAGGCTATCATTTGGTGCATGAGGAGTAGAACTAGAAGGTGAGGTGGCAGAATGAGTCAGGGACCCGCTCTGTACTGTCATCTAGCTGTAAGAAGTTTGGATTTTATTTCCAGGAAGTGGCCTGCAGCTAGGGGGGTTTCAAGAAAGAAAATAGCATAATCTGATTTGTGTGGTAAAATTTCACACTAACTGCTGCGTGGAGAATGGATTGTTGGAGTGGAAATGAGAAGGCAAAGACAAGCATTAAGAACCGGTTCCAGTTATTCCCTTGTAACGGAGTGGTGTCTTGGTTAGAAAGTCAGAGGATATATTTGGAAACATCAATTTACTTGAGAACATTGCTCCAGAAGAAAATCTCACCCATAATTTGATTAGTGTATGATGCTAATTAATGATTTTCAGCATGATCTTGCTGCACAGGAGCTTCCCTGGTTGCTCAGATGGTAAAGTGTCTGCCTACAATGAGGGAGACCTGGATTCAATCCCTGGGTTGGAAAGATCTCCTGAAAAACAAAATGGCAACCCACTCCAGTATTCTTGCCTGGAAAATCACATGGATGGAGGAACCTGGTAGGCTACAGTCCATGGGGTCACAAAGAGTCAGACAGGACTGAGTGATTTCACTTTCACTTGTTGCACAGAGTGAAAGGTTACAAGGGTGACTAAGATTTAAGACACCTTTGACAACTGGTATTAGTATATTACCAGCTGGCTTCTATCCCTGGGTTGGGAAGATCCCCTGGACAAGGAAATGGCAACCTACTCCAGTATTCTTGCCTGGAAAATCCCATGGACAGAGGAGCCTGGTGGGCTATACTCCATGGGGTAGCAAAGAGTCGGACACGACTGAGCGACTTAACTTCATTAGTGTATTAGACTGTGGCTGTGTGACATCATATCAAATATCTAAGATTTGAATGGCATAATATAAAGGATTTTATATTTTCTCCCTCAGTCTGCTTTCTTCCACAAACACACAGAAGTCATTCAGTCATGTCTGACTCTTTGCGACCCCATGGACTGTAGCCCACCAGGCTCCTCGGTCCATGGGATTTTCCAGGCATGAATACTGGAGTGGGTTGCCATTTCCTTCTCCACCTTCCACAAACAGAATGATATATTTTCACCACTGAAATATGTAGTGGCAGCTGCAACCAGTTTGAAAGTTTCAGCAGTCCTGGGAGGAATGGGAAAGCAGAACTTTGGAGAATAAACTGAAATGCATTGAGTCTTCTCACAAAGTTATTAGGTTGTAGGGGAAAAAAATTGTCATTTCTTATTGGAACAGTGGGTTACCAATGTTTAAATTATAAGTTTCCAAAGGAAGTATGTTAAAATCCTGCAGGTAATATTTATTTGGATATAACTTTAATAATAATATTGATATTATTATAAGTGAATAAAAACATTTATTCACCCATAACATTTCTTAGGAAAAACAGAAAGTGATCGTTCTATTTGTTTCCAAAGACATTTATTGAGCGTTTATTAAATAACAGCACTAGATGGTGTCCTCAAGGATTTAACGGTTCTTTTGAGGAATATAGGCATATAAGATGATTGTTTGAATATAATATAGAAAGTGATCTAAAAAATAAAGGAAGGTACAAGAGTAGCCCATGGCACAGCATTGAGACAGTTGTTCCAACATCCACTGTCAGTGGCAACTTGGTAGAAGACATGGTGCCTGAGTTGATTCTTGAAGTAAAGAGCAAGAGTAGAGCAGACAACGATGGTGTGATCATCATCCTAGAGTCAGACATCTTGGAGTGTGAAGGCAAGTGGCCTTAGGAAGCATCTCTATGAACAAAGCTAGGGGAGGTAATAGAATTCCAAAGCTGGGGGAGGTAACAAAGCTTTGACCTATTTCAGATGCTAAAAGATGACTCTGTGAAAGTGCTGCACTCAGTAGGCCAACAGATTTGGAAAATTCAGCAGTGGCCACAGGACTGAAAAAGGTCAGTTTTCATTCCAGCCTCAAAGAAAGGCAATACCAAAGAATGCTCAAGCTACCACACAATTGCACTCATCTCAGATGCTAGTAAAGTAATGCTCAAAATTCTCCAAGCCAGGCTTCAGCAATATGTGAACCGTGAACTTCCAATGATGTTCAAGCTGGTTTTAGAAAAGGCAGAGGAACCAGAGATCAAATTGCCAACACCCACTGGATCATGGAAAAAGCAAGAGAGTTACATAAAAACATCTACTTCTGCTTTATTGACTATGCCAAAGCCTTTGACTGTGTGGACCACAACAAACTGTGGAAAATTCTTAAAGAGATGGGAATACCAGACGGTGTGACCTGCCTCTTGAGAAGTCTGTACGCAAGTCAGGAAGCCACAGTTAGAACTGGACATGGAGTCTGTTGGAACCAAGAGACTGGTTCCAAATCAGGAAAGGAATATATCAAGGCTGTATATTGTCACCCTGCATATTTAACTTATATTCAGAGTACATCGTGTGAAATGCTGGGCTGGATGAAACACAAGCTGCAATAAAAATTGCCAGGAGAAATATCAATAACCTCAGATATGCAGAAGACACGAACTTATGGAAGAAAGCAAAAAAGAATTAAAGAGTCTCTTGATGAAAGTGAAAAAGGCAAGTGAAAAAGTTGGCTTAAAACTCAGTATTCTGAAAACTCGGATCATGGCATCTGGTCCCATCGCTTCACGGCAGCTAGTTAGGGAAACAATGGAAATAGTGACAGACTTTATTTTCTTGGGCTCCCAAACCACTACAGATTGTGACTGCAGCCATGAAATTAAAAGATGCTTGCTCTGTAGAAGAAAAGTTATGGCTAACCTAGACAGGATATTGAAAAGCAGAGATATTACTTTGCCAACAAAGTTTCATCTAGTCCATCTAGTCAAAGGTATGGTTTTTTTCTAGTACTCATGTATGAATGAGAGAGTTGGACTATAAAGAAAGCTGAGCACTGAAGAATTGATGCTTTTGAACTATGGTGTTGGAGAAGATTCTTGAGAGTCCCTTGTACTGCAAGGAGATCCAACCAGTCAATCCTAAAGGAAATCAGTCTTGAATATTCATTGGAAGGACTCATGTTGAAGCTGAAACTCCAGTACTTTGGTCACCTGATGAGAACAACTGACTCATTTGAAAAGGCCATGATGCTGGGAAAGATTGAGTGTGGGAGGAAAAGGGGACGGCAGAGGATGGGATGGTTGGATGGCATCACTGACTCAATGGACATGAGTCTGAGTAAACCCTGGGAGTTGGTTGTGAACAGGGAGCCCTGGCGAGCTGTAGTCCATGGAGTCGCAAAAAGTTGGACACGACTGAGTGATTGACCTGAACTGAACTGATAGCAGGTAAAGAAAAATGGTAAGGGATTCCCTGCAAGAGGGCAGCAGAAGTGAAAGAAGAGTGACCTAAAAACATGTTGTATAAAATAAAATGATAAATAATTACATAACATCACATAATGCTGTGCAGCAGTGAGATTTGATGCTATAAAAGTATCGGAGAAAGAATATGTATTCAGTGATTTCATTCTGTTTGTGTTAGGGATTCTCTGAAGAGTTATATGCAGGTGAAGTTTCAAGGATATATTAATATGTACCCTTAGAGAAAATTTTAAATTGGTTTATCATTGAGTAATGCTTTTACATATAATTTGCATTATATTAATCATGGCCATATCTATACAGAAGCTTGGAACATATATATTTAATAATAATGACTGAAGTATATTTGTGTTGTTGTTGTTCAGTCGCTCAATTGTGTCCAGCTCTTTGCAACCCCATAGACTGCAACACACGAGGCTTCTCTGTTCTTCAGCATCTCCCAGAGGTTTCTCCACCTCATGTCCATTGATTTGGTGATACAGTCCAAACATCTCATCCTCTGTCACCGCTTCTCTTCTTGCCTTCAGTTTTTCTCACAGTCAGAGTCTTCTTTAGTGAGTCAGCCCTTCTCATCAGGTGGCCAAAGTATTGGAGCTTCAACTTCAACATCAGTCCTTCCAATGAATATTCAGGATGAATTTCCTTTAGGATTGAGAGGTTTGATCTTCTTGCACTCCAAGCGACTCTCAAGAGTTTTCTCCAGCACCATAGTTCAAAAGCATCAATTCTTTGGCAGTCAGCCTTCTTTGTGTTCCAACTCTCACATTCATACATGACTACTGGAAAAACCACACCTTTGACGACATGCATCTTTGTCAGAAAAGTAATGTCTCTGCTTTTTAATATGCTGTCAAAGTTTGTCATAGCTTTTCTTCCATGGAGCAGATCAGATCAGATCAGTCGCTCAGTTGTGTCTGACTCTTTGCAACCCCATGAATCGCAGCACACCAGGCCTCCCTGTCCATCACCAACTCTGGGATGTCACTCAGACTCACATCCATCAAGTCAGTGATGCCATCCAGCCATCTCATCCTCTGCCGTCCCCTTCTCCTCCTGCCCCCAGTCCCTCCCAGCATCAGAGTCTTCTCCAATGAGTCAACTCTTCGCATGAGGTGGCCAAAGTACTAGTGTTTCAGCTTTAGCATCATTCCTTCCAAAGAAATCCCAGGGCTGATCTCCTTCAGAATGGACTGGTTGGATCTCCTTGCAGTCCAAGGCACTCTCAAGAGTCTTCTCCAACACCACAGTTTAAAAGCATCAATTCTTCGGTGCTCAGCCTTCTTCTCAGTCCAGCTCTCACATCCATACATGACCACAGGAAAGACCATAGCCTTGACTAGGCGAAACTTTGCTGGCAAAGTAATGTCTCTGCTTTTGAATATGCTACCTAGGTTGGTCATAACTTTCCTTCCAAGGAGTAAGCGTCTTTTAATTTCATGGCTGCAGTCACCATCTGCAGTGATTTCGGAGCCCAGAAAAAGAAAGTCTGATACTGTTTCCACTGTTTCCCCATCTATTTCCCATGAAGTGATGGGACCAGATGCCATGATCTTCATTTTCTGAATGTTGAGCTTTAAGCCAACCTTTTCACTCTCCACTTTCACTTTCATCAAGAGGCTTTTTAGTTCCTCTTCACTTCCTGCCATAAGGGTGGTGTCATCTGCATATCTGAGGTTATTGAGATTTCTCCCAGTAATCTTGATTCCAACTTGTGTTTCTTCCAGTCCAGCGTTTCTCATGATGTACTCTGCATAAAAGTTAAATAAACAGGGTGACAATATACAGCCTTGATATACTCCTTTTCCTATTTGGAACCAGTCTGTTGTTCCATGTCCAGTTCTAACTGTTGCTTCCTGCCCTGCATACAAATTTCTCAAGAGGCAGATCAGGTGGTCTGGTATTCCCATCTCTTTCAGAACTTTCCACAGTTTATTGTGATCCACACAATCAAAGGCTTTGGCATAGTCAATAAAGCAGAAATAGATGTTTTTCTGGAACTCTCTTGCTTTTACGATGTTCCAGCGGATGTTGGCAATTTGATCTCTGGTTCCTCTGCTTTTTCTAAAACCAGCTTGAACATCAGGAAGTTCATGGTTCACATATTGCTGGAGCCTGGCTTGAAGAATTTTGAGCATTACTTTACTAGCATGTGAGATGAGTACAATTGTGTGGTAGTTTGAGCATTCTTTTACATTGACTTTCTTTGGGACTGGGATGAAAACTGACCTTTTCCAATCCTGTGGCCACTGCTGAGTTTTCCAAATTTGCTGGCATATTGTGTGCAGCACTTTCACAGCATCATCTTTCAGGATTTGGACATCACCAGATGGTCAACACCGAAATCAGATCGATTATATTCTTTGCAGCCAAAGATGGAGAAGCTCTATACAATCAGCAAAACCAGACCAGGAGCTGACTATGGCTCAGACCATGAGCTCCTTACTGCCAAATTCAGACTTAAATTGAAGAAAGTAGGGCAAAGCACTAGACCATTTGGGTACGACCTAAATCAAATCCCTTATGATTATACAGTGGAAGTGAGAAATAGATTTAAGGACCTAGATCTGATAGATAGAGTGTCTGATGAATTATGGAATGAGGTTTCGTGGCATTGTACTGGAGACAGGGATCAAGAGCATCCCCACAGAAAAGAAATGCAAAAAAGCAAAATGGCTATCTGGGGAGGCCTTCCAAATAGCTGTGAAAAGAAGAGAAGCAAAAAGCAAAGGAGAAAAGGAAAGATGTAAACATCTGAATGCAGAGTTCCAAAGAATAGCAAGAAGAGATAAGAAAGCCTTCTTCAGTGATCAATGCAAAGAAATAGAGGAAAACAACAGAATGGGAAAGACTAGGGATCTCTTCAGGAAAATCAGAGATACCAAGGGAACATTTCATGCAAAGATGGGCTCGATAAAGGACAGAAATGGTATGGACCTAGCAGAAGCAGAAGATATTAAGAAGAGATGGCAAGAATACACAGATCAGATCAGTCACTGAGTTGTGTCCGACTCTTTGCGACCCCATGAACTGCACCACGCCAGGCCTCCCTATCCATCACCAGCTCTCGGAGGTCACTCAGACTCACATCCATAGAGTCAATGATGCCATCCAGCCATCTCATCCTCTGTCATCCCCTTCTCCTCCTGCCCCCAATCCCTCCCAGCATCAGAGTCTTCTCCAATGAGTCAACTCTTCGCATGAGGTGGCCAAAATACTGGAGTTTCAGCTCTAGCATCACTCCTTCCAAAGAAATCCCAGGGCTGATCTCCTTCAGAATGGACTGGTTGTTTCTCCATGCAGTCCAAGGGACTCTCAAGAGTCTTCTCCAACACCACAGTTCAAAAACATCAATTCTTCAGCGCTCAGCCTTCTTCACAGTCCAGCTCTCACATCCATACATGACCACAGGCAAGACCATAGCCTTGACTACGCGAACCTTTGTTGGCAAAGTGATGTCTCTGCTTTTGAATATGCTATCTAGTTTGGCCATAACTTTCCTTCCAAGGAGTAAGCGTCTTTTAATTTCATGGCTGCAGTCACCATCTGCAGTGATTTTGGAGCCCAGAAAAATAAAGTCTGACACTGTTTCCACTGTTTCTCCATCTATTTCCCATGTAGTGATGGAATCAGATGCCATGTTCTTCAGAAGAACTGTACAAAAAAGATCTTCACAACCCAGATAATCACGATGGTGTGATCACTGACCTAGAGCCAGACATCCTGGAATGTGAAGTCAAGTGGGCCTTAGAAAGCATCACTATGAACAAAGCTAGTGGAGGTGATGGAATTCCATGGAGCAAGTGTCTTATAATTTCACAGCTTCATCCACCCTCTACAGTGATTTTGGAGCCCAATAAAATAAAGT
The DNA here is from genome assembly GCA_935064755.1 of Tragelaphus eurycerus. Taxonomy (NCBI): domain Eukaryota; kingdom Metazoa; phylum Chordata; class Mammalia; order Artiodactyla; family Bovidae; genus Tragelaphus; species Tragelaphus eurycerus. The sequence goes on from CAKXYN010000061.1 coordinate 12,726,490, forward strand.
CTCTCACTGTTTCTGTTGCTTCCCATTATATTGGCCATGAAGTGATGGGACCAGATACCATAATCTTTGTTTTTAGAATGTTGAGTTTAAGTCAGCTTTTTCACTCTCCTCTTTCATATTCATCAAGAGACTCTTTACTTCCTCTTCGCTTTCTACCATAAGTCTGGTGTCATCTGCGTGTCTGAGGTTATTGATATTTCTCCCAGCAGTTTTGATTCCAGCTTGTGCTTCATCCATCCCAGAATTTTGTATGATGTTCTCTGCATATAAGTTAAATAAGCAAGGTGACAATATACAATCTTGTATATGTGTATGAACATATAAAGTTATGTGTCTATATATATGTGTGTGTGTGTGTGTGTGTGTAAATATACACACACATAAATACACATATGGACTTCTCAGGTAGCACTAGTAAATAACCCACCTACAATGCAGGAGCCACAGGAAATGCAGGTTCGATTTCCGGGTCGGGAAGATCCCCTGCAGGACGGCATGGCACCCTACTCCAGTATTCTTGCCTGGAGAATTCCATGGACAAAGGAGCCTGGTGGGGTCCATGGGGTCACAAAGAGTAGGACATGACTGAAATGACTTAGCACGCACACATGCATAAGTTCAGTTGCTCAGTCATGTCCAACTCTTTGCGATCCCATGGAGTGCAGCCCACCAGGCTCCTTTATATACATATGCATGTATATATATATACATTTTTAAAAATTATAAGTTGATACTGAACTCTGCCCCACGTTCTTTATATATCTTATTTATGTCTGCATATAACATTGTAGTTTTTTATACTGTTCATAGCTGCCAAAGCTGTTTCTTAAATATGTATAAACTATGGTTAAAGACAATTAGCTATAAAATACTAGAGATAGGATTCCTGCTTTTTCCAAGTCTATTCTTTCTAAGTCTATCATTTGATATTCTTTGGCTTATTAATTTACCAAACATTCAGTAGCAATATTTAGTGTATGTTTGCTAGACCTGCTGTTGCACAAACTGGGTAATTTCATCAGTGAAACTTCCATAGGACAGAGTTAAACAGGCAAGTAAAACTGTACCAAAGACTATTGCAATGAGGATGACAGATTGCTCTCAGTTCTGTTGAAACAAAAGGCAGGAGAGTTTTCCATACCAGAGTGAGCTAGTGGAAAGGTACTAGAATGGAGTAGAGGGTGGCTTGATGAACATATTTCAGTTATCAGTGTTTGTCAGATGGTGCTTTCTATATTCGGCTCCTAATCCCCCACAGAGATGGAGGATGTTGGAACCTGCCTTTCTTCTCGGTGCTAACACTACAAAAGGGTGGCTCCCAGGTCCTCGAGAAAGATATTCCTGCTTTGTGAAAATGGCAAGAAGAGGGAGGAAGATTTATATCTCAAAGGCATAGAGAAGGAATCCATAACTGCAAGTTTTCTAAAGTAAATGTGCTAAGATAAGGAAATTCAGGGGCGTATGGTCAGGAAGAAACCTGCCTAAACTTAGTCAGTTGAGGAGAACCTTACGGACCTGTTGTTCAGCTTAAATAGACTTCCCTCAGGTCACAGTTCTAGAGGCTAGATGTGTGAGATCCAGGGCTTAGTAGAATTGGCTCCTTCTTAGGGCTGTGATGGAGAATCTCCTCCAGACCTTTCTCTTAGATGGTTTGCTAGCAGTCTGGCATTTCAAAGCTTTTGAGCACTACCCTGATCTCTGTCTTCATCTTCACATGGTGTTCTTTCTGTGCATCTATGTGCAAATTTATGCTTTTTAACAAGGACACTAAACTATTGGATTAGTGGGCCACCGTTCTCCACTGTGGGCTCATCTTGACTAATAATAATTGCAACAATCCTGTTTTCAAATGAAGTCACTTACTGAGGCACTGGGGGTTAGGACATCAATATACGAAATGCAGCTCAACCCATAACACTTAGCATTTATGAGGTAAAGAGCACATTTCATAACTCAGTTAGCACCAGACATACTGAGAAGTAACACTTAAATGGATTCTCACTGCAGTGTATGACTATGAGTCAACTGATTTCAGTTACAATGAAATGTAATGTTTATTATAAGTAATATTTATATTAACTATGTGAAAGTGAAGTCGCTCAGTCGTGCCTGGCTCTTAGCAACCCAATGGATTGCAGCCTACCAGGCTCCTCTGTCCATGGGATTTTCCAGGCAAGAGTACTGGAATGGGTTGCCATTGCCTTCTCCAATATTAACTATAATGTTATACATATAAACATATTAATAAACTCTTAATTTTAGAGAGACTTTTTGTGTGCTTACTTGCTCAGTAGTGTCAGACTCTTTGCAGCCCCGTGGACTGTAGCCCTCCAGGTTCCTCTATTCCAGGGATATTCCAGGCAAGAATACTTGAGTGGGTTGCCATATCCTACACCAAGGTATCTTCCCAACCCAGAGATTGGACCTGCATCTTTTGTGTCTGTTGTATTAGCAGGCAGATTATTTAACACTGTGCTGGCTCGGAGACCCTTTAGAGAGACTGCCTACTGATAAATATTCAGTATTAACCACTGAGGTAAAAGTTTCCTGCTTGTGTCCGAAAATGGAGACTAATTAGTTTTCCCTTGCCATGTATTTAATATTTGTATATTGAATATTTTATTATTAGGTGCTTTTAAAACTCTGCTACTGGATTTTTACAGAATTTTGGCTTACAAGGTTAAACCTTAATTAATACATAAGAGCTACTTTTCCAATTAAAAGTAAAGTGAAGAAAGAAAAAAAGTGTTTATTATTCTCAGGTGTATAGGCTTCTTAGTCCAAACAATACAGATCAGAAAGGTGATGTCTTATTATTCCAGTGAAATAATTGTATCTCTTTGTAAATATCATTTTGCTTGTTATTTTGAGCTTACACAAGTTTTTATAAAAATATGTGAGTTGTTTTGTCATCAGATCAGATCAGATCAGATCAGTCGCTCAGTCGTGTCCGACTCTTTGCAACCCCATGAATCGCAGCACGCCAGGCCTCCCTGTCCATCACCAGCTCTCAGAGGTCACCCAGACTCACATTCATCGAGTCAGTGATGCCATCCAGCCATCTCATCCTCTGTCGTCCCCTTCTCCTACTGCCCTCAATCCCTCCCAGCATCAGAGTCTTCTCCAATGAGTCAACTCTTCGCATGAGGTGGCCAAAATACTGGAGTTTCAGCTTGAGCATCGTTCCCTCCAAAGAAATCCCAGGTCTGATCTCCTTCAGAATGGACCAGTTGGATCTCCTTGCAGTCCAAGGGACTCTCAAGAGTCTTCTCCAACACCACAGTTCAAAAGCATCAATTCTTCGGCGCTCAGCCTTCTTCACAGTCCAGCTCTCACATCCATACATGACCACAGGAAAGACCATAGCCTTGACTACGCGAACCTTTGTTGGCAAAGTGATGTCTCTGCTTTTGAATATGCTATCTAGGTTGGTCATAACCTTCCTTCCAAGGAGTAAGCGTCTTTTAATTTCATGGCTGCAGTCACCATCTGCAGTGATTTTGGAGCCCAGAAAAATAAATTCTGACACTGTTTCCACTGTTTCTCCATCTATTTCCCATGTAGTGATGGGACCAGATGCCATGATCTTTGTTTTCTGAATGTTGAGCTTTAAGCCAACCTTTTCACTCTCCACTTTCACTTTCATCAAGAGGCTTTTTAGTTCCTCTTCACTTTCTGCCATAAGGGTGGTATCATCTGCATATCTGAGGTTATTGATATTTCTCCCGGCAATCTTGATTCCAGCTTGTGTTTCCTCCAGTCCAGCATTTCTCATGATGTACTCTGCATATAAGTTAAATAAACATGGTGACAATATACAGCCTTGACGTACTCCTTTTCCTATTTGGAACCAGTCTGTTGTTTCATGTCCAGTTCTAACTGTTGCTTCCTGACCTGCATACAGATTTCTCAAGAGGCAGATCAGGTGGTCTCGTATTCCCATCTCTTTCAGAATTTTCCACAGTTTATTGTGATCTACACAGTCAAAGGCTTTGGCATAGTCAATAAAGCAGAAATAGATGTTTTTCTGGAACTCTCTTGCTCTTTCCATGATCCAGCGGATGTTGGCAATTTGATCTCTCGTTCCTCTGCCTTTTCTAAATCCAGCTTGAACATCAGGAAGTTCACGGTTCACATATTGCTGAAGCCTGGCTTGGAGAATTTTGAGCATTACTTTACTAGCGTGTGAGGTGAGTGCAATTGTGGGGTAGTTTGAGCACTCTTTGGCATTGCCTTTCTTTGGGATCGGGATGAAAACTGACCTTTTCCAATCTTGTGGCCACTGCTGAGTTTTCCAAATTTGCTGGCATATTGAGTGAAGCACTTTCACAGCATCATCTTTCAGGATTTGGAATAGCTCCACTGGAATTCATCACCTCCACTAGCTTTGTTCCTAGTGATGCTTTCTAAGGCCCACTTGACTTCACATTCCAGGATGTCTGGCTCTAGATCAGTGATCACACCATCATGATTATCTGGGTCGTGAAGCTCTTTTTTGTACAGTTCTTCTGTGTATTCTTGCCACCTCTTCTTAATATCTTCTGCTTCCGTTAGGTCCACACCATTTCTGTCCTTTATCGAGCCCATCTTTGCATGAAATGTTCCTTTGGTATCTCTGATTTTCTTGAATAGATCCTTAGTCTTTCCCATTCTGTTGTTTTCCTCTATTTCTTTGCATTGATCGCTGAAGAAGGCTTTCTTATCTCTTCTTGCTATTCTTTGGAACTCTGCATTCAGATGTTTATATCTTTCCTTTTCTCCTTTGCTTTTTGCTTCTCTTCTTTTTGCAGCTATTTGCAAGGCCTCCCCAGACAGCCATTTTGCTTTTTTGCATTTTTTTTCCGTGGGGATGGTCTTGATCCCTGTCTCCTGTACAATGTCACGAACCTCATTCCATAGTTCATCAGGCACTCTATCTATCAGATCTAGGCCCTTAAATCTATTTCTCACTTCCACTGTATAATCATAAGGGATTTGATTTAGGTCATACCTGAATGGTCTAGTGGTTTTCCCTACTTTCTTCATTTTCAGTTTTGTCATACTTAACTACAATGAAAAGCTGTAGCTTTTAAGCCTGTTTTATTTTGTCTTCTCTGTCTCTACTCAGGTTCAACAGGAGATGAGAGAAGAACAAGGAGATGATGGAGCAATGGGAGGCAGAACAGGAGGGTGTGACTGATTATGTCAACAATAGAAGCAAACTTGAAGAGGAAGATAAGAACAGAACAAAGTAGTTAAAGATGTCTAAGTACAACACAGTACGTGAAAACCATTTTATTGAGGTTCAAACATAGTGGGAAGGAAGGAAGCTTTTGATTAAAATAAAAAAGAGAGAGAGAGAGAATAATTTCCTCAAGTTTCTTAGAAAGAAAAGAGGAAAGTAAAATATCACTTTTGGAAACAAATTGTGATGTAGTGGTAAATGAATATTCTTTAAAATAGAAAGCAGTAGTGATGTGATAACTGATTTTTTTGCATAGGATAATACGGTTATACCTAAATAAAGTTTTTTTAAATAATTTAATTTAAAATAACTGAAATGAGACTTAAAGTCTTAGCTGAATACAGTTGGTATTGAAAGAGATAGGAGTTAAATACTGGATCAATGCAAGCCATAAGAAAAAATTCATAGAAGTGTCTCCTGGAAAGAGGAAATGGTGAAGCCGAGAGGGCTGGTGGATTTTGTTCTGTCTTGTTGAAATTTAAAGTGTTCACTCTTGTACTGCAGTTTGAAGTGTTTCACTGTTACTGAAGTCCTTTGATAAAAGCAAATTAAAGCATAGGAAGAATAGAGTCCGAAAGTCTGACTTCTGACTGTAGCCTAACATGGACTTTCCATAGGCTGTATATATTTTTAGCAATGTGATTTTCTTTATTTGTAGAAACAGACTAGATTTCCACAGAATTTTTTGAAAATGCTTACAGTATACTACTCTTTATAGTCAAAGAGCTATATGAGCTGTTTTGTTCTTCATTAGATTCTTAGTTTTTTTCTCTGAAGTATCTTGATCTTTCTGAATTTTGCAAAATTATTTTAGAAAAATAGGAAAATGGTTGTTTAGTCATTCCTCATGGATTTTGCTGATAAAGACTTAGCTTCACTTTGAAATAGACTGCTAAGCAAATATGGGAGGATAAAATATTTAAAACATTAATTAGTTATAAATGAAATAAATATCAAATAATCTGGCCTTGAAAATTCCGTGGTCGGAGAAGCCCGGTGAGCTGCAGTCCATGGGGTCGCGAAGAGTCAGACACGACTGAGCGACTTCACTTTCACTTTTTACTTTCATGCATTGGAAAAGGAAATGGCAACCCACTCCAGTGTTCTTGCCTGGAGAATCCCAGGGATGGGGGAGTCTGGTGGGCTGCCGTCTATGGGGTCACACAGAGTCAGACAGGACTGAAGTGACTTAGCAGCAGTAGCAGCAGCAAGTCAATCAATTTATTGATTAATTTTAATATAATTAGTTTAAATCATCAATTAATTATTCATTAATTACTGAATAACCTGAAACATCTGAGACTACAAACTTTCATGAGACAACAGCAGATAGAATTGCTTCATAGTTACTATGAATAATAGGGTAAATTGTCCTTGACTGAGGATCAGCAGAAGCTAATAGATGGTTCCTCAAATATGTATTTGTGATCATTTAAAACTGGTATAAGTAAGGATTAGATGGCAGTTTTTACATGTTGAAGTGGATGAGGTTCTATTTAGACTACAGTGCTATGATACCTTAAATGTGTAATACTTATGGAAAACCAAGAATATTTTCAGTAGGACATTTTAAATGTGTGATAGTTTCAGAGATCATTAGATTCCAAATGCAGGGTATATGATTAAATCCCAGGGGAAAAGTTTGCGATTAAAACACCTTTGCTTAAATATGTATGGGTTAAGTTCATGTTTTAGAAGTCAATCTCTGTGATATCTAATAATGATTTTATCTAATTGTTGAATCACGTAATGGTCCATGTTTGAAAGAGAAAGGGAGAAATATAAAGTCTTATGGTTTCATTTAGAGAGATGATGAGAAATAAGAAATGTATATTTAGATGTTGAATTACCTCTGTAGTCAGATACAGATTTTCCAAATGTAGGAGAAATCTATATGCATGATATATGCATATTTTTCAGAGTAAGGCTCTTCATAATAAGAATAAAGTTTTGAAAGACCTGTAAAACTTTAGTGAAAAATACTGGCATTTTAATATGTGAGTTTTATGAAGTTCTCCTTCTTCTCTCCAGTGTTTTTATTTTTCATCTTTTCTCTTTAATTGTAGATGTTGTATAGTTAATTCAAAACTATATGCCTGCTCACTTTTTGAACATCGAATCCTAATTTCAAGAATTCTTTTAAATGAATATTTTAAAATTTAAAAGAGAATAAAGAATAACCTAAAAAGTTGGGGGATCACTTACACAAAACATGGTAATTTTACTTGTATATTGAAATATCATACAATAATAATGAAGATCATCATGCTTCTTAGTTTCTAACTGTATTATGAAGCTATGGTAATTGAAGTAGTCTCATACTGGCTTAAAAACAGAAGTAGAACAATGGAACAATATCAAAAGCCTGTAAATTAAACCCACACATAGAGGGTGAACTAGTATTTGACAATGGAGCAAAAAAAAAAAATCAATGGAGAATAGACAGTCCCTTAAATAAATGCTCCTGGGAAAACTGAATATTCACAGGTTAAAAAAAAAAAATAAAGAAACTAGACCCCTATCTCACATCACTCACAAAAATTAACACAAAATAAAGGCTTAAATGCAAGGCCAGAAATCATAGAAATTCTAGAACAAAATATAGAAAAAAGCTCTTTGACATGGGTCTTGGCAATGACTTTTGCATATGATATATAAAGCACAGGCAAGGAAATAAAAGATAAATAAATGGGACTATACAAACTAAAAGGCTTCTGCACAGTGAAAGGAACAGCCAAATGAGAAGCCAAGCTATGGTTTGGTAACAATATTTGTGAATAGTATATCTGATAAGGGGTTAATATCCAAAATATATCAAGAGCTCATACAACTCAATAGCAAGAAACAATTGAATATAAAAATTGGCAAAGGGCCTGGATAGACAGTTTCCAATGAAGATGTACGAATGGCCAACCAGTATATGAAAAGATGCTTAACGTTATTATCATTGAGTGCAAGCATGCTGAGTTGTGTCCAAATCTTTGCAACCCTATGGACTGCAGCCTGCCAGACTCCTCTGTCCATGGGACCTTGCAGGCAATAACACTGGAGTAGGTTGCCATTTCTTTCTCCAAGCATTATGATTAGGGGAATGCAAATCAAATTCACAGTGAGTGATTACTTCATACTGCTTAGAATGATGAGTGTGAAAAAAAAAAAAAAAAAACAGACAATAATGCATGAGGATGCAGAGAAAAGATTGTGCACTGTTGACAGAATGGTAAATTGGTACAATTATGGAAAACTTTATGGAAGTTCCTCCCAAAATTAAAATTAGAATGACCATAGGATCCAACAATCCCACTTCTGTGAATATATCCTAGAGAAATGAAAACACTGTATTGAAGAGATTTGTACTTCCATGTTCATAGTAGCATTATTTACAATAGCAAAGGCATAGAAACAACCCAAGGAAAAAGAAGTTGTGGTGTATATATATACAATATTATTCAGCCATAAAAATGAGAAAATTCTGCCAATCAAGATAATATTGATGGACCTCAAAGGCATTATCCTAAGTGAAATAACTCAGAGGAAGACAAATACTATATGATCATGTGGAACCTAAAACACACAGACTGACTCATAGGGAAAAAACAAAAAGAGAGAGAGATCAGATTTGTGATCACCAAAAGTAAGGAGAGACAGATGTAGAGGAAGAAGGAACTGATTGGAGGTGGTGAAAAGGTACAAACTGCCAGTGAGAAGATAAAATAAGGACCAGTAATGTGGTATATGACTTGATGAGTGTAGGTACACAGCAGTGTTATACATATAGGAGAGTCATTAAGAGTATGTCCCAAAAGTTCTCACGACAAGGAAGACTTATTATCTTTTAAATTTTTGTAGCTGTATGAGATGATGGATGTTAACTTATTGTGGTAATCATTTTACAATATATGTACATCAAGTCATTACACTTATAAAGTGCTATGTCAAATATATCTAAATAAACCTGGAAAAAATAGTGAAGAATCATAGATGGCCATGTACGAGATTAGAGTTATCTCCAATAAAATATTTCCTTGATGGAATATAATGTAATATCTTGCTAAAACATCAAAATGATTAAAATTATTTTCCACATGTAAACTTTAGAAAAATCTCGCAAAATGAAAGAACTTGAAAAGCAGTCTAATTTTTATGTTGACATGAAAGATGATTAAGGTATAATTGCTTTGCACTTTGTTTGTTTTTAACCATTAATTTTTTTTTAAATCTTTGACCTCATATACACCTTCAGATGGAGACGTTATTTGCATTTGAAAAGGGACATTGATAGTGCCATTTTGGAATCTGAATGAATGCAAATCTGACAGACAACATAACATTTTCAGCTGGAAATGTTTGATATTAAAATTAGTACAAACCAGTCAATCCTAAAGGAAATCAATTTTGAATATTCATTGGAAGGACTGATGCTCAAACTGAAGCCCTCATACTTTTGGCCACCTGATGTGAAAAGCCTACACATTGAAAAAGACCTCATGCTGGTAAAGATTGAGGGCAGGAGAAGGGGGAGACAGAAGAGGAGATGGTTGGATGGCGTCACCAACTCAGTGCACCTGAGTTTGAGCAAACTTCCGGAGACAGTGAAGGATGGGGAAACCTGACATGCTGCATGCCATCCATGGAGTTGCAAAGAGTTGGACATGAACTTATCGGCTGAACAACAACAATGAAAATACAGAATCAAAATGACAACTCTATCTTGCCTCTGAAGTTATTATTAATTTTCCTTTAGGAATGTATCTTTTCACATTACTAAGAACTGATGAGGAACCCTATGTCCTTTATAGGGTTTCCAGGCTTGTCCTCACATCTCCATTTGCCCTCTTCCTCCTTTCATGCTTAAGTTGAATGTCATCTGCAAGAGTACTCTTCTGCAGTTTTACCACCTGTGACTCCTTCATTTTATGTCACTATAACAATTTATATAACTTTCAGGTTCATGATCATATTATACCTTATTTTTAAAGTTATAGTGTTATAATTATCCTAGAATATAATGTCTATGACGGGGAAAAAATGATCCCTCCTAACCTTCCTATCCAAATGCCTGTTCCATGTACAGACATTGACTCCCACTCAGCCTTATAAGAATGGGCTTTGGGCCTGGAATATTTCCTTACCAAGAGATAAAGCACCCACAGAGCCTGAGCCAGGCTTATCACTTTGTCTAGGAAGATCTGGTCTTGTTTCATGCTCGTTGAGTACTATTTTGTCTTTGCTTAAAGCATGTATGTTATATGGCACCTGACCAACCCCACTGTTAATTCTGTCTTCCGTTGAAAAGCATAGGGTTCCTTTCACTGGGGCACGAGAGGAGTACAACACATAGGCAAATCACCAAAATATATCCCCCTGGCCATGGAGAACCTATGCATACCTTTGAACCTGATCTTGCTCCATCTATTCTCTTTGTAATTAAAATATTTGTCCTGCCCAGTGCTTACCTGCTTAATGTTTTCCTTGGCAACCCTGATACCAAGATGCAAAGGGCTGTCCAGTATATTGGAGACTATATTTAATGTTTTTTACAAAGATGCAGAGTCAGCATGACTAAGAATAGACAATGGAGCACAAAGTTAGAGCTAAATAGATTCAATATGGAACAAGGTTTGTGATTCTTTGTTACATCAGATTCATCCAGCAAATCTGAATAAATCATTAAACTTGGACTGGCGAGCTTATGAACAGACTGTGCATCAATTTCAAATATGTTGAAAGGCTTACAGATGTTCCTTTGGTTTAACTAGGCATATCTTTCATTTCAAGTTTCTCTTGGTTTACATAGTTCACTAAATATATATTTACTGATTTGGTTGCTGATGTAGCAATACGAGCAGAAGGAAAAGGGGAGAGAAAATTATCTGCTCATTAACATACTCAAAAAATATCATGACAATCATGTCAGTGAATCAATATTGTGATTTGATTTCATGATAAATTTTCTTATTTCATACTGTAAAGTTTTAACATAATGTAAAGATCTTAAGATCTAATTAGTGTATTCTGAAGGAACAGTCAGTCCAAGAATAATTTTCAATTTATTTATTTTTTAATTAAATTTTATTTTGCTTAACTTTACAATATTAAAGGCTGCATGTTTTTGAAAAGTTCACCAGTGAGTCACATATGAATTAGTTGTCCATGACATTTATTCCCAGACATCACTTCTTGAGAATATCTCAGGAGAAATGGGCACTTTAACTGTATGCAGTGTCTCATACCTCTCACTAGGTATTTTGATTCCTCATAACATGAGTTACAACCTTCCTGAATTAGAGTGGCTCCAGGAAATACTGGTAACTGGATTAAATCAGAAAGATAGTGTATAGGCTTTTTTTTTTTTCATATTAACAAGAACAAAATGATTGTTTTCATGGAGCATTTTGCTTTCACAATATGTGTCAGATCAGATCAGATCAGATCAGTCGCTCAATCGTGTCCGACTCTTTGTGACCCCATGAATCGCAGCACACCAGGCCTCCCTGTCCATCTCCAACTCCCGGAGGTCACCCAGACTCACATCCATCGAGCTAGTGATGCCATCCAGCCATCTCATCCTCTGTTGTCCCCTTCTCCTCTTGCCGCAAATCCCTCCCAGCATCAGAGTCTTCTCCAATGAGTCAACTCTTCGCATGACGTGGCCAAAATACTGGAGTTTCAACTCTAGCATCACTCCTTCCAAAGAAATCCCAGGGCTAATCTCCTTCAGAATGGACTGGTTGGATCTCCTTGCAGTCCAAGGGACTCTCAAGAGTCTTCTCCAACACCACAGTTCAAAAGCATCAATTCTTCGGCGCTCAGCCTTCTTCACAGTCCAGCTCTCACATCCATACATGACCACAGGAAAGACCATAGCCTTGACTAGGCGAACCTTTGTTGGCAAAGTGATGTCTCTGCTTTTAAATATGCTATCTAGGTTGGTCATAACTTTCCTTCCAAGGAGTAAGCGTCTTTTAATTTCATGGCTGCAGTCACCATCTGCAGTGATTTTCGAGCCCAGAAAAATAAAGTCTGACACTGTTTCCACTGTTTCTCCATCTATTTCCCATATAGTGATGGGACCAGATGCCATGATCTTCGTTTTCTGAATGTTGAGCTTTAAGCCAACCTTTTCACTCTCCACTTTCACTTTCATCAAGAGTCTTTTGAGCTCCTCTTCACTTTCTGCCATAAGGGTGGTGTCATCTGCATATCTGAGGTTATTGATATTTCTCCCAGCAATCTAGATTCCAACTTGTGTTTCTTCCAGCCCAGCATTTCTCATGATGTACTCTGCATATAAGTTAAATAAACATGGTGACAATATACAGCCTTGACGTTCTCCTTTTCCTATTTGGAACCAGTCTGTTGTTCCATGACCAGTTCTAACTGTTGCTTCCTGACCTGCATACAGATTTCTCAAGAGGCAGATCAGGTGGTCTGGTAGTGTGACCTTAATCACAGCTCTTCCATTATCATCTGTAACATTCTAAAGGAGATCAGTCCTGGGTGTTCATTGGAAGGACTGATACTAAAGCTGAAGCTCCAGTACTTTGGCCACCTCATGAGAAGAGTTGACTCATTGGAAAAGACCCTGATGCTGGGAGGGACTGGGGGCAGGAGAAGAAGGGGACGACAGAGGATGAGATGGGTGGATGGCATCACCAACTCAATGGACATGAGTTTGATAAACTCCAGGAGTTGGTGATAGACAGGGAGGCCTGGCGTGCTGTGATTCATGGGGTCGCAAAGAGTAGGACACGACTGAGCAACTGAACTGAACTGAACTGAACTTGTTTACAACAGTATGTAATTCAAACAGGTAATGATCTCTTGAAGGTCTGTTGAGGACAGGAATCTGTTGTTGTGTACTTTTATGATTGAGCTGGTCATAGGTTTTGCTGCAGTGTTAATAAGTCTACATATGGGAACACACCTTACAAACATCTTATTATGATGGTCAAATATACCTTTTGGTTTCCTGCTTCTCTTCCTTTGCTTCATTTATTCTTTCTGCTCTGAGAGGAGTTATTCCTCAACCATACTTTACTAGGCACACTCTTCTTTATTTCATTATTATTCTCTAAGGAGCATGTATGTGTGTGTACTCAGTCTCTTCAGTCATGTCTGACTCTTTGCAACCTGATGGACTGTAGCCTGCCAGGCTCCTCTGTCCATGGGGATTCTCCAGCAAGAATAATGGAGTGGGTTGCCATTTCCACCTCCAGGGGATCTTCCCGATGCAAGGATCGAACCCACATTTCTTATGTCTCCTGCCTTGGTTGGCGGGTTTTTACCACTAGCATCATCATATCATTTGTTAAAAGAACAGATTAAAAAAAAAAAAAAAGAACAAAGAAAGGTTTTCCTTCTTTCTTTCATCGAACACAAGTCAACGTAACTTCGATGCTGTAACTGATGGAATTATTATAGTTCAAAATTGCTATTATATGATAGAAAATAGATGGTTTCACTTTTCCTTTTGAATACATTCATTGCTATTCTTCACTGTCGTACATTTGTAAACAGCCAATTCAGACTTGACTTGAGTTCTCTCCAGTTCTCATCATTTTACTGAGGTCTTTTAATTATTAATTTAAAAATTAACTTTTAGATTTCATATGTGTGAGTGAATAAAAGTGTACATTCTCCAAGACGTACTAAGATATATGCTGTAGTACAGGAATGGGTTTATACACATTTCCTATAGATTAATACAACATTTTTTTAAAAAGTAATAGCATCAGTACTAAATTAACCTTTTGCTCCTTACATATGTTTTCATATATGTGTATTCATATATATATATATATATATATATATATATATATATATATATATATAAGGGAAAAGTGAAAGTGAAGTCACTCAGTCGTGTCCGATTCTTCAGCAACCCCATGGACTACAGCCTACCAGGCTCCTCTGCCCATGGGATTTTCCAGGCAAGAATACTGGAGTGGGGTGCCATTGCCTTCTCCAATATATAGAATTAAAATAATATAATTGAACAAGTATTTCCTTAACTTGTAAACTATTTTACAACTAAAAGTAGAACAGAAGAACTACTTTATTCAATTGTACCGCTTGAGTCTGAGATGTCAGATTACAACTGAATGCTTCTTTTTCAGTTATTTACAACAAAATAAACAAGCAAAAAACTGAAAATGGAATCATATTGATTGTAAATTCAATACTGTATGTGTCATCTTTATGGAGTTGCCATCTCTAATCCTATCTTCAATGATATGGTGTACCATGAGTTCTGTGTCTAAATTTCATTACCTACAGCACTATTTTATATTGATATATTACTTTGTCTATGCCTTAGGCACCACTTTTATTTTCATGATACTCTGTTACTTATGCAATTCTGTTTTTGAAAACAGATTTTATCTCTGAATTTTATAGCACAATGTAATTTCTTTCACTTTGGATCATTTTATATTCTCTAGGAAATTCAATTAGCAGTTTGCTGTTCACATTATCATAATGTTACCAAAATCTTTTAAAATATGAATATATTAACTTTTTATTTCAGTGACACAGATGTGTTATTTTAGGTTGGATACATTGACACAGATTTCCCAGAAGACTTGAGATAGAAACTATTTTTTTTTTTGGCCAAGTTTTAACTTGACATCCTGTTGGCAATTGCTAAATTATGTTAGAATCAAATAATCCTGTTGACTGGTCAGTTTTTATTGGGGTCAGTTTAATTTTGGATTATCTCATTCATGTTTCTGGCTATATATAGAAGGACTTCTTACATATTTTTATTATGACAACTTGTAAATATCTAACACTTATAAATATCTAACATAAATATGTCTAAGCCATCCATACTGAACTAAATATATACTTGCTTAGGTTTGGTACTTGTAATACATACTTTATCCACAATTACTGTTTAGTTATCTAATTTGGTTAATATACTGTGTGCTTACCAGTAGTGACTGCCTTATTCAACTTTGCAACTTCACCAAATTAGCTCAGTTCTTATCATGTAATTGATGATCAATAGATACATAATTTTTTTAATTGAAACAAACGATTAAATTTTATCTTCATTAAAAATAAGATTAAATTTGCTGAATGATATCAGCATCAAAAAAATCTGTTAATAAATTCTAACTGTATCAAAATGTACATAATATACCTGAAACGCTACAAAAAAGAGAGTGTCAAGTAGATTGCAAATGATTTCAGACAGGTTTAAGAGGAACATGAAGGCAAGAATGTTTAAAAGTGTCAGTTCATTGACAAGCAGCAAGGGACATGGGTTGGCAAATGACCTGAATTACAGAGGTATATATGAATAATAAGTATTTTTGGAATCCAAAGAATGGGTTATTGTTGTTCAGTTGCTCAGATGTATCCAACTCTTTGTGACCAATGGACTAACTGTAGCACGTCAGGCTTCCCTAACCTTCTCTATCTCCCTGACTTTGCTCAAACTCATGTCCACTGAGTCAATGATGCCATCCAAGCACCTCATCTTCTGTTGCCCCTTCTCCTCCTGCCCTCAGTCTTTCTCAGCACCAGGGTCTTTTCCAATGAGTCAGTTCTCAACATCAGGTGGCCAAAGTATTAGAGCTTCAGCTTCATCATCAGTCCTTCCAATGAATATTCAGGGTTAATATCCTTTATGATTGACTGGTCATGTCAGACTCTTTGCGACCCCATAGACTTTAGCCCACCAAACTCCTCTGTCCATGGCATTTCCCAGGCAAGAGTACTGGAGTGGGTTGCCATTTCCTTCTCCAGGAGATCTTCCCAACCCAGGGATCGAACTTGCAATTTCTGCTGTGTCTCCTGCATTGCAGGCAGATTTTTTACCACTGAGCCACCAGGAAAGCCAACTATCCTAAACTCCCTGAAAAAGCTCAAGAAGATAACAAGAATAATATCAACAGAATGTACAATAAAATTTCTGTGGTCACAAATAATTTTTCATTTATAATTTCAGTGTATATCAAAGTTTATCATTTCAAAATGCTTTTATACCAATAGGTTAGAAATTTTAGTGAGACAATAAAGTCTGAACACAAAAAAGTAATTTATCTTGTACATAGGAAAATCTATCTATTCCATCTATATTATTTTGCTTGCATAAACCTTTATGATTTATGTATTTGTACACCAGTGAATATGAAACTATATTTTTAGTGTGCTACAGGGATTTCAGGGTTCCAACCAAGATTTAAAACCTTGTTATTCCTAAGTTAATCTTGTTCTTTTAGAAACTCTCTGTAGTGTGTAATTCATAGTACTTTGAAAGTAACTTTGCACTACTGAGTGAAATAATGGTCCTCTATGGAACTTTGTATAGCAACACCATTATATGTATAGTTAATTCATGATTATCCGTGAGTGGGTAAGACAGATTGAAGGTTTTCTTAGACTTTAAATGGTTTTATCCTTTGTCATTGTTCTGTCATAATGTTGTCACTAAATGAGCCACAAAAAACTAGATCCTTTTACTAAACCACCAAATAAGCCCCCGTGTTAACTATGAAAGAGAACCAAAACTGTTGTAAAATAAACTACACTATGATTAAAATTCTTATCAAATGAACCCATTGCAAATCATTAAAAATTCATTATTTAAAATCCTATACATTAATATGAAAAAACAAATACATATATAGAAAAGTGGGCAAAAAATTTCAGATGGCATGCCACAAGAGGTTATATGAAATATAAAATATAATATATAAAATATTAAATATTTTGTTTTTGTAAAAGTGAAAAATACTTTGAAAAATTTATTGTGGGGGGGGAGAGGGGAAGGGGAAAAAAAATTAAAAAAAAAAAAAAAAAAAAAAAAAAAAAAAAAAAAAAAAAAGAAATATAAAATGGAAATGGGCAGAAGTGATAAATAGGAATAGGTTGGGGAAATGCCTGAATGTTATATATATGAGGATTCTCTGTGTCACCACTAATAATTTGATAAATGCAAATTAAAGTAAGATAGTGCCTCAAAGACTAATTTATAAACTTTGTGGTAGAATATATTTATTGGTGATGATGTTGGGAGATTGATACTGTTACCAGCTGCTGATAAACATTGAAACTGGCATATATATTATGAAAAACAATCTGGTATTACTAAAGAAAAATAAATGCAATAAAAGAATAAATGTTAAAGAAAAGGACAGTCGATAAAATCAACTATAGATAGTTGGTTCCCTAAATTAGGGAGAAAGCCATTCAAAATTATAAAGAATGAAAGCTTGAATGTATAGATTTATTTGTATCACCGTTTTTCAAGAAAATGTAGTTAAGTCAGACAAATCAAAACTTATTCTGGTAATATACTAAACCTCAGAAATGAAAAAAGTATATAAGGATATTGGAGCAGGAAAAGAAGGTTACATTGAAGGAATATATTTCACTGTATCTTAGTTCTTTCAGGTGTTCTCTGGCTTTTCCAATGTGTATTATCCTTGCGAAGGGACAAGCAGTCTGTGGAAAGTTATCTAAAACAAGAGCTATTTTGCTCTTCATATCTTCTCTCCACTCTCTCCCTGATTTAGCATCCATTGATTATTTATGCCTGAACAGTCTCACTATGATTCTTGCAAAATGATTTCCCAACTTTTTCTGTAAATTGATTTGTCACCATTGTCCTGTAAGAATAATTCCTACTATCACCATCATAAATTTATGTATGACTTACTGTTCCCCTTCACCCCCTCCCCTCCCCCCTTAGCTCCCTCTTCCTGCCCCTCCCCTTTCCCTCCCTCCCTCTCACTCCTCCTTCCTTCCTTCTTTTGCTTCTGTTTCATTCATTAAGAATTCATTATTGTTCTTAATTATTGTAATACTCAAACCATCTCAGATTTGTTTCTTGTGTCTTTTTGACATGTAATTATATTAAATTTTATTTTTAAAGAGGCAAACTTGTTTTCTCACATGACGATGTGAGATGCTTCAGACTTGTCCTTTCCTGCTCTAGCTCTTGAATCAGTCTCTTATTCAAGATACCCAGTTTCTGAAGTGCACAATCAAATAATAACCCCAAACGTGCATGTTCCCTGTGGTTATGCTATCCGGGTGACTTTACTTCAAGACTCTCTCTTTGACTATATATAGAAAGTATGTGTTCATATTTGCACTTCAAATTTTATTATATACGCACAGGATTCCTTGCTGTTAAACATTCTATATGTGTATATCCCATCTTCCATAGTGATAACTCAAGGTCACAAAACTATTATCACATTCACTTATACATTTTTATTTTAAATTTTCCATTATCACTTTAGAGTTGTGATAATTATGAAAGCACTGAATGCATTTCTAGAAATTATTTTTGACTGAGAAAAAATAGCATCAAAGGATGCACAAGGCTATGTGTATCCATGTATGTCTGTGTTTATATGCTATGGCTTATAATTTAATAGTTTATATTTATATAAATAATATTATATATGATATATAATTATATATTATTTATTCATATTAAATATATAGATTATATAATATACTTTATAAATAATATAAAATATAATTTATATAATTAAGTATATTTATATTTATATATAAATATAATATATAATGTAATATATATAATATGATTTATATGCTGTGCTTATATTCCATGGTTTATAATTCATAAAATATTATTCATAAATAAAATCAGAAGTTATTTTACATGACCTTTATTTGCCAGAAATAAATATAATATACTTTAAAAAATGAAGTTCTGAAATGTTTAATAGGCCTTAATATTCCAGGATTAATCATAAATGATGGGCTTTATTAAGTATCTGCCTGGCAGTGTTTGAGCCAGCATATTAAATATAATACATAATGAGATTCAGGATTAATACAATAGCAACAAATTTACTATAGTATAGATCCCCCTAAATTGACAGCTAATCAAACAGGTAATAAGAAATAAATGTACAGATTATAAAGCATGAAGTAAAAACAATCTGGATTTGAAAAGTAAAATTTAATGAAATGAGAAATTACTATAGAATTTCATCAGCAGATGTGAGTAGGTAGGAAAAAAAAATCAGTACCCAAAATAATACAATAGGTTAATTGAAATTAGCTGGTCTAAGAATCAGAAAAAGAAATGAAGAAAATGAATATTTATGATGAAGTGATTTGTCTTGAGGATGCAAGTTCATTTTAACATCTAAAAGTGAATTAATCTAACATAACACATCAATAGAATATATTTTGATTTGCATGATTATTAACAGACACAGAAAATTCATTTAACAGAATCCAACACCGTTCCATAGCCAAAAAAAAAAAAAAAAAAAAAGACACTCAACAAACTAAGAATAAAAAGACATTTCCTCAGTGGAATATCCACATTCACCATCATGCTTAATGGCAAAAGACAAGATTTTCTTCTATAAGACATGGAACAAAAACATGATGTTCACTCTTACCACTTCTATTCAACATTTTAATAGAAGTTTCAGTAAAAGCAATTAGGCAATAAAAACAAAGAAAAAGCTTTAATATTGCAAAAGAAAAATTACAAGAATGTTTGTTTGCAGATGACATGATCATTTAGAAAATCTTAAATATGCACCTGGCTTGCCAGGTGGCGCTAGTGATAAAGAACCAGCCTGCCAAAGAGGAGACGCAAGAGATGTGGGTTTGATATCTGTATTGGGAACACCCCCTGGAGAAGAGCATAGCAATCCACTCCAATATTCTTGCCTGGAGAATCCCATGGAGTGAGGAGTCCCGTGGGCTATAGTCCGTGGGGTCGCACAGAGTCGAACATGACTGAAGCAAATTAGCATGCATGCATAAAAGTATTCGAAAAAATAAATAAATTCAAGTTTTCAGATGTAAGATCCATACCTCAAAATCAATTTCATCCCTATAAACTTGCGACAAACCATCCAAAAATAAACTTGAGAAAAATTCCATTCAAAAACAAATAATAAAGCACCAAAAACTGTTTAAGACCAACAAACGAACTTCCAAATTTATACTTTGAAAACTTTCAAACACTGTTGAAATATACTAAAGATTTTAATGAAAAAAAAAATCTTATTTTCATTGATTAGAATCTTCCCAAACCTAATCTATAGATCCAACCCAATCTCTATCTGATTCTCAGTTGACTTATTTATAGAAATTTTGACGCTGATTCTAAAATGCATATGAAAATACAAAGGACCTTAAAAAGAAGAAAAAAAACCACTTTCTGTTCCAAAAAACATAATCAATGAAGTGAAAAGACAAGCCATAAGATGATATAAAATATTTACAGACTCTGATATGTGATAAGGAGCATGTACCTGGAATATATAAAAACTTATTAGAGCTGTTGTTAAAAGGCAAATCAGTTTTTCAAATGGGCATTGGATCTGAATAGACACTTTTCTGAATAAGATATGCAAATGCCAAATAAGCAAATGAAAAGTTGCTCAGCATTGTTAATGGCTAATGAAATGGGAACTGTATTATATACTTTAAGTGGGTGAGCTGTATGTTAATTGTATTCAATAAGCTGTTTAATTTTTTTAGGGGGCAATGAACTCAAATGGATATTTCTAAGGTGATATATAAATGGCCAACAAGCAAATAAAAATGCTAAATATCATTTATGTTCATGAAACTGCAAATCAACACAGTAAAAATTTACTTTCATACCAAATATAACAAAACTCAAAAAGGCTAAAATAAGTGTTGGCAAGAATATGGATAAATTAATACTCTCGTATATTGCTGATGGGACTGTAAAGTTGTGCAGCTGTTAGGGTAATTTATTTAATGGTTTCTCAATGAGTTAAATATAAATACCATATTACTTTGCTATTCCATTCCTACACACATACACATAAAAACAGAGGAAAGGTATTCAAACAAAAACTTACACATAAATGTTGACAGCAGCATTATTCTATTCACAGCAGTCAGAACTTAGAAACAGTGCAAAACTCTGTTGCCTGAAGAATGAACAAACAAAACAATGGTATATGTGTGCAATGGGGTAATATTCATCCACAAATAACAAATGAAGTACTGATAAAAGCAACATCATGAATGATCCTTAAAAACATTTTGCTATGTTAAAGAAGCCAGACAAAAGACTGCATTCTGTATTATTTCTTCTGTATGAAATAATCCAAAATAAGCAAATACGTAGAGACAAAAAACAAAGTAGTCATTTCCAGGATTTGGGAGGAGAGAAGAATGGCTATAACAACTTCGCTAGTATCAATTTTCATTTGGGGTAAAGAAAAATTCTGGAACTAGATACTGTGATGGTTGTGAATATACTAAATATTACTGAATTGTACACTCTAAAATGTTCAAAATGGTGAATTTCATGTGCCTTTTATCATAATAAAAATAATTTATAAATTATTGCTGTGAACATAGTACTATGCAAAATTTAACCATCGTTAATTTATGAATTAAAATGTTTTTCAAATAAAATGGAAAGCTGAACAAAATGATCTGGTTCATTGTTTTAAATATATTTTTACCCAAATATTTAACATAGGTAATGCTGAAGGACCTCTAGTGTTTGAGTTTTCCCCTTCATTTGTTTAAATCTGTTCATGTTCTTGAAAAGAAACCAATTATTCCTTTTTGACTTTCATTGAATCTTTGTTTAGTTTATTTATCATGAAGACTTTAATTTAAATTTATACTTTTAACATATTTGTCAAGAGGAGATAGCACAATGTTTTAATCATTCTAATAGTATTTATTGAAATAAAACCACGGAATGATTTTCCAGGATCAGGCTGCAAAATATTCTTTGTCTGGTTGTGATTTATGTTTAAGGTGAATGTACACTGTTGGTAGTATTGTTTTCTACTATGTATGTCAAGTACACCTCAAAGATTAAATTAAAACAGAAGGATAATATTCCTGTTTTGTGAGGCAGAACCATTTAAACTATTCCCATTAGGATAGTGATCTGTGAAAATGGGATTGTGTCTATGTTATGTGAATTATGTTGTCATGACAACACAGACTTAAAGGCATATAAAAGTTCAGTTCAAGAGAGTGACATCACTAAGATAGTTGACTGAGAAGCTTTAGACCCTCTTTATCTCTCATAGGAATCAAATTGGTAACAACCTAATGATCAGAATAGACTTCCTTGGTGGCTGAGTGGTAACAAATCTGCCTGCCAATGCAGGAGACAAGGATGAGATCCCTGGGTCAGAAATATCTCCTGAAAGAGGAAATGGTAACCCACTCTTGTATTCTTGCCTGAGAAATCCCATGGACAGAGAAGCCTGGAGGGTCATAGTTTCACAAAGAGTTGGACATGACTGAGCATGCAAGTAGGCATGCACACTCAGCAAAGCATCACAAGGAATAAAAGGAAATGGAAACATAACTCAATCAAGAGAAACAAAATAAAACTTCAGAATCCAACTCTAAAGAAATGCAAATGTAAGAGCTGCCTTGCAAAGAATTTAAAATAACTATCTTAAAGATGTTCAATGAGCTGAAAGAGAGCACAAATAGACAACCAAACAAAAGGAGGCAGATGTTGCCTGAGCAAAATGAGAATGTCAACAAAGTGGTAGAAGCTATAAAAACGAACCGAACAGAAATTCCTCGACTGAAAAATGACAATGAATGTTAACATTCACTCAGTGGATTTAACAGCAGATTTGATCAGGCAGAAGAACTTGTTAATTTGAAAAAATATGTCTTTTATAATCACTAAATCAGAGAAATAAAAAAGAAAAAAAAATTAAGAGCGAAGTCATGTCCAACTCTTTCTAATCCTTTGAACTGTAGCCCATCAGGGTCCTCTGTTCGTGGGATTCTCCAGGTAAGAATAATGGAGTTGGTTGCCATTCGCTTCTCCAGAGGATCTTCCTGACCCAGGGATTAAACCCAGGTCTTCTGTATTGCACACAGGTTCTTTACTGTCTGAGCTTATGGGACATTGTTAAATGGACTGATATATGTCTTATGGGGCTTCCCAGGTGGTGCTAGTGGTAAAGAACCTGCCTGCCAAAACAGGAGACATGAGTCAAGGGTTCAGTCTCTGGATGGGAAAGGTCCCCTGGAGGAGGGCATGTCAATGCCCTCCAGTGTTCTTGCCTTGAGCATCTGATGGACGGAGGAGCCTGGTGGTATATAGCCCATAGAGTCACAAGGAGTCATGCATAAATGAAGTGACTTAGTATGCACACATGCTTTATGAGAGTTCTAGCAGAAATTTGAAAAAAAATACTGACTGAAAACTTCTCAGATCTGAGGAAAGAAATGGACTTACATGTTCAAGAAGCTAAAAGAGCTCCAATTAGATAAATCCAGAGAGATTCACATAGAAACATACTATAATCAAAATTTAAAAGACAAAGACGAAGAAACAGCATTGAAAGAGGCCAGAAAAAGGTAACATATCACATACAAGAAAGCTTCCATATGATTCTCAGCAGATTTCTCCGTGAAAGTCTTGCAGGGCACAAAGGAACAGTATGATATATTGAAAGTACTGGGGGAAAAGAAAAAACTGTCAACCAAGAATATTGTATATGGTATAATGTCCTTCAAAAATGAAGGAGAAGTTGCTTGTATATTTTTGAGATTAGTTGTTTGTCAGTTGCTTCATTTGCTATTATTTTCTCCCATTCTGAAGGCTGTCTTTTCACCTTGCTTATAGTTTCCTTTGTTGTGCAGAAGCTTTTAAGTTTGATTAGGTCCCATTTGTTCATTTTTGATTTTATTTCCGATATTCTGGGAGGTGGGTCATGGAGGATCCTGCTGTGATGTAAGTCAGAGAGTGTTTTGCCTATGTTTTCCTCTAGGAGTTTTATGGTTTCTGGTCTTACATTTAGCTCTTTAATCCATTTTGAGTTTATTTTTGTGTATGGTGTTAGAAAGCATTCTAGTTTCATTCTTTTACAAGTGTTTGACCAGTTTTCCCAGCACCACTTGTTAAAGAGATTGTCTTTAATCCATTGTATATTCTTGCCTCCTTTGTCAAAGATAAGGTGACCATATGTGCGTGGATTTATCTCTGGGCTTTCTATTTTGTTCCATTGATCTATATTTCTGTCCTTGTGCCAGTACCATACTGTCTTGATGACTGTGGCTTTGTAGTAGAGCCTGAAGTCCGGCAGGTTGATTCCTCCAGTTCCGTTCTTCTTTCTCAAGATAGTTATACAAGCAACTTCTACAGCTCAATTCCAGAAAAATAAATGACCCAATCAAAAAATGGGCCAAAGAACTAAATAGACATTTCTCCAAAGAAGACATACAAATAGCTAACAAACACATGAAAAGATGCTCAACATCACTCATTATCAGAGAAATGGAAATCAAAACCACTATGAGATACCATTTCACGCCAATCAGAATGGCTGCTATCCAAAAGTCCATAAGAAATAAATGCTGGAGAGGGTGCGGAGAGAAGGAAACCCTCTTGCACTGTTGGTGGGAATGCAAACTGGTACAGCCACTATGGAGAACAGTATGGAGATTCCTCAAAAAACTGGGAATAGAACTGCCTTATGATCCAGCAATCCCACTGCTGGGCATATACACTGAGAAAACCAGAATTTAAAGAGATACGTGTACCCCAATGTTCATAGCAGCACTGTTTGCAATAGCCAGAACGTGGAAGCAACCTAGATGTCCATCCACAGATGAATGGATAAGCAAGCTGTGGTACATATACACAATGGAGTATTACTCAGCCATTAAAAAGAATACATTTGAATCAGTTCTAAGGAGGTGGATGGAAGTGGACCCTATTATACAGAGTGAAGTAAGCCAAAAACAAAAACACAAATACAGTATACTAACGCATATATATGGAATTTAGAAAGATGGTAAAAATAACCCTATTTACGAGACAGCAAAAGAGACACTGATGTATAGAACAGACTTTTGGACTCTGGGACCAGGAGAGGGTGGGATGATTGGGGAGAATAGCATTGAAATATGTATAATATTATATCTGAAATGTATTAATTGTTCAAACTAATCACTGTCATGTTACAATTTGTTCATATTAGGTGTTTGTAATGTTTCTGATAATCAATAAAAGAGATTCTTGAAAAAAAAAAAAAATGAAGGAGAAAGTAACACTTACCAAAGCAAACAAAAGCTGAGGGTGTTCATTATAGACCTGCTTTGTAAGAAATATAAAGTCCTTCAAGATGAAAGCAAAGGTGCTAGAGCGCAACAGGGAACCCTATGAAAATATAAGGTTCCAATGTCACCCTGTTTATTTAACTTATATGCAGAGTACATCATGAGAAACACTGGACTGAAAGAAACACAAGATGGAATCAAGATTGCCGGGAGAAATATCAATAACCTCAGATATACAGATGACACCACCCTTACAGCAGAAAGTGAAGAGGAACTAAAAAGCCTCTTGATGAAAATGAAAGTGGAGAGTGAAAAAGTTGGCTTAGAGCTCAACATTCAGAAAACGAAGGTCATGGCATCCGGTCCCATCACTTCATAGGAAATAGGGAAACAGTGGAAACAGTGTCAGACTTTTATTTTTCTGGGCTCCAAAATCACTGCAGATGGTGACTGCAGCCATGAAATTAAAAGACATTTACTCCTTGGAAGAAAAGTTATGACCAACCTAGATAGCATATTCAAAAGCAGAGACATTACTTTGCCCACAAAGTCTGTCTAGTCAAGGCTATAGTTTTTCCAGTGGTCATGTATCGATGTGAGTGTTGAACTGTGAAGAAAGCTGAGCACTGAAGAATTGATGCTTTTGAACTGTGGTGTTGGAGAAGACTCTTGAGAGTCCCTTGGACTGCAAGGGGATCCAACCAGTCCATTCTGAAGGAGATCAGCCCTGGGATTTCTTTGGAAGGAGTGATGCTAAAGCTGAAACTCCAGTACTTTGGCCACCTCATGCAAAGAGTTGACTCATTGGAGAAGACTCTGATGCTGGGAGGGATTGGGGGCAAGAGGAGAAGGGGACAACAAAGGATGAGATGGCTGGATGGCATCACTGACTTGATGGATGTGAGTTTCAGTGAACTCTGGGAGTTGGTGATGGACAGGGAGGCCTGGGGTGCCGTGATTCATGGGGTCGCAAAGAGTGGGACACGACTTAGCGACTGATCTGTTCTGATCTGATGGTAAAATTAAATTGATAGATGAATGTAGTAGCCAGTATTAATATAAATTTGGTGCATAAATTCACTTTTAATTTTTATATAGAAATGAAAGGAGCAAAACAGAAAAATAACCTATGTTAAATGGTATATAATGTGTAAAGGTGGAATTTGTGATAACTTGACCGCAAAGTGATAGGTGGAGCGATATAGGAAGCTCTATTTTTAAATAACCACAGTGATAGGCAAAAATGAAATATCTATAGAGCATACACAAAAGAAAATGAGAAGGTAATCAAATCATGTTACTACTAAAAAAACATTAAAAAAAAAAAAAAAAAAACACAGGAAGGCCGACAGGAAAGGAATGACAAAAAAGTACAAGATGTACAAAAAACAATGAGTAAAATGGAAATAGTCCTTTAATATCAGTAATTGCTTTAAATTGATTGAAGTTGCCAATCAAAATACATTGTTTAGGTGGTGATTAATGATGCGGACTTTTTATGTACCCGGGTCAGGCAGAGTCGGACACAACTGAAGTGACTTAGCAGCAGCAGCAGCTGACCCTGTGTATGTCCTTTTGGAAAAATGTCTGTTCAGATCCTCTGCCCTGTTTTTAAATGGATTGTTTAACTGCTTACCTTTAGAGAAACATTGCTTAGCCTACTACTGGGCCTTAGTAGAGGCTGATTGTTTAACCATGGGGCACCAGGTTGCCATGGGACCTGGCTGCCCATTATGTTCTGAGTGTTCTCAGGCCCACCAAGACATATATTTGGTTGTATACAGCAGCACACCCTCATTCAACGGATCAGATCAGATCAGATCAGTCGCTCAGCCGTGTCCGACTCTTCGCGACCCCATGAACTGCAGCACGCCAGGCCTCCCTGTCCATCACCAACTCCTGGAGGTCACCCAAACTCACATCCATCGAGTCAGTGATGCCATCCAACCATCTCATCCTCTGTCGTCCCCTTCTCCTCCTGCCCCCAATCCCTCCCAGCATCAGAGTCTTCTCCAATGAGTCAACTCTTCGCATGAGGTGGCCAAAATACTGGAGTTTCAGCTCTAGCATCACTCCTTCCAAAGAAATCCCAGGGCTGATCTCCTTCAGAATGGACTGGTTGGATCTCCTTGCAGTCCAAGGGACTCTCAAGAGTCTTCTCCAACACCACAGTTCAAAAGCATCAATTCTTCGGCGCTCAGCCTTCTTCACAGTCCAGCTCTCGCATCCATACATGACCACAGGAAAGACCATAGCCTTGACTAGGCGAACCTTTGTTGGCAAAGTGATGTCTCTGCTTTTGAATATGCTATCTAGGTTGGTCATAACTTTCCTTCCAAGGAGTAAGCGTCTTTTAATTTCAACGGAAATTAAATATTGTTCAACGGAAACATATATATATATATATAAGACTGGGGCTGAGCAGGCCTTAAAGTCATAGGTAAAGTACATAAAAAATGGGCCCAAATGTCCATGGTCACTGTTGTTGCTACACTGCCTTCCCTCTTTAAGCATGAACCTGTGATTTAATGAGGAGTTTCCTATGATCAGTTAACTGAGGAAGAGAAAACTTAGACCTGATTTACAGGTGATTCTAAACAATAAGTAGGGACTGCCAAAACTGCTGCATTATAACCCCTTTCTGAGGCATCCCTAAAGGACAGTGATGAAGGGATATCCTCGTGGTCAGGGCGTGGAGCAGTGCAGTTGGTTGTTCACTTTTCTTGTATGTAGAAATGGCCAGATATGTTATTATATACCTGTTTGTTGGCTGTGACTAATGGTCCCTTGACAGATGAATGGATGAAAAAAATGTGGTATGTGTGTGTGTGTGTGTATGTAAGAGGAAATTTTTTTTAATTTAATTTTATTTTTTAACTTTACAATATTGTATTGGTTTTGCCATATATCAAAATGAATCCACCAAAGGAGGAAATATTATGTACCCTTAAGAAAATTCTGTGACATGCTACAACATGGATGAACGTTGAGGCCATTATGCTAAGTAAAATAAGTTAGTCACAAAAGACAAATACTGAATGATTCAGTATTTGAATGAAGTATTTGAAGAAGTCAAAACATAGAAATAGGAAGTAGAAATGTGGTCACCATGAGCTGCCAGGAGGGGAAAAAAGAATTGTTCATTGATGGGTTTAGAGTTTCATTTTGTCCTGGAGATCTCCTTACAATGAAAATAAGCTTAACGCTACTGAAGCATATGGTGGCTCAGTCAGTAAAGAATCGGCCTGCAGTCCAGGAGGTCCAGGTTTAACCCCTATGTCAGGAAGATCCCCTGACGAAGGGAATGGTTATCCACTCCAGTATTCTTGCCTGGAGAATTCCATGGACAGAGGAGCCTGCTGGACTCCATGGGGTCACAAAGAGCTGGACAAAACTGAGCGACTAACACACACACACACACACACACACACACACACACACACACATGCATACACTGAACCATACACTCAAAAACAGTTAAGATGGTAAATTTTATGATTTCTACTACAATTATAAATATACAAATTTTAAAACAAATTTGAAAAGTTTAACTTTAGAAGATTGAGAAAAAGCCCTTCCCCATTAAGTTCTCACTGTGTATCCTTCCCTCTCTATTACATGCTTATAACCGTCAATATTAAATATAACATTAAAAAATGAGAGAAAATTAATTTTAAAAAATGATAGATGTGTAACCAAGGTTACTGAGGTTTAGCATGATTGATCTGGTTCCAAGTTAGAAAGCAGTAAAAGCTACCAGAACTTGATTATTGCGGAGTAAGAAGTTTAAACTATCCTCCTATATGAACTGTGGTGTTGGAGAAGACTCTCGAGAGTCCCTTGGACTGCAAGAAGATCCAACCAGTCCATTCTGAAGGAGATCAATCCTGGAATTTCTTTGGAAGGAATGATGCTAAAGCTGAAACTCCAGTATTTTGGCCACCTCATGCGAAGAGTTGACTCATTGGAGAAGACTCTGATGCTGGGAGGGATTGAGGGCAGGAGGAGAAGGGGACGACAGAGGATGAGATGGCTGGAAGGCATCACTGACTTGATGGGTGTGAGTCTGAGTGACCTCCGGGAGCTTGTGATGAACAGGGAGGCCTGGCGTGCTGCGGTTCATGGGGTCGCAAAGAGTCGGACACGACTGAGTGACTGATCTTATCTGATCTGATCTGATATGAGGATGTGATCAAATTTGTATTCACTTTTCAAATGTAGAACCTGCATTGTAGTTTTCCCTGCTGAGAAAAGTGCCTGCTAATAAGTAAGCCTTCTAGCTGCATGGAACAATGTCACATGAAGCTGACATTCCTCATTCATGGCTTCACGTAGGCTAGTCACTACATTGTTGCTCAGTCCCTCAGATAGAGTGAGAATTTTGAATGGGTAGTAGATGAAATATTTCTGAATTAAGATTTAAGGAGACAAAGAGAGATAAAGGAGAGCTCTTTGACAGAGAAATTTGTACCCAAATTAATGTACAAATGAAATGCAGTTATCTTCATAATACAAACAGGCCTTTTTTTTTCAGTGAAATTTAACAAGCTGGTTTTGTATTTTATGGGGAAAACCAGAAAAGGTCCTTAAACTGTAAATGAACAAGCCATTCTATATTTCAAGCCTTATTATAAAAATAGGATAATTAATACAGTGATATTATACAAGAGGAGGCAGAGTATTATAAGAGAGTAAAAGAAAGCCCAGTATGCATCTATACGGATTTGTTATGACATATAAGTGGCCACATGGAAGAGCAGTGGGTAAATATTAAACTATGAGATAAGAGTTCCGGAAATTGTCTGGTGTCAGTTTGGTGCTACCATTCCAGGTTAAGGCTGTGGAATATAATTTTTAATATAATTCCCAGGCAGATTATAGCTTGGGTTAGAAAGGAAATGTGTGCAATGTTGAAGTCAGAGGTAAAACAGAGGGATAGTGTGTTTGTTTTAATGTGTTTCATGGATATGATTTAAATACATAGTAGGAATAGAAGAATGATGCTGCTCTAACTGTGATCAGAGAGAAAGATGGATGTTTGAGCTCCAAGTAAGATTTTATTCAAATCCTAAAAGATGATGCTGTAAAAGTGCTGCACTCAATATGCTAGCAAATTTGGAAAGCTCAGCAGTGGCCACAGGACTGGAAAAGGTCAGTTTTCATTCCAAACCCAAAGAAAGATAATGCCAAAGAATGCTCAAACTACTGCACAATTGCACTTATCTCACATGCTTAGCGGAGAAGGCAATGGCACCCCACTCCAGTACTCTTGCCTGGAAAATCCCATGGATGGAGGAGCCTGGTGGGCTGCAGTCCGTGGGATCGCTAAGAGTCGGACACGTCTGAACGACTTCACTTTCACTTTTTCGCTTTCATGCATTGGAGAAGGAAATGGCAACCCACTCCAGTTTTCTTGCCTGGAGAATCCCAGGGGCAGGAGAGCCTGGTGGACTTAGCAGCAGCAGCAGCACATGCTTAGAAAGTAATGATCAAAATTCTCCAAGCCAGGCTTCAACAGTACGTGAACCATGAACTTCCAGATGTTTCAGCTGGATTTAGAAAAGGCAGAGGAACCAGCGATCAAATTGCCATCATCTGCTGGATCATCAAAAAAGCAGAGAGTTCCAGAAAAAAACATCTATTTCTGCTTTATTGACTATGCCAAAGCCTTTATGCAGATCCCAACAAACTGGAAAATTCTTTAAGAGATGGGAATACCAGACCACCTAACCTGCCTCCTGAGAAATTTGTATGCAGGTCAGGAAGCAACAGTTAGAACTGGACATGGAAAAACAGACTGATTCCAAATAGGAAAAGGAGTACATTAAATACATCAAGGGTGTTTTATCACCTTGCTTATTTAACTTATATGCAGAGTACATCATGAGAAACGCTGGGCTTGATGAAGCACAAGCTGGAATCAAGATTGAGGGGAGATATATCAGTAACCTCAGATATGCAGATGACACCACCCTTATGGCAGAAAGTGAAGAAGAACTAAAGAGCTTCTTAAAGAAAGTGAAAGAGGAGAATGAAAATGGTGGCTCAAAGCTCAACATTAAGAAAACTAAGATCATGACATCCAGTTCCATCATTTCATGGCAAATAGATGGGGAAACAGTGACAGACTTTATTTTTTGGGGTTCTAAAATCACTGCAGATGGTAATTGAAGCCATGAAATTAAAAGATACTTACTCCTTGGAAAGAAAGCTATGACCAACCTAGACAGCATATTAAAAAGGATAGACATTACTTTGCCAACAAAGGTCCACCTAGTCAAGTCTATGGTTTTTCTAGTAGTCATGTATGGATGTGAGAGTTGGACTATAAAGAAAGCTGAGCGTGGGAGAATTGATGGTTTTGAACTGTGGTGTTGGAGAAGACTCTTGAGAGTCCCTTGGACTGCAAGGAAATGCAACCAGTACATTCTAAAGGAAATCAGTCCTGAGTGTTCATTCGAAGGAGTGATCTTGAAACTGAAACTCCAATACTTTGGCCACCTGATGCGAACTGACTCATTGCTAAAGACCCGATGCTGGGAAGGATAGAAATCAGGAGGAGAAGGGGATGGCAGAGAATGAAATGGTTGGATGGCATCAATGACTTGATGGACACGAGTTTGAGCAAGCTCTGGGAGTTGGTGATGGACAGGGAGGCCTGGCATGCTGCAGTCCATGGGGTCACAAGGAGTTGGACAGGACTGAGGGATAGAACAGAACTGAACTGACATCAAGTGCTTATACTAAAGGAGGTTCAATTTGTTTGTCTTTTTAAACAAACCTGTATTAAACTGAAGAACTGACATGAGTTGATACTGTGTTGTTCTAGAGCCTTAAAAGATGCAGTACATACAGCTAGGAACATCCTCTAGCAGATTCTAAAAGCTTTATTTTATTGTAAAAATTAAGCTGACTAGAAACTAAAGAAGTTTGTTGAGGTAGTGTTCATGCTTCTAGGAGACTGGTGATTTTTTAAAGCCAAAGCACTGGTGGATCATGCCCTGGAAACTGTACTGTCAGCCAGGAAGACAGAGGATTGTCTCCTAGAGCTGTGGGTCCAGAATCTCAGTGAAAAAATTTACCCACGGTTAGGGCTGAGTCATAATAGAAAAGGAAGGTCTGTGGTAGATAATACAGAATTTGTTACATGCACACAAGAGTAAAATTGAAATATGACACAAGGAGAACTGGGAGCCACAGCAAACAGCTTAAAGTCAAGATGTGCACACCGAGGACCAAGAAATTAAGAAAGTTGAAGCCAGAGTCTGAAATCAGATTAGTCAAAAAAGAGACCATGTAAATCTTTTATCATAGGAAAGAGATCTATAACAGAATCTGGATACAATAGCCAAGATTACTGCTACAAGCCTGCCTAGTCTAATAAAAGCTTATTTTTTCACAGCAAAAAGGCAATGAGAATAAAATGGATTCTGACACTTTCTCTTTCTGGAAGGCAGTTCTGAGTTTTGGAAGTCAGGATTTATTTAGAAGGAAATGAATACCTATTAAGTTATTAACAGCTAAATGTCCATCATGTTTCTTATGATTCTTGATTTAAATAGAATTTTCTTTATTGCTTTATTAATTCCAATGATTTGTGTTAAATTAATATCCATAGTCAGTTGGTCAAAAGAGCCTGGAGTTGGTTATCTCTAGAATACTAAATAAGTACTACTCTCCCTTGATCTCACTTGATATTGACTAGTTAATTACAAGATTATTTTAATGAACTATATTTCCTCTAATGCATGATGCCATTAGCTGAAAGGTATTCCATTATTTTATGAGACACTAATTAATAGAAAACATTATAGATGCAATTACGGAAAAAAATTCTGACATCACATTTTGTTTTATGCTTATGGGAAAAACTTGTTCAAGTTTATTTAGACCCAGATATCTATTATGTGTCATTCTTTTGTACACATATAGAAGTAGAATATAAATTAAATAAATGGATTAAGCTGTGTCCAAAATTTCTCAAAGCCATCAGTGTTCATATTTCTCTATAAAATATAATTTTCTGGAACATCAAGAGAACTGACATACAACAATTAAGATAGTACATCACTGTTGTCTCTGAGATTTTCTTCCAAGCTGCTAATACCTATCTTGAAAGTGTCATTCTTATGCACACGCTATGCGGATGAATTCCACCTGCTGCCTGTAAGATGATGCTGTTTTCAAATATATATGACTGGTTATTTGGGAATAATGAACAAAAAATCCCTGGCTCAATAACTTTCTCTTAGTTATCTGATTGCCAGCAATGCAGATACCTCTCCATGTCTCAGCTGAAAGTATTATAGGGTAGAAGTGAGAATCCCACAGTGATGTTAGCATTTTGTGAAGCCCACTTACACACAGATTTAATTCATCTTCTTAAACTGATCTTCACATATGCCTGTTTGTTTTCTAATAGGCTTGAAATCTGATAAGAGAGACATTTTCCCCTATGGCTGCTGCTGCTGCTGCTAAGTTGCTTCAATTGTGTCCGACTCTGTGCAACCCCGTAGACGGCAGCCCATTAGGCTCCTCTGTCCCTGGGATTCTCCAGGCAAGAATACTGGAGTGGGTTGTCATTTCCTTCTCCAATGCATGAAAGTAAAAAGTGAAAGTGAAGTTGCTCAGTCATGTCCGACTCTTAGCAACCCCATGGACTGCAGCCACCAGGCTCCTCCGTCCATGGACTTTCCAGGCAAGAATACTGGAGTGGCGTGCCATTGCCTTCTCCGTCCTCTATGGCTGCTGCTGCGGCTGCTGCTAAGTCGCTTCAGTCGTGTCAGACTCTGTGCGACCCCATAGACGGAAGCTCACCAGGCTCCCCCATCCCTGGGATTCTCCAGGCAAGAATACCGGAGTGGGTTGCCATCTCCTTTTCCAATGCATGAAAGTGAAAAGTGAAAGTGAAGTCGCTCAGTTGTGTCCAACTCTTAGCGACCCCATGGACTGGAGTCCTCTATGGCAGATGAGAGTAAATAATATGTATGTACCACTTGAAGTGTTTTACAAAGCCATTGCCATCACAGTATGTGACTGCAGATTTAAAAAGCAGGGGGTGGGCTACAGAGAATGAAGAGAATATTAGATAGAAGATATAAAACTGAATCAGGTGGTTTTTAAAAATTTCTGGTAACAATAATGTCATTTGAATGGAAATCATTCCAGGAGACCAAACTGATAATTCATAGTCTTGTATCCATTTCTTTAAGCATAAGATCTTTAATTCCTATTTAGTGTTAGACATTTGGGAATAAAATATAAAGCAACATAGACCCCTTTCTACGGGAAAATAAACACAATTAAATGATCAACATAAAACATGGTGAATTCTTTTATAATAATAATAGGTTGCTATGACACATTGTCACTTTTTTTTTTTTTTTTCTATAGTTAAAATTTTTCTACCAGCCTTCTGTGCCTCCGGGTCCTTAGTAAATGTTGTCTCATTAATTCTAGGAGGATCATGCTCTGGCTTTATACTCTGGTACAGTCATTCCCCCAAATAACATGTCTTAAGTATTTATAATGAGTACTGTTAACAGTTTCTGCATGTTCTGTAGCCCAAAGATACTGCAGGACCTAAGCCACCTCCAATGTTGATCTTACTTGGGCAGTGGCAGAGAACAGCATCCAAGTAATGAGGGCTAGGGACCCGACACTGCTTCTGTGCTTCTCACTTCCTGGTATAATTTTTTCATGTATTTATTGGCAAGGCTTATTACTCTCTTCCCTCGAACTTTTTCATATAGTCTTTTATACTGGATAGCCATCCTTCCTTCATGATTTTAAAATTTTGAAGACAGAAGCTCAGGAGTCCTGCTGACTTGTACTACTTATTTTTTACCCCTGGCAGACAACTCCCTGGAGGCAGAAAAGCATGAGACCTGCTATTCCAAGTATTATGGAGAAAGAGAAGGAAGAAAATGTGGTTAGACAAGAAGAAAAAAGCTTCCCAAGTTATATCTAAAAATATTATCGAGCCACACCAGTCAAGAGATGGTCAGGAAAGATTACATTTAATCTGATAACTGAACTAGAAAGGCCAAGATTGTTTGA
Source organism: Tragelaphus eurycerus (assembly GCA_935064755.1). Classification (NCBI taxonomy): domain Eukaryota; kingdom Metazoa; phylum Chordata; class Mammalia; order Artiodactyla; family Bovidae; genus Tragelaphus; species Tragelaphus eurycerus. The sequence goes on from CAKXYN010000061.1 coordinate 12,761,825, forward strand.
GACAGAGGAAAAATGCTTGTTTGAGAATCCACGGAGTAGAGAAGATATTTTATGCTTGCTGCTGAGAGGTTTCCAATTTCACTGTAGCTTAGAATATGTGAGGGGGTGAGGGGGTTGGTGAAAAATAAGACAGGCAAGATAAACAGGCTATGGGATTTTTACACAACCATATTAAGGAATTTTAATTGTATTTTAAGGTCAAAGGGAGCTTTTGAAAATGTTTAAAGACAAAGTCAGTCAGTCAGTCACTCTTTTTTCAAGTCAGAGGGAGAATTATCACACTGCTAAATGCTTCTTTTCTCCCTGAGCTTTTATTGAACTAGTGTACTTTCCATCAGCTCTACCATAAACATTAAATATCTTGCATGATCAGTTTAGTTCAGTTGCTCAGTTGTGTCTGACTCTTTGCAACCCCATGGACTGCAACACGCCAGGCATTCCTGTCCATCACCAACTCCCAGAGCTAACTCAGACTCATGTCTATTGAGTCAGTGATGCCATCCAACCATCTCATCCTCTGTCATCTCCTTCTCCTCCCACCTTCAATATTTCCCAGCATCAGGGTTTTTACCAATGAGTCAGTTCTTCGCATCAGGTGGCCAAAGTATTAGAGTTTCAGCTTCAACATCAGTCCTTCCAATGAATATTCAGGACTGATTTCCTTTAGGATTGACTGGTTGGATGTCGAGTTTTACCAATGAGTCAGTTCTTCACATCAGGTGGCCAAAGTATTGGAGTTTCAGCTTTAACATCAGTCCTTCCAATGAATATTCAGGACTGATTTCCTTTACGATTGACTGGTTGGATGTCCTTGCAGTCCAAAGGACTCTCAAGAGTCTTCTCCAACACCACAGTTCAAAAGCATCAATTCTCTGGCACTCAGCTTTATTTATAGTCCATCTTTCACATCCATACATGACTAGTGGAAAAACCATAGATTTGAGTAGATAGACCTTGTTGGCAAAGTAATGTCTCTGCTTTTTAGTATTCTGTCTAGGTTGATCATAGCTTTTCTTCCAAGGAGCAGGCATCTTTTAATTTCATGTCACCATCTGCAGTGATTTTGGAGTACAGAAAAATAAAGTCCCTCACTGTTTCCATTGTTTCCCCATCTATTTGCCACAAAGTGATGGGGCTGGATGCCATGAGTTTCCTTTTCTGAATGTTGAGTTTTAAGCCAGCTTTCTCACTCTCCTCTTTCATGCTCATCAAGGGTGTCTTTAGTTCCTTTTGGCTTTCTGCCGTAAGTGTGGTGTCAGCTGCATATCTGAGGTTATTGATATTTCTTCTGGCAGTCTTGATTCCAGCTTGTGCTTCACCCAACCTGGCATTTCACATGATGTACTATGCATATAAGTTAAATATGCAGGATGACAATATACAGCCTTGATGTACTTCTTTCCCAATTTGGAACCAGTGTGTTGTTTCATGTCCAGGCCTAACTGTTACATGATACTCAAGATATAAAGTTCTAACTTTGCATGATATTTAAGGAATATTAATGCAGTTTTTCCTAACCTCAATAATTTCCAGTTCATACTTGTTCCAGTTTTCATATCACAGTCCATGCCTGACAAATTCCGATCATAGTTTATTCCATACTGGAGAAAATATATTCTGCTGCTACTGCTAAGTCACTTCAGTATTCTATCCGTTATTAATTCACCATGATGATTTCAGGGCTTTCCTGGTAGCTCAGATGGCAAAGCGTCTGCCTACAATGCGGGAGACCCAGGCTCGATCCCTGGGTTGGGAAGATCCCCTGGAGAAGGAAATGGCAACCCACTCCAGTACTCTTGCCTGGAAAATCCCATGGACTGAGGAGCCTGGTAGGGTACAGTCCATGGGGTCACAAAGAGTCAGACACGGCTGAGCGACTTCAATTCTTCATGATGATTTCAAAGCATGAAAACAAATATTTTTAATAAAATTAATTTTAGAATCCTTTAGTTTGTTTTAAACAACTCTACCTGTGTATCCTTGTGTTTTACTTAAAATTTACATAACACTTTTAAAGAGGGAAATTTAAAAATCTCCTTTTTTTCTTGTTTTAATTGTAGTAGCCCGGTCAACAAAGACATCCTTGCTTTAGTTATCAAACTTAATTCAGATCTACCTGCTTTTTTTCTACTCTTTTGAGTATAATTTATCAGTAACCACTCCTGGACATTAATATATAAATGAAGGCTGTTTATGTAACATTCCCTTTGAATACCATTTTGGGCATTTGTATATTTCCTCTTGATCTTTACATTTTTAGGGCTGAAGAAGATGTTCCAGACTTTTTGAGTGCCTACAAAACTTAAAGGCCTTATATTGTCAGCTCTCTCCCCTCAAAGCCTTAATTCTGTGATATCATGTATCCTACTTGCCTCTCTCTCGGAACAACTTTTCGAAAAAATGTCCCCCACACTCCTGGCTCAACCACAGCATGCAGTTCCTCTGGCCGTAGGCAAAGCTTGCCTTCAAATGTCCACACAGCTTGCTCCCTGACTTTTCTTGTCCTTGTTGAGAAGTTCCTTTGGCAGTGAGGCATTTTCTAACCACGCTAAGTAAAATTACAAAAACAATCTCTAGCACACTGCTACAATCCTTATAACCTTTTCATACTTTTCTAAGTATCACTTTTAAATATATCATCCTATTTTTTATTTTTATTTTTACTCTCCCCCTTTACAATAAAAACTTATACGAAATAAAAAAAATACTGCTCTGTTTACTGATGTATCTTCAAGGCTTAGAGAATTGCTTGGAAATTGTGTGGTTAAGAAATATGTGTTCGTTGAATGAATGAAATACTAAATGCTTCAAGAATACTATTTCTCTGTACTTATCTTTTGAGGCAAATTTTATTTCAAATTTATAAGTAAAATTTATATTTAATTTTATGTATCTGTTTTTGGCTGTGTTGGGTCTTCATTGCTGTTTGGGCTTCTTTAGTTGCTGCGAGTGGAGGCTATGCTTTGTTGTAGTGTGTGGGAGAGGCAGATGTTTATGTTTACCTAGAATACATATACAAATACAAAATTCTATAATTTGGAGATTTCTCAGGCAAGAATGCTGGAGTGGGTTGTCATTTCCTCCTCCAGGGTATCTTCCCCACCCAGGTGTCAAACCTGTGTTTCCTGTGTCTCTTGCATTTCAGGCAAATTATTTACCCACTGATCCATCTGGGGAGCCTGAATAGATGCACAAATACAGAATTTTATATTTACACATAAATAATTTCTGTACAATTATATATTATATATACCATTTACTCTAGTAATTGAAGCATAAGAGATTATACATATGGTCCAGAGAATTGCTGAGTTAATGCTATCAAGCATTTATCATACAGGTATTAATACATGGAAAAAAATTGAAGGGCCTTTGTCAGTCATAATTTAGTCCTCGGAGTACACACGTATGCATTTGTATTTTATCTTGAGTATCAACCATTTATTAATGCTAACCCATAAAATAAAAAATCAAAGAATTCTTAAAATGTAAACAGCAAGACAAATAATTTTATTTGTATTGCATTATTAAACCCTGTACACACACACACACACACATACCCCACAGACAAGGGTTTGGCAGCCTTTAGCAAAATATGACAATACCGTTGTAGCTTGAGAACAAATTTTGATATGTTATATTTTCATTTTCCTTCAGTTTAAATATGTTTTGAAATGTCCCTTAAAATTGTTCTTTATACTAATGGTTGTTTAGAAGTATATTGGTAATTTGGGGATACTTAGATACATATTTATTATTAATTCTTCACTCAATTATATTATGTGTGAAACAAATCATAATTTGATTTATTTTAAATCTGAGGGATTTGTTAAATGACCAAGACTATAATCTTTCTTAGTGGATGGTCTTTATTTTATGTTCACTTTAAGAGAAAGCATATTATGCTATTTGAGCAAGATATATTTTGTAACAGCCTATTAGGACTATTTGCTTGGTGGTGGTGTTCAAGTTTTCTCTGTCATTGCAGATTTTCTGCCTATTGTGTTAATTACTGAAAAGGTGATGTTAAAGTTTCCATGTGTAATTGTACATTTGACTGTTTCTCTTCTCATTTCTAACAGTTTTTTGCTTCATGAATTTAGATACTCTATTTTCAGATGAATATATATTTAAGGTTTGCATGTCTTCTTAAAGATGTAATTTCCCTTATCATTATGTGATATTTTGCTTTATCTCTGATAATATTACTTGTTATGAATTTCAGTTTTTATGTTAATATTGATATTGCAATTTTTGTGTGTGTTTGCATGGTATATCTTTTCCATCTTTTATCTTTAATTTCAGATTTAAAGTGAAATTTTTAGATGGATTATTTTTAATCAAATCTGATATTTGCAGTATTTTACATGAAGTATTAGATATATATGCTTTTTTATACTTTGTTTTATTATGTTAAGAACACTTAATATAAGATCTAACCTCTCAACACCATTTTAAGTGTACAATACATTATTGATGACTCAGGCACAGTGACATACAGCAGATCTCTAGAGCTTATTTGTCTTGATTAACTGAAAATTTATGTTGATCATTAGTTATCCATCATTTCCTCCTCCCCTCAGCCTTTGGCAGCCACTATTTCACTATTTGATTCTGTGAATTTGCCTTTTTAGATAACTCATGTAATTGGAATGAGTATCTCAAAGAAATATCTGTACTCTCAAGTTCATTGCAGCATTGTTCACAGTAGCCAAGATGTGCAAACAACCTAAATGCCTATTAGTAGATAAAAGTTAGGAAAGTATGACATATATACACAGTGCAATATTACCCAGCATTAGTGAAGAGATTCTGCAATATGTGACAACACTAATGGACCTTGAGAAAATTATAGTGAAATAAGCCAGTCACAGAAAGGAATGAGCATTTACAAAGCTGATTATATGCATCTTCTGATTATATACATCTACATATAAAAAGAGTTGACTTTTAATAATTTGCTGCTTCATATTTAGTGAAAAATCTTCTGTAGATTATTACTAATCCTCGTTTCCATCTCTTGATATTGTGTCATTGCCCTTTTACCTATTCTGTAAAAATATAAACAGTTATATTTAATAATATTTAAAGGTAAGACAAGTAATTTTTTCCCCATTGTTTATTCCACTCCAGAACTATTCTGTTTTTGTAGATTCACATATTAGTCTGATATCACATTATTTTTGCTTGAAGAATATTTCTAACGTTTTTCATGGAGAAAGTGTGTTGGAAGTGAATTCTGTGAGTTTTTTCTTCTCCAAGAAAAGCTAATTGCTATTTTGTCTTTAAAAGATACTTTATCTGAGTATAGATTTCTAGGTAAGAACATTAAATTATTTTCTTTAAGTATTTTAAAATGTCCCTTCTATTTTATCTGGCTTGAATAATTTTTTCATAATTTGTTCCTCTGTTTGTATTTATTTTTTTCTGGCTGCTTTTAAGGTTTTGTTTATGTTTGGTTTTTGACATTTGAATAGGATATATTTAGGATAATTGTTTGTTCTTGCTTTGTTCCTCTGAGCATCTTAGATACGTGCTATATTGTCTGTTTTTAATCTTGGAAAATTCTCTGTGATTTTTTTTTAAGTTTTTTTTTTTTCCATTATTATTTGCTGTTAGACTATTTCTGGTGGCTCAGTGGTAAAGAATCTGCCTGCAGTGCAGGAGATTTGGGTTTGACCCCTGGGTTAGGAAGATGCTATGGAGAAAAGAATGGCTACCTACTCCAGTATTCTTGCATGGAAAATCCCATGCACAAAGGAGCCTGGTGGGGTATAGTCCATGGGGTTGCGAAGAGTTGGACATGGCTGAGTGACTAATATCATTCCAAAGATCTTAAATTCTCTATTTAAAAAAAAAAAAAATTTTTGTGTGTGTTTCAATATGTATTATTTAGCTCTTTAAGTTCACTGATTCTTTCCTTGCCTGCATCAAATTTTTGATGAGTGTATCAAAGATGTTCTTCATCTCAGCTGCTGTGCGTGTATGTGTGTTTTTCCTACCATTTCTGTCTTATTCGTTCTTATAATTTTCATCCCTCTGTTGAAATCACCCATTTGATCTCACATGTTGTTTATCTATCTCTCTAATTTGAACATATTTTAACTGCAGATTATTTATTATAGCACAACACAATTGACAGTAAAGAACATTCTGATGATTTTTACTTTTTGGTGGGAGTGGGGTGAGGTATGGAAGGAGTTGAGACAAGTGGAGACAGCACACAAGGAAAGACAGCTTATCCACCCCAACTCCTTCTGGAGCCAGGTAGGCCCAGAGCCCTCAGTTGCCTCTTACTATGCCACTGTTAACTGTGCTCTGCAGCTTCAAAGGGTTGGTGTGACCCCCTGAGGAGAAGATGGAAGCTTAGCACAGGAACTATAAAGACTACCAAGAACTTGACACCATTCTCCAGGACTTGATACAAAATAAAGCATCCAAGGCCTCATCTGAGGGTATGGGGTTGGTTTCCTGAAAAGCTGTGCTTGGGTGCATGCTCAGTTGTGTCTGATTCATTGCAACCTGATAGACTTAGCCCATCAGGCTCTTCTGTCCATGGACTGCTCTAGGCAACAATACTAGAGTGGGTTGCCATATACTCCTTCAGGGGATATTCCCAGCCCAGGGATCAAACCTGCATCTCTTATGTCTTCTGCATCAAGAGGCAACTTCTTTGCCACTATTGCCACCTGGGAAGTCCTCCTGACAAGGCAACCTAGGCTAATCATGATGGAAGAGGCTGCCCTTGACTCAGGATGGGCAGCTGGTGTTGGGTTGGGAGTTCTTAGTGGAAGAAAATCCAAGAAGGGAGCTAATTCAGGGGCAAATTTCGTGTCATTCCATGGATCATGGCATACCAGTGAAGAGTGGAGTCAAGAGTGTCTATCTCCCTGCCGAGTCTCCCCTCCCACATTGCATTCTAATTAACAGTTTTATTACAGTGATTTAAAACTCCATGTCAGACACTTCTACTATGTGTCATGTGCCATACCTGAGTCTGGCTCAGATTGTTGCTTTGTCTATTCTAAGTGTGTTTATTCTTACCTTTACATATACAATATATTGTACTTTAATGCTGACATCACATGTAGGAAAGAAGAGACTGAGCTAGATAACATGTATGCTTACAAGTCGGCACACTTCTTCACTAAACCTTTAATATAGTTGAGTTGGGCTGGTTTTGTAGTGTGGTTGGTATAGTTATCATTACTGTACTGCAGGTTTCCATTCCTATACAAGTACTTTGTATTTAGATGGAATTTGGTGTTTTAGATCTATGTCTCTCTGTACTGAGTATTAGGTCGTCCCCTGTGGTATACCTCAGAGTCTCTGCATGCTCTTTCTCTTTTCCTATTTCTCAGTATTCTGTACTTACTTATTATTTGAAACTTCTGTACTTAATGTTAGTCTCTCAGTTGTGCCCGACTCTTTGCAATCCCATGGATTGCAGCCCACCAGGCTCCTCTGTCCATGAGATTTTCCAGGCAAGGATACTGGAGTGGGTTGCCATTTCATTCTCCAGGGGATCTTCCCAACCCAGGGATCGAACCAGGTCTCCTGCACTGCAGGCAGATTCTTTACTGACAGAGCTACAAGGGAAGCCCATACCATAATGGTATGGGTATGGTCTTAGAAGTGCATTCTCTGATGTTCTAATTAACTCTCAGTGTTAACCTGAAATCATGTCTCTTGGTCTGAGATTATAGCTACTTTGAGACCTGTTGCACCTTGTCTGATTTAGTTGTGGGCTCCTTCGCAAGAAATAGTTTTGGTTTGTTGTTCAATCCTGATCTATTCTGTCACTGGAATTCACCAGTGCCATGGGGACTACAGTTCTTAGTTGCTTTCCTTTCAATCCCAGAGAGTAAGGTTTTTCTTCATTAGTGAACAGTGAAGAAGATCCTGCTGGAGTTTCTTGCCCTTCCTGCACAGTGGTTTTCTACTGGCTCAGGTCTAGATCCATCTGAATGCCTCTTGGGATTTTTTTTTTTTTCCCAGTCTTTTCTGTGAGTACACTCAGCTTTCATCAGTTTACAACTATTCTAACTACACTCTTAGCTGTGCATCTTCACCAAATGACTGGTCTCCACTTTTCTTCTTTCAGTGTATACATCATCTCTCAAAGAGCCCATACCAGTTGGTTGTTTGATGACCTTTTTACTTCAATGGGTTCAAAATCATTACAATTTTGAAGTTAACCCACCTAACTACTACTGTTACTACCATTTTTCTTTTTCTGTGAGATGTAGAGAGATGATCTTTCTGGGACTCTACTGCCCAGGGTTGAAAGCCATAAGAAATAGAAATAGAATCATAGAAATTTGGATTTCACTGTAAAATGAAAGTCTAAATTCATGCTTTCATATCATTTTTATTTCCCAGTCATATTAAATCGGTACACTAGTAATTAATAAGCATGATTTCATAGCATTTACAGGAGCATCTCAGTGTATGGGAAATTTTAATCAACTTCTAGAATTTGAAAAGTGGATGGTAGACTATTTATTGATGAAGTAAAGCAGAGAAAGCCACAGCCTATACACACATGGAGGAAGATGCTGAGAAAACAAAGAAGCTGAGCTGCTTTTGAAACTAAAGGGGCTCTGGCCTTGGAGACAGCAGGTATATCAGAGGGAAGGAGTGAGAGGTGGAGGCAGAAATCAGAAGTTCTAACTGAAGCCTTTAATGTCATTTACATAACAGTATCTTATGCATTCACACTTCCCACCCCTGACTTTATTTAGAGATTTCAGGGCAGCTAGGAATTTGCCTGCCACAAGGGGAAAAAAAAATGTAGGATTCTTTTCTGATGCATTATATAATCTCTCCAGGGAAATAATGAGCAGTTAGTAGGGATGAAGTTGACTCAAGAATAGGCTTCCTTATTCCGACATTGGATAAACCCTATTACACAGGTTAGTTCATCTCATGCTCACTGTAAAGAAAAATCTTGATGCAACCAAGCTTTTCTCATTATTGCAAGAAACATAATAATATTAAAGGACTCCTTGTTTACTGCTTACTAGGTGCAAGTACTTATCAAAGGCAAAAGCCATGAAAAGACAAAACATTTATCAGCTATTTGAAAAAATATAGAAATTAAAAGCAAAATATCAATATTAAAAAGGCAAAAATATTGGCTTAAAATAAAAAGTAGGTATTGATGAGTGAGAAGTTGTTTCAATTAAAAATGTCAAATATTAAAATTTACAATAAGCTTGTATTCATATTGATTGATGCTTTTGAACTGTGGTGTTGGAGAAGACTCTTAAGAGTCCCTTGGACTGCAAGGAGATCAAACCAGTCAATTCTGAATATTCAATAGAAGGACTGACACTGAAGCTAAAGTTCCAATATTTTGGCCACCTGATGTGAAGAACTGACTCATTGGAAAAGACCCTGCTGCTATGAAATTTTGAAGGTGGGAGGAGAAGGGGAACACAGAGGATGAGACAGTTGGATGGCATCACTGACTTGATGGACACAAGTTTGAGCAAGCTTGGGGAGTTGGTGATGGCAGGGAATCCTGATGTGCTGCAGTCCGCGCAAAGAGTTGGACACGACTGAGAGACTGAACTGAACTTATATTCATAGTGAAAATAATTGTATGTGTTAGGGGAGTGTAATTTCCTCGGTTCTGTCTTGTCACAACAAAAATTTGAAGCTACAGATGTTAAAGCCCTCTGCATGTCACAGCTCTCAGACAGTCCGTGTTATGGTTCTTGGACAGATCAGTCTTATTTAGAAAAATAAAGGAAAATACATCCTTGAGGCATGGGGGCATGCCAACCCAAAAGGCACGAAGAGGGAGAGAGAGAGAGAGAAAGAAAAAGAGAGAATGCATGCGTGCGCGCACCTGGGATAGAACGCCCTGGCCCTTTGATTCCTCTTTTTATGTGTTTTTTCCTCCCCGTGGACCTGCCCTATGTAAATTGGGCTAGCCAGGAGTGCTGTTTGCCTTACCTGAGATCCTCACTTCTGTCCTTGGACCTTCATTTGTTTTATTTTCAGGGGCTTTTTCCTTCCTTGTCTTTTAGCCATTGCCATTCTGGACTCCTTTTTCCTATTCTAAATACCTAACATATGAAAACAGAGTAATGTATGAAGAGATGGCTTTAGAAATATTAAAGCATAATTTCCCAAATTATAATATAATAGATTTTGTTGAAAAATAGATTTGGTATAATATTTTAAAATATATAGAAATAATAAAATATGTGTAAAAAGATGCTCAGTCTAGGAGATCCAAAATGAAAGTAATTGACAATGTATTTTAATATTTTCAAGTTGCTTGTTTTCTACACTGTGGCTCCCATTAAAAAATATATATCTTTTCATTAAAGGTTCTGTCACATTAAAAACACACAGATGCACACATATATTTATAAATATACATGTACATCAAACACATGCATTATATGTAAAAGCATTAAAGTAAGCACCAGAACTGCACAGGATAAACCAGTGTACTTAATGACATTAAGTACACAGGATAAGCCAGTGTACTTAATGACCTCTGGAGAGTTCTATTATGCAGAAGTATGGGGCATAATTATTTTTTCTTACCATTAATGCTTGTTGTACTGATTTTTTTTATCATTTTAATATTTTACATTAACCAAAATATTAAAAATAAAACAACATATTTATTTGCATTCTGGCTTCAGCTGCTTGTCTCTTTACCACTCACTATTGTTTTGTGAATCATAACATGATAAACAGTGTTTCACTGTCACCTTTACAGATTTTACAGTCTTCTGGTTACTCTTGGTTATAATATCCCAGTTGCTATCATCCAGTCTGAGAATGTCAATCTCAGATTTTTACTTTTCACTGGCCAAGTTTCAGGTAAGAGGATTTAAAATGAGGGGAGACAGATATTGTTAATGCCTCCCTCTCCTGAGTCACCTTGGAGTAGAAGGAGGTTTGTTTTATTAGGCTCTATGTGACCTGCCATGTTGTATCAAAGAGGGTAAAGAGGAAACATGGCCGCACATCCAGACATGTCTTAATATGAAGAAAGAAAAGCTCCCTCACAGAAGATGGTAGGAAAAGACTGAGTTCTTCCTACTAGGTCCAAGATACACACCGCAATACACACACTCATACTTCTCCTAAACCTGTCATTTCCCCCCTAGGAGTATTGCTTGCATTCTCAGACAGGCAAGTATACATTGATATAACCCTTCATTATTCCCAGAGGAAATGTCTGGGTTATAGGTATTTATGACTCACTTTGAAAAGTGAAGATACTGAACTGAAGTCTCTGCATCTCCTCTTGAAATTGCAGTAACCAACAGAACAGCCCCAATGACCATAGTGCCCACATGACCTGTCCTTTTTAAGAATGTTTCCCTACTTCCAGGACATATCTCAGTCATTAACTATGATACAATCCTTAAAAACTTATTTCATCTCTTTGTGCCTCCTTTTTTTCTCATCTCTGAAAGAGTAATATGAATGTATCTATTGTTTTTGTTTTACACAATTTAAATAACATCAGACAGAGTGTATAGCACCAAGCCTGGCACAGTGTGCTTAATAAGTGTTATGATTATTATTACAACCCCAGCATTCACATGCTCACGTAGAAGTGAGTTCTTTCCTCACTGCTTCAAAATGCTGAGGGGTCATTTCACTAAAATAAAAAACAAGAAAATTTAATTGAAATTCTACTTATCAAACAATGTCTCCTAAAGAAAATCATTTACCAATTTAAGTTTCAGGCATCTCTTCCAAAACTGAGAAGCAGGAGATAGGCTATAGTATCTAATGTGTTTTCTAATTTATAAACTGTTTTATTGTATTTCAGTGCTGTTTTTCTTTCCATGCCATTCCTTCCTTTACATTAAGGAGGGCTGTTAATTCCTCCTCTAAATGGGTCTAGTACTGTGAGGCATCCACCAGCAAGGTGCCTGAGCTGGTAGTTCAATGCATAACCTGACATTAGTGACATGTTGCGTCCAAAGAACTAATGGTCATTTAATCCAGAGATGTAAAGCCAAGGAAAGAGATGTGACAGTCAAGGAGAAAAATCACCTCAACTGGCAGTTTCAATAAATGTATATGCCTCACATGGAAGAGATTTGTTGAACTGAAACTCCTTTTCTTTCTCTTAATCTCCAGTAACAGTGAATTTGCTGAGAGTGAGGATGGTAAAATGTTCTCTGGTGTGCTTGTTAGAGAGAAAAGTGTATTTGGAGAAAGGATGACTTTTTTACTCCCTTATCAGACTGGTGTTAAACCCAGTTGACTTTAGCACGCGTGTTCATGCATGTGTGTTAGTCACTCAGTTGTGTCTGACTTTTTGCGACCCCATGGACTGTATGTAGCCCACCAGGCTCTTCTGTCTATGGAATTCACCAGGCAAGAATACTGGAGTGGGTTGCCATTCCCTTCTCCAGAGGACCTTTTCGACCCAGGGATCAAACAGGCATCTCCTGAGTCTCCTGTATGGGCAGGCAGATTCTTTACTATTGAATCACATGGGAAGCCCTGACTCTGCTGCTGCTGCTAAGTCGCTTCAGTCGTGTCCGACTCTGTGCGACCCCATAGACGGCAGCCCACCAGGCTCCACCGTCCCTGGGGTTCTCCAGGCAAGAACACTGGAGTGGGTTGCCATTTCTTTCTCCAATGCATAAAGGTTTTCATTTTCTGTGAAAATTATCTTAGTATAGTGCAAGTGTAAAATGCCTGCATTGACTCCAGGACTTCATTGGTTTATAAATTTTGGGCTAAATAATGTAAAAGCACTCTCTCCATCTGACTAGCAAGATAGAATCGTGTCCAGACTCTCCTGTCCCCAATGGACAAGAGCCTTTTACATGCATTTGTGGGACCAAAGGAATGTTTAGAAAACATTTGAACAGTGGTCTGCAGATCAGAAAACAGGTCTTTCAGCTGCAGAGGTATGTTTAGTGGTTAGTGTGTAGGTGGTATTGTTAAACTGGAAATTGATGCAGTTAGCAGTTAACTAAAATAAATACTGTAGGCCCAAATGGTAAAGAATCTGCCTGCAATGCAGGAGATCTGGGTTTGATCCTGGGTCAGGAAGATCCCTGGAGAAGGGCATGGCAACCCACTCCAGTATTCTTGCCTGGAGAATTCCATGAACAGAGGAGCTTGGCAGGCTAAAGTCCATGGAGTGGCAAAGCGTTGGACACTACCGAGTGACTAACACTTCACACTTCAGAAACAAAGGAAGGCCTAAATTGTGGCCTTATGGATATTATATTCAAATATGTTTAATAAATAAAAGGAAGAATTCTAGAAGAATACAGTGTAATGGAAGATGATGGTGAAACAGTGTTTTGGTAACAAAAACGTTTTTCTCTGGTATGAGTTTAGACTTCGACCCAGTCAAGAAACATGTGAATGTCTTCATTAACTTTCCACCTTGGTGATGCCAGAGCTGGAATAGTTTTACTTAGGTGAGTGAAAACCTGATTAAATTTATTAATTTATAAGTTATTTAAAACAGTTTTAATTTAGGAGCTCCTATGCACTAAACCATCTTTAAGATTATTGTAGTAAAGTTGAAAAAACATTTTAAAAGGAGAGACACAGGAATTCCTGCCATATTTAACATGCAATCTTGTGATAAAAGACAGGTAATAAATTAAACTAATAAGTAAAAATAGCCTCAGATGATTAAAAGTGCTATGAAGAAGCTTTTTTTAATTTTTTAATGAATACAAAATTTTATGGGGACATTGTAATTTTGGATAGCACGACTGTAATAGTTTTCTATTGTTGCTCTAACAAGCTACCCTAAATTAGTGACTTAACTATTAAATCATTATATTGTACAACTAATATAATGCTTTAGTCAGGGGGAGGTGGATGCTTACTGTCATGTCCAACTCTTTGTGACCCCATGGACTGCAGTCCGCTAGGCTCCTCTTTCCATGAGGATTCTCTAGGCAAGAATACTGGAGTGGCTTTCCATGCCCTCCTCCAGGGGATCTTCCCAACCCAGGGATCAAACCCAGGTCTTCTGCATTGCCAGTGGATTCTTTACTGACTGGGCCACCAGGGAAGCCCATGTCAGTTACACCTCAATAAAAAATAGTGACTTAAAGCAAATGTATTTTCTTAAACTTCACATAAGTCTGATATCTCACTGAGATAAAATCGAAGTGTCGGCAGGGCTACATTACTTCGAGGCTCTAAAATGATAACCAAATCCTTGCCTTTTCCATCTCTCTTCAGCCATTTTCACCTCATTTAATGATTTTAATCAGCCAGTTGCTCAGAATTGAGAACTATGAGTCAGGCTTCCTGAATACTCTCATTCTTTACACTCCTCACAGTTTCTTCTCCTCATTGCATGCAGAGTAACATTTTATAGTATGGATCAGATCTGTCAGTAACATGCTTTAAATACATCAATGAATTTTCACACAATTGAAATAAAAGTCAGATCCCTTCTGTGACATATAAGGGCTTACCTACTTCTCTGTCTTCATGTGGCAATACTGTCACCTGGTTCCCAATCTTCAACAGCATTTAATTTTTTTTTTTTTTTTTTTTTTTTTGATCTCCAAACCTTCCAAACTTATCCTAAACTTTACACTGGAAATTAGTTATGTTTACAATGCTCTTCCCTAGGTTTCCCTATTGCTAGATCTTCTCAAATGAGCTGAACTGGATCACAGCATGTTTTCTCTAGATGAAGCACACTTCTTTCCACATACTCACTGTCAGCCAGTCTTCCACTGGCTTTTTAATGTTCTTTTTCATCAAGCTGGTCATTCTCTAAAGTCATCTCACTTTTTTATTGTATGTTTGATGGGCTTCCCTGATGGTTCTGATGGTAAACAATCTCCCTGCAATGCAGGAGACCCAGGTTCTTGGAATGGGAAGATCCCCTGGAGAAGGGAATGGCTACCCACTCCAGTTGCCTGGAGAATCCCATGGAGAGAGGAGCCTGGTGGACTATAGTCCATGGGGTTGCAAAGGGTAGGACATAACAACTAACACTTCGACTGCTTTTGACATGCTACAAGCATTAATATCCAAGATGCAGGGATCATTGTGTACCTCTAGGATGAAATATTTTCATGTTATTTAAATGGGAATTGTGCACCTTGGCAGTGTGCACTGTTGAGTTCTTCCACATAGAAGTAAACAGATCTGTCTTCTACCCCTCCCCAAATATTAAGGCTTTGGTCTATGCAGATACCTAGTAAGTCATATGTTCACAAATGTGAATGAATAAGTAAGAGAGTTTCTGAAGAGATATTATTTTTTTTTAATTTAATTTAATTTATTTATTTTATTTATTTTTATTTATTTTTTTTGCTTAACTTTACAATATTGTATTGCTTTTACTATACATCGGGATGGATCCGCCACCAGTATACACGTGTTCCCCATCCTGAACCCTCCTCCCTCCCCCCTTCCCACACCCTCCCTCCAGGTCATCCCAGTGCTCTAATCCCAGGCATCTATTATAGGGCATCATACCTGGACTAACTCATTTCAAATATGATATTATACATATTTCAATGCTGTTCTCCCCAATCATCCCACCCTCTCCCAGTCCCAGAGTCCAAAAGTCTGTTCTATACATCAGTGTCTCTTTTGCTGTCTCATAAATAGAGTTATTTTTACCATCTTTCTAAATTCCATATATATGTGTCAGTATACTGTACTTGTGTTTTTGTTTCTGGCTTACTTCACTGTGTATAATAGGCTCCAGTTCCATCCACCTCCTTAGAACTGATTCAAATGTATTCTTTTTAATGGCTGAGTAATACTCCATTGTGTATATGTACCACATCTTGCTTATCCATTCATCTGTGGATGGACATCTAGGTTGCTTCCACGTCCTGGCTATTGTAAACAGTGCTGCTATGAACATTGGGGTACACATGTCTCTTTCAATTCTGGATTTCTCAGTGTGGATGCCCAGCAGTGGGATTGCTGGATCGTAAAACCACTATGAGGTACCATTACACGCCAGTCAGAATGGCTGCGATCCAAAAGACCACAAGCAATAAATGCTGGAGAGGGTGCGGAGAGAAGGGAACCCTCTTACACTGTTGGTGGGAATGCAAACTAGTACAGCCACTATGGATATCATTTTTTTTTTTAACTTAGGTACAATGTGATAATTATGATAGCGTCACATGCACTAAGTTGAAAGTCAGCAAGCAAGGTTCTAAATCAAACGAATTTTATTAATTTATTATATTTATATAAAGACTCAAATAATTTACTTGGCTGAGGCATAGATATTATCAATATATTACAAAATATATTATTAAATAATTGTAACTGGAGTTAATGAACTTCCCAAAAATTTTGTTGAAGGATAGGCTGCAGAAGTCTTACAATAAGACTGATGGTTGTGAAAGGCAATGCCGGAGTGGATAATTTAATACAGAGAAAACAGAAGTCATGTGCAGAGTATGTCTTACTCTCTGTTTCCTAGAAAACTCACTCTTGAATTGTTTGCCTTTGATGTAGGACCTTAGGCATCTTCCACTTCTTGCTGGACCTTTCTGGAGTCATTGGTCAGTATCCATATCCTTCCTGGATACCTAGAGTACCATCCAGTTTTCTGCCATATGTCCCTAACTGTACAGCAACTTGAACCTCAGCCTTCTTATTTAATATCCTGTTACTCCAGGCTAAACTCTCCAGATCCCCTTTGTCTGCCACTATTTATTAACTGGCTCCTGAAATTTCATGGTTTGTAGACAATTTTCTTTTTGTAAGCAGGGCTTCTACTTCTCACTTGATCTGACAGATATCTGACCCTTTAAAATCTGGAGGCTCAGGACTTTTCCTGGAAGTCCAGTGGTTAAGACTTTGCTTTCCAGTGCAGGGCACGTGGATTCAGTTCCTGAATGGGGAGCTAAGATGCTACATCCCTCACAACCCACAAATCAAAACATAGAACAGAAGCAGTATCATATAAAATTCAATAAAGACTTTAAAAATGGCTCACATAAAAAAAAAAATATCTAAATCTGGAGGCTAACATACACCAGCAGTAACTATGGAGGAGAACAGCATCACCTTTGGAGGCACTTGCTAGAGACCAGATCATTGAATGAGGCCATTCTTAGCAAAACAGAAAGGGGCTCCTTCTTCTATCCAGCAGGGTTCAGGAAAGCATAGATTTTCAATATATTTTATTCTCATTCACACATCTATCCCCATAAATCTCAGGGCCCCACTTTTCCTTGTAAGGGTCAAGATGTATCAAGGTTTTATATTTTCTGTTAGTTGTAGCATTTATAACCTTATAACCTTTCAGTTGACTTGATTTTCAACACTCTTCCTTGTAGCTGAAATATTTAAGAATGGCTTTTAATATGGCCTGAGAATTTCTGAGGTTTTTCACAGTATGCTTAAGGTTAGGATCAATTAGTCCTGAGCCTACATGTATGTGTGCATGCATGCAAAGTCCCCATGTTTGGCCAAAGCAGACATCTCACATAAAATTTATTATAATCATCATCACCTCTATACTAATCAAGTGCAGCAGTTACCTTCCTACTCTTCACCTTCCATCCGAGTTTTTTCCTAATTAAACACTTCTGAAAGCCTCAGTAAGTATGATACATGTGCATGCTAAGCATTATTACTCACCCTACCTAATTATCCATAAAAATATTGTATCTGTATTGATGTCAGGTCAGTGAGAATGCAAGTCTGAATTCTCGTTCTGGAGGTTTAATTATAGGACCAGTGTTGTAACCAATGGTCTTAGTCCAAATTTTTTTGAAAATTCAGCTTATATGGTAAATCTTTTATAGATTTTTTTGGAGGATAGAGGGGTGGTGGGAGGGTTGCTGTATTACTGGGGCAACATGACTGAGAGAACAGTATGAGGGCTGCTCTAGGGAAGGAGATGAGGAACTGGAAGTTTGTGGATAACCATGCTGACCACAAATTCACAAGGGAATACAGGCAAAAATGCTTATCTGAAGAGGGTACATGGAAT
Organism: Tragelaphus eurycerus; assembly: GCA_935064755.1. Taxonomy (NCBI): domain Eukaryota; kingdom Metazoa; phylum Chordata; class Mammalia; order Artiodactyla; family Bovidae; genus Tragelaphus; species Tragelaphus eurycerus. Next base: position 12,779,784 of record CAKXYN010000061.1, read on the forward strand.
TACTGTTTCTGGAATTGTATATTGTGCTGTGCTGTGCTTAGTCACTCAATTATGTCCAGTTCTGTGACCTCCTGGACTGTAGCCCGCCAGGCTCCTCTGTCCATGGGTATTCTCCAGACAAGAATACTGGAGTGGGTAACCATATCTCCTCCAGGGATTGAACACATGTCTCCCACATTGCAGGCAGATTCTTTACCATCTGAGCCACCAAGGAAGCCCAGAATTGTCTATCAGGGTGAGAAAAAAGGAAGGTCAAAGTTTATCTCGCCCTTCTCTCAGTTCACCTGTCTTTCATTGTTCAAAATTAATGTATAGGGCTCAATACCCCTACATGTCTGCGCTGTGTTAACTGGCTCCGTCTGGCCACTGCTGGGGAAACCATAGACTTCATGGTTATAACTGAACTAAGCATGGGTGTTAGTATTGTTGTAGCTTCTGCCTTAATAGGTGTCAGGTTGCCCATGACCAAGCTCAGTCCTTGCCCTGAGGAGAGGCTGAAGGAGATGATGGGGTTGGGCACATAAGAGATGGCATATAACCTGGATATTCTGTCTATTAATATTCTATCACATTTTTATTTTAAAATATTTTATATGATGCCCTTTGTGAGGACACACCAGTGACATGTACTGTATTCAATATATAAAATATGTTTAAAGTGTTTTGTGTATGTTTGATTTGCATTAGTATAGCCAGCTTGCAATTTATTTCTTTTTTCTGCACTTCATACTCTGCATGTAACAGAATTCTCCCAGAGCTAAACAGGCATTTGTACTAGTGTGATCATAATCACAGGGGTAACTGACAATCCTGGTACTATGCCTCCGGCTATGAAATTCAAGAACTGTAGCCCTGCTCCAAAGGCTCATTTAGTGGCTGGGAATATCTATCTAATATGATCTCAGTCTTCCCTCATCTTTGTAGACGAGAGATCCACCCTTGTGAATCTCATTAATGAATTTCCAGTTGCAACTCCTAGTTCCTTGGTGTTTTTAAGCAGATTCTGCCTCTAATGTTGGAACAGTCAGCGGGAAAGATGTCTTGCCAAGGTTATAAGCTGTGGAATATCTAACTGTCCAAGCTGCAACAGAGCTCTCATTTTAGTCAACATATACTGAATTTTGGAAATGGAAATGGCAGCCCACTCCAGTATTCTTGCCTGGAGAATCCCCTGGCCAGAGAAGCCTGGCAGGCTACAGTCCATGGGGTCCCACAGAGTCAGACATGACTGAAGTGACTAAACGCATACTGAATTTTAAGCAGAAATAGAGAAAATTTATCACTGTCTATCTTTATTTTGCCATTTTAGAAGATATGTTGGTTTTCCTTGGTCTCTGTTATTATTTCGTAGAAGCTCTTACACTTATGCCAACAAACTTTTGGCTCTGATTTGAGTTGAGAAAACAGATTCTGAGAACACTCCTAAGATGTACATTATGTTGTGTTCCTCGCAGAAAATACTTTCAAACTCCTCCTCCCTTTTAAAGCTAGAACAGCTCTATGGACTGAACATATTCCCTTCAAATTCATATGTTGAAGTCCTAATGCAATGATATCTGAATGTGGAGACTTTGAAAGCTCATTAGGGTTAGATGAGATCCTGAGGGCTGAACCTTTGTGATGGGATTAATCAGCTCCCTAAGAAGAGGAGGAAAAGCCAGGGTTGGGGGGCAAGGGGGAGGTTAGAGGGGCAATGGAGAGAGCCTTGTTTGCCCTCTCCAAGGGCACAAGGAGAAGGTTGCTGTTGACAAGTCAGAAAGTGAATCCTCCTCAGAACCTAACACTCAGACTTCCAAACTCCAGAACTATGAGCAAATATACTTCTGCGGTTTAAGCCACCAAGTCTATGGTATTTTGTTATAGCAGCCAAAGCTGACTGATACAGTAGCTTTCAAATAACTCTTGAAAATTTACTACTTAAGGATGGACCTGCATTCCATCCTTCGTGACCAGATGTGCTTGATTCCTGTGTAGGCACAAGTTTATATCCCTGCTTCCTACAGTTCCGGTTTATAGAATAATTTTTACCTCTTTTTCTCATGGAAGAGCTGTCACATCAAAATTGATTGAAAACTTTAATGGAAGATCCATTCCACTAGGCAGGTATGGATCCAGGCAATTAGTAACACAGATTCCCAGGATTAAAAAAAAAAAAAGTCAGGATTAGATTGCCATCTACTTCTTTTTTTTTTTTTTTTTTGAAGCAAAAGAGAAAAGCCTCTGGTAATTTTTATTTGCTCTACAGTTTTACGTTTTCCAGAATGCTGTACAATTGGCAGCATGCCTTGTATAACCTTTTCCAGGCTAGCTTATTTTACTTAATAACATTCATTCAGTTTTAACCCATTTCTTTTTGTGATTTGATAGCTCATTTCTTTTTATTCTTTTTTTTTTAAATTTTATTTTTTAACTTTACAATATTGTATTGGTTTTGCCATATATCAAAATGAATCTGCCACAGGTATACATGTGTTCCCCATCCGGAACCCTCCTCCCTCCTCCCTCCCCATACCATCCCTCTGGGTCGTCCCAGCGCACGAGCCCCAAGCATCCAGTATCATGCATTGAACCTGGACTGGCGACTCATTTCATATATTATATTATACATGTTTCAATGCCATTTTCCCAAATCTACTTCTAATACAATATGCTTCAAAAGAACTTGGAATTAAAAACAATTAAACAGTTTAATTTTTTAAAAAACTTTTGATTATAAAAAATCAAATGTATATAAAAGTAGCTAGAAAAACATACACTAAAACCTCATATATGAATCACCTAGCTTCAAAAACTATCCATGCATGGCTGATCTTGCTTTACCTATATTCTCATCCATCTTCCCTCTGGTCTGACTGCATCTATAGAAAGTTTAATATATATTGGTAAAAATATTCTCTTCAAAAACATAAACATAGTAACATTAGTACACTTTAAGCTTAAAGTATAGTTTCTTAAATTATTAAGTGAGAGCTCAAAATTTTAAGTGTAAGTCTTGAACAAAGTGAATACACAGTGACTTATAATTCATAAAAAAGAGAGACAAGTGTATTTGATTTTCTTTCTTTTACAAATCAGTATTTTAAACTTATATCCAAGTTAGATTGCTTTGTTTCAAACCAAATGCTCCATATTCATTTATCCCTGAAGATATCTGAATACTGGAAGTTCGTTATTCAATCTAATTTTTTTCACATGTGATTGAGATAAATATGACCTCCAGGAGTTGGTGATGGACAGGAAGGCCTGGCGTGCTGCGATTCATGGGGTTGCAAAGAGTCGGACACGACTGAACGACTGATCTGATCTGATCTGATGTTATTATAACTTTTTCATATGAAAATGCTAAGAACATGAGATTTTCCTCTTTGAGATAATTTACTAGCATGAAATATTATGTAAATTCTAATTTTATATGTTGGACATCTAATTTAATATGTACAGTTTAGAAAGATAGTTATGTATTGTGTAATCACATTTAACTTTTTTTTTTTTTTTTTGTATATTCTATAACACTTAAAAGTGGTAAGAAAAGAGAAGGACTGGGCTTCCCTGAGAGCTCAGTTGGTAAAGAATCTGCCCGCAATGCAGAAGACCTCCATTTGGTTCCCTGGGTCAGGAAAATCCCCTGGAGAAGGGATAGGCTACCCACTCCAGTATATCTGGCCTGGAGAATTCCAGGGCCTGTATGTATAGTCCATGGGGTTGCAAAGAGTTGGACGCGGCTGAGCAACTTTCACATAACACATGTCAGTGGTAAAACCTCATAATGGAAGGGAGGCAGTTGTACTAGTTAGAAATGGAATTTAAGAAAAACTCCCCTCCCTCCGTCTCTCCCCTTCTCTCTCTTATGTCCTCTCCTTTCTCCTTCTCACCCTCCTCCTTCTCTCCCTTTCTCTCTTTCTCCCTCCCCCCTTTTCTGTCTCCTTATAGCCCCAACATATACTTTTTTTTTTTCCTGGTGTTCTTCTCTGGTTTTTCTATGCATTTGTATTCTATAACTGCTTTTTTATGATTGTCATATCTGCTATAAGTAAGTAGAAAAGGATGAAAAATTACTGTGGTGCTTAAACAATACATCTGTTTTAAAGAATCAATAAGAGATCGTTCCTTAATATTCATCACTTTTAAAAGGCATCTTAGAGATAATTTCCTGTTTAAGTCCATAAAACATTATAAATTGGCAGAGCAAAATAAGTAATTTTTAAAAAACAATAGTATAAATTTACTGCTAAGTCACTTCAGTCGTGTCTGACTCTGTGTGACCCCGTAGACAGCAGCCCACCAGGCTCCCCCGTCCCTGGGATTCTCCAGGCAAGAACACTGGAGTGGGTTGCCATTTCCTTCTCCAATAAATGAAAGTGAAAAGTGAAAGTGAAGTCTCTCAGTCATGTCCGACCCTCAGCGACCCCATGGACTGCAGCCTTATCCATCCGTGGGATTTTCCAGGCAGAAGTACTGGAGTGGGGTGCTATTGGCTTCTCCACGTATAAATTTAAGAAGAATGCAAAAAAATATATTTTTTAAAGTTAAAAACTATTTGTTCTTAAACTGATCATGGAGTAAAAATTCCATATGGAGATATAACATAATATTTCCCTTTTTATGAAATCACATTAATAACTCTGCCTATGGATATAAATATCAGCTGTAGATAGAGACATTGTATGATGAATATATATGCATATATATACTTATGGTGAAGTATAGTTGAAATGATAGAGAAGATACATTTCAGAGATGAAATGAAAAAGCAAAGAATTATAACTGACCTATTTTGGAAAATAATCTAAGAGTGGGTATATGAGTATGTATAACTGATTCACTTTGCTGTACAGCAGAAACTAATGATGTAAGTCAACTTACATAAATGTAAGTTGATGTAAATCAAGTATACTTTTTGAAAAAGTTTTTAAGTTATATATATGATATGCAACACTCAGAAAAAAAAGATATGCAACACTCAGAAAAAAAAAATTCTGCTCACTGCTGTCTTTCAAAGGCAGTGACTAAGTACAATTGGAAGTTGGCTCTAGTAGTAAAATATATTGCATATTGGTTGAGGTTAAACCTTGATCAGAAAACTTTTAAAAATATTTTCATCTCCTTGGAATTAGGTACATATTGTATATGTATGTGTGTTTTTAAATATATTCCTAGTAACCACATACACAAATTAATTATCAGAGAATATTTGATCGTAGTCTTATATACCCTTCCTGAAAATGATTAGCATTCCAGAGACCTGTGTTGTTTTTATCTTCCAGTGAGTACTTTTGTGTTACTGCAAAGAACAACTCACTTCATTCAACAAACATTTTTCACCTTCCTAATCTCTGACAGGCACTAAGTTAAGGGTATTGGATTCAGTTGTGAAATGCCAAGATTATATTAGATTAAAAAAACAGGGGCTAAGTCAACTCTAATCTTTTATTATTCTATAACTTCTTTAAAAAAAAAATGCTGATCTTAGTCCCTTTGAGTAGTGGTGCAGCAAATTGAAGATAGGTGGCTTTTATATTGTCCTTCTTATCAATATCCATTTAACAGAAGGGTATTTTATATGCGAAGACATGTGCAATATAGAAACAGCTTCTTTATTTATCAGTATTTTATCAATGTGTTATAATAAATATGAGTATGGTTTGTGCTAACTCATGACAAATGTAGTTTGTATTTGAGTGTTATGAACATTTTAAAATGTACAAAAGTTAAATTCATTTTTATGCCATACATATTTATAAGATGCCTTAGTACTTTAGAATCCAAATTGTTGTCTTTTAAGTAAAAAAAAAAAAAAAAAAATTGGACTCATCCTGCTTTTTGAGAAATGTTAAAAGGACATTTCCCTAAGCATCAGATTTAATTGCCTATGATTCATTTTTGACAGATCATGTACTTAAACCAATGAGTCTTAGTTCTTTCCTTTTCATTGTTGGCAACCAAAAAACTTGTATTACTCATATGCTGGTAGATACATTTTGCAGAATATTACTGACCAATTTTTGTATTGTCTTTTGTGTTGTGCAGACCACATGCTGAAGGTGCAGTAGATCCCATCACTCTATATGAGATGAGGGAGCCAGTGACTCTACTAGAAGGTCACCTTCAGATGGATATTGAGAAATGGTGAAGCCGGGTATAAAATAAGGAACAATTACCATTCAAAACAAGAAGGACAGATATGAAAAAGAGGTTCAAAGACTGTTTTTTTTTTTTATTAAAGAAATAACAAATACGATATAAGTTAACCATTAACTAATTCAAGGTTTTAAAAGTCTGTCAATATACCAATAGTGACTTGAATGAATGCACAAAAGCTTTTAAAGTATCTAATAAGTTTGTCTGTAAAAGGAATACTATAATACAGGTAAACTCTACATACACACAACAACTACAAACCTTACTGAAACCATAAAATTTTAAGTAATCTTCAGTTCAGTTCAGTCGCTCAGTCCTGTCCAACTCTTTGCGACCCCATGAATCGCAGCAGGCCAGGCCTCCCTGTCCATCACTAACTCCCAGAGTTCACTCAAACTCACGTCCATCAAGTCGGTGATGCCATCCAGACATCTCATCCTCTGTCGTCCCCTTCTCCTCTTGCCCCCAATCCCTCCCAGCATCAGAGTCTTCTCCAATGAGTCAACTCTTCACATGAGGTGGCCAAAGTATTGGAGTTTCAGCTAATTTAGCATCATTCCTTCCAAAGAACACCCAGGGCTGATCTCCTTCAGAATGGACTGGTTGGATCTCTTTGCAGTCCAAGGGACTCTCAAGAGTCTTCTCCAACACCACAGTTCAAAAGCATCAATTCTTCAGCGCTCAGCTTTCTTCACAGTCCAACTCTCACATCCATACATGACCACTGGAAAAACCATCGCCTTGACTAGAAGGACCTTTGTTGGCAAAATAATGTCTCTGCTTTTGAATATGCTATCTAGGTTGGTCATAACTTTCCTTCCAAGGAGTAAGCGTCTTTTAATTTCATGGCTGTGGTCACCATCTGCAGTGATTTTGGAGCCCCCAAAAATAAAGTCTGACACTGTTTCCACTTTTTCCCCATCTATTTCCCATGAAGTGATGGGACTAAATGCCATGATCTTCGTTTTCTGAATGTTGAGCTTTAAGCCAACCTTTTCACTCTCCACTTTCACTTTCATCAAGAGGCTTTTTAGTTCCTCTTCACTTTCTGCCATACATGGCTACTTTATACCCTGAGAATACAGCTTACCCTTCTGAAAACCAGACACATCATCCATGGTAGTACCCTCTTATCCATGGTTTTACTTTCCACTATTTCAGTTACCCATGGCCAACTGTGGTCTGAGAACAGTAAATGGAAAATTCATGGAACAAATAATTCAGAGACTTTAAATTCCCTGCCATTCTTGGAGAATGATGAAATCTTACGCTGTCCCTTTTGGTGCCACCTGGGATGTGAATCATCTCTGCTCAGTTGATCCCAAACTTTAGTCACTTAGTAGCTGCCTGGATTATCAGAGGGGCTTCACTGTTTGCTCAGCTGGTAAAGAATCCACCTGCAATTCAGGAGACCCCGGTTGAATTCCTGGGTCTGGAAGATCCTCTGGAGAAGAGAAAGGCAACCCACTCCTATATTCTTGGGTTATCAGATGTACTGTTGTGTGTTGTTCTATTACAGTGCTTGTGTTCAAATAACCTTTTATTTAATAATGGCTGCAAAGCATAAGAATAGTGAGGCTGGCAATATAGATATGCCAAAGAGAAGCCTTGAAGTGCTTCCTTTAAATTTAAAAGATAGAGTGAAAATGAAAGTCACTCAGTCATGTCTGATTCTTTGTGATCCCATGGTGCAGCCCACCAGGCTCCTCCGTCCTCAGAATTCTTCAAACAAGAATACTGGAGTGGGTAGCCATCCCCTTTTCCAGGGATCTTCCTGACCCAAGGATTGACCCTGGGTCTCCTGCATTGCAGGCAGATTCTTTACCATCTGAGCCACCAGGGAAGCTCTAAGGAAAGAAAAAAACAAACAAACAATGTTGTATGCTGAAGTTGCTAAGATCTACAGTATGAATCCTCTCCTCCTAGAATTGTGAAGAGGGAAAAGAAATTCATGTTAGTTTCATTGCTGCACCTCAAGTTGTCAAACTTAGAGCCACAGTGTTTGATAAGTACTGAGTTGAGATGGAAAAGTCTTTAATCTTTGGGGGTGGAAAACATGTTCTAAACATTGACAGCAATGTGTTGTACCAGAAAGCCTGGAACCAATATGAAGGATTCAGAAAAGGATCTCCTAAATGGAGTGACACTAAGCTGTTTGCTGAAGGTAAAGGATGGTTAATGCACATATGGGCTTCCCTCATAGCTCAGTCGGTAAAGAATCGGCCTGCAATGTGGGAGACCTGGGTTTGATTCCAGAGTCGGGAAGATCCTCTGGAGGAGGAAATGGCAACCCACTCTAGTACTCTTGCCTGGAGAATCCCATGGACAAAGGAGCCTAGAAACCTACACTCCATGGGTTTGCAAGAGTCGAGCACAATTTATTAACTAAACCACACAAGGGATGGTTACACATATTCACAAATAGTTTTAGTCTATAAATGTATATAAATTACTTAAGAGACTGTATCTACAAAGGAAGAGTCTGCTGCCATGTTTCAGAGCTAAAGAAGTTGATGAGGTTGAAACACAATGGTTCATAAAACTTTCTTTAAAACATGTTATAATTGTTCTACTTTATTATTAGTTATTATTGTTAATACCTTACTGTCTAATTTTTAAACAAGAATTAACTAAGTTACTGAATTTATGTAGTATGTAGGTATAGAAAACACACACATACATATATTTATAGAGTTCAGTACTCTCCATGATTTCAGGCATCCACAGGGGAGTCTTGGAACATATTTGTCATAAGCTTAGGTGGACTACTGTGCATAAATAGTGCCCATACAGTGGTAAGTGGAGAGTGTGGTTTGTTTTCTTTCTCAATTATGTAAATACATAGCTATAAATTAGTCATATATACTCAGTTTGCATAGCTTTCAGACATTTCAAACAAGAGACAAGTTTCTAAAAGCTGAGCTCATATTTGCTACGTATGACAGTGATGTCATTTCATACTTCAGACACAACAAAAGAAACAGTAGCTGACATATTTGTATTTATTATGTGCCAGGCAGTATTTTGACATACATCACCCATTTAATCTTTACAGCAGTGCTAGGAGGCAGGTACTATTAGTGTGAACAGCTTAGAGAGGAGACCACTAATGCATTAACACAAGGGCGGATGGTCTGGTTTTGTCCTTGAGTAGTTTGAGTGTGGAGAGGATACTGTTAACACCCATGCTTAAACTGCTTTCCCAAGCTAACATCAGACATTTTGGTTGAAAAGGAATCTAAGGCTTATAAACTACAGTCATTTTAGCTACTTACAAAAGTAATAACATTTCTTGCTAATACTTAGGGTTACTAAAATTTTGGAGATGAGGCAAAATAATATACAGGGTTTTTTTATTTTATTTTTATTTTATTTAACTTTACAATATTGTATTGGTTTTGCCATGTATCAAAATGAATCTGCCACAGGTATACATGTGTTCCCTATCCTGAACCCTCCTCCCTCCCCATACCACCCCTCTGGGTCTCCCAGTGCACCAGCCCCAGGCATCCGGTATCAGGCATTGAACCTGGACTGGTGACTCGTTTCATATATGATATTATACTTATTTCAATGCCATTCTCCCAAATCATCCCACCCTCTCCCTCTCCCAGAGTCCAGGTTTTAAAAGCAAACAAAAACAACTGATTTTTAGGACAAAGTGACATATTGAAACATGACAATTGTTAGATAGTAACCTCAATGAATATTTCAAGAATGTTGTCTAAGATTATCTATGAATGCAAATTATGCATGAGTCTGTTAAAATATATTTAGTTCAAGACTTTAAACTCAGTGGTGGAGACTGAAAAGCCAGCAGTGGTAATATTCCATTCAATAAGGATATGGAAATTACTACATAAATTTTTAAATTTTAGATAACTTATTGTTCATTTGTTTCAGTCTTAGAATATAGATATAATAAATCATAACACCAAAATCGGGGAAGACAATGGCACCCCACCCCAGTACTTTTGCCTGGAAAATCCCATGGACGGAGGATCCTGGTAGGCTCCAGTCCATGGGGTTGCTAAGAGTCGGACACAACTGAGCGACTTCACTTTCACTTTTCACTTTCATGCATTGGAGAAGGAAATGGCAACCCACTCCAGTGTTCTTGCCGGGAGAATCCCAGGGACAGGGAAGCCTGGTGAGCTTCTGTCTATGGGGTCGCACAGAGTCGGACACAACTGAAGCGACTTAGCAGCAGCAGCAGCAGCAACACCAAAATATGCATCTTTTCAAAGTACCCATGTCTTACAAGTAGATATGTTTGTTGGCTGTAGGTATGGACATTGATAAGATATAGGTATTTGTTTAGAGACAATTTTAGGACATTTACTGTGTTTCCTCATCACAATTCTAGGGTAAATCCAACTAGAACAGTGAACCAAGTAATTAGTTCACTGACAAAATCTCTAAAGGATAATTTTGGTAAAAGTATATTGTAGTAAGGTGTTTTTTTCCTTATTAAAATATACCAGCATAGATCAATCCAGTCAATCATAAGGGAAATCAACCCTAAATATTCACTGGAAGGACTGATGCTGAAGCTGAAGCTCCAAAACTTTGGCCACCTAATGTGAAGAGCCAACTCATTGGAAAAGACCATGATGCTTGGAAAGATTGAAGGCAGGAAGAGAAGGGGACAACAGAGGATAAGATGGTTGGATAGCAACACCAACTCAATAGACCTAAGTTTGAGCAAACTTTGGGAAATAATGAACAGGGAAGCCTGGTGGGTCAATGAAGAATCATAAAGAGTCTGACATGACTTAGTGGCTGACAACAACAAAGCCTAGACTAGAATCTGAATAATATATAATTGAAGTGTATATGAAACGTATACCAACCCACATGTCCAACTCTTTGCAACCACATGGACTACACAGTCCATGGAATTCTCCAGGCCAGAATACTGGAGTGGGTAGCCTTTCCCTTCTCCAGGGGATCTTCCCAACCCAGGGATGGAATCCAGGCCTCCTGCTTGCAAGCAGATTCTTTACCAGCTGAGCCACAAGGGGAGCCTACATGAACAGATAGTGAAATAAAATATACAAATATATCATTTTAATTTTTTATGTTTATTACAACTGACATTTTATTTATATATTCTGTAAACATCAGTGAATTCAGTGGGTGTTAGTTATTTTTAACACATTCCATAGTATATATAGTCATAGTTACTTGGATCTGCTTGCTTGGTAAAAACAAAACTATAAATGGAAATGAGTAAAAATTTAAATTTATAGTTTAAAATATTTTGTTTTAAAGATAAAAAGAGTGAGCTTGAAATTATTTTTAGTATTAGTATAGTAAGCAAGCATAAAATAGAAAAAAGTTAATGTATCTATAACACTTAGCTTTGTATGCCTCACACATCATGCCATACTTATGCAGTGCTCAAATGCGTTTATCAGAGTATTTTTTAAATATATAAATGTTGTCATTATAGCATTTAGAAATCAAAATCCTAAATTTGCACATATAGCCGTTAAAATCATATTCATGAACATGGATATGGAAGAAATATTACTTTGTTTTTTAATACATTAATATGAATTCTACTTAGAGGCTCCTCTTAGAAATTTAGTCTCAGTGAATCCAGGATCTTTCCTCATCTCCTTGATGAGCTATAATAACCAGTGGACCCATTAATAAGAATCAAGTTGCACATTTTGTTTAATTTTTTTCTTTTTGGAAGGTGTGGGGGTGTGAGTCTTTGTACTTGTTTGTTGTCTAGTGACATTGGTGTGAAATTCTTTTCTAGGTAGTCTTCACTGCACTTGCAAACTTCACATCCTCCCCACTACCAGTCCTGTCCGCATGCATTTGCTCTAGTCCTCAAGATATGTGGGGAATAGCTGCATACACATGAGGACATTTATACCCTTTCAACTCTACTAATACTGTTGTTTGAGACATAATGAGTGCTCAATCATGCTGTTTCCCCAGGATGATTCCCCTAACCCTGACCCTAACCCTAATTCTGTTGGCACTGTTGTATTTCAGTATGCATCCCCCCATTTCTTATTTTGTTTTAGCCTGATATACATGTTTTTCCCAGACTCCTGTCTGCATCCCATAGGCTGGGACAGATCAGGGAAGATTTCTCTCTTTTCATCAGGAACATACTCCAGTTTCCCACCAGAACATTTCTCTAATTTTCTTCCAGCCTGTGATACACCCCCTGTTTAAGTAGAACATGAAAATTATGAAAATTATTTACTTGTAGTTCAGTATTTTGGGTTCAATATTGAGAAACCAGTTTAAACCAAAGTTTTCTATCAGTAAAAGAAATTAAGAATGAACCTTTTTGTAGTCTAGCATGTTATCCATTCACTGATCTATTGAGAGAGAGAAGATAAAAGCTAACTGTATATGGAAGAGGAAATGAAAGGGACATTCAAAGGAAAATGATCAGCTAATATGGCAAATATTATCCTGCTGAAAATCAGTGCTTTGTTATCAGCCAGTGTAGTAAACTTGAAGAGAATAGAAATTAATATTTTGTATTGCAATTGTGGTGAGAGTGAAACAAAGCCTGATACCGAGGTAAATGATTATTTCTAAAATGTCTAAAAGATGAATTTCAAAACTGAGGTGAAACAAACTCATCCTTAATAGAAATTGTAATTTCAAATCAGGGGAAAAATATTTGTGTGCAGTCAGACGTAGTATTTGGCCTATGTTTTTAACTTGATATCTCACATTTACAAATATAGTAAAATTGGCTTTTTTTTTTTTTTTAACCTCTTTACAAACTTGCTCTGGAAACAAATGTATGTGTCTGGCTTAATATGAAGAATCTTCTTGGAGACAGGGTAGGAATGTGTAGCATAAAGTCAGAGTTAAAAAGAAAACGTGTGATGGGACAACAAAAGACTGAAGTTGGCTTCAATGTGTGAAGTCATAGGAAAGGAAGGACATAGCAATTGTGTCATTCTTAAATGTCACTCCCCATTACCTCAATTGTGAGAATATTTCTAACTGCTGATTTAATAGATTTTGAGGTTGAGGTAACTTTATATTTCACTACTTAAAATAATAGTTTTCATACTTACAATGCTAGTATATTGTATCTCAGTATATTTGTGGTGAGAGTGGTGATAATGGAAAGACTAGAAAAGTAAATGTAAAAATTTGACGTAAATGTTGCATGGGGACCTCCACACAGTGATTCTTTCTGCCATATATGCAGTTGTTTTCATACACTCATGTGTATTCATTCTGTCTTTTTGTGTTTGAAAACATAAGATAGTTTTTAGTTTTCCATCAACTAGTACCTACTTACTTTATTGATTACGCCAAAGCCTTTGACTCTGTAGGTCACAAAAAACTGTGGAAAACTTTTCAAGAGATGGGAATACCAGAACACCTTACCTGCCTCCTGAGAAATCTGTATGCAGATCAAGAAGCAACACTTAGAACTGAATATGGATCAACAGACTGGTTCTGAATAGGGAAAGGAGTACATCAAGGCTATATATTGTCACTCTGCTTATTTAGCTTATATGCAGAGTACATCATGTGAAATGCCAGGCTGGATGAAGCAGAAACTGGGATCAAGATTGCCAGGACAGATATCAATAACCTCAGACAAGCAGATGACACCTCCCTTATGGCAGAAAGTGAAGAGGAACTGAAGAGCCTCTTGATGAAGATGAAAGAGGAGAGTGAAAAAACTGGCTTAAAACTAAATGTTCAAAAAATGAAGAACATGGCATCCAGCCCCATCACTTCATGGCAAATAGATGGGGAAACAATAGAAACAGTGACCTTTTTATTTTGGGCTCCAAAATCACTGCAGATGGTGACTGTAGCCATTGAATTAAAAGATGTTTGCTCCTTGGAAGAAAAGCTATGACCAACCTGCTGCTGCTGCTGCTAAGTCGCTTCAAGCAGGAACATTACATTGCAAACAAAGACCCACCTAGTCAAAGCTGTGATTTTTCCAGTAGTCATGTATGGATGTGACAGTTGGACTATAAAGCAAGCTGAGCACTGAAGAATTGATACTCTTGAACCATGGTGTTGGAGAAGACACTTGAGAGTCCCTTGGCCTGTTAGGAGATCAAACCAGTCAATCCTGAAAGAAACCAGTCCTGAATATTCATTAGAAGGACTGATGCTGAAACTCCAATACTTAGGCCACCTGATGCGAAGAACTGACTCATTGGAAAAGACCGTGATACTGGGAAAGATTGAAGGCAGGAGGAGAAGGGGACGACAGAGGATGAGATGATGGTTGGATGGCATCACCAAGTCTGAGCAAGCTCTAGGAGTTGGTGATAGACAGGGAAGCCTGGTGTGCTGCAGTCCATGAGGTCTCAAAGAGTCAGACATGACTAAGCAACTGAACTGACTGACTGAGATTAAACTTATAAATGAATGCCATACAAATGTTATTTGTGAGTTTTTTTCTGATTAAAAACACTTAGTGGGTCATATAAATTTAATAGGATAACATTTTTTGTTAACATAAAAATGTAAAATCATGTGAGAAAAACATAAATGTAAAGTTAAAATGTTCTTTATATTTTATCTGTGTCTGTATTCATGTTAACTACCCATAATATGTTTCCTATTACAAATATTTAAAATTTTTTTCTCTATAAAATGTATCAGATCCTAGTAAGTATGAGAGATCTCTTGTGCATTGAATCTGAGGGAATCATCTATCTTCTTAGACTATAACCTCATGTGTGGTCCCCCTCTTGTCTGATTTCAGAATCTCTAAGTCTGACTTAGAGACTTTCTTTCTGCTCACCTTATTATGATGAAGTTAGTTGAAGGATTCAAAATATTGTTAATTGAAAGAACTGGTAAATTATTAATTTCTTAATCTTTTCACAATCTATAGAATTTTAACACTTGTTTTTCTCAGCGTATTTTAGTATGTTATAGATTAAAAGAATAAAATTCAAGTCTAACAAAGTTCTTCCCATATATATAAAACATCTAATATGTTAGTGTTCCTATTAACATATCTGAAAAAGAACTTTAAACCAAAAATTTTGTACATTTGTAATGTTTCTTAACTTTGTTTGTTTGTTTTTTAAAGAAATAGTCCTAGGAAAACATGAATTTCCTGGGACCAAATTACCAGACTTAAATTATGAGCATTAGCTTTTGTTGTTATTGTTTTCACTTTTGAATCTTTTGTTGAACATGAGAGATTACTTTTTCAAGAAGTGTAAATCCAGAAATTAAAAAGAGATCAATTAGAAACAGTCCTTATCTACAAGTTTTGAAACTAAGTGACATAAATACAGCATCTTAAACTTACATGCAAATAAGGACAATTGAACACATTCATACACATAATATTGATATCTCTATTTATTCATAGCTATACTTATTTCTGCATCTGTCTATTAATTAGCTACTTACCGCTTTCTAACTACCTACCTGTCTTCCACTGTTTCTTCCAGGATAGCACTGGAATATCAGTAACAGAATAAAACTGTAATCTACAAAACTAAGAGAAGTAGATAACCACAAATAGGAGATGTCAACAAAATATTGGAAAATGGGAAAGCTGAGGTTATCTTTCATTCTCCATAAAGCAAAGTCTGAAACAAAAACTTGCATACAGGTAGTTTATTTGAAAATGTGATCTCAGGAAGTGGATATAAATGGCAGGTGAGTGAAACATGGAGGGAGGAAAACCAAAACAAAGGTGTATTTTGGATTTAGCCACTATTTACAGGTGACTGGTACTTAATCCCACCAGAAAAGTCTATAAAGAGTGTTTGTGAAATGCATGTCAAAACTCTTAGCCTGAAGGAGTAAGAGAGAATTTATACATCACAGACTCCATGGCTGCTAACACTTCTGCACCCTGGAGTTGAGTATGCATAGGTATAGTTTCCTGCTGGCATCCTCCATTGTAATGATAAAGTATCACCTGAACAGAAATCATGAAGTACACAGCACTGATATCAGATGAATGTGGTGAGGTTCTACTCACATGGAGGCTGTGCAACCCTGCATAATATGATGGCTAAGCTGGAGGAAGAGGAAGAACCAAGAGGATTTTAAATTGTTACATAAGAGCAGTCTACTCACTGAACCACGGAAATCAACTTTTTCCTACTATTAAGCTAAATTTTTCAAAGAGCCCTTGGTAGATAATTCCCGATAGCAGCTTCTCCAGGGATCTAATTTTAAAAAAGCCCTAAGTACCTACAGCAGTTCCTATTACTGCAGCTGATCTTGGAACTGTAACCAGTATTTTTTCTCTTTCTTCTTAAATGAACATTTTGATTTTTTCACCAAGAATATGGAATATCCAGGTTCTTGGTTCATGAAGTCACTTGGACCTTTATTCATAAAGTATCTGAGATCTGCATTACTTCATTTATGGCGCTTCGTATGCAGGTCAGGAAGCAACAGTTAGAACTGGACATGGAACAACAGACTGGTTCTAAATCGGAAAAGGAGTATGTCAAGGCTGTATATTGTCACCCTGCTTATTTAACTTATATGCAGAGTACATCATGAGAAATGCTGAGCTGAAAGAAACACAAGCTGGAATCAAGATTGCCGGGAGAAATATCAATAACCTCAGATATGCAGATGACACCACCCTTATGGCAGAAAGTGAAGAGGAACTCAAAAGCCTCTTGATGAAAGTGAAAGTGGAGAGTGAAAAGGTTGGCTTAAAGCTCAACATTCAGAAAACGAAGATCATGGCATCTGGTCCCATCACTTCATGGGAAATATGTGGCAAAACAATGGAAACAGTGTCAGACTTTATTTTTCTGGGCTCCAAAATCACTGCAGATGGTGACTGCAGCCATGAAATTAAAAGACGCTTGCTCCTTGGAAGGAAAGTTATGACCAACCTAGATAGCATATTCAAAAGCAGAGACATTACTTTGCCAACAAAGGTCCGTCTAGTCAAGGGTATGGTTTTTCCAGTGGTCATGTATGGATGTGACAGTTGGACTGTGAAGAAGGCTGAGCACAGAAGAATTTATGGTTTTGAACTGTGGTGTTGGAGAAGACTCTTGAGAGTCCCTTGGACTGCAAGCAGATCCAACCAGTGCATTCTACAGGAGATCAGCCCTGGGATTCCTTTGGAAAGACTGATGCTGAAGCTGAAACTCCAGTACTTTGGCCACCTCATGTGAAGAGTTGACTCATTGAAGAAGAGTCTGATGCTGGGAGGGTTTGGGGGCAGGAGGAGAAGGGGACGATAGAGGATGAGATGGCTGGATGGCATCACTGACTCGATGGACATGAGTCTGAGTGAACTCTGGGAGTTTGTGATGGACAGGGAGGCCTGGCGTGCTGTGATTCATGGGGTCGCAAAGAGTCGGACAGGACTGAGCGACTGAACTGAACTGATAGTCACTGATATTGGTCATTCATGATTATCACAGACTTGGAAGAACTTAGAGGAACACCATGAATACCCTGGGTTCCAAGCTTACTTCTCCCTTGCTACAATAGTGTAAAATTACCCTTAACCTTTTGTGGTTATCACAATCTATATGGGCTTAGTAGGGTACCCTAGTTTTTTTTTTTTTCTTTCCCCTACTGAACCTCTTCAATGAGAAGCCCAAAGGACAAGATATTACTCATTACTTTAAGTCTAGTGTAATCCTTACAATTCCATTTAATGTCATGTACTCAAAATGCCTAATTCAAAACACATCATTTCAAATTGGCAGAATAAAAATGTTGTGGGGATCAGAAGCATATATTCTACAGGAGAATCACAGGGAGTGAGCATGAGAAGAGGCCAATATTAATTCCTCCCTTTATTCCCTTGTGGCTCAGTTGGTAAAGAATCAGCCTGCAATGCAGGAGACCTGGGTTCGATCCTTGGGTTGGGAAGATCCCCTGGAGAAAGGAAAAGCTATCCACTCCAGTACTCTGGTCTGGAGAATTCCATGGACTGTAACTCCATGGGTTCCAAAGAGTTGGACACGACTGAGTGACTTTCACTTTCACTTTATTTCCTGCACTAATATATTTTAGCTATTGGAGACAAAACACTATATCCTAGATTATATACAACATCCTGGACAAAGAACCCCAGCTTACAGGGTGTTTTCCCAAGTTGGAACATTAATTTAGTCTTGGCAGGGACATACTACTATTTTGTTAAGTAGGCAGATTTGAATGTTGAGATATATAGTCAACACAAGTCCCAAGACCATGCATCTGTGTCCATGCCTCCTCTGCCAGGGGCTGGAATCATCAGAATCTTTTTTTCCACTAATGTCTGGAGGTTGTTACTTTCTTTTCTTTTTTTTTTTTTTTTAAAACTGGGCTCTCAGTTTCTCTCTACTTGGGTGTATCCATGTTTCTCTTCCTGTAACTAATCTGGGCTACCTCATAGTATGTGGTTGGGTTTCAAAAGTGTGTGTCCTAAGACAGAGTTAGCCAAGCAGAAGCTGTAATATTTTTAGAAACTTGCTTTGGACACTGTTACTTCTATTGCACTCCATACATTAGAAATGAGAAAATAAGACTGGACTCTGAATTTGAGGAGAGAGAAATTATCCTGAAATATTTGTGGGAGAATTGAAACAGAATATGAGGGCCTGTTTTAAAACCATCAGTCTTTGACGTCTGGGCTTCCCTGGTGACTCAGAGGATAATCTGCCTGCAATGTGGGAGACCTGGCTTCAATATCTGCATTGGGAAGAGCATCTAGAGAAGGAAATGAATACCCAGTCTAGTAGTCTTGCCTGGGGAAGTCAATGGACAGAGGACCCGGGCTGGCTACAGTCCATGGGGTTGCAGAGAGTCGGACACAACTGATCTACTAATATACTTACCTGTAGCTACACAGTAGTTGCTTTATTTCCATATGAAAAATCCACTTACCATTTTGTAAGATGCAAAGAATTATCACAAAAGAATTATCTATAGAACAATAAATTTATTTAACACTGTAAGACACATGAGCTCTGTTCAGACTGCTCACCTCTGCCATTATAGCTTGAAGGACTCACAGAAAATGTGTAAACAAATATGTATGCCTATATTCTAATAATATTTTATTTACAAAAACACATGCGCCAGAACTGCCCTGCTGCCCATGGTATGCTGGTGTTCGATCCACTGGATCCCACTCATGCTTGATGTCCAGGATCTACTTATCGGAATCAAGTTATCAGAAGCGGTTCTGTTTGTGAAGCTCTGTGCTTTCAGTTTTATTTTATTTTATTTTTTTCTTAATCTCAATCTTGAGAGTCAAAAGCTTAAAAAACAAGTTCTGACCCTCACAACTCATGTCCAGTGGTAAACAGAAATAGAATAATTAATGCAGCCACTCCTATTCAAAAAGGGTGGAATGGGAGGCACCAAGGTACACAGATTGAGAGAGTTCTGAACCACAACTGGGCAGAGATTGCCAGTTGAGTAAATTTGTGAGCCTAATGCTATCCTTTGCATTGTCTCTGTCCCTTTCCATCTAAGCTGAAATAACCATAAATATTTTGTGGCTTTCTTATCCATCAATTGGTTATCTGCTCTATTCTACAAAAGGCATATTACTTTTTCTTTTCCCCAAAGTAAGAACTTTTCTGCTGTGGTCTTCCTGAAGGCTGCTGAAGAACAGCATTCTTAAGATTTTCTGAGGCCCTAAAATTTGATGAAAATTGTGAGGCATGTCTTCAGGATCACTTGTAGGTGTCTTGTCTAATCGAACACTTCTCTGAGGCAATACTTTCAGGTCTTTCTTTCAGTGTCTTTCAACACTTTCTCAGGTCTTTCTTTACCAATGATCTTATATTTACATGCGGAGTTTAACTTTTGTTCTGAAGCCCTTTTTCATTTGAAAGTCTTGAGTAGGAGGGTATGAGAAATAATTTAAATTTCAAACCAGAAATCCCTTTCTATTTTGACTTCTGTTTGAATACTGAAAAGGTCTTTTTTAAACTCCTGTCTCTCCTCCTGTTTTACCACGGGCAGCTTGATGAAACAAGATGTGTCCACTGCTCTTCCTGTGTATATGTGAACCATCCAGCACATTATTATGATCTTACATCAGTATAGTGCATTTGTCAGTTAACGAACCAAGGTCGATTTGTTATTAATTCAAAGCTACACTGATTTATAACCTTATTTTGATAGTAGAAGGTCCCTCCATGTGTTTATGAGGTGTTTATGTATGTAAGGCAAAACTTTTTAGGTGTTACGTACCTAAACGTGCCTTTATTTTACCATTATCAGATTTATAGTTTTCCTTAGTACAGACTTTTAGATTGGTAATTATCTTTCCTCAGAAATTTGAAAACGTTTGCACATTTACTTTTAGATTTTGGATAAGTTTGATGCCAATCAGATCCTTAAACCTTTTCAGTGATCTGTTAGGTCCCTAATCTTTTGTAACTGCCCCATATTCTTCTCCATAGTTTCTTCTCAAATCTTGCATTTATGCCCAGTTTTCTAAATTTTTTAGAACAATGTGCTTTGATTTAGAACTCTGTGTGTATGGGTACATGTGTGTGTGGGTGTGTACTTGTGTGTGGCTTTGCTAGACCCCAGTCATTTCTTTCACTTGGCTTTAAGTAAGTGAACTTTCTAAGGATACAGGGCAGGGAACAGAACATTCTTAATATCAACATAATTATTACTGAGCTAGGAAGCAGGAAGTAGCCAAAAAAGGAGCCTAAGGATTTGAAAAACAAAGGAATTCTCTCTGACATAAAATAAAATGTTAATTTTAAAACATAGTCATTATTGATGATATATTCCCTGGTGGCTCAGACAGTAAAGAATCTGCCAGCAGAGCAGGAGACCCGGGATCTACCTCTGGGTCAGGAAGGTCCCCTTGAGAAGGAAATGACAACTCACTCCAGTATTCTTGCCTAGAGATTTCCATGGACAGAAGATCCTGGCAGGCTACAGTCCATGGGATCACAAAGAGTCGGACATGACAGAGAGTAACACACACCCACACATTATAGATGAAGCATAAATGTAAGATTTGAAGGAAATGGTAGATTTTTTTTTAAAAGATACAATTCAGATTATATTTGGACCGTCATGAGTCATTGAAAGTTTAGTTGAGTGATATATGTACTGCGATGTCATTTCTTATATAATCTCTCATATGAATACCATGGAAACATATAGTATTAGGTAGATATTATTATCAGAATTTTAGAAGACATTTTATTACCTCAAAATGTGCTCTTTCTTCCTCAATAATGAAAATGTGATTCTGAAATGCACAGCCATGAAAAATAGATACCCTTATTGACAGTTTTGACCATGTGATTAAATTCTTACTGGTGACTTGAAAAATAATTCTGATAAGATTTCTTAAAGAGAAGTGTTCTATATCTCTTTTCCCTCATTCTTTCTTGCTGTTTGAAAGGCAAACATAACAGCTGAATCTTCAACTCCTCTCCTACACCATGTGGTGACCTTGGGAGTGCAAACTGGAGAAAGTGAAGGACCATGAGAGTAAGGAATTTATCCACCTCAGTAATGAATAGATTAGAAGCCTGGATTCACTACTTCCACACTTCTTGACCATAAATAACAAATATTTTTTAAATGAGTATGACCAGAGAAATTATGAGTTTAATAAGTGAGTCCACACTTGCACCAGTAGGGTATAGCTGCCTCCTTCAGTTCTGTAAGATCAAAGTAGTAATTTTATTTCTTTCATGATTATTCTATACTGTATTTCTTACTAACAGTGTCATCTTTACTCCCATACACTTATTACACATTAAATATATATATATGTTGTGTAAATATAAATATGTATATTTAATTTTATACAGGTTTACATTTTCTATTTCCTTTCTTGATGCTTTTAAATTGTGACATTAGAAATAAAAGTTAAATTTATAAATTGAAAGCCTAGCTTACTTGTTCAATGATGAACTATTATTTATTTTTTTAGAATTCTCCACTGTATTATATATTGTTTTATTTACCTTTAAAAAAATTAGAGTGAAGTAACAGTGAACTTACCCATTTTCTCCAGGGAGCAATGTTCTTCATTGTGGGAATAGGAGATGTTTAAAAATACACACTTCATAATTCTCTCTGGGATCCACTATACTGAGCTCCAACAAATAAACACTGTATCTAAAACTCCATGCTCGTATGACTGCTGACTTTGACAGTTGCCAACATGACTTTGTATGCATCATCTCTTGCCTCCAGCAGATTTCCTTCCTGTCTAGGAGATCTAAGAGATGTGAAAGTGAGGTAATCACACACACAGAGATGCTCTGCTTCAGCAAGATGGAAAATGATATTAACAGGACATTCACTCTCTCCCTTACTGCCCCGTTTAAATCCACAGGCATATCTTTAATGTCTTACTATTGAATTCCTTGGTTATAAACCTGAGAGGATTAAAATACAAGACAGAAAATATATTGTTATAGTTTTATAATAATTCTCATTGTCTTCTGTCTACTGTGCATTGAAGAGAAACTCACTGTTTTCCCTGCAGTTTCTGTTCAGTCATATGCTACAAATACCAGACACCACATTCAGGTCACCAGATAATTTCCATTCCTGTTTCCATTCTAAGCATTACATGTTCAATGTCCCAAATTTTTTTACATTATGTATTTATTTTGATGTCTAAAACACTCGACATTTTCTATATTCTGTGGTATAGTCTTCCATCTGTTTAGAGTTTCATGTCTCTTTCTCTTGAAGCATTTTCCATGTTGAAAATATGTCATTTTCCAAGTACTTGAGGTTTCCTCCTTTTATTATCCCAGTCTAGGTCAATACACTATGCTTGTGTGAAAAGCTTATCTCTTCTCCATTTTAGGGTGTAATCACTCAGTGATTCTAAGAATATCTATAACATTTCAGGACAAATTAAATAATCAGTTTATTCCAAAAAGTAGATAAGATAGGAAAATGATAAATGTCTTAGGCTTTATGGTTTTCCAGTAACAGATAATGAGGGATTGACCCAAACTAACACAGTTAGATCAGAGAGATTTGTTTCTGATGTGATCCCACTTTCAGCTTCACCTCCCAAGTCTGCTTGAAAGCCTTTGGCCCTCTCAATGTACATAATAGAATGCAGTGCAATTTACCTCACTGTGCAGTCCGCTCATAAACTGCTTTTAGCTAATGTAACTAGAAAGATGAGATTAAAGAATAAATAATAGTAGCCAATACCCATTGCACCTAAGCTTTATCCTTACCAATCATGTATATTTTGACAGGAAAAATGATCAAAGTAAATGAAGTTGCAGTTATGTAATGTAATACTGTTCTCATAACCATGTTGCAAATAATTTTTTTAAATGTGTGTGTCTATCTTCTAAAAAAATAAGAAAAGGAAAGTTTTTTTCCACATTCTTATCCAGTGTTCATCTATTTCTTCTAAGGGACAGCCCTGTAGAAAATTGAAAATCTAATTCGCCTAGCTAGCAAACATGACCTCACACAAGGAAACAACATGCATGGTTATTTTTAGTAAAATATTTATGCAAGCCCTCTACCTACATTTCTGATTATCCTATAAAATGGTAACAATGTCTACCAAATAGGGGTGGAGCACGAAGAGAATCTGGTATTACACACAAATTTTAAAAAACCAAAGAGTAGTTATTACTTTGTCAATTATTAATGTCTTCTTGATATTTTCAGCAGTAACTTCACTAAATATTTTCTTCTTTGAAAGAACATAAAGTCTATTGGCAAGTAGGTCAAGACAAAGGATAACACTAGGCAAAATCAGTGGGAAAAATTCTTAACATCTGTTTTGTTTTTTTTACTACATTAAGTATGGTTAAGTAACACACTATTGTACAATTTAGTAAAATTCAGAAAATATGGAATTATTTTCATTTCTAAAAATTGTTCCAAAAACCACACTTAAGATAAAATCCCCTACTGTGTTTTGCATAAATTGAGAATTAAATAAGACAATAACTATATATTAATGTAAAACAACCTAAATATTCACAGGAAGGACTGATGCTGAAGTTGAAGTTCCAATATTTTGGCTACCTGATGTGCAGAGCCTACTCACTGGAAAAGACCCTGATGCTGGGAAAGATTGAAGGTAAAAGGAGAAGGGGGTAGTGGAGGATGAGATGGGTAGATAGCATCACCAACTCAATGAAAATGAGTTTCAGCAAACTTTGGGAGATAGTGAAGGACAGGGAGGCCTGCCATGCTGCAGTCCATTGGGTCAAAAAAGTCAGACAGGACTTAGTGACTAACACTTTCAGTTTCATAACACTATATAATATGTATTATGTTCACATATTACATAGAATTTATTGTTCATTAGTCACTCAGTTGTGTCCAGCTCTTTGAAGCCCAGCCTCCAGTCTCCTCTATCCATGGAATTGCCCAGGCAAGAATATTGGAGTAGGTAGCATTCCCATCTCCAGGGAATCTTCCTGACCCAGGGATCAAACTTGGGTCTTGCATATTACATATATTTATACTAATATTGTGTGCCTACACACACACACACAGACACACACATACACAAAACACTAATCTCAAAAGATTAGAAGTGTTAGTTCCATGTACAGCCACATAGGAAGCCACTTAAGGATTCTGACTAGAGAGTAACACATGTCTGTATCATGATTACAATTTCTTGATATTGAATATAGGAGAAACAATGTATTATGACTTTTTTCAGTCCTACTATAGCCTAAAATATAAATGGAAATAGGTAAGTATTTTGCTATGTCCAGAACACATATAAATATTGTTGATAAAATGTCTTTGTGTTGATAGTTTGGCATCAAGAAATATTTGTATCTTAAAGAAGAAAATATTCCCAGTAAATGACCTATTATAGAAACCAATTTTAATTTATTTTTTAAGAAATCAACAGAATGGCCTCGATATTTATAACATTTCATTTTAACAGGAGTAAAAGGTGACCTTTGCTATATGCTTTTTAAAGCTATACTTCCCATCTTAGTGAATATAATATTATACAAATTATTTTTATTATGACTTGAATTTAAAAAGAGAAGCTAGTACCTTTTTTAGTTCTAAACTTTCTTTAGTTAGAAACTTTAATACACAAGAGAAAGAGTAAATAAGATACAGTTACCTGCATCAGTTCAATAGATTCTCATGGAAAGTTGTATAAGTAATATAACAGGAACAACTGGTTACATAGTTTGATAATCATTGATAATCTAATGTAAATAAATTTAAAGTAGAATTAAATTCAGATTAAACAAGAATATGTGTGCACAGTTATGTCTGATTCTTTATGGCCCCATGGACTCTAGCCTGCCAGCCTCTTCTGCCCATGGAATTTTCCAGAAAATAATACTGGAGTGGGATACCATTTCCTCCTCCAGGGAATCTTCCTGATCCAGTTATCAAACCCTTTACTTTGGCTTTTCCTGCACTGGCCAGCAGATTCTTTACCACTAGCACCACCTGGGATGCTCTGGCTACATGATATCAAAGAAATACATTGAAAAATGAAATAGTTATTGAAACAGGTATTCTGAATCATAAAATTTTTTAGTCTCCAAAATCATTATTTGAATTTTATTACAAAAATTGGATGTTATTCATGCTATATGGGACTATAGATATGATTTCAGATTTTAGAATAATCTAGTTATTGATTAGTAATTTAAATTAAATTTAAATATATTAAAGGATTGCTTTTGTTAATGGTGATTATTTGTATAATTTTCTATCAAAATTATGCTGCAATGAAAATCTACAATCATTGCTTATTCATATAAATAAATGTAGGCATCAATATATTGGCTTATTTATTAATTATGTCTTTTTTCTCTACTATAGTTCTAAATGATTGGGTTAAAAAAATTCCTATGCCTTGGATACTACTTCTAGTCTATATAAAACAGTAATGGAGCAGTCACATTTGTATGTTTGAAATAATATTTTTGATCAAAAAACAGTAAAATAAAATATTTTGTACACCTTTGTAAATATTAACCATTGATTTTTAATAAGGAGCTTCTTGATAATTTTACAATTCACTTTCTTCTCTTTGTATCTTCTAGTGTTAAATTTTCCATGGGTATCAGATTGGAAAGCTTGCATGGGTCTGATATCTCTGGTGTCCTTGGCAGCAAATGGTGCATAAACATTTACTCTTCAACCATGTAGACTGCCAACATCTGTCTCATCTTTTAGAAAACCTGAAGGAGGACTAGAGGCTTAATGATAGAAATAATAAGCTTTCTGCATGCTTAAAATGTTTATTATTTTTATAGAATAAAATAAGAAATATTTCAAAAGATACCTTAAGTTATAAGATATCAAGACTGAGGCAAATAGTTTTGGTATTTTCATCAACCTAATAACTTATCATATTGATTCTATATTAGTTTATTAACTTCATTCTCACTGGAGGGAAATCAATGTTTGCTGGAGTAAAGTAACAAAAGAGAAATAGGTTTATTAATGAAGGAGAAGGTTTAACATATTTATATCTGTACTTTTTAAATATTTGGGATTTTTTGGATACCCCAGCAGCTGTATCCCCACATCACTGTTCATGGCCACATTTGCATTGTTCTTCAAAATAAGCTCAGTGCTTTTAACAGTGTTTGGACCATGATCAGTCAGTAGAAATATGTTGAGTGAATAAACTCAGCTTTAATATTGTCATGCTTTTATAATGCCTTAAACATGTAATAAACCAAGAAAAGCTTGGAATAATAACTACTGTCATGTCTATTGCAGGAAACGTGAGACAAGAAAGTGAGTTTAAAATATGTTAAGGACAATGAGAATATACTCATTTGTGTCAAATCATAACATATGTTTCATTAGAAGAAACTGTCAATAACTTGCTACAAGTAAAGTTAAAACAGAACTCTTCTAGTGTATTAAAAGGAGGTAAAATAAGAGTCAGAGAACCCTATGAAATTCAATGCTAAAAGCTTAAATTTGAAGTTGTTTCAATATTAAAACAAAGTTTTGGGATGATAATAATATCAGCTGGCCATAATTAAAACAACAGAAAAAATAGAAAATTAAGTTACAAATCAGAAAAGAAATTATAAAAATCATTAAAATACATTTGTCCTATAAATATTTGAAATAGAAAGTGTTAATCAAATAATTAAATTCCCGAGATGAAAGTGATCTTCATCATCCAGTTTTTAAATGAATGTTACAGATTATTTCCAAGAAAACAATAACATTATATTATGTAAGAAAACAAGTACAGCATTCATTTTTAAAAATTAAATGAAATATTTATGAAATTAACAAAAGGAAAAACTATATTGACTTTTTTAAATCTTGTAATTAGGATAGTGAGAAAACAAATGAATAAGGCCTTCAAATTATTGATAGAAAATAATTTGTATCCTAAGGTTTAATACTAGCAAAACTCTTTCTCTAGAGCATGACCTAAATATATTTTCCGAGAAAGATTGAAAGTTATATACTGCCAAACCATCACTAAAGTGTGAATCAATTACAAAAAGAGGAAGAATATACCTAGGAGGAAGGTGGAGATGCTCAAAGAGATTGTGTGTTAGTAAACTGGTGAATAGGATTTTCATCTGGACCAAGTCTGAACTCAAATGGATGAGATAAAGCAAAATTAATAAATTACAATTAATAAAGTCTTCAAAAGCACAATTAAATTAGCTACATAGCCTACTTCATTTAAACTATAATAGATCTGCCTACAATTAATGCCTTCTAGATTCTTTAATTGGAGAAGGAAATGGCAACCCATTCCAGTGTTCTTGCCTAGAGAATCCCAGGGACAGGGGAGCCTGGTGGGCTGCAGTCTATGGGGTCTCACAGAGTCAGACATGACTGAAGCCACTTAGCAGTAGCAGTAGCAGATTCTTTAATGATTCAGAAGAGTAAACCATTGACTTATTTTAATCTATATTGTCTACACTTGCTAAAGTTTCAAGGATACACACTACACACTAACATGAACAAAACAAATTATGTATCTTCTACTAAATCATTGGGTATGGCTACTAAATCATTGGGTATGGCAAAAGGAAATGAAAAATGTTAAAAGGAAGAAGAATAGTTGTGTTTGGTGGAAAGTGGGTACAGAAGACATGGGATAAATAGAGAGATTCAGGTGGCAGAAAAAAAAAAAAAAAACAAATACATCATATTCACAAGATAATTAAATGGGATTAACTAGACTGTGTTCCAATTGAGCTATTTCAAATCCTGAAAGATGATGCTGTGAAAGTGCTGCACTCCATATGTCAGCAAATTTGGAAAACTCAGCAGTGTCCACAGGACTGGAAAAGCTCAGTTTTCATTCCAATCCCAAACAAGGGCAATGCCAAAGAATGTTCAAACTACCTCACATTTGCAGTCAGCTCACAAGCTAGCAAAGTAATGCTCAAAATTCTCCAATCCAGGATTCAACAGTATGTGAACCATGAACTTCCAGGTGTTCAAGATGGATTTAGAAAAGGCAGAGGAACCAGAGATCAAATTGCCAGCATCTGTTGGATCATCAAAAAAGCAAGAGAATTCCAGAAAAACATCTACTTCTGCTTTATTGATTACACCAAAGCCTTTGACTGCATAGATCACAGATCACAACAAACTGGAAATTTCTTCAAGAGATGGGAATACCAGATGACATTACCTGCCTCCTGAGAAATCTGTATGCAGGACAAGAAGCAACGGTTAGAACTGGACCTTGAACAACAAACTGGTTCCAAATCAGGACAGGAGTATGTCAAGGTTGTATATTGTCACCCTGCTTATTTAACTTATATCCTGAGTACATCATGAGAAATATTGAATTGAATGAAGCACAAGCCGGAATCAAGATTGACCAGAGAATATCAATAATCTCAGATATGCAGATTACACCACCTAATGGCAGAAAGCAAAGAGAAACGAAAGTGCCTCTTGATGAATATGAAAGAGGAGAGTCAAAGCTGGCTTAAAACTCAACATTCAAAAAACCAATACAATATTGTAATTAGCCTCCAATTAAAATAAATAAATTTATATTAAAAAAAAAAAAAAAAAAACTAGGATCATGGCATCTGGTTCCATTACTTTGTGGCAAATAGATGGAGAAACAATGGAAACAGTGAGAGACTTTATTTGGGGGGGCTCAAAAATCACTGCAGATGGTGACTGCAGCCATGAAATTAAAAGATGCTTACTCCTTGGAAGAAAAGCTATGACCAACCTAGACAGCATATTATAAAGCAGAGACATTACTTTGCAGACGAAGTGCATCTAGTCAAAGCTATGGTTTTTCCAGTAGTCATGTATGGATGTGAGAGTTGGACTATAAAGAAAGCTGCTGCTGCTGCTAATTCAGTCCTGTCTGACTCTGTGGGACCCCACATTGGCAGCCCACTAGGCTCCTCTGTCTCTGGGATTCTCCAGGAAAGACACTGGAGTGGGTTGCCGTTTCCTTCTCCAATGCATCAAAGTGAAAGTGAAAGTGAAGTCTGTCAGTGGTGTCTGACTCTTCATGACCCCATGGACTTTAGCCTAACAGGCTCTTCCATCCATGGGATATTCCAGCCAAGAATACTGAAGTGGGTTGCCATTTCCTTCTCCAAAGAATGTTGAGTGTCGAAGATTTGGTCCTTTTGAGCTGTGGTGTTGGAAGAGACTCTTGAGAGTCGCTTGGACAGCAAGGAGATCCAACCAGTCAGTCCTAAAGGAAATCAGTTCTAAATATTCAGTGGAAGGACTGATGTTGAAGCTGAAACTCCAATACTTTGACTACCTGATGCAAAGAACTGAATCATTAGAAAAGACCCTGATGCTGGGAAAGATTGATGGCAGGAAGAGAAGAGGATGAGATGGTTGGATGGCATCACCGACTCAATGGACATGAGTCTGAGCAAGCTCCGCGTGTTGGTGGTAGACAGGCAAGCCTGGCATGCTGCACTCCATTGGGTCACAGATAGTTAGACATACCAAGTGACTGAACTGAACTGAGACTTTGTATTAAAAATACAAAGGAAAATTTTCAGAAGAAACACCCATGTAAAAGGGTGAAAGGAAAAGGATGGTGTATTGATTGGCTACTGCTACTGCTACTGCTAAGTCACTTCAGTCGTGTCTGACTCTGTGTGACCCATACACGGCAGCCCACCAGGCTCCCCCGTCCCTGGGATTCTCCAGCCATGAACACTGGAGTGGGTTGCCATTTCTTTCTCCAATGCAAGAAAGTGAAAAGTGAAAGTGAAGTCACTCAGTCTTGTCTGACTCTTAGCGACCCCATGGACTGCAGCCTACAAGGCTCCTCCATCCATGGGATTTTCCAGGCAGGAGTACTGGAGTGGGTTGCCATTGCCTTCTCTTGGTTGGCTAGGTCTGCCAAAATAAACTACTACAGACTGTGTGTCTTAAGAAACAGAAATTTATTTTCTCACAATTATACAGGTTAGAAGTCTGTAATCAAGGTGTTGACAGGGTTGGTTCCTTATGAGAGCTAACAGGAAATGATGTGTCTCACACCTTTCTCTTTGGCTTTGTGGATGGATACCTTCTCCCTGTTTGTCTCCACATCGTCTTTTGTCTGTACGTTTCCCTGTCTTAATTTCCTCCTCTAATACACAACAGTCATATTTCACTGAAACATGTAAATATCACATAAGAAACGAATCGCCAGTCCAGGTTTGATGCAGAATACTGGATGCTTGGGGCTGGTGCACTTGGATGACCCAGAGGGATGGTATGGGGAGGGAAGTGGGACAGGGATTCAGGATTGGGAACACGTATACACCCATGGCGGATTCACGTTGATGTATGGCAAAACCAATACGATATTGTAAAGTAATTAGCCTCCAATTAAAATAAATTTAAATTTAAAAAAAAAAACAGTCATATTGGATGAAGATCTACCCTAATGATGTCATTTTTATTTATCTCTTTAAAGACCCTGTTTTGAAATAGAGTCACATTCTGTTCTGGGGATTAGAATGGTAACATATGAATTTGGGTGAATTTGGGGGGGAACACGAGTCAGCCCATAAGAGATGAAAAAACATATACTACACAAATATTAATCAAAATTAGTTCTTCTGTTATATAACTAAAGTTTTCCTGAATAACAAAAGAATGTAAGAATTTAGGGCATATTTTATTTCTAAATTTGAAGAGGCTAACTATGGTAAGATCTAAGATGTAGTTAACTGTAAGATATAATAATTTTTAATTGTGTGCCTAATAAAATCCTTTCAAATTATTAGAACCACAAGAAGAAATCAATAAATTCACCATAATAGAATGTGATTTTTAACATACCCTTCCAGTCATTAATTAATCAAGCAGAAAATTAGTAAGAATATAGACACATTTAATCATGCAATTAACAAGCTTCAGTGGGCATGTATAATACTGATTACTCAATAGTAAGAGAGTGTATATGCCCACTCAAAGACACCTGAAACAATTCAAACTTTTTGCCAATTAAGTTTCAAGAAATTTGTAATAAATTGGATTACACAGGAAACATATTTTGATTATAAAGCAATTATACTATAAATATAAAAATGATTAATATTATATTACCAAAATAGTACAAATTAATAAATTAACTATCAGATCAGATCAGTCACTCAGTTGTGTCCAACTCTTTGCGACCCCATGAATCGCAGCACTCCAGGCCTCCCTGTCCATCACCAACTCCCAGAGTTCACCCAGACTCACTCATTGAGTCAGTGATGCCATCCATCCATCTCATCCTCTGTCGTCCCCTTCTCCTCTTGCCCCCAATCCCTTCCAACATCAGAGTCTTTTCCAATAAGTCAACTCTTCGCATGAAGTGGCCGAAGTACTGGAGTTTCAGTTATAGCATCATTCCTTCCAAAGAAATCCCAGGGCTGAACTAACTATAGATGGATAATTAATCAAAAGTGAAATTAGACTTTTTAGCATTAGAATATAATAAGAATACTGACTATCAAAACTTGTAGTATATAAGGGAGGAGGGTTCAGGATGGGGAACATATGTATACCTTTGGCAGATTCATTTTGATATATGGCAAAACCAATACAATATTGTAAAGCTAAATAAAATAAAATAAAATTTTTTAAAAAGACATTGTTTTGAATATATATATATATAATCACAATCAGTATTTGTAATTACAAAACGCTCTCAGTTTTTAATGATTTGAATCATATTGTTTTCTACACCTTATGTTTCTGTCAGCTAGTTTTGCTGATAAAAACTTTCCCATTCTATACTCAGTTGTGACTGTATCACAACATTGTTTCATTCCTTGTTTCAGAAATCATTGGCATGTCAGTCCATGCAAACTCCTCCCTCTCCTGTGTTTTACCTTTACCCTGTGGCCTCATTCCAAATCATTTCCCTCACTTCTCTGTATGTGTGTGCTCAGTCCCTCAATTGTGTCTAACTATGAGGCCATGGACATAGCCCACCAGATTTCTCTGTCTATGGGATTATCCAGGAAAGAATGCTGGAGTGGGTTGCCATTTCCTGCTCCAGGATATCTTTACCACCCAGGGGTCAAACCCAAATTTCTTGTACCACCTGCATTGACAGGACAATTCTTTACCACTAAGCCACCTGGGAAGCCCATCACTTCCCTGAAAGGCATTTATTTTAATGGGCTTAACGTTATTATTCCTTTTTTTATTAGTTTCAATTAGTGTGTTCAATTTCCTTATTCCAACTTCTTAAACTAAAAGCATTCCATTAAATCAGTCATTATCCTCTTTGGATAAAGGTAATTGAAAATATACTTTAAGTACTTCATAAACTGTGTTCCATGGACCATATTTTTATTATTGGATTTTGTTATTTTATTATGAATTTTATATAAAACATACATAGTATTGCTCTTTTTGAGTATTAATTTTTTTGCCTAAAATTTCTATAGAATATAATTTTGATTTCAAATGTAATGGATTAGTATTAGCTATGCTACCAATTTTGATTTATAAATTAATCAACTGTGGTCAAATAACACAATCTGCATAATGTTGATCCTGTCAAATTCATTGAGAATTTAACTGTCAACTTCAGATGAGATCAGATCAGTCGCTCAGTCATGTCCAACTCTTTGCGACCCCATGAACTGCAACACACCAGGCCTCCCTGTCCATCACCAGCTCCCAGAGGTCACCCAGACTCACATTCATCGAGTCAGTGATGCCATCCAGCCATCTCATCCTCTGTCGTCCCCTTCTCCTCCTGCCCTCAATCCCTCCCAGCATCAGAGTCTTCTCCAATGAGTCAACTCTTCGCATGAGGTGGCCAAAATACTGGAGTTTCAGCTTTAGCATCATTCCTTCCAAAGAAATCCCAGGGCTGATCTCCTTCAGAATGGACTGGTTGGATCTTCTTGCAGTCCAAGGGACTCTCAAGAGTCTTCTCCAACACCACAGTTCAAAAGCATCAATTCTTCGGCGCTCAGCCTTCTTCACAGTCCAGCCCTCACATCCATACATGACCACAGGAAAGACCATAGCCTTGACTAGGCGAACCTTTGTTGGCAAAGTGATGTCTCTGCTTTTGAATATGCCATCTAGGTTGGTCATAACTTTCCTTCCAAGGAGCAAGCATATTTTAATTTCATGGCTGCAGTCACCATCTGCAGTGATTTTGGAGCCCAGAAAAATAAATTCTGACACTGTTTCCACTGTTTCCCCATCTATTTCCCATGAAGTGATGGGACCAGATGCCATGATCTTCGTTTTCTGAATGTTGAGCTTTAAGCCAACCTTTTCACTCTCCACTTTCACTCTCATCAAGAGGCTTTTTAGTTCCTCTTCACTTTCTGCCATAAGGGTGGTGTCATCTGCATATCTGAAGTTATTGATATTTCTCCCAGCAATCTTGATTCCAACTTGTGTTTCTTCCAGTCCAGCATTTCTCATGATATACTCTGCATATAAGTTAAATAAACATGGTGACAGTATACAGCCTTGACGTACTCCTTTTCCTATTTGGAACCAGTCTGTTGTTCCATGACCAGTTCTAACTGTTGCTTCCTGACCTGCATACAGATTTCTCAAGAGGCAGGTCAGGTGGTCTGGTATTCCCATCTCCTTCAGAATTTTCCACAGTTTATTGTGATCTACACAGTCAAAGGCTTTGGCATAGTCAATAAAGCAGAAATAGATGTTTTTCTGGAACTCTCTTGTTTTTTCCATGATCCAGCGGATGTTGGCAATTTGATCTCTGGTTCCTCTGCCTTTTCTAAAACCAGCTTGAACATCAGGAAGTTCATGGTTCACATATTGCTGAAGCCTGGCTTGGAGAATTTTGAGCATTACTTTACTAGCGTGTGAGATGAGTGCAATTGTTAGTAGTTTGAGCATTCTTTGGCATTGCCTTTCTTTGGGATTGGGATGAAAACTGACCTTTTTCAATCTTGTGGCCACTGCTGAGTTTTCCAAATTTGCTGGCATATAGAAGTAATTAATTTTGCAAATTTTTGATTTTTGATTAAATAAATTTATATTTGTCTAAATCCCTGGTAGCTTGGTTGGTAGAGAATCTGCCTGCAATGCAGGAGACCACATTTCAATCCCTGAGTCAGGAAAACCCCCTGGAGAAGGAAATGACAATCTACTCCAGTATTCTTGCCTGGAGAATCCCATGGGCAGAGGAGCCTAGTGGGCTATAGCCCATGGGGTTGAAAGAGTTGGACATGACCTAATTTGTATTTAATCATAGCATATATCACCAAAACATGCAGTCACCATACAGTCACTTAACATTGAGATTAAAATGTTTGTGTATAATCACATTTCAGTGGTGTTTTTTTCCAATTTTCTGTACCTTTCTTTCCTTCTTTATTTCTCTCTCCTTTTTTCTCTCATTCTTGCCTTCTCTCTTCTTTCCCCTACTTCCTTCACCACTCTTTCTCTCTCCCTGTCTTTTAAAATTCTCTTTCTGGGAGATATACTTTAAATTCTCTTGCTATTTAGTAAATGGTATCTAATTTTATTTATTGATTTATCTAATATTATTTCTAGTTCTTCCAGTTGTTGCCTTATGTACTTTGAGATCAGGTTGTTAGATACATGTATACTTGTTATTTTTGTATTCTATTCATTTAGTACTTTTGTACATTATTGAATTCCTCTTCAGTATTTATCAAATTATTATTTTTCATTGTGTCTATGTATGTTTTCAAAAATTGCTTTCATGATTTGTTATTTTATAGTATATAATTTTCATTCCCTTTCTTCTTTATGATTTCTCTTTTGACATGAAATTTACATAATAAAATTATTCTAAAGTAGACCGTTTAGTGGTACACAGTACATTGACAATGAGTTGTAATAACAAGGTCTGCCTACATACAAAATTTTTTGTCAGTCCCAAAGGAAATCTCATACTCATTAAAGCGGTTACATTCCATCACCTTTCCCCAAACTCCAGGAACCACCAATCAGCTTTATGCCTTTGCCTATTATCGATAGTTCAAATAACTGGAATTATAATAGACCCATTGTGTTTGACTTCTTTCACTAAATATTATATTTCCAGATTTATCCATTTTGTATATCATGTATTAGTATGTCACTACTTTATATGACTGAAAAATATTCCATTGAAGGTATATACCACAACTTATCTGTTCATCTATTGATAAGCTTTTGGGTTGATTCTACATTCTGATGTTCTGAACACGCATATATTTTTTTGAGTACTTGTTTTGAGTTATTTTTGTCTATACACATAGAAAAGGAATTGCTATTTCATATCATAAATATTGTTTTTGTTGTTGCTCAATCACTCAGTCATGTCTGACTCTCTGTGACCCCATGGACGGCAGCATGCCAGGTTTCCCTGTCTTTTACCATCTCCTGGAGCTTGCTCAAACTCATGTCCATTGAGTCAGTGATGCCATCCAACCGTCTCATTCTCTGTAGGTACTTCTCCTCCTGCCTTCAATCTTTCCCAGGATAAGGGTCTTTTCCAGTGAGCTGGCTCTTTGTATCAGGTGGCCAAAATATTGGAGCTTCAGCTTCAGCATCAGTCCTTCCAAAGAATATTCAAGGTAGATATCCTTTGAGATTGACTGGTTTGATCTCCTTGCTGTCCAAGGGACTCTCAAGAGTCTTCTCCAGCACCACAGTTTGAAAGCATCAATTCTTAGGCACTCAGCCTTCTTTATGGTGTAACTCTCACATCTGTACATGAATACAAAAACCACAGCCTTGAGTTGGCAGACTATTGTCAGCAAAGTGATGTCTCTGAATTATAATATGCTGTCTAGCTTTGTCATAATTTTTTTCCCCAAGGAGCAAGAGTCTTAATTTCATGGCTGAAGTGAACTTCTACAGTGATTTGGAGCCCCAAAAAGTGAAATCTGTCTCTGTTCTCATTTTTTGCCCATTTTTTGCCGTGAAGTGTTGGGACTGGATGTCATGATCTTAGTTTTTTGAATGTTGAGTTTTAAGCCAGCTTTTCTACTCTCCTCTTTCACGTTTATCAAGAAGCTCTTTAGATGTTTAACTATTTGAGGTACTGCCAAATCATGCTCCACAAAATGAATCTCTTTACATTCTCATGATCAGATGGTGTCTGATTTAGCCACATCCTCAACACTGTTTTCCTTTTTGGAAACATTATAGTCATCCTCATAAATGTGAATGGTGTATTGTTGCGGTTTTAGTTTGCATTTTCCTAATAACTAAAGTTGAGAGCAGTTTTTATGTATTCACTGGAAAATTTTATTATCTTTTTGGAGAAACATCTATTCAAGTTTTGTCCATTTTTAAATTTGACTTTGTGCTTTAGTTATTTAATTTTAATGCATTGTTGTTCTGGATATTAGACTCCTATCACATTTATGATTGGGAGTATTTCTCATATGAATTATATGGTATATTCACTTTCTTAATAACACTCTTAATTTATGCACAGACATTTTTAATTTTGATGAAGTCCAATTTATCGGTTTTTAATCTTTTGTTTTTGATCATGTGTTTGGTGTCATATTTAAGAATCCATTGCCAAATCTAAGGTCATAAAGAGTTACTTCTATGTTTTCTTATAACAGTTTTACAGATTTTAGTTTTTGATTGGAGAGTTTAAATTATCTGCATTTAAAATAATTACACATGAAAAAGACTTACTTCTGTAATTTTACTTTATTTTTTCTGAATGTCTTAGACTTTTTTTGTTCATCTTTTTCTCCATCACTACCTTCTTTTTTTGTAATTTGATTTTTCTTTTGTAGCCTGTCTTTTTGGTTCCTCTCTCATTTGAACATCAGAGACAGAAATCATGGTGACGTTCATAAAGTCTGTCTGCCAGAGTTTGAAACTCATGATTTTTATTTTTCAAGTACCTTTAATTCATAAACATCCAAATTTAGTGAATCTTTCTTCTTATATTCTTTTTCATTAATTTTTTTTTTCTGTGTGTAGATTTTGTTTTTTCATTTAAATTCTGTTTTCTTTGATTCTGTTTTAGGTATTACTTGATTGGTATGGAAAGATTTTCCAACTTTCCAATCCCTATTAAATATTCACTCATCTTTACTTTCCATTTAAAATTTTTATCCTTCCTTTGAAAAATTTTGTTTCTCTCTTTTTGGGTATTTCTACCAAGAGTTTTTTTTTTTTTTTTTTTTTTTTAACCAAAGATGGATTTGGTAAGCTTTTTAAGCTTTATATATATGGATAGTATATATATTTTACTATCATGCTTTATTAATATATTAGTCAGATGTAGAATCAGTAGTACAAAATTGTTTTCTATAAAAACTTGGAAAAGGTTATTCACTTTTTTCTTATTTTCTTGTCATTACTGTGACTACTGATCAAAATCTCATTTTTTTATTCTGTAAGAATTTATTAACTTCAACAACTTTTGAAAATGACTGTATCTTTGATGATCTTAATATTATTCTACATGTGGATTTTATTTTAACTATTCTGTTTGAAACTATGATTTTTTTCCCTTTCATTCAGAGGTCTTTTATGTTTCTAGAATTTTTATTTCTTCATATTAGTATTTTATTCCTTATACATCTGGACTCAATAGTAATCCTACACATTTAGTCATTTTAATTGCATGCCATCTATTTCTTTGTTTTTCATGTGCTTTTGTAAGAGATCCTTTATTGAATTACCAGTTTAATACATGTTCTTAAATTGTATTTGTTCTGTTAATCCTTCACCTATTGAATTAGTTCAACTCATTATATTTTTTACCTAATACTTTACTCAGTCTTCTTTAAAACTAGTTCTTTGTCTTCATGATGTTACTATGATGTATCATCTCTTTGAAGTATTCTTAATTTCTTTGCTGCCTCATATCTGGTTTTAATAGTATTGGTTTTTCATTATGATGTCTCTTTGTTGGAGTTTAATGCTTAAATATTTATTATTTTAGATTTTGAACATACTTTTTCCTAGCATTGCCATGTACTTGGCTTGTAGAGTATATAAGGTGAAAGGAACAAAGCCAAAGCCTTCCTTAGTGCCTATGGTAGGTTTAAAATGTGGAAATGCATCCTTCACAGTAGAGGCTGAATTGCTATGGTGGAGCTTGGACACGCAGATCAGGAATTTTCTCTTCAGAAAATTGTGGTTCTCAGGAAAATTGTCTTCACCTGTTCAATTAACTTTTCTACCTCTTGGTTCTTAATTCTTAGGGAGGAACCTGCTGCTATCTGTTCTTCACTGCATCCTACATGTGCCTGCACTGTTATGACATCCTGCTCACTCTGATACAATAATCATCTCAGAGGAATGTAGCAGAGAAAAGAAAGCACAACTTCAAAACTCTCTTCCTGAGTAGATCTTACACACAGCACTGGGCCCACCAGAATAAGTTACAGTTGACTTTGTAACCTCCAGCAATGCCTCAGAGAATATGGTTCTTCAAATCTGTAAAAAAAAAAAAAAAAAAATTAACCAATAAAACATTTCTTAATATCATGATGATGTTTCCATAGGATAGTTTACAAAAATGTTACAGTGTTTACTTCCTGGATAATTGACTACCCCCCACTTTGGTTCCACTAGTGGTGTTCATTTTCTGTTGCTTTGTTTTGGGCCCTGTGAAGCTGCTTTTAAGTTTTCTTTAAGTTTTTTTGTACGTTTTTCTTCCTACCTAAGTGTTAAATTTATTGACATGCTATCTAAAGTCACAAAGGTATTCTGTCTTATCTTACATGGTCTTTAGAGTATTGCCAAGCTCCATTTATTTAAAAAGACTGTTTCTCCCACTGATTTACAGTGGCAAGCCTGTTATACATCAAATTACCGTATATGCATAGGTTTGTTTTGGGACTCTCTTTTCACTTTCACAAATTTATTCGTCTGTGCCTTTGATCAAACAAAAGAAAAATTATTTATGTTGCTTTGTAGTAAACATCTGTATCTGATAGAGTAATTCCTCTTTCCATAGTGTTCTTCAAGAGAGTCCTAATTTTCCATGGATTTTCATATCAATTTTAGCTCATGCATTTTCATGAAAAATGTTGAAATTTTACTCGATATTGCACTGAATCTATTCAAATCTATTAAAAACTATAGCTTTGCATGTTGAATATTGTAATTAATAAGCCTAGTATGTATCTCTGAGTCTTTGTCAGCCTTTCTAAGTTAAGACTCATGATATTTCTTAAACAATCAACTTGGCTGCACTTTTTTCACATTGGTTGTTTAAGGGGACTGAATACTTTGATAATGCATGTATGCAAAGTATATGTAAATCTGTTGTCATAATTACTTGTTGTCAAGTGGCTTTGCCTCCTGTTCACTGGTTTCTTTGTATACTGATCATTTTCTAACAACAACAACAACAAAATTTTAATGTTTTGTGTTTGTTTTGGTGTATAACTAGATTGAAACCAGTAAAATGTAGATTATTTAGTTGAGGTTCCCTGATCAATACAGCCATGTGCATCTAAGGCAGGAGTTTGTATGTTCACAGTCTGTTGCCATGGCTTATCAAAAATCCCTCCTCTCTCTCAACTTTATCATTGCTGTTGCTATTATTGTTTTACCCTGATCAGCACCAACTTGGTTTTATTGTGGGTGGGGGTAAGGAAGAGTTATTTCTTTTTTGCTGTTATTCTAAAGTTGCAGGGTCTTCCCTGGTAGCTCAGCTGATAAAGAATCTGCCTGCAATATAGGAGACCCTGGTTTGATTCTTGGATCAGGAAAATCCCCTGGAGAAGGGATAGGCTACCTACTCCAGTATTCTGGCCTGGAGAATTCCATGGACTGTATAGTCCATGGGGTTGCAAAGACTTTGACAAGACCGAGAGACTTTCACTTTCTAAAGGTGAGCAGAAATTTGTGCTAGCACCACAGTGCAGGGAGGGTCTCATAGAGTGTTTTTTTGGCTTTTATTTTTTTTCCTCCTTACCCTGGAAAGTTCTGAAACTAAAGTCTAAGTGGAGGGTATCCACAAATGTGATCAGAATAGGAAAAACCTTGTTGATTCGATACTGTGTTTACCTTTGTAAATCTGGACTTCATAATTTGGCATGGGAATTTCAAATTGTTTTCAATTTGTTCAGTATGTTTAGACTCTCTTTTTATTTTTTTATTTTATTTATTTTATTTTATTTAACTTTACAATATTGTATTTGTTTTGCCATATATCAAATTGAATCTGCCACAGATACACATGTGTTCCCCATCCTGAACCCTCCTCCCTCCACCCTCCCCATACCATCCCTCTGGGTCGTCCCAGTGCACCAGCCCCAAGCATCCAGTATCGTGCATCAAACCTGGACTGGCAATTCGTTTCATATATGATATTATATATATTTCAATGCCATTCTCCAAAATCATCCCACCCTCTCCCTCTCCCAGAGTCCAAAAGTCTGTTCTATACATCAGTGTCTCTTTTGCTGTCTCGTATACAGGGTTATTGTTATAATAGCCAGGACATGGAAGCAACCTAGATGCCCATCATCAGATGAATGGATAAGAAAGCTGTGGTACATATACACAATGCAGTATTACTCAGCCATTAAAAAGAATACATTTGAATCAGTTCTAATGAGGTGGATGAAACTGGAGCCTATTATACAGAGTGAAGTAAGCCAGAAAGAAAAACACCAATACAGTAGACTCTCTTTTTAAATAATTGTATCTATTTTATTTTTGGCTGTGCTTGGGTTTCACTGCTGCATGGGATATTTGTCTAGTTGTGGCGAGTGGGGGCTGCTCCTGGTTGTGGTGCTCAGGCTTCTTATTGCCCTGGTTTCTTTTGTTGTGGGACCCAGGCTCTAAGGCTCAGGGGCTTCAGTAGTTGCAGCCCTCAGGTTCTAGAGCACAGTCTCAACAGCTGTGGCTCATGAGCTTAGTTGCTCCGTGGCACAGGGGGTCTTCTAGGATCAGGGATCAAAACCGTGTCTCCTGCATTGGCAGGTAGATTCTTTACCACAGAGCCACAAGGAATCCCCTAGACTATGTCTTTCAAAATTTAGGTGGACTTTTTCTCAATTCAGGTTTAGTGCAAGTAATTTGACCTGTTATTGTTAGAACTAGGACTTCCTGCCATTCATTTTTCACATTGCAGTAAGAATGATCTTTCCTCATCCCTTCCTACAAACCATATCATATCCTTGTCTTAAAATCTCTACTAACTTCATGTCACTTTCACTGCTTTCTTAAAAGTATCTTTAAATTTAATATGTAATTACATGACACCTGAGATCTAGACCAGAGTTATATCTCACTCTAATCTTTATTCAACTTATACTGAAAAACTTTTTTTTTCCAAGAATGCATTATGCTCCATTTGCCTCTGGTCTTTGAACAGAAATGAAGTCGCTCAGTCTTGTCCAAATCTTTGTTGACCCCATGGACTGTAGCCTACCAGGCTCCTGTGTCCATGGAATTTTCCAGGTAATAGTACTGGAGTGGGTTGCCATTTCCTTCTCTAGGGGATCTTCCTGACAAAGAAATCAAACCCAGGTCTCCTGCATTGCAGGCAGATGCTTTACCATCTGAGCCACCAGGGAAGCACATAATAAAGATACCCTGTAATTCTGACAGGATGTAATAACATAATAGTTAAACATACTGGGCATCAAAGCAATTTTCTGGTCTTATCTGGGTTTCAGTGAGTGTTAGGAAATCAGGGGAATGCAGTGTGGAGGCTTTAAGTCTTAATAGAACACTTTATTAGCATGGAAAACATTGATATTAGAATGTTGAGTATGTAACATTAAAAGGTAGTTTGGGAACTGTGGAAAATGTATAAAGGGAATTAATCTTTCTCTTTGAGACAATGAATCTTGACAACTGTAGTGTTTTGGCCAATATTATGACATGATGGAAGTGATATTTTGAAGGATTATATGCTATGCCATGCTATGCTAAGTCACTTCAGTCATGTCCGACTCTGTGTGACCCCATAGACGGCAGCCCACCAGGCTTCCCCATCCCTGGGATTCTCCAGGCAAGAACACTGGAGTGGGCTGCCATTTCCTTCTCTGATGCATGAAAGTGAAAAGAGAAAGTGAAGTCACTCAGTCATGTCCGACTCTTAGCGACCCCATAGACTATATAGCAAAAGTAGCAACAGTTAAAATGATTGATTTTGATAGGGAGTAAACTGGAAGCAAAGGGATTGATAATGGGATTATTTCGTTTGCCTCATGCTCCTAATACTACTGCTACGTGCTTAGAGGCTGCATAACATCAACTTCAGAATGGAAATTTACTTGTCATACCATGTGCTGGAAGAATATTGAATAAAAGTGAGCATGCATATCCCAGTCCCAGGATAGGGTGTTTGTCTTTGAAATAAACAGCCTGAGATGAATTTCTCAAGTTTTTACATAAAATGTATTCAGAGTAATAACAGACTCTTCTATGGAATTGCTAACCACTGCTAAATTGAATATAGCCAGAAGAGACAAAGGTGTCAGCCTTGTCTCTATTACATTCTAAATGCCACACAGGGCAAGTGAATAAAGCATAGACACAGATGTACTTGAAGGAACAGAATAGTGTTTGTAGGGAAGGTGAAAGAGAAATTGAACATGGATAGCTAACTAACAGTATTGAAAGTGTGAAAGTGTTAGTAGCTCAGTTGTGTCCGACTTTTGTGACCCCCAAGGACTGTAGCCCTCTAGGCTCCTCTGTCATTGGGATTCCCCAGGCAAGAATACTGGAGTGGGTTGCCATTCACTTCTCCAGAGGATCTTCCTGACTCGGGAATTGAATTGAGGTCTCCCACAATGCAGGCAGATTCATTACTATCTGAGACACCACAATCTTGAAGTGATGTTCAAAATCGTTATCACATTTACCATTGTATACCTGTAGTAGAACCTGGGTCTCCTACATTGCAGGCAGATGCTTTACAGTCTGAGCTACTAGGGAAGCCCCCAGATATAATAGATTTAAAGATTTACAAGATATTTTGAAATTTCAGAACACTTGGAATAAATGATTTACCTAAAGATATTTGACTATTTAAGGTTTCCATTAAATTATAGGTCTAAAATATCTCATTATATAAAGTTACATCATCAAAGCTTAAGAAACTGTTGTGTTTTTGTTTGTTTGTTTGTTTTAGTTCTCCATCAGTTTCATAGGATTAAAAATCTACATGGGTAAAACATGTCTTGTAAACCTAATTCAGACCATTAGTTATCTCTTGGTAGTTTTTAAATGAGACATGCAAACCAATTAAATTAGATACAGAAACCAGTCAGATTATGGCATTTTTACCAGAGGAAGCAACTATAAAATGAGCACAGAATTATGGTTTTGTGCAGATTCAGAAAGAGAATTGTTGTTAAATTATCAGCTCAGTGGCTAGTTTTGGTTAGTGTTAAAAATAATGCCATGGATATTATTTATTTTGTTTACATACATACATCATATATAGACACAATCACATCCTGAACTAGTTTGGAATCAGTTTCTCTTTTAAAACCATCTTGCCTAGAGTATATGTTAATGTTTTTGAATGGATTTACTAGCAGCAAATTCTCATTGACTGTAAAGTTATGGTGCCTAGTAATGAGGGTTCTTTCTCTTTGGTGTGAGAATATAGTAGCCTATACATTCCAAAGTATCGCAGCTGATGTGATTTGAACCGTGTTGCTGGAGAATACTCCTGAGAATCCCTTGAACAGCAAGCAGATCAAATCAATCTTAAGGGAGAGCTACAGTGAATATTCATTGGAGGGACTGATGCTGAAGTTGAAAGTCCAGTTTTTTGATCATCTGATGCGAACAACTGACTCTTTAGAAAAGTCCCCAGTGCTGGGAAAGACTGGGGGCAGAAGGAGAAGAGAGCGTCAGAGGATGAGATAGCTGAATGGTATCACTGATATAATGAATGTGAACTTGGGCAAAATTTGTGAGATGTGAGGGACAGGGAAGCCTGGCATTTTGCAGTCCATAGGGGTTGCAAAGAGTCCAACACAACTGGGCAACTGAACAACACCACCATTCATAATTGGTCCACATGCCCACTAAGGCATGACTAGAAGACTTATAGCCAAATGTATGTATATCAGAAGATGGTAATTAGATTTAAAGAAAATTAAATTAAAATAAAAGTGGAAATGTCCATTCTAAATCTCGTTTGGAGTGACACATGTACAAGCATAGTGATTACATTCCTTAGATGTTAAGTTTATGTCTTTTGTTACTTAATTCTCTAAGATAGTTCTGAGATCCAGTTTGAGACAAAATGTGAATGGTGCTGAAAGTCAACCACTAATTTTTCAGCATTGCCTATGGTTTCACAAATAAGTCAATGGCCTTGTCAAATAGCAGAGTTGATTAACAGACATTTACAAAGATGGACAAATTAAGGATAAAGGCTTT
Source organism: Tragelaphus eurycerus (assembly GCA_935064755.1). Classification (NCBI taxonomy): domain Eukaryota; kingdom Metazoa; phylum Chordata; class Mammalia; order Artiodactyla; family Bovidae; genus Tragelaphus; species Tragelaphus eurycerus. The sequence goes on from CAKXYN010000061.1 coordinate 12,824,634, forward strand.
TTACCCAGTAGTCAGAACAAGGTTTGCTTTTCCTTTATAGTCTGTGCACTGGTTTAGAGTAGATGAAGAATGAATATTCTGGGGTAATTGGATGTCTCTCAGTCCTCCAAGGCCAGCAGAAACAAAATTCAGACAATCTAGTAAATGCATTAATGAAAGGGTTAGTGGGATTGGTATGAATCTGTGAGTTGAGAGCCAAAACAAATTGGAAATAAGCCCTTGAAATTCTTCTGAAGTTTTTATTGCTAAAAAAGCAATTTGTTGAGTGTTTAACAGATCATGCTTGACTCAAATCAAAAGGCCAGGAAGAAATCTTGCTTCTTCAGCAAGCTTCACTCCTGAGTTAAAAGACACCTGCTTAATATTCACAAGCCTGGTGTGACTTCAGTTATAGGTGGCTTTCATGAAATGAAAGAATTGATATAGTCCCCAGATCAAAGGAAAAGTATCTGTATTTAGAGACTAGGAGGTAAAATAAACAATTACAGGCTAAGTTGACAGGGAGTATTGATCAAATCTGAAAGAAATTTATTTGAGCAGTTTAGAACTAATATATGATTCAAATACGTAATGTGCCAATATTATTAAGGACATGTATATATATACACACAAATGCACACACATACTTGCAAAGAGTTTGACATTATTTAACAAACAAAAAACATATATATATATATATCAGTATTCATTAAGCTTCTTTATTACTAGAACTTACACAGATGAAAATCCCCTCTGTATAATATTAACTCTATATAGTATATATTGTTTTTCTGAACTGTAGTTATACTGAATATATAATGTGTTGTGTTGTTAAGCCATTATCCAGATCTGTATCTCTAGAGAAGTTTGCTGTCATATGTGGATGACATATGTGGAAGGTGCTCAGAAAATATTTGCTGTAATAATGACTCAATTAGTGCATAAGTCCTAAACTTCTAAGCCTATTTTCTACTTAATAGACTCTTACTGCATTGGGCCACTTAGTATTTTTAAAGTGTAATTTTAACCTGATTTGACGACCCAGAATCTCCCATCCAGAAAAACAGACACTAAGCAGTCACTTTACTGGGGCTTCCCTGGTGGCTAAAATGGTAAAGAATCTGCCTGCAATGTGAGAGACCTAGCTTTGATTCCCAGCTCTGGAAGATACCCTGGAGCAGGGCATGACAACCCACTCTAGAATTCTTGCCTGGAGAATCCCCATGGACAGAGGGAGCCTGGTGGGCTATAGTCCATGGGTTGCAAAGAGTCAGACATGACTGAGTGACAAAGACAGCATAGCAGTCACTTTATTAATATATTTACATTTATTATTTATGAACTGACAAGGAAACAACATTCAGAAATGCTGAAATGAGAATTACGCACAAGTAATTTATCATGTCTTGGTTTATATTAAATTTACTTTGTTACATTTTGTTTCTAAACTGTCAGAAATGTAAATCTGGATTTATTAGCCATCATTGAAACCATATTATGGGAACAAATGCATATTAATGCTTCAAAACTTTCATTGATAGCCTAATTTTCTTTCAGTTTCTACACGCAGAATAATTAAGAAGGAATGAGAAAGAGTGAATAAAAATGACGATGTTTTATTTCATTTGGTGGTAATACTATAGTTGACTTGTCATTAACTTTATTGTATGATAGTACCTCCTTCAAGAATCTTCCCTTAGACTTCAGAGTTTGCTAAAATGTTCCATGTCTGTCTTCTCATAGCATTTTGTACATAAAGTCACCATCATTCTTAAATATAATACTAATATTTTATTGAAAATTTTAACTTAGGTGTTTATTTTCCCCAAATCTATAAATTAACTTCAAGATTTAGACTACAGTTATCTTCATCCCCTGAGAACAGTAGTCACTCAGCAAATTTAATTGAATTGAAGTTGCAGAAGAAAATTAAAAACATTGTTTTCTGTAACTAAATGTATGAAAAATTGTTACAAATTCTGAGGTGTTAAACACAACCAGTTAATGCACAAATAATTTAAGTATTCTGTTTTGATTTTTTTAAAAAGATATGATTCTAGAAGTGCATCACACATGATGAACAAAGTTAATTGTTCCCATAGTGGTGGATTCAAAATTATCATTAGCCATTATGGAGGCATACATAATGCTGTCATTTAAACAATATACTTCTGACTATAACTTTAATTGGAAAATACCTATCACTATTTAAAAAGTTGGGTTGCTAAGAGTTGCTACTTAGCATTTGTCGATAACAGGAGAACGTATATTTCATTAAGAATTTGTTAGGGTTGATAGGAGTGTATAACATTAACTTAATATAGTGTATATCCATAAATAACAAATTTAAGATCCTTATTTCTGAAGTTATGTCTTTACATTTTTATTTTATGTATCTGATTACCATTCTTATATGCTAAATGCCTGTATAGGGAGAAAGAATGTTAAGTCTTACCATTTAGGTATGGTGTATCATAAAAAGCATATAGGATTAAAAAGGAAGTTAGTGTTTAGTTTCAAGGCAAAATTGCACACATTAAGTATAATGTATTTGGCTCATTTGATTTTTAGGAACTGAGAATATCAAGTAATAACAAATGGAGTATAGAAATAAGGTAATAAAAAATGCCATTTAAACCCACTGGCAACCGTTCCTTTGGAAACTATAGCACACTTGAGATGTAGAAAGATTTTGACAATTTAGTAACCACTTTATCCTTCAACAACTGGAATTTTTAATCTTTCAATATTATAGTGAATCAGCTTCATTCCTTCTTACTGTTGTTGCTATCACTGCTAGTTTATTCTTTTCTATTCTAGCTATAAATACTATAACTCTGTTTTTGTATGGAATTTATATACTAGCATATATATGGAATATAGAATAATAGAGCATACACGTATGTTTATATAGAGTATATAATATAAACACATATACATATGATGTAATACAATTATAGTTCATTCTATCTTCTTCTACTCTGTTCCCTATTTTCCCATTCTAAGTAACTTAGATATAAAAATAGTGGGCTGAATGCTTGTGTTCCTCAAAATTCATATATTGAACCCTGAGCCCAGTGCTGAGAGGTGGGTGCTTGGGAGATAATTAGATGATGAGAGTAGATCCCTCATAGATGGAATTATTGCCCTTGTAAGAAGAGAGATGAGAGATGAGAGGAATGGTCTTTCTGATGTGTGAGAACACAGCCAGACCAGCTGGCTAAAAACTATGCTATCTAGGTTGATCATAACTTTCCTTCCAAGGAGTAAGTGTCTTTTAATTTAATGGCTGCAGTCACCATCTGCAGTGATTTTGGAGCCCCAAAAAATAAAGTCTGACACTGTTTCCACTGTCCCCAAAAAAGGCACAACAGAAGGTTCCCTTTTTTTTCCGTGATAAAGCTTTTCCACTTTTCTGTGTTTCTTTGAGTGTCTCCCAAAATGAAAGTGATAAGCCTGCCTTTCTTTAGCATCTAAAGCCCCTGGAATATCGTATTTTGTCACTTATGATATCCTGTTGAAGGTATTAGGTGTGTGTAGTCATCCGAATAAGCTATATTGAAAACCCAGTTTTTATAAAGTACATCGCTACTTTGCTTCTGAGTATGAATTTTAAACTTAAGAAGGAGGGTATGATGACACATATGTCATTTGTGGACTTCTCTATGTTTGGGCAGGCTCTTGATATGTATGCTGTTTTTATTTCTATTTTGTATTGACCTCCAGCCTTCTCTAAGAAGAAGCACCCATGTGGTGGTGCTGCACTGAACTTGGGCAAAGCACCCAGTCTGGGCAAATAACACTCTCTTTTTATGGTATTGCAGCTGGGAGTCGGACACGACTGAGCGACTTCACTTTCACTTTTCACTTTCCTGCATTGGAGAAGGAAATGGCAACCCACTCCCGTGTTCCTGCCTGGAGAATCCCAGGGACGGGGAAGCCTGGTGGGCTGCCATCTATGGGGTCGCACAGAGTCGGACACAACTGAAGCGACTTGAGCAGCAGCAGCAGCAGCAGCAGTCTATTCAAGAAAGAGATCAAATACTTAAGAAATGTTTTAGAACAGGTCAGTAATACGGGATCCCTTTTCTTTCTAGTCTTTCACCCTCTTATAACTGAGGATTTCCATTAGCACTAGAGACCTATAGAGTCATGTAGCTTTGTTTGCTCATCTTTCAAAGCAATGGAAGGTGTATCCTCAATAATAAGGAATGCTACCTCCATTCTCAAATATGAATATGCTCATGAATTCACAAACCACATCCAAAATGAAGATTCTGTGTTTCACAACATGGATATCCAGTATATATTCACATTGGAAGGTCACCTTTGCAGGAATGAAGGGGCAAAACCTTACAATATATATTAGTAATGTTGGAAATAATGAATCATATAAAGCAGTAACTCTTCTAAAATGTGTCATAAATTTAAGCATTAAAAATGCCACATGATGTAACACAATCTGAAAATTAACAACGTACACAAAAGAATATACTCTGAAGTGTCAGATAATAATATTTAAAATTTTGTTTATATATATTAGATACGAGTCTTAGAAAGATGAGCATTTTAAAAAAGCATTGCTTAATAACCAATAGGGAACAGAAGCAGAGGCAAAATATTACAAATTTCATAAAAAAAACTTGTTATAATTATTCCCTTATTTTCTCATCCATATTATATGTTTAGAGGACCTCAGACTTCCCCTCCCCCCACTACTGTTAGAGCTAGGTAAAGGAATTCTAGTATTTGGCCTTGAAACTGCAGAGTTTTCTAATAGTCAAGGCATCTCAGTAAGACTAGAAAAAAATGCCTTTCCCTTTCATAGCAAATAATATTCTGGATTTTAAAAATCATCTCACAAGTTATTTCCAACAAGAATCTTCTCTTGAGAAATAAAATTTTTCTCCAAAGTTAGAGAATTTAGATTGATTTGCTTACATTTAATTTGCTGCACTCATAATATTTATACTGACAACTCATTTTTGAATGGTATGTAAAACTTTCCTCTTTGAAGCTCCACGGAAATGACTGTACTTCATTCAACTCTATAGGCACTTAGAAGAGATAAAATATCTCTTTACTGGATTTTTTTTTTAAATTTAACAAATCATTTTGCTTTCACATTGCATATTACTGAATTTTACATTTATTAATTGATTTCATGGTAAGGATAGGCAGGCAATGCTTTAAAGTATCTGATTTGGGGCACTTCCACACATTCATTTATAGAATTAGCATATAAACTCATCAATATTGTCAAAAGATTTTGAGTCTGTCTTTACATTCCCTCTGATAAGGGGATGTGATATTTCGGAGCTGTGTATATGCATGAGTATGTGTGTGACAGACAGATTAATGAAGCTGTGGGCTGTATATTTCCTGTGTTTTTACTTATGTGAAAATGTGTTACTGCTGCTTCAGTTCAGTTCAGTCTCTCAGTAGTGTCTGACTCTTTGTAACCCATGGATGGCAGCATGCCAGGCTTCCCTGTCCATCACCACCTCCTGGAGCTTGCTCAAACTCATGTCCATCAAGTTGGTAATGCCATCCAAACGTCTTATCCTCTTTCATCCCCTTATTCTCCAGCCTTCAATCTTTCCCAGCATCAGGGCCTTTTCCAATGAGTCAGTTCTCATCAAGTGGCCAAAATATTGGAGCTTCAGGTTCAGCATCAGTCCTTCCAATGAATATTCAGGACTGATTTCCTTTAGGATTGACTAGTTGGATCTCCTTACAATCCATGGGACTCTCAAGAGTCTTCTCCAACACCACAGTTCAAAAGCACCAGTGCTGCTTACCTAGATGAATTAAAATTTGAAATTAGTTTAGCTTTTGCTGTGTCTTCTGGAAGTCACTGTGTATATTTTCCTTTTGTTTCATTTTGTTATTTACTGTTATGGATGAAATCTAGATGAGCATAACTTATTTTATTGGATTTTGCAATTGCAATTAACTTGTTTCAATTGTAATGATGCTTGTAGCAATTGTTTTTATGCCTTTTTTAATAATTTTTAAGCTTTCTCTAAGAAAAGAAATTGATCTTTCTTGATTTGCCAACTCATTTCTCTAATTCATTAACAATTTATTTTCATAATTTTAAAAGTTATTCTCCATTCCTTTTTTTATTTTCTGTCCTTAATTTTTATTCATATAAACTAGACTTTTTTTGCTTCTAGCTTTTATTCTTACTTCATCTCTCTCTCCTTTTCTCATATATTCTATTGGATTTTCAAAAGCTTCTACTTCAATTTTCTAGGTAGTTTCTGAGTCCAAATTGTTTTGGATTATATAAACTACTTTATTAAATATGTGTATATATATATATATTTTATTTAAAGCATTTAATCTCAATTCCCCGTTTTCCCTTCACCTCTAAACTAGCTTCTTAGCTGTGTAATATTTTGGAACTTTGCACACACAAGTGCATTCCTTTAAAATTACCTTGGGCCTAGTTTCCTGAATTGATTTTACTTAAAGAAAATGAATTTATAAGCCCAGAGAGTCTTGTTCAACTCATTTGTACTAGGATATTTTGTGCTCAGTGCCTGTGACTTCTTCCTCTGCTTCTGTTTATGGAGGATTCTTTTTTTTTTTTGTCTACAATTGTAAGTGGAACTTTGATTTAGAGAACAGTGTAGGCTTCCTTGTCTAAATATTTTAAGACCCGACAAAGACTTAAATTCACCACTTCAAAAAATGGCCTATGGAGAACTGGGAGAAAGCCAAATCTAGAAGAGTTTTTGGCAGGGCACTTTAACTTTGTCGTTATTTGAGCTTCTTTCCAGTTTGCTCTGGCATTGAGGAGATAATTATGCTCTTTGCTCTCATTATGGATTAGCTAAGGCAATGCTTCTTAATCTGAAAAATTGTCCTCTGATTCCAGCCTGGAAGCTGCCTGTGTCTTTTCAGTTTGTCCCCATCAGTGTTTTTCTGGTGAAGTCTGATGAAGTTCCTTGAAGTCTCTGATATTCACATGCATCACTCATCTAATTTCAAAAAAAATGTGGAAAATTAAACCCTCTTTTATCTTCTGGTGATTCATTAAATAAAAATCCTGGATGAAGTTTAAAATTTAAGACAGGTACTTTAGGGTGACCCATTGAAATTTGTTTTTAACCCCAAACCTGTATTTGGTTCAGCTTCCTCATACTCAGAGTTCCAAAAGCCAGAATGTTTGAATCCTTCTACCCTTTACACCAAGTATCTAAAGACATCCCCAAATTATGTTGTATTTACTTCATGTTTAAGGTCTGTCAACATTTTTTCCATCTCATATCGTGTCTCTCTTAGACTCTTTCTCAGATGAACTCTTGAACAATATCTGAGATCCTACTGTTTGATTCATATCAAAAAGAAAAGAGTTCTGCACAAGCATCAACAAACTTCACACTGAAAAGATCTCATCATAGCAGGTATCACATTCTTCTGGCTTCTGCCTGGAACTGGAACTTCTCTGATGATGTCACTTGTGATGTCTGTGTGACTCATACATGTGCATCTGCAAGTGTAGCAGAGCCTGTGCCCCAGAGAAGCCTTCACCCAGTCAGGGTAGAAACAGAACGTTAAGGCATCCCCATTCTATCCATCATGGACTATGACCAGATCAATTCATAGGAATCCTCAGAAGTTTCGAGAGGGTTAGAACACTACACCCCCACAGAGGTTGCCAATCAAAATTTTATCTTTGTATGGGCCTTTTCCCCTTCCTTGTTTACTCTACTCTCACTTTTTCGCAAGTCAAGATTCTGGTCAAATAGAAAGACCTGAACTCAAACTGAGACCTTGGAAGAGAAAACAGACTGAAACCATGGTGATAAGAACATCTCCACCCTACAAAACATAGCATTCTGGAAGCGGACCGCTTATTTATCTGATGACAGAAGCATTGCATTTTGGTGAAGGGGTGATTAGACCAGGCACACAAAGTGCTTATGCTTTTCCAAGCTGTCATGAGTGGAGGGTTGTGATAGGAACATGCAGAAGTTGAAGTGTTAGATAACTAAGCTTCTTAAATCTGCCAACTCAAGTCCTATGGAGCAAACTAGGAGCTTCCATGGCTGAGTTAACGATATTCATTTTTCTTGAATATAAGATAAGAATACTGTGGAGAAAACTGAGTCATGGATTTAATTATGAGTGGCAAGGCTCAGAAAATACTGAACACATAGTTTTTAAAAACCTTTTATGCCAAGTCCTCAGGCCTCTAAGGAAAATAGTACAAGTCAGAGGTCTGTGGTTGGGTCATTCTACTAGATGACTGTGAGAATGTGGAAGCTCCAAATTCTCAGTAATCCCCTGAGCTGGGTGAAGGACTTTAACCCCTGCCACATATTGGAAGAAATCAGTGCAAGATAAGGCTTGCCTTTGTCAGGACTCATGTATGCTTCTGTCTGCTTCTACTTATTGCCTCTTGGACCAATAATTAGAGTCACTTCTCAGCACACACCACCAGGACAAGATAATTCCTGCTGTAAGAAAAGGCCTTATTTGTAGAATAATTGGAGTTCCTAGTTAATAAAGACTAGAAGGAAAACAGAGGAACACATAAGGGAATAGAACTTAGTGATATTGGACTTATGATCAGAATGTAAGACTTCATAGGGAGAAATGTATTGACATGAGGATACATCTTTATGAATGTGCTTAATTTTCTTACCTGGGAGAAATGAAGCTAGTCATAACATTCTTCTAGGATGGTTGTTAACTTATGAACATGATACTGGCCTTACTGAAGACAAGGCAATGTGCTATGATTATCACAGTAGGGTACTGAAGGACACAGAAGGCTACAACAATAATGAGATGGTAAGAATGGATTTATTATGTTAGGGTGGAGAATGCCTCCTACTTCTGTGTGACACACAATTCACTAAAACTTTAAGAGGTTCACTGACAATGGGACCTTGAAATTTTTGAGCAAACCAATGTTTGATATAATATGTAGGCTTGCTGCTATTGCTGCTAAGTTGCTTCAGTCATGTCCAACTCTGTGCGACCACAGAGACAGCAGCCCACCAGGCTCCCCTGTCCCTGGGATTCTCCAGACAAGAACACTGGAGTGAGTTGCCATTTCCTTCTCCAATGCATAAAAGTGAAGAGTCAAAGTGAAGTCGCTCAGTCGTGTCCGACTTCGCGACCCCATGGACTGCAGCCTACCAGGCTCCTCCATCCATGGGATTTTCCAGGCAAGAATACTGGACTGGGGTGCCGTTGCTTAGATTGACCTTAAAAGATGCTTCAATCTAGCTAAAGTCCTTGCAATTTGTGGAAATCATATTCTTTAAAATGGCAGAGGCCATATTATGACACTGCAGAATTATAATTATTATAATGGACAGGAGAGTTGTAGTGGCAAACAAAGTACCTTAATCTGTGGGTTTCCCATGGAAATATTATCTGATAGATTCAAGACAGACCCAGACTGACACTCCTCCTAATGAGAGAATCTAAACCTCCTCCCCTTGTATTTAGGTGGCCTCTCTCTCTCTCTCTCTCTGTTAGCAACAGAATATGGTAGATGTGTCACTGTGCAAATCTCTAAATCTAGGTCTTAATTAAGAGACTGACACTTCTTCTCTCCTATTTCTTGAAATATTGTCTATAGAAATAATGTGTGTGAGGGGAGCTGGTGTTGGTGATGCCTTAGCTGTCATATAAGAAATCTGATATGAGAAGTTTAAACTGTGTCGAAAGGCCAGGAAATGACATGCCATGTTGGGAAGAGAGAGACAGAAAAGACTGAGCAGCATTTACTAGAAATGTGAGTAAAAGCCATCTTGGCTGCCAATTTTTCAAGCCCAGATGGCACATGGATCAGACACAGATCAGCCAGCTGAGCTTTTCCTGAATTTCTGACCCACAATATTGTGAGCAAAATTAAGCATTTGTTTTAAGCCAGTAAGTTTTGGACTAATTTGTTGAGCAGAAATAGATAATCAGAACATATGAGTAGACAAATCCAGTTTAACTTCATGGTACTTTCAGTGTTCTTGTTTTTTTTTTTTTTTTTTTTTTTACTGTAAATATGTTTATTTTCCTGAAAATATTAAAAGGTGGCAAGCAAAAGCACAAGATATCAGAAGCTGCAATGGAAAATTCTCAGCTCTCACCAGTTTCTGGCTCTAAGTCAGTTCACAGGCAAAAGAGGATGCTCTGTTCTCTTGAGGAAGATCTCTACAGTATCTCCTCCATAATATTAAATAAGTATTTCTCCAATATTTCTTAAGCAATGTGTAGGCATTTACCAGAGAACAATGCATTGAAGGAATAAAAATTATGAAATCATATGAAGGCTTTTAAATAGGATCTGATAATATCAGGGGATCAAATGATAGCATGGTCCTCCCATAAGAGAGAGGGTTTATTTTGGCAAGGTAAAGATTTGTCTATCTATATATCTATTCATCTCTGCATCTATCCATCCTATGAAGTCCTAAAAGAAGTTCACCTTACCTGAGACCAGTGGATTTATGCACCCACACTATTGTTATTTATTTAGTTCTTGTGTACATAATTGGGACAGATATACATAATATCTAATGGAACATCCATATGTGTTTTCTGATTGGAGTTAAGACCTGTCATGGTAGGAAGGGCTAATTGGTAATCCCTAAATACTGTGTGTGCATTTAGCGCCATGTGCTAGTGGTAAAGAACCCACCTGCCAGTGCAGGAAATATAAGAGATTCAGGTTCAATCCCTGGGTCAGGAAGATCCCCTGGAGAAAGGAATGGCAACCCACTCAAATATTCTTGCCTGGAGAATCTCATGGACAGAGGAGCCTGGCAGTCTACAGTCCATGAGGCCAAAAAAGAGTTGGGCATGACAGAAGAAAGTTTCATAATCCCTAAACATGACACCCATTTCAGCCAAAAGTAAATCAGAAGTTATAAGCAATATTATACCCCAGGCTTCCAAGGTGGCACAGTTGGTAAATAATACTCCTGCCAATGCAGGGAGACTCAAAGGACGCAGGTTTGATCCTTAGAGTACAAAATGGTAACCTATTCCAGTATTCTTGCCTGGGACATCCCATGGACAGAGGAGCCTGGTGGGCTCCAGTCCATAGTCGCAAAGAGTCAGACGTGTGTGCACACACAAACACACACACACATTCCAGTGAAAATGCAGAAAATAAGAAGAAGCTATTTGAAAAACTTAAAGGATTCTGGGCTGTTGGTGCCTGCCATTTTCCCATTTGACACTATGGTATATCCTTGTAAGAAATCAACAACACATGGAGTATGAGGAACCACACTAGATAAATACATCTTATGCCAAGAAATCATAACCCTACTCACAGTTGCTGTTGGGATGTGGTATTTTTATTGGTAACAATATAAAATATGTTATGGGTTACTAATCTGGCAATTGTTGTCTCTTCAATTCCCTCTGTAAGAAGAATCAAATGTTCACATTCATTCCCTTTGTTCCAGTAGGCATGTAGACTACAGTCAACTAAGTTATTTGAACTTAGTAGACTTTATTGTATTGATGACATTTTGCTTATTAGACTTTGTAAACACTCATGCTGCTGCTAAGTCACTTCAGTCGTGTCCGACTCTGTGTGACCCCATAGACGGCAGCCCACCAGGCTCCCTCGTCCCTGGGATTCTCCAGGCAATAACACTGGAATGGGTTGCCATTTCCTTCTCCAAAGCATGAAAGTGAAAAGTGAAAGTGAAGTCGCTCAGTCGTATCCAACTCTTAGTGACCCCATGGACTGCAGCCCACCAGGCTCCTCCATCCATGGGATTTTCCAAGCAAGAGTAATGGAGTTGGGTGCCATTGCCTTCTCCGAAACACTCACGATGCCCTGTCAATTAGATTTTTATAGCCAAGAATATATGCTTCTACCCCACACCCTCAAATCTTAAGGGCTTGAACCAAATCATGGAGTGAGCATTGTATTGACTCTCTTGTATCCTTTACTAAAGTTACCTGGTTGTGAAGTGTGTGTTCCTTGTTCCTTCTCAGGTAGGCTTTGCCCAGCATAAAGGCCTGGTTCCTAGAGGAGGGATACCATCTGGCCAGTGGTGGCTCTTCTAGCCAATCAGCTGATCAGAGATAAATAGAAGATTTATTCCACTAGCTAGTTACAGATTTTGAAGTCCTTGGAAAGCTGAAAGTTAGTCATACACTAAAGGCCTTACAAATAGCTATGAAAAGAAGAGAAGCAAAAAGCAAAGGAGAAAAGGAAAGATATAAGCATCTGAATGCAGAGTTCCAAAGAATAGCAAGAAGAGATAAGAAAGCCCTCTTCAGCGATCAGTGCAAAGAAATAGAGGAAAGCAACAGAATGGGAAAGACTAGGGATCTCTTCAAGAAAATCAGAGATACCAAAGGAATATTTCATGCAAAGATGGGCTCAATAAAGGACAGAAATGGTATGGACCTAACAGAAGCAGAAGATATTAAGAAGAGGTGGCAAGAATACATAGAAGAACTGTACAAAAAAGAGCTTCATGACCCAGATAATCATGATGGTGTGATCACTGACCTAGAGCCAGACATCCTGGAATGTGAAGTCAAGTGGGCCTTAGAAAGCATCACTACGAACAAAGCTAGTGGAGGTGATGGAATTCCAGTGGAGCTATTCCAAATTCTGAAAGATGATGCTGTGAAAGTGCTGTATTCAATATGCCAGCAAATTTGGAAAACTCAGCAGTGGCCACAGGACTGTAAAAGGTTAGTTTTCATTCCAATCCCAAAGAAAGGCAATGCCAAAGAATGTTCAAACTACCGTACAATTGCACTCATCTCACACGCTAGTAAAGTAATGCTCAGAATTCTTCAAGCCAGGCTTCAGCAATATGTTAACTGTGAACTTCCTGATGTTCAAGCTGATTTTAGGAAGAGGAACCAGAGATCAAATTGGCAACATCTGCTGGATCATGGAAAAAGCAAGAGAGTTCCAGAAAAACATCTATTTCTGCTTTATTGACTATGCCAAAGCCTTTGACTGTGTGGATCACAATAAATTGTGGAAAATTCTGAGAGAGATGGAAATACCAGACCACCTGATCTTCCTCTTGAGGAATCAGTATTCAGGTCAAGAAGCAACAGTTAGAACTGGTCATGGAACAACAGACTGGTTCCAAATAGGAAAAGGAGTACGTCAAGGCTGTATATTGTCAGATCAGATCAGATCAGATCAGTCGCTCAGTCATGTCCGACTCTTTGCGACCCATGAACTGCAGCACGCCAGGCCTCCCTGTCCATCACCAACTCCTGGAGGTCACTCAGACTCACATCCATCGAGTCAGTGATGCCATCCAGCCATCTCATCCTCTGTCGTCCCCTTCTCCTCCTGCCCTCAATCCCTTCCAGCATCACAGTCTTCTCCAATGAGTCAACACTTCGCATGAGGTGGCCAAAATACTGGAGTTTCAGCTTTAGCATCTTTCCTTCCAAAGAAATCCCAGGGCTGATCTCCTTCAGAATGGACTGCTTGGATCTCCTTGCAGTCCAAGGCACTCTCAAGAATCTTCTCCAACACCAAAGTTCAAAAGCATCAATTCTTTGGTGCTCAGCCTTCTTCACAGTCCAGCTCTCACATCCATACATGACCACAGGAAAGACCATAGCATTGACTAGGCGAACCTTTATTGGTAAAGTAATGTCTCTTCTTTTGATTATGCTATCTAGGTTGGACATAACTTTCCTTCCAAGGAGTAAGCGTCTTTTAATTTCATGGCTGCAGTCACCATCTGCAGTGATTTTGGAGCCCAGAAAAATAAAGTCTGACACTGTTTCCACTGTTTCTCCATCTATTTCCCATGCAGTGATGGGACCAGATGCCATGATCTTCGTTTTCTGAATGTTGAGCTTTAAGCCAACCTTTTCACTCTCCACTTTCACTGTCATCAAGAGGCTTTTGAGTTCCTCTTCACTTTCTGTCATAAGGGTGGTGTCATCTACATATCTGAGGTTATTGATATTTCTCCAAGCAATCCTGATTCCAACTTGTGTTTCTTCCAGTCCAGCATTTCTCATGATGTACTCTGCATATAAGTTAAATAAACATGGTGACAAACTACAGCCTTGACGTACTCCTTTTCCTATTTGGAACCAGTCTGTTGTTCCATGACCAGTTCTAACTGTTGCTTCCTGAGCTGCATACAGATTTCTCAAGAGGCAGGTCAGGTGGTCTGGTATTCCCATCTCTTTCAGAATTTTCCACAGTTTATTGTGATCTAAACAGTCAAAGGCTTTGGTATAGTCAATAAAGCAGAAATAGATGTTTTTCTGGAACTCTCTTGCTTTTTCCATGATCCAGCGCATGTTGGCAATTTGATCTCTGGTTCCTCTCCCTTTTCTAAAACCAGCTTGAACATCAGGAAGTTCACGGTTCACATATTGCTGAAGCCTGGCTTGGAGAATTTTGAGCATTACTTTACTCGCGTGTGAGATGAGTGCAGTTGTGCGGTAGTTTGAGCACTCTTTGGCATTGCCTTTCTTTGGGGTTGGGATGAAAACTGACCTTTTCCAATCTTGTGGCCACTGCTGAGTTTTCCAGATTTGCTGGCATATTGGGTGCAGCACTTTCACAGCATCATCTTTCAGGATTTGGAATAGCTCCACTGGAATTCCATCACCTCCACTAGCTTTGTTTGTAGTGATGCTTTCTAAGGCCCACTTGACTTCACATTCCAGGATGTCTGGTTCTAGGTCAGTGATCACACCATCATGATTATCTGGGTCATGAAGCTCTTTTTTGTACAGTTCTTCTATGTATTCTTGCCACCTCTTCTTAATATCTTCTGCTTCTGTTAGGTCCATACCATTTCTGTCCTTTATTGAACCCATCTTTGCATGAAATGTTCCTTTGTTATCTCTGATTTTCTTGAAGAGATCACCCCTGTTTATTTAACTTATATGCAGAGTACATCATGAGAAATGCTGTACTGGAAGAAACTCAAGTTGGAATCAAGATTGCTGGGAGAAATATCAATAACCTCAGATATGTTGATGACACCACCCTTATGACAGAAAGTGAAGAGGAACCCAAAAGCCTCTTGATGAAAGTGGAAGTGGAGAGTCAAAAGGTTGGCTTAAAGCTCAACATTCAGAAAATGATGATCATGACATCTGGTCCCATCACTTCTTGGGAAATAGATGGGGAAACAGCAGAAACAGTGTCAGACTTTATTTTTCTGGGCTCCAAAATCACTGCAGATGGTGACTGCAGCCATGAAATTAAAAGACGCTTACTCCTTGGAAGAAAAGTTATGACCAAACTAGATCACATATTCAAAAGCAGAGACATTACTTTGCCAATAAAGGTTCGCCTAGTCAAGGCTATATTTTTTCCTGTGGTCATGTATGGATGTGAGAGCTGGACTGTGAAGAAGGCTGAGCACCAAAGAATTGATGCCTTTGAACTCTGTGGTGTTGGAGAAGACTCTTGAGAGTGCCTTGGACTGCAAGGATATCCAATCTGTCCATTCTGAAGGAGATCAGCCCTGGGATTTCTTTGGAAGGAATGATTCTAAAGCTTAAAATCCAGTACTTTGGCCACCTCATGCGAAGAGTTGACTCATTGGAGAAGACTCTGATGCTGGGAGGGACTGAGGGCAGGAGGAGAAGGGGACGACAGAGGATGAGATGGCTGGATGGCATCACTGACTCGATGGATGTGAGTCTGAGTGACCTCCAGGAGTTGGTGATTGACAGGGAGGCCTGGCATGCTGCGATTCATGGGGTTGCAAAGAGTCAGACACGACTGCGTGACTGATATGATCTGATCTGAAGGAGGTTGTCTACACTGTCTTCTGATGCTTTGTGCCTATAACTAGTGTATCAAAGGAACCCTAGCCTGACAGAGGTAAGGCCACAATGGGCTCATACTATAAAGAGATGAAAATCTCTGCCACTATAGCAGACAAAAATCCTAATCCAATGTAAGTTCAGGGTGAAGAAATTTATAACTAAAGAGATAGGAGGAAACTGATATAAAGATGAATTATGATAGACTTTTGTTTCCTGTCAAAGAAACACCTGCACACTGTAAATAATAGCTTGTATTTTCCATGGATTCATAATCCATTTTTCCTGCTTTCATGGTGTGATGGAAACTAAGCACACACTATAATTGTTTCATCTATCATGGGGCATCCTACAAAACTTGGAAAATTAAGGTTTAATTGAAATTCTGAGTTATAATCATTTTTTATAATATCATATAGAGGTTGTATATAACACAAGAAAGCATAGAATATAATTGCTATTTAATTTTAGCATAGTGTATTCTATGCTATGCAAAGGGATAAAGTTTTGTATATGCTAATAATTATCAATAAATTCTCATACTAAAGAAGGCTTGAGTTAATTTGCACTTTGTTTCTCAATTAATTATTGATTATTCACTTGGGTTATTTCTCATCTATCATTTGCATTTTAAATCAAATAACATTTCTTTGGTGTTCTGTGATTAACAATACACTTTGGTACAATAGTCATATTTAAAGATGTATAATCTTTAAGGAGATCCAACCAGTCCATTCTGAAGGAGATGAGCCCTGGGATTTCTTCAGAAGGAATGATGCTAAAGCTGAAACTCCAGTACTTTGGCTATCTCATGTGAAAAGTTGACTTATTGGAATAGACTCTGATGCTGGGAGGGATTGGGGGCAGGAGGAGAAGGGCACAACAGAGGATGAGATGGCTGGATGGCATCACTGACTCGATGGAAGTGAGTATGAGTGAATTCTGGGAGTTGGTGATGGACAGGGAGGCCTGGCATGCTGCGATTCATGGGGTCACAAAGTGTCGGACACGACTGAGCGACTGAACTAAACTGAACTGTATCTATCTAATATATGAAACTTTAAATTTACCTTATTTTATCATTCAGTATTCTATTAAAAACTACTACAATTTTTCAATCTTTCCGAACTACTGAATGTGTAATATTTTTCATGCATGTTATCATCTTTGGATTTTACTAGACCAAGTTTTCATAAAAAGCTTGTCTAGGAGATACTGTTGACTGAACAATGAGCTTTATGATTTTCCAGTTCACTGACTTAATCCTTACTCCCTCCCTCAGTGGTTAAAAACATTACAATCTTGCTTTAAAAATATAAAGATACAGTATCATAAATATTATAAAAATGAATGAATGTTTTGTGGCTAAATTCTAATTGTATACTGGCAAACCCTTGAAAATTCTTTGGGTATACATTGTTGTTTTACTTTCTCAAGGAGCACATGATTATTTTATGAAAGGATTCTGTACACATTTTTTAAAAAAAATTCACCAAGATTCTAGTTGAAATTAAGCATAGCCATGACCTTAGGCAAGTCATAAAACATACTATAATAAGAGTATGCTTTATGTACTCTGTCAGAAATGTGTTGGGAGAGTCAAGGTAATAATGTATAAAAACATTTTCATCATTATGTAAGAATGTATTCGAAAAATAAATAGCAAACTCTGCAAAATTTAGCAAACTCACTTGCTTCTTTTCTCAATGGGACTAGGGAAAACTTCTGTACATGAGGAAGTCCTAGGACTCGAGTAGGAAGAGCCTCAGTTCACAGGACTTCCCTGGTAGCTCAGCTGGTAAACAATCTGCCTACAATATTGTATTGGTTTTGCCATACATTGACATGAATCCGCCACGGGTGTACATGTGTTCCCCATCTTGAACCCCCTCCCACCTCCCTCCCCAAATACAATATTGTAAAGTAATTAGCCCCCAATTAAAATAAATAAATGTATATTAAAAAAAAAAAAAGAATCTGCCTACAGTGCAGGAGACCTGGGTTTGACTCCTGGGCTGGGAAGATCCCCTAGAGAAGGGAACGGCTACCCACTTTAGTACAGTCCATGGGGTCACAAAGATCATACATGACTAAGTGACTTTCACTTTCAGTTCCCTTGAATGGCCTTGGAAATAAATATCTTTTAGTATCTTAACCAGAATTTCTTATTTAGAAGCAAAAATGCAGATGCCAAATATATTTTGGAAGCAGTAGTTGAGAACTATGTGTAAAAAGCTATATAAACAATGAATTTCTACATTGCTATAATCATTGGTAGATAGAGGCTTCGCAAGCCTTAAAGCTTATATAATATAAATGGCATGTATTATAAATAATATTAGATAAACACATTAATATTTATTTAGAATGAGGAGAAATCATTATAAATTGTGAAGCTAATAAAATGAAAATTGCCACAAATACTACAAAAGCCAGAAAAAAATATGATTATACTCTTTATAATTTACTTTCTGACATCTCTATAATGTTTTCCCTGTATATTATTTAGGTGAATATTCCTTGATCACTTCTTTTTATGTAAATAATTTAAAATGTAGTCTATGATAATAACAGTTTGGATAGGTCTTTTCTTTTTTGCATATTTCTCTGCATATTTCCATTGCTTCTACTATGAATAGCATTCGAAGAGTGAATATATTTTCTGACTTGCATCATGATGCCAGGAACATTGACACAGTAACCCTAGAATGAGAATAAAAAGCAAAGTTCATAATCCTATAGCAAAATGAGCACAGGTACTGTTAGAAAAGATTGAAGTTAGAACCTCAGTGTGCAGTTATGCCTCTTTTGTCCATCTTTGTATTTCTAGTTCCTAGCATAGTTGCCTGCCCATGAAAAGTTCTCAGTAAGTAATTGTTGAATAAAGTTAAAAGTTCATGAATAAATAGATCCGAAATGATTTCATTTCTGGTTCCTAGAAGTTACTTCCAAACTGAGGGTTCTAATGGTATCTTAACTATGAGTGAGATTACGAGAGGACTGTAACCATTTGGATATCTCATGTTATAATAAAGTTAAATGTACTCCCTACTCCCCTTAACCATATCTTTATTCCACAAATAGTACCTGAATCCATATGCATACTTGTAGACTCTAGACTAGCTTGGTCGAAGTGGAGGGACAAAGTGAAAGCAGGCTCCATCTTAATTTTGAAATTTTGCACAAGTTGTAAAGTCAAGTGAACACATTGCTAAAGCTCTTTGAATTTTTTGAGATAGCTTTAAAATTCATTGTATTTTCTACTATTTTTCTGTTGTATTTAAAATTTCGATGGTTAATTAACTCACGTGTATTGAGCAGTAACTACTGTTGGCTACTCAGAATACTATGTTTTTGATTTAATTCAACACAAATTTATTAGGCTAGTCACTACTACTTAGGTTTATAAATATGACTAATTATCTTTTAATTGCCTGCCCTCAAAATTCTTAAAATCACTTTGAAGACCCTGACCTATTAAAATATCATCTTTGGATCTTTGATTAGATTCCGGAAGAACAACACATAATTTGGTCATTTGTATTTTTGGTGAAGGGTGATTGGTGTTAGATGATTTTTATCAGGGGAAATTTACTAAGGACAGGAAAGATGAAGTCTCCTAAAGAATTAGAATAATGAGATAACTAGAGCTAGGAACACCTCAATCTCTACCTCCACTCATACCTCCACTCCTTCCTACCCTGTACAGACATATGTGTCAGAGAATGAGGAGCATAAGGTTAGTGTAAGTGGAAAGACACTGGTGTCAGAAATAGTGTCTACTTAGAAAAGTAAGGGATTTCACATTTTAGGGCATGGCAACCCACTCCAATATTCTTGCCTGAAGAATCCCATGGACTGAGGAGCCTGGTGGGCTGTAGTCCATGGGGTCACAGAGTTGGACATGACTTAGGTGACTTAGCATGCACATAAACAAAACACAAAAGTTTGGGAGTACCCAGGCCATCTCATGGATTTTTTTTTTTAATATACTGTTACCAAAAAAAAAAAAAAAAAATTGAGTCCAAGCCATGAGGAGGTGTTCACTCATGGGGTATCTAGGAGGAGTGTAGTATAATTACATTTACACTTTGATAGGTTGTTTTGATAGTATTATGAAGATCTATAATATATAAATCTCAAAGAAAATGACTAGTTAGGAAAGTACATAAAGGCTGCTGCTGCTGCTAAGTTACTTCAGTCGTGTCCAACTCTGTGCGACCCCATAGACGGCAGCCCACCAGGTTCCGCTGTCCCTGGGATTCTCCAGGCAAGAATAGTGGAGTGGGTTGCCATTTCCTTCTCCAGTGCATGAAAGTGAAAAGTGAAAGTGAAGTTGCTCATTCGTGTCCGACTCTTAGCAACCTCATGGACTGCAGCCTACCAGGCTCCTCCATCCATGGGATTTTCCAGGCAAGAGTACTGGAGTGGGGTGCCATACAGGAACATAAATGAGAATGGCAATTTAAAGATTTTCATTAATTCTCACAGTCCCCTCTTGAAACAAACAACCAAAAAAAATGTGCCCCCATTTTGCAGATGAAGACAGTTAGATTCAAAACGATTTGATTGTTTTACTAGAATCAGTTATCCAAGGCATATATGCACAGCTGTCAGTTGAACTGTCTTTTTCCAGGAAGGTACAATAACATTTCTCCAGCACTGAATATGTCCACAAGTCTTCAGCCAAGACTGATTCTAGATGTTCTGTTAGGTTCGATGCTAACTTCCTATAACCAAGTATTGATAAACTACAATGAGAAGATGAGGCCTTATGTGCTTCAGATGACTCAATTTATAGGTTTCAAACGGGTCGGTATAAAAAGTTAGAGATAACCCATTCTAAGAAAGGTCAGTACTTGGCACCTTGATAAGTTTTTACTATTTATTGAATAAATGACAATGCATATCACTCTTTCCTCATTAACTTGCTCCATTCTTAATAATTTTTTACAAGGACACTTTGTTCCTAAATATGAGAAAATTCTTAACTTCATGCAAGTGCAGAACAGTAAGTCACAATTTTAAGAACCAACAAAGGAAAAAAAAAAACACAATAACTTTCAAACTTTCCTGAGTAAAATGTTCTAATCTTCCTGTTCTCTCAAACCACTTCTGCCTTCAGCACAAACTGGTCAAACGTCTATTTTAACCACACCAACAGTATCTGTTTGCCTATGTCAGTATCCTCTTTCTCTGACCATCCAGGGGAGAGTTTAAGAACTGTTTCAGATGTGACTACTTAAAGACCATGCTACAACTTAATCTTCTTTTTTTTTTTTTTTTTTTTTATAGGAGAGAAAAATCAATTATTCTATATATTTAGCCACTTTTAGCACAGCAAAAACATTAAAAATTCAGCAGAAGGGCATCATAATATTTAAGTACATTTCTTCAGATGCAGATGACCCATGGAAAAAAAATATATATATATATATATAAATAAAATTCTAATTATACATATTATACTGTGACTCTTGCTTATTTATATATTAATAATGCATGTGTTTTAGGCTCTGATTAGGTTTGGAGGCTTCTCTTGTTCAACTGTTAAATAAGTCACATAGTGAATTCGTTTTAAATCACTTTGAGGGAAAGTGATGATTAAATCTATGCCAAGAGGCAGAAAGGATTTAAAAGCTCTGTGAAGATTAGAAATTAGAAATAGAATACATAGATCCTGCTTGGAACATTAACTTTATCTAATTTTACTTCTTTTATAATATGATTCCAATTTCAACCTTCACTTTTTTTCCATTCCAGAGAAATCAATTTGTGATTTCTTATTCTAGAAGCAAAAATAAGCTTCAAAATTATTTTTCCTTCTATACCTTAAAGGATAAAGCTACATATTTGTTAAATTGCAATTGCTTCACTGTTTTGAATTTATTTTATATAAGAAAATTAGCCATTCTTATATGTAATTGAGACAGCTGCTAATGAAACAAAGGAACGGCCAATAATTTGTTTTAAAAAGAGAAGGGGGATTTCATAAGACCGAAAATATGAAATATGAAGTGATAGGAAATTCTAGAGTTTATTGATCTTTATAGAATACTTTGTAGGTACTTGGATATAGTCCTATGAAAATTTTCACATTCTTTTATTCCATCTTCTTTCTTGGACGGGCATTCTCTTTCAATTAAAATAACTTTAAAAAAAAAAAAAAAAAAGAATCTGCCTGTAATGCAGGAGACCTGGATTCAATCCCTAGGTTGAGAAGACCCTGAAAAAGGGAATATCTTCCCTCTCCAGTATTCTTTCCTGGAGTATTCCATGGACAGAAGAATCTGGTGAGCTACAGTCCATGGGGTCTCAAAGTCCAGACACAGCTGAGTGACTAACACTGTCACTTTTTCACTTTTATTGAGATAATCCAGGATAATTTCCCTATGTGGAAATTTTAACCTCATTATCTACAAAGCTCTTTTTATCATGTAACATGTGTTAATGGGTTCTAGGGATTTCGGTGTGTGTGTCTTTGGGAATCCTTCTGCCTTACAACATTTGAGATAGGATGACTACCAGTGCATCTATTAATCACTTTATGAAACAGATTATTTCTCTCAACTTTAAAGTATAATCTACCTCATTTCTTAGCACCAACTTCCATTATTCTTCATTTTGTGTTTACCATTCTTAGCAAACATGGAATTTCTATTTATGAGGGAATGCACATTTTCAACTTTCATGGATGATGGAAAATGGAAGATGTTTCATATAAATATACACAGCAACAAAGAACACTATATGTGCACTTCCACTTTGTGGCAGCCTCATCAAAAAGCAATACTTCACTTAAACATTTTTAAACATATGTACATACCCTAAGAGGTGATTAAGCTAAATGTGATGAAGATCAAGCCCTTTTTATTTGAGTATTGCATATTCAAATTTTACTTCAGATAAATGCTCATTTTTTTTACTAGTTTATTGACTTTTTCTTACTTATTTCTAAAAATCCTTTATGTGGTTCAGTCACATATATTTTAGATTCTCTGTATCAGTTTATGATATGTTTTAAAGTTCCTTTAACATTCATGTAGGACAAAAAAGTAGCAATGATAGGAATGATAGGAATGGAGTAAAAGGGATACACTTTTATTTATTTTAATATAAATTTATTTATTTTAATTGGAGGTTAATTACTTTACAATATTGTATTGGTTTTGCCATACATCAACATGAATCCACCACAGGTGTACACATGTTCCCCATCCTGAGCCCCCCTCCCTCCTTCTTCCCCGTACCATCCCTCTGGGACATGCCAGTGCACCAGCCCCAAGCATCCAGTATCCTGCATCAAACCTGGACTGCTGACTCGTTTCATATATGATATTATACGTGTTTCGGTGCCATTCTCCCAAATCAGCCCACCCTCGCCCTCTTCCACAGAGTCCAAAAGACTATTCTATACATCTGTGTCTCTTTTGCTGTCTCTCATAAAGGGTTATCATTACCATCTTTCTAAATTTCATATATATATGCATTAGTATACTATATTGGTGTTTTTCTTTCTGGCTTACTTCACTCTGTATAATAGCCTCCAGTTTTGTCCACCTCAATAGAACTGACTCAGATGTATTGTTTTTAATGGCTGAGTAATACTCCATTGTGTATATGTACCACTGCTTTCTTATCCATTCGTCTGCTGATGGACATCTAGGTTGCTTCCATATCCTGGCTATTATAAATAGTGCTGTGATGGGATACACTTTTAGAGTGAGATTCTCTGAGAATATCTTATATATGAATGTGATTTTTAGAATGGTGCTAACATTTCATATAATCAAAAGTATTTTAACAAAATTAAAAAGAGAAAAAACAAAATGGATTTAAAATATTATTTCTCTCAACCCACATTCAGAAAGATATTCTGTTTAGTTTCTTCTGTTAACTATATAGTTTTACCTTAAATATTTAAAATTTAATTTTTCTATATTCCATCTTTTTGTTACAGGACACATCTGGTTGTATGCTTCTTCATTAAAGAGAGTCAGTTGAATAAGTTCACCTTCTAAAGAAATGCTTCACCCCATCAACCTCCTTTATTTGAGGCTATTTTGTAGTTTTCTCTTCTCTCTAGTATTGTTTCTTCTTGTGACAATAACATTCAGTTTTATTATTTTGTCTTTGAAGTTCAGGCAGTCTTCACCTTGCCTGTTTCTGATTTGCATGAATTTTGTTTACCATGGTTTAGTTAAATAAAGCAAGTCAAAACTTAGTAGCCAGGATAAATTAACTGTGAGTATGTAAACTACAAACTTCACTGCTAGTATTTCATTAACTTAATACTGTATAAATTAAGAGGTGCATATAATGGACAGGGAGTGATCCTATCACTTCTTTCAAGTGATTGGGATGTTGGAAGTTATCAGTACATGGAAAGGAGTACAACAGTCTCCAAGGTATTGAAAAGATGCTCACTCATGATTTATATCATGTGAAAAGAGGACAGACAACATTCAAACTATCCTTGATAAAATTTTTGCAAAGAAATAGAAGACTTTGATTCTTGATCTCTAATATTTTATGTTAGAACACACTGATTATCCCTTTCACTATTTTCTTCATTTCCCTATATATTTATAACTAGCAGTAAGAGAATTAAACATTTTGAGAAAAATTTTTTAAGGACTCCCCCTTGGAACAATAGTAACTATTCTGATTGATTACACAGTTTTGCATAATTCTGGCCTCCATGTTCACTTATTTGTCTGTATACTGAGGAGCGCATGCTGTGTGTGAACTTGGGAAGATTGTTTCAATATTTTAATATTTGGTAGAAAACATTCCTCACTTTTATTTCATTTTTTAAAATGATAGTAACAGTTTTTATAGTCTTTAATTTCTCTATTTGAATTTTAATCAATTAAAATTTAATTTAAGGCAGAGTTCCCAAAAAAAGCAAGTAGAGATAAGAAAGCCTTCCTTGGCAATCAATGCAAAGAAATAGAGGAAAAAATAGAATAGGAAAGACTAGAGACCTCTTCAAGAAAATTAGAGATACTGAGAGAATGTGTCTGCAAAGATGGGCTCAATAAAGGAGAGCAATGGTATGGACCTAACAGAAGCAAAAGATATTAAGAAGAGGTAGCAAAAATACACAGAACTATACAAAAAAGATCTTCATGACCCAGATAATCACAATGGTGTGATCACTTACCTAGAGCCAGACATCCTATAATATGAAGTTAAGTGGGCCTTAGGAAGTATCACTACAAACAATGCTAATGGCAGTGATGGAATTCCAGTTGTACTATTTCAAATCCTAAAAGATGATGCTGTGAAAGTGCTGCACTCAATATGCCAGCAAATGTGGAAAACTCAGCAGTGGCCACAGTACTGGAAAAGGTCAGTTATCATTCCAGTCAAAGAAAGGCAATGCCAAAGAATGCTCAAACTACTGCACAATTGCACTCATCTTACACATTTGAGTAATGCTCAAAATTCTCCAAGTTCAGCAATACATGAACTGTGAACTTCCAGATGTTCAAGCTGGTTTTAGAAAAGGCAGAGGAACCAGAGATCAGATTGCCAACATCCGCTGGATCATCAAAAAAGCAAGAGAGTTCCATAAATACATCTATTTCTGCCTTATTGACTATGCCAAAGCCTTTGACTGTGTGGATCACAATAAACTGTGGAAAATTCTGAAAGAGATGGGAATACCAGATCAGCTGACCTGCCTCTTGAGAAACCTTTATGCAAGTCAGGACAGTTAGAACTGGACAAGGAACAACAGACTGGTTCCAAATAGAAAAATGAATCAAGGCTGTATATTGTCACCCTGCTAATTTAAATTATATGCAGAGTACATCATGAGAAATACTGGGCTGGATAAAGCTCAAGTTGGAATCAAGATAGCTCGGAGAAATATCAATAACCTCAGATATGCAGATGACACCACCCTTATGGCAGAAAGTGAAGAAGAACTAAAGAGCCTCTTGGTAAAAGTGAAAGAGGAGAATGAAAACGTTGGCTTAAAGCTCAACATTCAGAAAACGAAGATCATGGCATCCAGTCCCATCACTTCATGACAAATAGATGGGGAAACAGTGGCTGACTTTATTTTTTGGGGCTCCAAAATCACTGCAGATGGTGACTGCAGCCATGAAATTAAAAGACGCTTACTCCTTGGAAGGAAAGTTATGACCAACCCAGACAGCATATTGAAAAGCAGAGACATTACTTTGTCAACAAAGGTCCATATAGCCAAGGCCATGGTTTTTCCAGTAGTCATGTATGGATGTGAGAGTTATACTATAAAGAAAGCTGAGCACCGAAGGATTGATGATTTTGAACTGTGGTATTGGAGAAGACTCTTGAGAGTCCCTTGGATTGCAAGAAGACCCAACCAGTCCATCCTATAGGAAATCAGTCCTGGATGTTCATTGGAAGGACTGATATTGAAGCTGAAACTCCAATATTTTGGCCATGTGATGTGAAGAACTGACTTATTTGAGAAGACCCTGATGTTGGGAAAGATTGAAGGTAGGAGGAGAAGGGGACAAAAGAGGATGAGATGGATAGATGGCGTCATTGAACCAATGGACATGAGTTTGGGTAAACTCCGGGATTTGGTGATAGACAGGGAGGTGTGCTGTGTTTCATAGAGTCACAAAGAGTTGGACACGACTGAGTGACTGAACTGAAGGTAATTTTAATTCTTTGACTTTTTAAAAAGTTTCATTGGATAGAATTAGGATTTCATTAACTCTGTAGTTTAATTTATGGAGAATAGACATTTTTATGAGATTCCCTGCTGTTTTAGTGGTAAAGAACCTGCCTGCCAATGCAGGAGACTTGGGTAGGGAAGATGCAACCCACTCCAGTATTCCTGTCTGGGAAATCCCATGGACAGAGGGGCCTGGTGGGCTATGCCTCACAAAAGAATCAGACACGACTTAGAAATTTAACAACAACAACACATAACTTTATAATATTATAATCTCTTGAAAAAGAATTTAGTATATATCCACTTGTTCAAATCATCTGCTATATCCTTTAGCAGTATTCATTGAATGTAAGATGCTATCTATTGGAAGATACAGCATTATTGTATGGAAATTAAGAGAAAAGAAGAAAAAAAGACTGTACATTAAATTATGCCATAATATTTTCTTACCTTATTGATTATGAGACATTCTACATTTGAAGATGCTATAAACTGGGAAAATTTAGAACATATAGTATAACTTCGGGGAAGGCAATGGCACCCCACCCCAGTACTTTTGCCTGGAGAATCCCGTGGACGGAGGATCCTGGTAGGCTCCAGTCCATGGGGTCGCTAACAGTCGGACACGACTGAGCGACTTCACTTTCACTTTTCACTTTCATGCATTGGAGAGGGAAATGGCAGCCCACTCCAGTGTTCTTGCCTGGAGAATCCCAGGGACGGGGGAACCTGGTGGGCTTCCGTCTGTGGGGTCGCACAGAGTCGGGCACGACTGCAGCGACTTAGCAGCAGTAGCAGCAGTATAACTTCTGAGTTTTAAAACTTTCTCCTTAGAGATGTTATAAGTAATTAATATGTTAATTCTATGTACCTTATAGCATAGGTTCTTGTGAATGAAATCTTAATTATAGCATTTTCTGGTTATTGTTTGGAGAAGGCAATGGCAACTCACTCCAGTACTCTTGCCTGGAAAATCCCATGGGTGGAGGAGCCTGGTAGGCTGCAGTCCATGGGATCGCGAAGAGTTGGACACGACTGCGCAACTTCACTTTCACTTTTCACTTTCATGCCTGGAGAAGGAAATGGCAACCCACTCCAGTGTTCTTGCGTGGAGAATCCCAGGGACCAGCGGGCCTGGTGGGCTGCCGTCTATGGGGTTGCACAGAGTCAGACACGACTGAAGGGACTTAGCATTAGCAGCAGTAGTTATTGTTGGTATTGAAAATACTATTAATTTTTGTGCCTGATTTTAAATTTGGCAAATATGCAAAAATATCTTATTCATATAGTTTATATTTGAATATATTGTGATTCTTAGATAGATGGCATAATCCCTAAATAACGACCTTTATCCAATTCTTATCTTCATGTTTCTTTAGTTTTCTCCCCTTTATAGTGCTGATCAGAAGTCAACTATTATTTTATATATTGTAGCATCTATCTGCTAATCCCTATCTCCTTATTTGTTCCTCCTTCCAACTATTTCCTATGGTGACTGTGAATTTGTTTTCCAAGTCTGGACTCTTTTTCACAAATTAGTTCATTTATATCATTATTTATATTCCACATATAAGTAATATCATACGATACTTGTCTTTGTCTGACTTGCTTCACATAGTGTGATAATGTATAGGTTTAACCATGTTGCTGTAAATGACATTATTTCATTAATATCTATAATGTTAATAATGTGAGCAAAATTCTCCTAAATAGTCACAGAATTTGTAAAGACATTAAGTGAAATATATTTACTTAGCAATGAAACTATTTTGAACTTTGATTTTATAAAATTAGTAGCATGAAAATTATTGGTGAAAAATCTAGACTACCAGGACATATATATATACGCATTTATCTCAGTTATAAAAGACATATGCATTATGAATAAAATAAATTATCATGTTAGCATTTATGATTTCTCTTTGGCAACTATATTCATCTGTTTATTCTCAAATTTTTACATGTTATTTAATGCATTTTCTGTGATTAATATTTTTTTCAATAAGGTAAGCTGAGAGCTTTCAGATATGCAAGCTGGGTTTGAAAAAGGCAGAGAAACCAGAGATCAAATTGCCAAAATATAGTGTATCATATAAAAAGCCAGGGAATTAAAAAAAAAAAAAATGTACTTTTGCTTCATGAACTATGCTAAAGCTTTTGACTGCATCAATCATAACAAACTGTGGAATATTCTTAATAAGATGGGAATACCAGACCACCTTACCTGTCTCCTGAAAAATCCATATGCAGAACAAGAAAGAAGCAACAGTTAGAAGTGGACATGGAACAACAGACTGGTTCCTAACTGGGAAAGGAGTACTCCAAGGCTGTATATTGTCATCTACTTATTTAACTTATATGCAGGGTACATTATGTGAAATGCCATGCTGGATGAAGCACAAGCTGGAATCAAGATTGCTGGGAGAAATATCAACAACCTCAGATATGCAGATGATAACTATTTTAATGGCAGAACATGAAGAGGATCTAAAGAACCTCTTGATTTAAGTGAAAGAGGAGAGTGAAAAAGCTGGCTTAAAACTCAATATTCAAAAAACGAAGATCATGGCATCTGTTTCTATCACTGCACAGCAAGCAGTTGGGGAAAATGTGGAAACATTGTCAGTTTTCATTTTCTTGAGCTCCAAAATCAATGCAGATGGTGACTGCAGCCACAAAATTAAAAACAAACAAACAAACAAAAACGCCTTCTCCTTGGAAGAAAAGCTATGACTAACCTAGACAGCATATTAAAAAGCAGAGACATTACTTTGCCAACAAAGGTCCATCTAATCAAAGCTATGGTTTTTCCAGTTGTCATGTATGGATGTGAGAGTTGGACTGTAATGAAATCTGAGTTCCAAAGAATTGATGCTTTTGAACTATGTTGTTGAGGAAGACTCTTTAAAGTCCCTCTGACTGAACTGAACTGATGATTTTCCAGTAGTCACGTATGGATGTGAGAGTTGGACCATAAAGAAGGCTAAGCGCCAAAGAACTGATGCTTTTGAACTGTGCTGTTGGAGAAGACTCGGGAGAGTCCCTTTGACAGCAAAGAGATCAAACCAGTCAATCCTTAAGAAAATAAACCCTGAATATTCATTGGATGGACCAATGCTAAAGCTGAAGCTCTAATACTTTGGCCACCTGACACAAAGAGCTGGATCACTGGAAGTGACCTTGATGCTGGAAAAGATTGAAGACAGGTGGAGAAGGGGACGACAGAGGATGAAATGGTTGGATGGCATCATAGACTCAATGGACGTGAGCTTGAGCAAGCTCAGGGAGATTGTGAAGGACAGAGAAGTCTGGTGTGTTGCAGTTCATGGGGTCACAAAGAGTCGGACATGACTTAGCTACTGAACAACAACAAATAATGTAAAAATCAGTAAAGAGAATTATAAAGATCTTTTGGTCTTCTAATTTGCCTTTTACAATAGTCTTTAATTTACATTAGACTTAGCCATTAAATCTTAAATGTTTTTCTCTCTTCATCATTTCATTAATGTTCATTAATGTGGTTATCTCAGCTCTTTTTTTCTGATTATACTTATTGTTGCTATTCTTTATTGTTTTCAGCATACTGCTGATAATACATATTTCACAACCAGAAAAAGTTTAACTTTTTTAATCATCTAGACTTCCTAAAATGAGGACATCCAAGATTAGTTATTAATAAAAAATGAAAATCACTGAATTTTCACTGAACTGTATATTTTCTGAGATAAAAATAAACTACCTGAATAATTTAGTGATACATTTTCCACAACACCAGACTCTATGTCTCAATTAAAATCTAGACACAATATGTTCCAAAGTCCCAGCAATGTTAACCTTCTAAATTTTATGTAATATAAATGGAGACAATGGTTAGGATTTCAAAATATCAGACTAATGTAAAAGCTAATGGTTTCTTTAGATTTTGTTAATGGAAGCTTACTCGATCATATTTTTATACTGTTATGTGATAGTGCTGATTATCAGCTATTAGCTAAAAGAAAGTTTTTAGTTTATTTTATGATTCAGGTTAAAATATTTTTGTATTTAACATGATGATACTTGTTTATTTTCAAATTCCATTTAATTTCTAGAAAAAACTTTTTAAAAATAGATAAAAATCCTCTTGTTGATTGAGCAATAATAATGTTGTTATCTTATTAAAATGATGATGGTTTTCAACCGCAGTCAAGATATAGACATGATGTTGAGAATAATGAATTATTTATACTCATTAGTTGTAATTATTGATAAATTCATGGACACAAACTGTGATGATTTCAGTCATTTAAATCTCGTAAAATGTATTTTGGCAAAATTTTTTTGCTTAAGATATATTTTAATTTTTGAATTATTAAATTTTCAAACTAAAAAGGAGTATATGGTCATGACCTCATATTTTTGCTTCATTTCTCCACCATCTACAATCAAATGCTGATTTACTGTACTTTCAACTATTTCTTTCAGTTTTCCACCATAGTACCACTTTCTTGTTTAATCTTCCTTATGCGAGAAATACCAAGAATCTATTAAATATTCTTTGTTAGTATTAAAATCTGTTAAATATTCTTTGTTAGTATCAAAATATCTCTTTCAATCTAGATAAATGATATTTACAAATGACTCTGATCTCCACAGGAATCTATTGTGTGATTTTTGCTTGGAGCATAACCAAAATTTGAAACAAGAGTGAGTAAGCAAAGATATCCAAATCCTTGATCATAGTGCCCTAATTATTTGAATATTTACTTATATATTTATAATTACAAGTTGATTAAATGACTACTGTGTTATACATAGCCCCAGATATTATTAATTATATCTATTAGCATATCCATATATGTTAATTCTATTTCATAACATGAAGTGGTGTTAAAAGAGTCTAGTTTCTTTAATCACCTAAGCTGTCTAAAATGAGGACACCTAAGCTTAGTTTAAAAATGAAATTCAGGTAGTCTGTGGAGTTCTCTTTATTGTGGCGTTTCTGCACTATATGTGGGTTTGTACCGGGGGCTTGTCGAGGTTTCTTGTTTATGGAAGCTTGTATCGGTGTTCTGGTGGGTGGAGCTGGATTTCTTTTCTCTGGGGTGCAGTGGAGTGTCTAGTAGTGAGTTATGAGATGTCTATGCTTTTGGGGTCGCTTTGTGTAGCCTGTGTATTGGAGCTCAGGCTGTGTTCTTTTTTTTGATTTTTTCTTTTTTTTTTTTTTTGGCTTGTTTTTTTTTTTTTTTTTTTTTTTTGGTGGGCTTTTTTTCTCCCTCTTTTTTTTTTTGCGGTTTCTCCCCTTTTTTTTTTTTTTTTTTTTTTTTCTCTCTTTTTTTTCTTTCCACCCCCCCCTCCCGCTGCTCACCGAATTAAAAAAAAAGGAAAAAAGGAGGGAGGGGGGAAGGGGGGGGGGGGGGAGGAAAGAGGAGGGGGGGGGAAGGGGAGAGAAAAAGATGTAGAGAAAAATAAAAAAAAAAAAAAAAAAAAAAAAAAAAAAAAAAGAAAAAAAGGAAAAAAGAAAAAAAAAAAAACAAAACAGGGTCGCAAAAGTTATATCTAAACGTGGAGATTAAAGAAGTACTAGAGGATAAAAAAAATAATAATAAAAAAATAAAAGAAACAAAACAAACAACAACAACAAAAAAAAATTAAAAAAAATTTTTGTTTTCCTTTTTCCAATTAAAAAATAATAAAAATTTAAAAAATATATATATATTAAAAAAAGAAAAAAAAAAAAGGAAATAATGATGGGAAAAATAGTAACAATATATATAAGAGTTTCTCTATTATTGTTGTGGGTTCAGTTCATTTTCAGCTAGTTCCTTGTTCCGGCTGAAATTTCTCAAGATCTATAGGCCCCTTTCTCTGTGGTTGGTCTGTATAGTTCTTTGTTCTGTGCACGGTTCGGCGGTGTTCTGGGCCAAGGCCCGCCACTCGTGTGGTCGGCGCTGCACAATCTGGATTGCCGGCCCAAACTACTCCAGTTAGGCAGCACTCCAGACAATCAGGCGAACGAAGTCTGCGCTGAGGCCCGCAGAGGGGGAGGGGTCGGCGACGGGAATGGCGGGCGGGCGGGTGGGGGAGGGGATGGGGTGGCCCTCGTGGGAGCCGCCGGCACAGCGGGCGGGGGCACGCCTGCGCGGGAGTGGCCGGCGGGGGAGCGTCCAGTGGGGGAGAGTCCCGCGGGGGAGCGTCCCTCTGGGGAGCGCTGGCAGCGGAGCGTCCCGCGTGGGAACGGCCAAGGCGTCTCCCTGCCCAGCCCCGGCTCCCCAATGGCAGATGCGGGCGTTTGCAGCGGTGCTTTTCCGCTGCGGAAGTTACCGCAGGGCCCGCAGTCTGTGGGTTCTAATTGCTCAACTGTTCTCCTCCCTGTTATGATAGTCTCCGTGTTTCCCAGGTTCGGCGCAGATTCCGCAGGGAGAGTGTTTCCTGGTGTTTGGAAACTTCTCTTTTTAAGACTCCCTTCCCCGGACAGAGGTCCGCCCCCTCCCTCTTTGTCTCTCTCTGGCTTCTATATTCTTTCCTACCTCCTTTAGAAGGCAGTGAGTTGCTTTTCTGGGTGTCCGACGTCCTCCGCCAGCACTCCAAGAAGCCCAAAACTTAGCAATTAAAAAAAAATAAAAAAAAAAAAAAATTCCCAGAAGAAAAAGAAAAAGAAAAAAACCCACCAAAAAAAAAAAAAAAAGAAAAAAAAGAAAACACCCAACAAAAAAAAATAAAAAAATAATAATAAAAAAAAAAAAAAAAAAGGAAAAAAAAATAGGAAAATAAAAAAAAAAGAGAGAAAAAAGAAGGGAAAAAAAGAAAAAAAAAAAAAACCTAGAAGAAATAAAAAAGAATCAACATATAATGAATAATGCAATAAATGAGATCCAAAACACTCTGGAGGCAACAAATAGTAGAATAACAGAGGCAGAAGATAGAATTAGCGAATTAGAAGATAGAATGGCAGAATTAAAGGAATCAGAGGAGAAAAAAAAGAAAAACGAATTAAAAGAAATGAGGACAATCTCAGAGACCTCCAGGACAATATTAAACGTTACAATATTCGAATCATAGGAGTCCCAGAAGAAGAAGACAAAAAGAAAGACCATGAGAAGATACTAGAGGAGATAATAGTTGAAAACTTCCCTAAAATGGGGAGGGAAATAATCACTCAAGTTCAAGAAACCCAGAGAGTCCCAAATAGGATAAACCCAAGACGAAACACCCCAAGACACATATTAATCAAATTAACAAAGATCAAACACAAAGAACAAATATTAAAAGCAGCAAGGGAAAAACAACAAATAACACACAAGGGAATTCCCATAAGGATAACAGCTGATCTTTCAATAGAAACTCTCCAAGCCAGGAGGGAATGGCAAGACATACTTAAAGTGATGAAAGAAAAAAACCTACAGCCCAGATTATTGTACCCAGCAAGGATCTCATTCAAATATGAAGGAGAAATCAAAACCTTTACAGACAAGCAAAAGCTGAGAGAATTCAGCACCACCAAGCCAGCTCTCCAACAAATACTAAAGGACATTCTCTAGACAGGAAACACAAAAAGGATATATAAATTCAAACCCAAAACAACAAAGTAAATGGCAACGGGATCATATTTATCATTAATTACCTTAAATGTAAATGGGTTGAATGCCCCAACCAAAAGACAGAGACTGGCTGAATGGATACAAAAACAAGACCCCTCCATATGAATGAAACTAGAACACTTTCTAACACCATACACAAAAATAAACTCAAAATGGATTAAAGAGCTAAATGTAAGACCAGAAACCATAAAACTCCTAGAGGAAAACATAGGCAAAACACTCTCTGACTTACATCACAGCAGGATCCTCTATGACCCACCTCCCAGAATATTGGAAATAAAATCAAAAATGAACAAATGGGACCTAATCAAACTTAAAAAGCTTTTGCACAACAAAGGAAACTATAAGCAAGGTGAAAAGACAGCCTTCAGAATGGGAGAAAATAATAGCAAATGAAGCAACTGACAAACAACTAATCTCAAAAATATACAAGCAACTTCTACAGCTCAATTCCAGAAAAATAAATGACCCAATCAAAAAATGGGCCAAAGAACTCAATAGACATTTCTCCAAAGAAGACATACAGATGGCTAACAAACACATGAAAAGATGCTCAACATCACTCATTATCAGAGAAATGCAAATCAAAACCACTATGAGATACCATTTCACGCCAATCAGAATGGCTGCTATCCAAAAGTCCACAAGCAATAAATGCTGGAGAGGGTGCGGAGAGAAGGGAACCCTCTTGCACTGTTGGTGGGAATGCAAAGTAGTACAGCCACTTTGGAGAACAGTATGGAGATTCCTCAAAAAACTGCGAATAGAACTACCTTATGATCCAGCAATCCCACTGCTGGGCATATACACTGAGAAAACCAGAATTGAAAGAGACACCTGTACCCCAATGTTCATAGCAGCACTGTTTGCAATAGCCAGAACGTGGAAGCAACCTAGATGTCCATCCACAGATGAATGGATAAGCAAGCGGTGGTACATATACACAATGGAATATTACTCAGCCATTAAAAAGAATACATTTGAATCAGTTCTAAGGAGGTGGATGGAACTGGAGCCTATTATACAGAGTGAAGTAAGCCAGAAACAAAAACACAAATACAGTATACTAACGCATATATATGGAATTTAGAAAGATGGTAAAAAATAACCCTATTTACGAGACAACAAAAGAGACACTGATGTATAGACCAGACTTTTGGACTCTGGGACCAGGAGAGGGTGAGATGATTGGGGAGAATAGCATTGAAATATGTATAATATTATATCTGAAATGTATTAATTGTTCAAACTAAACACTATCATGTTACAATTTGTTCATACTAGATGTTTGTAATGTTTCTGATAATCAATAAAAGAGATTCTTGATTACACTAAAAAAAAAATGAAATTCACTGAATTTCAGTACAACAACATACTGTTTAATACAACATACTAATGTATGAAAGTAAAGGAGCAAAACATAAATAACATCCATATTCTTTGGCCTTAAACATATAGTTCTGTTTTGGTATTTTTGTTCTCTGAATTACAGAACTCAGCTGAAATCCTTTTATGTTGAATGCTTTCTAAATATAAATTCCCATTTGAGCATATTTATCATATCACTTACTGTTTGCTTTTAGACAAATTAAACAGAGGAGTTCTTATAAAGCTTTCATAAAGGTACTAGTGCCAATTACATAGACGGTCTTTTTATTGTTTCCTTTGCTATTTTCATGAAGATGCAGCTGAAAGAGGAAATTACAGTTCCATAACTTATGAGCCATGGGGTTATACTGCTTAAAATCTGTCAAATTTCCATTCTTCTTAATATTTAATAATCATTGCCCAGATTGTTATTAACAATTATACTCAGTTAAAAAAATAAAATGCTACTCAATTTAAGGAGACATTATCAGCCTTGAGATTTGTTAGTTGAATATCTTGAACACTGTAAAATAAATCATGTTCAAATAAACTTAACAGTTAGATATTTTGATTTCTTAAGTTTGAACACAGAAAATATAGCCAATAACATGAATTTTAAAATCAATGTTTCTGAAGGCTGTTAGGGCATAATAGTGTCAAACTTTATTTTGGGGGCTCCAAAATCACTGCAGATGGTGCCTGCAGCCATGAAATTAAAAGACTCTTACTCCTCGGAAGAAAAGTTATGACCAACCTAGATAGCATATTCAAAAGCAGACACATTACATTGCCAACAAAGATCTGTCTAGTCAAGGCTATGGTTTTTCCAGTGGTCATGTATGGATGTAAGAGCTGGACTGTGAAGAAGGCTGAGCGCCAAAGAATTGATGCTTTTGAACTGTGGTGTTGGAGAAGACTCTTGAGAGTCCCTTGGACTGCAAGGAGATCCAACCAGTCCATTCTGAAGGAGATCAGTCCTGGGTGTTCTTTGGAAGGAATGGTGCTCAAGCTGAAACTCCAATACTTTGGCCCCTTCATGCAAAGAGTTGACTCATTGGAAAAGACTGATGCTGGGAGGGATTGGGGGCAGGAGGAGAAGGGGACGACAGAGGATGATATGGCTGGTTGGCATCACCGACTCGATGGACGTGAGTTTGAGTGAACTCCAGGAGATGATGATGGACAGGGAGGCCTGGCGTGCTGCGATTCATGGGGTCACATAGAGTTGGACATGACTGAGAGACTGAACTGAACTGAACTGAACTGAGGGCATAATATAAATTATCTATGCATATATTGAATAACTTCCAAAAATGATTTCAAATCACTGTTAGCTTAATTGAAGTGGTCTCTATTTGCCTAAGAAACACTGAGTACTATAATAAAGTCTTCATCTCATTCCATGCATAATGATGAATATGCCAAAAATCATAAAACAAATACTATATTAATGAAAGTCACAGGGTTTGTGATACTTTTACATGGTTGAGTCATTTACATATGCCCCAAAGTTATCAGAACAGATCAGATCAGATCAGATCATTCGCTCAGTCGTGTCCTACTCTTTGTGAACCCATGAATCACAGCACGCCACGCCTCCCTGTCCATCACCAACTCCCGGAGGTCACTCAGACACATCCATCGAGTCAGTGATGCCATCCAGCCATCTCATCCTCTGTCGTCCCCTTCTCCTCCTGCTCCCAATCCCTCCCAGCATCAGAGTCTTCTCCAATGAGTCAACTCTTCGCATGAGGTGGCCAAAATACTGGAGTCTCAGCTTTAGCATCATTCCTTCCAAAGAAATCCCAGGGCTGATCTCCTTCAGAATGGACTGGTTGGATCCCCTTCCAAATATGGGTACTGCTGCTGCTGCTGCTAAGTCGCTTCAGTTGTGTCCGACTCTGTGCAACCCCATAGACAGCAGCCCATCAGGCTCCCCCTTCCCTGGGATTCTCCAGGCAAGAACACTGGAGTGGGTTGCCATTGCCTTCTCCAAAGCATGAAAGTGAAAAGTGAAAGTGAAGTCGCTCAGTCGTGTCTGACTCTTAGCGACCCCATGGACTGCAGCCCACCAGGCTCCTCTGTCCATGGGATTTTCCAGGCAAGAGTACTGGAGTGGGGTGCCATTGCCCTCTCTGAATATGGGTACACTGATCATTATTTTTTTTTATTCACCAATATTTAATTACCTTCATATAAACCTCAAAAAGTCTGTAGCTTGATAGATGGCATTATTCTTGCTTTGAATAACATATGGTATCTTCTTGTTTGCTGTAAACCTTCTCCATCTTTAGTGATTAAACAAGCAAATCATTGATTGAAATGACACTACCAAATAGTGTCAAGGTCTTTGAATAATGTTCTATTTTATGGTAGATAGATAGATACAGTTTGACTAAAACCTCAAAAATGGCACTATTTAAAAACACTATAAATATATGTGTACTTATATTAACTTGGGATGCTAAAGCTGAAACTTCAGTATTTTGGCCATCTCATGGGAAGACTTGACTCATTGGAGAAGACTCTGATGCTGGGAGGGATTGGGGGCAGGAGGAGAAGGGGACGAAAGAGGATGAGATGGCTGGATGGCATCACTGACTCGATGGATGTGAGTCTGAGTGACCTCCGGGAGTTGGTGATGGACAGGGAGGCCTGGCGTGCTGCAGTTCATGGGGTCGCAAAGAGTCGGACACGACTGAGCGACTGATCTGATCTGATTAACTTGGGAGAGGAAAATCTAATGAAAATGGAGTTAAATTGAATGTTGATTAATTTTTTCCATCAAAAACATTTAAAACATTGAAAAAGAAAGTTTTGATTAAGCTAAATGCTATGCAGTGGTCTAGGAAAAAAAATGTTTTTGCATGTATATATTAAGGTTTAATAAACCTGAGAGTGACAAAAGTAGTAGATATATCAGAAAAATAAAAGCTTATATCTCATTCATATACTTTTTCCAGAAAAAAAATGAGTTCATAATTGGTTTGACTCTTCACCTTTATTTGGGACCTAGCTACTGCTGCACTCATTGTTGTTCTGATTTCCCCTTACCTCAGTACATGTATCATGAGATGTCAATCATGCCAGCATTTCATCCAGTAGAAAAGAGGATGTGGCAAATAAGAACATAATTTTTCCTTTTGTGGACTGTTTCAGATGTCCCACCCTACAATTCCCCTTATAACTCACTGGACAGAATTTAGTCTCATGACCATACCTAGCAGACAAAGAAATGCTAAAGTTATATCTAAAGCTAGAAAGAGTTATATTAAAGGAAGGACAGAAAAGGACATCAGAATTATCAGTAAAATTCATTTTAGTTGTATTATTTATAATTTAACACATTATGTATCAATTGCATATGCCATATATTTTTCATTTTTTTTTTAAATTAAGAACATCAGGTGGCTGTAAAAGAAATACATTTAAGCTACTTTCTTTCAAATTAATTTTATTGGTGTTTAATTGCTTTACAATGTTGTGTTGATTTCTTACTGTACAGAAAAATGAATCAGTCAACCTATTCCTCTTTAGAATTCCTTCCCATTTAGGTCACCATTGAGTAGAGATCCATGTGCTATACTAAGCTTCTCTTTAAAAAAAAAAAAAATAGTGTTTTTCTAGCTATTTCCCTTTTCCTTTCTAGAAGATGTTTACTGTCAGTATAATTTCATTCTACCTCATATAAATAATGTAACTAATAGAAGTTATTTGATTCTAATATTTGAAAATTTTCTTTACATTAGCTGTACCAACAGTCACTGTCATGGAATTAATATTTTGGTCAAGAAATAATGACTATATTGCAACCAAAAAAGTAAGCAGACATTATAAAGTGAACTGCTGTATTTGGAGAATTATAAAAATATTTTACAAACCTATTCCCTGATATATTTTAGATGTACTAAAACATATTTTGCTTTTAGTATAAACAATTAAGTAAGGTATTAACATGTATAGGATAGTAAACTGAAGGTAATCTTTTTTTTTTTCTTAAATGGTATAATCCACATAACCAAAATATTAAGAGTTTATTTAGCAATGCTTAATGGCCCAGTAATTTTACTTTCTGTTTCACCTTCCTGGACTTACTGCAAGACCTTTATTTCCCATATTTTCTTCTCACAGTGTTTTTCTTTTGATTTCCAATTAATGTTTATACATTTTTGGAGCCTGGTGGCTACCGTTTTACCTGCCACCCAGTTTAGTCTGTGGAACTTTCTCTCTGAAATTGTATTTTTTGCTATTAAGATCTACGACCCTTGCTCTTGTATTGCTTCATCCATAGCTGACTTGTTCAAAACATCCCCATATCCAAAGAACTCACACCAGGCTGGAAATTTTAATGAGAACTCAGTCAGTGTTCAAAAAATTGAAAAAAAAAAATGATGTTTGAGTGCCTTAAATTTGAACCTAAATATAATATTAATGACATAATAAATAAATTTTAAATGGACCTCTCATTGTGAGCTTCCATCCCTTAATTGAAGAAAGTAGGGAAAACCACTAGACCATTCAGGTATGACCTAAATCAAATCCCTTATGATTATACAGTGGAAGTGAGAAATAGATTTAAGGGCCTAGATCTGATAGATAGAGTGCCTGATGAACTATGGAATGAGGTTCGTGACATTGTACAGGAGACAGGGATCAAGACCATCCCCATGGAAAAGAAATACACAAAAAGCAAAATGGCTGTCTGGGGAGGCCTTACAAATAGCTGTGAAAAGAAGAGAAGCAAAAAGCAAAGGAGAAAAGGAAAGATATAAACATCTGAATGCAGAGTTCCAAAGAATAGCCAGAAGAGATAAGAAAGCCTTCTTCAGCGATCAATGCAAAGAAATAAAGGAAAATAACAGAATGGGAAAGACTAAGGATCTATTCAAGAAAATCAGAGATACCAAAGGAACATTTCATGCAAAGATGGGCTTGATAAAGGACAGAAATGGTATGGACCTAACAGAAGCAGAAGATATTAAGAAGAGGTGGCAAGAATACACAGAAGAACTGTATAAAAAAGAGCTTCACGACCCAGATAATCATGATGGTGTGATCACTGACCTAGAGTCAGACATCCTGGAATGTGAAGTCAAGTGGGCCTTAGAAAGCATCACTATGAACAAAGCTAGTGGAGGTGATGGAATTCCTGTTGAGCTATTCCAAATCCTGAAAGATGATGCTGTGAAAATGCTGCACTCAATATGCCAACGTGGCCACAAGATTGGAAAAGGTCAGTTTTCATCCCAATTCCAAAGAAAGGCAATGCCAAAGAATGCTCAAACTACCGCACAATTGCACTGATCTCACACGCCAGTAAAGTAATGCTCAAAATTCTCCAAGCCAGGCTTCAGCAATATGTGAACCGTGAACTTCCTGATGTTCAAGCTGAATTTAGAAAAGGCAGAGGAACCAGAGATCAAATTGCCAACATCCGCTGGATCATCGAGAGAGCAAGAGAGTTCCAGAAAAACATCTATTTCTGCTTTATTGACTATGCCAAAGCCTTTGACTGTGTAGGTCACAATAAACTGTGGACAATTCTGAAAGAGATGGGAATACCAGACCACCTGATCTGCCTCTTGAGAAATCTGTATGCAGGTCAGGAAGCAACAGTTAGAACTGGTCATGGAACAACAGACTGGTTCCAAATAGGAAAAGGAGTACGTCAAGGCTGTATATTGTCACCATGTTTATTTAACTTATATGCAGAGCACATCATGAGAAATGCTGGACTGGAAGAAACACAAGTTGAAATCAAGATTGCTGGGAGAAATCTCAATAACCTCAGATATGCAGATGACACCACTCTTATGGCAGAAAGTGAAGAGGAACTAAAAAGCCTCTTGATGACAGTGAAAGTGGAGAGTGAAAAGGTTGGCTAAAAGCTCAACATTCAGAAAATGAAGATCATGGCATCCGGTCCCATCACTACATGGGAAATAGATGGGGAAACAGTGGAAACAGTGTCAGACTTTATTTTTGGGGGCTCCAAAATCACTGCAGATGGTGACTGCAGCCATGAAATTAAAATATGCTTACTCCTTGGAAGGAAAGTTATGACCAACCTAGATAGCATATTCAAAAGCAGAGACATTACTTTGCCAACAAAGGTTCGCCTAGTCAAGGCTATGGTCTTTCCTATGGTCATGTATGGATGTGAGAGCTGGACTGTGAAGAAGGCTGAGCACCAAAGAATTGATGTTTTTGAACTGCGGTGTTGGAGAAGACTCTTGAGAGTCCCTTGGACTGCAAGGAGATCCAACCAGTCCATTCTGAAGGAGATCAGCCCTGGGATTTCTTTGGAAGAAATGATGCTAAAGCTGAAACTCCAGTATTTTGGACACCTCATGCGAAGCGTTGACTCATTGGAGAAGACTCTGATGCTGGAAGGGATTGGGGGCAGGAGGAGAAGGGGATTACAGAGGATGAGATGGCTGGATGGCATCACTGACTCGATGGATGTGAGTCTGAGTGACCTTTGGGAGTTGGTGATGGACAGGGAGGCCTGGCGTGCTGCAGTTCATGGGCTTGCAAAGAGTTGGACACGACTGAGTAACTGATCTGATCTGATCTGATCCCTTACCCCATTCTTAACATGAGGTAAAGCTCAATTAACCAGGAAGTGCCTTTGCACTTTTGCATGCTTTGAGTCTCTCTGTCCTTGAGCAGGGTTTCCCTCGTGGCTCACTGGTAAAGAATCCACCTGCCAATACTGGAGACATGGGTTCATCACTAGGTTGGGAATATCCTTTAGGAAGGAAATGGCAATCCACTCCAATATTCTTGCCTGGGAAATGCCATGGAGAGAGGAGCATGGTGGGCTAGAGTCCATCATCTGCCACATAGTTGGAGATGACTTATGACTGAATAAAAGAAACAATTCTTGACCAACACTTAAAGAGAGTGCTTTTATCCATATTCATAAAATCCCTCACTCTCTTGCCAACTGCAGAACTCCAGACTTAACTCCTTTCACATATTTCCAGAGGCTTCAGGGAAGGGACATACATGAAAACTGCAGGTTTGGCTTTTGGAATTGTCTTGACTTAAAAAAAAAAAAAGATCATCCAAAAATAAAATTATAGATAAATTTGTACATGGGATGAACTTATATAATCAGTAGCATTGCCCATCAGCAGTTCTTCCTTATTAAACTGTTTTATTTTAGTTAGAGTATTTCATTCCTCTGCACAAAGAAGATTGTTTAACAGACTTGATTACAGTTAAAAGCTTTCTTCAGCTGATGCCTCTTAGGGAGCATGGGAGATCAGAAATTGCTCTGATGAAAATATGTTGGATTTTAATAGGATGGAGGAAGGTTGGGTATGTGTCATCATTTGGGCTCAGGCAGCTGTTTTTGGTCTTTATGTGGAACTTCAGATTGAAGGTTGCTCTGCCTGGGGCTTCTTGCTCTTCTTGGTTAGTGTGATCCTGATAACCACCACACCACTGCTATCTGTTTCTAAGAGCCTTGTGTTGATTCATCAGGAGGGAGAGGTAGAAGGAACAGAGGCAAGCATGGTAGAAGGTAAAGGGGAAACTTGGGAGGTGGTCCTAATATGGCAGAGGAATAGGATGGAGAGACCACTTTCTCCCCCACAAATTCATCAAAAGAACATTTGAACACTGAGAAATTTCCACAAAACAACTTCTGAATGCTGGCAGAGGACATCAGTTCAGTTCAGTTCAGTCGCTCAGTCATGTCTGACTCTGCAACCCCATGAATCACAGCACGCCAGGCCTCCCTGTCCATTATGAACAGCTGGATTTAGAAAAGGCAGAGATCAAATTGCCAACATCCGCTGGATCATTGAAAAAGCAAGAGAATTCCAGAAAAATATCTACTTCTTCTTTATTGACTATGCCAAAGTCTTTGAGTGTGTGGATCACAACAAACTCTGGAAAATTCTTTAAGAGATGGGAATACCAGATCACCCAACCTGCTTCCTGAGAAATCTGTATACAGGTCAAGAACAACAGTTAGAAAGAGACATGGAACAACAGACTGGCTCCAAATAGGAAAAAGAGTACGTCATGGGTGTATATTGTCACCTTACTAATTTAACTTATATGCAGATTACATCATACAAAGTGGTGGGCTGAATGAAGCACAGGCTGGAATCAAGATTGCTGGGAGAAATATCAATAACCTCAGGTATGCAGATGACACCACCCTTATGGCTGAAAGTGAAGAAGAACTAAACAGCCTCTTGATGAAAGTGAAAGAGGAGAATTAAAAAGTTGGCTTAAACCTCAACATTCAGAAAACTAAGACTGTGATATCCAATTCCATCACAATGGAAACAGTGGCAGGCTTTATTTTCTTGGGCTCCAAAATTACTGCAGATGGTGACTGCAGCTATGAAATTAAAAGGCACATCTCCTTGGAAGAAAAGCTATGACTAGCTTAGACAGCATATTAAAAAGTAGATAATACTTTATGAACAAAGGTCTGTCTAGTCAAAGCTATGGTTTTTCCAGTAGTCAAGTATGGATGTGAGAGTTGGACTATAAAGAAAGTTGAGCACCGAAGAATTGATGCTTTCGAACTGTGGTTTTGGAGAAGACTCTTGAGAGTCCCTTGGACTCCAAGGAAATACAATCTGTCAATGCTAAAGGAAATCAGTCCTGAATATTCATT
Organism: Tragelaphus eurycerus; assembly: GCA_935064755.1. Lineage (NCBI taxonomy): Eukaryota > Metazoa > Chordata > Mammalia > Artiodactyla > Bovidae > Tragelaphus > Tragelaphus eurycerus. The sequence goes on from CAKXYN010000061.1 coordinate 12,868,654, forward strand.
GGAAGGATTGATGCTGAAGTTGAAGCTCCAGTACTTTGGCCACCTGACATGAAGAACCGACTCATTGGAAAAAGCCCTGATGCTGGGAAAGATTGAAGGTGTGACAAGAAGGGGACAACAGAGGATGAGATGGTTGAACAGCATCACCTACTTGATGGACAGAGTTTGAGTAGGCTCCAGGAGTTTGTGATGGACAGGGAAGCCTGGCCTGCTGCAGTCCATGGGGTCTCAAAGAGTTGGGCACGACTGAGAGACTGAACTTAACTGAAGTATATACTTTATGAAAAAATAATAGACATTATTCCCTCAGCTGCTGAGGGACTTTCTATAAGTCAAATTCTATATATTTAGTTTTGTTAATGTGCATTATTTCAAGAGGTAAAGGTCTTTTTTTTTTTTTTTTTTTAACATGTGGAGTTAAGATGATCAAATATTTATGTTAACAGAAAATAAGATTACCTTTGCAAGTTTGGAATGAAGAATTGCCACAGAGGCTAATAATATTTATCAAAAAGTATCAAGAGACATATTATTGTGCAGCTAGTGAAGTTTAATAATTAAATTTGCTTACACCCAGTTTCCTTCCAAGATCCTAGGAAGGGCCCTAGAACTATAGTTAGTGGATGTTGTCAGTGCAAAGATTATCCAACATTTGTACTGCAGTGGAATACTTGAAATGTCCTCAAACATTAATGCTCATCTATGAAAATAAAAAGCCACAAAGCTTGAAAATAATTTATCCTAACTTGAAAAGAAACCTCTAGCCTTACAATGAACATTTGCAAAATTAGTTGAAAAGTTAAAATATATATTTAACCATCAAAAATAAGAAACAATTGATCAAACTTTCTGGTGAGGAAACTAAATCATTCAATTACCTCTGTAGAAAATACAAAGAGAATGAGTTCCAAAGATTTAAGAAAGATAATAGTAGTGTGAGGGACAGTTAATTCATAAGCATGTCTTTGCCTGCATTTCATAGGTTTTGTGCTATTTTCCATCTTTAAAATGTACAGTTTATTAGAAGTTTTTCCCTTATAGTAATCTAAGTAAATATTACAAGGAAAAGTAAAGTTTTATCTCTGTTATTTTGATATATTCTTTTCTTAAACTCATGTCGAGTTTGTTTAGCTTTTGAGTCCCACAAAACATGGGTCTGCCTTCAGTGTACTCAAATTAGATGAATGCAATTTGAAGTAACCTTAATCCAAATTTTTCTTTCTCCCTCCATTAACTAAAAAAAAAAAAAAAAAAAAAAAAAACCTTACATTTAGAAGGATATCAGTCATCACTAGAACCACCTGGTTCATGGATCAATTTACTCTTAGTAAACAATTTCAGACTGGTATACCAGCCGTAGGTATGCATTGAATGGATCAATTTGACTTTTCCCTATAGTAAACCAATTTATGAATTCTCCCCCATTCCATCTTCTACCTTCTCTTTCTAGTTTAACCTAAAGATTAGAATGACTGACAACCTCAACAACTTGGTGATGCTATTTTCCAGATCCCATTAACCGTATCAACATGTTATAGGAGCTGAAGCATGAAAAGTTATAGTGAACTTTTTTGGAGGACATTCAAAAAGAGCACTGATGGAGAAAATAATAGCTGTGTGTGCCCATCTTTGGATAGATCCATTACACTTACAATTGCTTTTTTAGTGTATCGTATCTTAGAGGACATGGTCTGTGGATACTCATTTTTGGATCTGCAGAAAATCTGTTCAGAACATAGTACAAAAAAGTAAGAAATAAATACTTGTGTCTTTATGAATAGATAAAGAATGAAAAGATAGAAGATGGACAGGAAAGTGTGCAAATTTGTATGTGATCAGGATTTGTTTTGAAAATAACTTTTATAGAAATTATACTAGAATTTCTTTATACAGATATGATATAACATTCTATTGTTTTCAGATATATTGCATACATTTCATTCTACCATAGTTAAATCCCAGTTTGTACTTTTTTCTTTAGATTAAAATCTATTCTTGCTGAGTACCTACTTTTTAAATATTTTTAATATGACAGTTGCACTGTGATTATGACAAAGAGTTTTCCATGGCAGAAAATAAACTGGAGGAGTATATTCTTTATTTTTCTAAACATATTTCCTTGTTATGATCAATATTTTCTATCTTCTATACATTATAATTGATCTTTTTAGTTTTTCCTAGGGAATGAGAAGATACATGGAATATCCTGGTAGTGCTTCAACTCTTTTATGTAGCTTTTCTAGAGGAGCTCAGGATTAATTCATTCGTTCATTCATGTTAACAAAACTACTAATTGCCCACTCCATGATGGTCAGGTTTTCTCAGGTGGTGCTAGTGGTAAAAAACATTTCTGCCAATTCAGGAAATGTAAGAGATGTAGGTTCAATTTCTGTGTCAGGAAGATCCCCTGCAGGATGGCATGGCAACCCTCACTAGTGTTCATGCCTTGAGATTCCCATTGACCGAGGAGCTATGGTCCATAAGGTTGCACAAAATTGGACACGGCAGAAAGAACATAATGTGCATGCATTCATGCTGTGACAGTCAGGGTGTAGCTGCCATACACATTGTGAAACCAAACAGAACCAGTCATGTAGAGATAAGCAGTTTAAAAGAAAACATACAATCAAATTTATCCATACGTTTGACAGTCCACGGGGTCACAAAGAGTCGGACACGACTGAGTGACTTCACACACTCACACACACACAAAGTAAAAAGGCAGGGTAATGTAAGAAGATTAATAATGGTGACTTACTTTAGGATGCATGAATAGGAGAGTCACACAATATTTATTAAATAAAATGTTTATTTTCAGAGAATTTATTGCACAATATAAGACAAGTAAAAGTAGAAAATCAATAGAAAAAGAAGAGAATAGTAACCTCAGAAGCATTCATCATTAAAAAAAAAAAGGTAGAGATGCAAGTCCCTTTAAATATGGATGTTAAATTATTTAAAGTCTTGCATAAAACTCCACTTCCACCACTTATAATTTCATCATTCCCTATGGTCCAGTTGATCCCACTACTTGGACAACAGTATATTTATTAGTTATCTTTTTTATTTTATTTTATTTAACTTTACAATATTGTATTGGTTTTGCCATATATCAAAATGAATTTGCCACAGGTATTCATGTGTTCCCCATTCTGAACCCTCCTCCCTCCTCCTTCCCCATACCATCTCTCTGGGTCGTCCCAGTACACCAGCCCCAAGCATCCAGCATTGTGCATCGAACCTGGACTGGCGACTCGTTTCATATATGATATTACACATATTTCAATGCCATTCTCCCAAATCATCCCACCCTCTCCCTCTCCCAGAGTCCAAAAGACTGTTCTATACATCAGTGTCTCTTTTGCTGTCTCGTAAACAGGGTTATTGTTATCATCTTTCTAAATTCCATATATATGCGTTAGTATACTGTATTGGTGTTTTTCTTTCTGGCTTACTTCACTCTGTATAATAGGCTCCAGTTTCATCCACCTCATTAGAACTGATTCAAATGTATTCTTTTTAATGGTTGAGTAATACTCCATTGTGTATATGTACCACAGCTTTCTTATCCATTCATCTGCCGATAGACATCTAGGTTGCTTCCATGTCCTGTCTATTATAAACAGTGCTGCGATGAACACTGGGGTACATGTGTATTTTTCACTTCTGGTTTCCTCAGTGTGTATGCCCAGCAGTGGAATTGCTGGGTCATAAGGCAGTTCTGTGAAGAAGGCTGAGCGCCGAAGAATTGATGCTTTTGAACTGTGGTGTTGGAGAAGATTCTTGAGAGTCCCTTGGACTGCAAGAAGATCCAACCAGTCCATTCTGAAGGAGATCAATCCTGGAATTTCTTTGGAAGGAATGATGCTAAAGCTGAAACTCCAGTATTTTGGCCACCTCATGCGAAGAGTTGACTCATTGGAGAAGACTCTGATGCTGGGAGGGATTGAGGGCAGGAGGAGAAGGGGACGACAGAGGATGAGATGGCTGGATGGCATCACTGACTCGATGGATGCGAGTCTGAGTGACCTCCGGGAGCTGGTGATGGACAGGGAGGCCTGGCGTGCTGCGGTTCATGGGGTCGCAAAGAGTCGGACACGACTGAGCGACTGATCTGATCTGATCTGATCTGATCTGAAGGCAGTTCTATTTCCATTTTTTTAAGGAATCTCCACACTGTTCTCCATTGTGGCAGTACTAGTTTGAATTCTCACCAGCAGTGTAAGAGGGTTCCCTTTTCTCCACACCCTCTCCAGCATTTATTGCTTGTAGACTTTTGGATCACAGCCATTCTGACTGGTTTGAAATGGTACCTCATAGTGGTTTTGATTTTCATTTCTCTGATAATGAGTGATGTTGAGCATCTTTTCATGTGTTTGTTAGCCATCTGTATGTCTTCTTTGGAGAAATGTCTATTTAGTTCTTTGGCCCATTTTTTGATTGGGTCATTTATTTTTCTGGAATTGAGCTGTAGGAGTTCCTTGTATATTTTTGAGATTAGTTGCTTCATTAGTCTGTTGCTTCATTTGCTATTATGTTCTCCCATTCTGAAGGCTGTCTTTTCACCTTGCTTATAGTTTCTTTGCGAAGAGTTGACTCATTGGAGAAGACTCTGATGCTGGGAGGGATTGAGGGCAGGAGGAGAAGGGGACGACAGAGGATGAGATGGCTGGATGGCATCACTGACTCGATGGATGCAAGTCTGGGTGACCTCCGGGAGCTGGTGATGGACAGGGAGGCCTGGCGTGCTGCGGTTCATGGGGTCGCAAAGAGTCGGACACGACTGAGCGACTGATCTGATCTGATAGTTTCTTTTGTTGTGCAGAAACTTTTAAGTTTAATTAGGTTCCATTTGTTTATTTTTGATTTTATTTCCAATATTCTTGGAGATGGGTCATAGAGGATCCTGCTGTGTATTAGTTATCTTTTACTCTGTAACAAAAGACCCCAATAACAATTAGAAAATTTAACTATGTCTATTATCTCACACATCCTGTGAGTCAGAAATCTGGATATGACTTTGATGGACAACTGCAGCTTAGCTTATCCTACCAGGTTGTAAGCAAGGTGTGGTCAAAGGCTGTGGTCTCAACTGAAGGAGGTTCTACTCCAAGCTTACTCATGGAGGTTGTAAGAATTTAATTCCTTGATGACTGTTGACTGGAGGACTTTCTTTGTTGGCCCTTCAGTAGGTAAGCTCACGTATGGTGGCTGGCTTCCCTCACAGTGAGAGTAAAAGAAAAAAAGTAAAAAAGAACAGGGATTTAATTTTTTTTTTTTTTTTTTTGTAGTCTAATCTCAGAAGTAACATCTTATCATTTTTAAGATTTTTTTATTTGTAAGATTTGTAAGAACAAAGCTAGTGGAGGTGATGGAATTCCAGTTGAGCTATTTCAAATCATAAAAGATGATGCTGTGAAAGTGCTGTACTCAATATTCCAGCAAATTTGGAAAATTCAGAATTGGCCACAGGACTTGAAAATGTCAGTTTTCATTCCAATCACAAAGAAGGGCAATGCCAAAGAATGTTCAAACTTCTGCAAAATTGCAATCACCTCACACGCTAGCAAAGAAATGCTCAAAATTCTCCAAGCCAGGCTTCAACAGTACATGAACTATGAACTTCCAGATGAGATGTTCAAGCTGGATTTAGCAAAGGCAGAGAAACCACAGATCAAATTGCCAGCATCCATTGGACCATCAAAAATCAAGAGAGTTTCAGAAAAATATCTACTGCTGCTTTATTGATTATGTCAAAGCCTTTGACTGTGTAGATCACAACAGACTGTGAAAATTTCTTCAAGAGATGGAATACCAGATCATATTACCTGCCTCCTGAGAAATATGTATACAAGTCAAAAAGCAACAGTTAGAAATGGACATGGAACAACAGATTGGTTTCAAATTGGGAAAAGAGCACAAGGCTGTATATTGTCACCCTGCTTATTTAACTTATATGCAGAGTACATCATGCAAAATGCTGGATTGGATGAAGCACAAGCTGGAATTAAGATGGCCAGGAGAAATATCAATGATATCAGATGACATCACCCTTATGGAATAAAGTGAAGAGGAAATAAAGAAACTCTTGATGAAGGTGAAAGAGGAGAGTGAAAGAGCTGGCTTAAACTCAACATTTAAAAAAGTAAGATCGTGGCATCCGGTCCCATCCCTGCATGGCAAATAGATGGGGAAACAATGGAAATAGTGAGAAACTTTATTTTCTTGGGCTCCAAAATCACTGCAGATGGTGACTGCAGCCATGAAATTAAGAGATGCTTACTCCTTGGAAGAAAAGCTATGACTACCTAGACAACATATTAAAAAGCAGAGACATTACTTTGCCCACAAAGGTCCATCTAGTGAAAGCTATGGTTTTTCCAGTAGTCAAGTATGGATGTGAGAGTTGTTCTCTTAAGAAACCAAACGCCAAAGAATTGATACCTTTTAACTGTCATGTTTGAGAAGACTCTTGAGAATCCCTTGTACTGCAAGGAGATCCAACCTGTCAATCCTCAAGGAAATCAGTCCTGAATATTCATTGAAAGGACTGATGCTAAAGCTGCAACTCCAATAGTCTGGTCACCTAATGAGAAGAACTGATTCATTGGTAAAGTTCCTGATGTTGGGCAAGATTGAAGGCAGGAGGAGAAGGGGATGAAAGATGATTAAATGGTTGGATGGCATCTCTGACTCAATTGACATGAGTTTGAGTGTGCTCCAGGAGTCAGTGATGGACAAGGAAGCCTGGCCTGATGCAGCCCATGGGGTCTCACAGAGTTAAACAGGGCTGAGCAACTGAACTGAACTTAAATGATGTGTAAGATGTGGTTTAGCCCATACTCAGGAGCCAGGATTACACCAGGGTATGAACAACAAGGTTGGTAATAATTGGATGCCATATTTAGAGACTGTCCTAGGACACCATGATATATCTTTTTCTTAAAATTTACAACTCATTATTATGGTGAACAATTTTCTCAGTTTGACTGTGACTGTCTCAGTTTTAGCACTAAAATCCCCCAACCTGGGAAATTATTCATTGGTTAGCCTACATAATACATATACTTTCAAAATATAGGATTTTATAGAGAGAACTCTACTTATATTGTCTCAATAGCCTTTTTTTTTTCTACTAGCATGAAGCTACTCAAACTCCATACCTCTGCTTAAAATATTTTCTCCTCAGAGAATTCTTCCTATCTCCAAGTCAAGGTTAATGGTTCCTTTCCCACTCCAGAAAATGGCTTTTGTAAGACTATTTAAATACTTCTTCACTCTGCTTCTATCAAGACCCACTTTCCCTTTCCTCTCCCTCCACCAAGACTAGAATCTCAGAAAGGTGATTGAAGATATCTATCTCAATGGTTAGTGATTTTGCAGGCAGAATCTGCATTTAATAGAAGAGAAAATATGACCTCAGAAAGGTGAAAATAAGTGTTCAAATTCATTTAGCTCATCAATGAGGAAAGAAAATCTGCAGGTACACTGGTGTCTACCCCAGGCATTGATAATGAGTTACATGACAAGTTTATATTTAAAATTCTTCCATTGTAAACACTGACCTATCCAAATAGTCAAGGCTATGGTTTTTCCTGTGGTCATGTATGGATGTGAGAGTTGGACTGTGAAGGCTGAGTGCCGAAGAATTGATGCTTTTGAACTGTGGTGTTGGAGAAGACTCTTGAGAGTCACTTGGACTGCAAGGAGATCCAACCAGTCCATTCTGAAGGAGATCAGCCCTGGGATTTCTTTGGAAGGAATGATGCTAAAGCTGAAACTCCAGTATTTTGGCCACCTCATGCGAAGAGTTGACTCATTGGAGAAGACTCTGATGCTGGGAGGGATTGGGGGCAGGAGGAGAAGGGGACGACAGAGGATGAGATGGCTGGATGGCATCACTGACTTGATGGACGTGAGTCTGAGTGACCTCTGGGAGTTGGTGATGGACAGGGAGGCCTGCCGTGCTGCGATTCATGGGGTCACAAAGAGTCGGACACGACTGAGTGACTGATCTGATCTGATCTGATCCAAATTGTATAGTAACCATAAAAATGTCCATATACTTTTGGGCACCAAGAAACATAATTACTGAAAAATAATTATAAAAAATTATTTTATTTTTTAAGAAAGTGTAGACATCTTATAGGGAGAAGGCAATGGCACCCCACTCCAGTACTCTTGCCTGGAAAATCCCATGGACGGAGGAGCCTGGTAGGCTGCAGTCCGTGGGGTCGCAAAGAGTCGGACAGGACATGACTGAGCGACTTCACTTTCACTTTTCACTTTCATGCATTGGAGAAGGAAATGGTAACCCACTCCGGTGTTCTTGCCTGAAGAATCCCAGCGACGGGGGAGCCTGGTGGGCTTCCGTCTATGGGGTCGCACAGAGTTGGACACGACTGAAGCGACTTAGCAGAAGCAGCAGCAGACATCTTATAATAAATACTGCTATCACACTCTGGAGAACTCACACTTTTAGGATGATGCTAATAGACCATCCTGAGCTTTCTGCATAAACACTGGTGTATTAAAACTATAGACCCTATAGGATTAGGTAAAATAGTTTACAAAACTACTTTATCTAAGCTAACAAGCAGGAACCTCCTGAAGTTTCACTTTTCACCCAGATTATCTACATTATTTGGATTTTTGAGCAACTGTTTACCTACCTAATACTGAGCCTGGAATAAGAAATATAGTTGAAACATGATCAGTGATTCTTTAGTGTTTATGGATGGATAAAGATGACTCAGCATTATGTTTGAAGAGAGAAGATAGTTTTCCAGAGTAAACAGGCTTTGGAAGTAGAGGAATGGAATTCTCGCCTTTACTTCTTCCCCCAATTAAATATAATAATTTAGGAGTAAATTTAGAAGGGCTAGGAATCCTGAGATGACTTTGAGGCTGACATCTGGTGGAACAGTGCTTAGAGAACCCACCTGCCAATTCAGGAGACACAGGAGACTTGGGTTCGAACCCTGGGTTGGGAAGATCCCCTTGGAGAAGGAAATGGCAGCCCACTCCAGTATTCTTGCCTGAGAAATCCCATGAACAAAGAAGCCAGGTGGGCTATATTCAGGCTACAATCCATGAGGTCACAAAGAATTGGACATGACTTAGAAACCGAGCATGTCTGCATGCATCCCATGGCTATATTGGTTATTTTTTTGTTATGTGAATGACAATAAATAAACCATGATTAATATAAAGTAATATGGTATTCATATTTCCTTTTGCCTGATGCTGCATCGGACTGTTCATGGCACTTATAATGTAACAATAATACTGTTAAGGAAGATTTGTCCCCCAATTAATAAACTTACTGATTGGAAAGCAATTTTATGATATTGCTAAAAAACAATGATGTGATATTTAAAGCTGTGACTATAGTATTTTAAATCATGAACAGGAGCATCAGTAATATACAGAGTTTAAGAAAGAGTGGAAAAATAGGAAGACATGGACCCATGAATTCCTCAATAAATCAAACAAAATAATGCCTACACTCTAGATTCAAATACATTTAACCTCTTCATAAGTGTTCTCTTTATGTTTTCAAGTGCTAAGTATTTGGATGTTCTGTCCTAGCAATTGAGTATGTACTAACTGAATAAACTATTTATATGGTAAAATCATTAGTGACGTACATAGTAAAATCTTTGAATAAAACTGAAAAAGAATTTACTTATATAACCATATTTTTGATGCTCAATCAACTTAAAAAAAAAAATTCAACCTCGCTAGTAATGTAACATTTATAATATAAATAAATATAATTTTAATGGCAAAAACAAAGCCAAGATAATTTAATCCCAATAAATCTCTTTTATCCTATTAATAAATAATCCTATATTTGATTCTCTCACACACACACACACACAATATTCTTATGTGTTTTTCTGCGAATATTTTAATGTAGTTTAAAGTGTAACACAAATATTTAACAAATAGCAGAGGCTTAATGGCCTCTGATTTTAGGTAAAGAACGTTACCAGATGTTGTTTACATTAATGATTTTAGGTGATAATGGAGTAAGATTAGAGTAATTTTCTCTTTGTCATCTCATTAATAATACAAGTCACACTATCAAACTGTATTTTCCCCCTAAATAGTCTCACTTTATTGTTAGTGAGATCAACAGAATAGGAAATCAAGACAGCACATTCACTGCTAATTTTCTCTGTAGTTAATCGCCGAAACTGTTAATGAGACCCCTTGTGCTTTTCCGGCTACCTCTAACTTGAACTTGTTCAGCAAATTTTGTCTGCATTAGTAGCCATGGCAACTTCAGGATAAATATTGAGTGCTGGCCTTCCAACTGTTAAAAACCTCTAAGTCTCCTTTAAGTCCATAGTGTATCTCTACAGAGACGCAGGGATTCAAAACAATAGAAACTTTTCATCTAGATCCAAGGAAAAGAGGTAAAATGTCAAGAACAATCTAGATTATTATGAAAGTAAATAGAAGTTGCTGTGCCAGTATTAAGAAAACTTTTTTACTCCTAAGGTGGTAGAACAAATGGCAAATTTCATAGCAATTATGTGAAGCTTTCACATAAACAGATCATTAACACAGTTACATGCTTAGCTGCTCAAGGAACTATCGAAGAATGAGTGAAGAAAAGGGATAATTTAAGACCAGTATTCTCTCAAAAACTTCATTGCCCTTTTAGTTATTTGTGATATATGACTTTATGTAATGTCTTCTTAATTGAGGGTAAAAGTATATCGAGTCCAAACCTTTTAAAATTATATACTTGTCACTGGAAACTTATTAACAGCTCTTCAGGCGGTGCTTGTATCTACAGATTACCTTGTGTTAAATCAAAATTCCATGTGTGTGGCATCAAATCTCATATTGTTGATTTGTTAGATCGGCAGAGGTCTGTACCCAGCTTGCACATTCTGATAATGTCCTTTGATTTTTAGAATACTCAAATGTATACCATTGAAGATTGTTAAAATGAATATAAGCCCTGTGGCATATCGTATTTCCCATTGTTGTTGTCATTCAGTCCCTAAGTTCTGCCCAACTCTTTGCTACCCCATGGACTGCAGCACCCCCGGCTTCCCTGTCCTTCACTATCTCCCAGAGTCTGCTCAAACTCATGTCCATTGAGTCGGTAATGTCTTCCAACCATCTCATCCTCTGTTACCCTCTTCTCCTCATGTCTTCATTGTTTCCATAGATGACCACAATAATATCTTCTATACCACATACTTTTCTAACCATCTAACCTTGACATTCCTCCCAAGTGTTCTGTCCTTTGGATCTTGTAGACTATATGTCTCAGGTAACAGTATGGTAGAAGTAACACTATAATCCCTGAGGCTCAGTCATCAACATAGCATAGACTCTTTGCCTTTTAGGCGCACTTCCTTTTAAAACTCAGCTGTGGCCATCTTGCAAAGAAGCCCAAACCAGTACACAACAAAAAAACAAATGGAGAAGGCATATCTCAGCTGATAGCTGATAGTGTGTCCATTGCCTCCTGTCATCAATTGCCAGACATACAAGTTAAGATATATTCAGAAGTTACCAGTCCATATCTGTTATATCCCATCAGACTTAGTGTTTTCCTGCTGAGGCTCAAGACATCAATGAATAGAGCAAGTCATCACTGCTCTGTTTTTGAATTTTAAGCTTCATAGTACCAGAGCACAATGAAATGATTGTTATGCTTCCACATATGGTAAATTAATATGCAGTATTGGGTAACTTAAAGCTCAACATTCAGAAAACTAAGATCATCTGGTCCCATCACTTCATAGGAAATAGATGGGGAAACAGTGGAAAGAGTATCAGACTTTATTTTGGGGGGTGTTCCAAAATCACTGCAGATGGTGATTGCCACCATGAAATTAAAAGATGTTTTCTCCTTGGAAGGAAAGTTATGACCAACCTAGATAGCATATTCAAAAGCAGAGACATTACTTTGCCAACAAAGGTCCGTCTAGACAAGGCCATGGTTTTTCCAGTGGTCATGTATGGATGTGAGAGTTGGACTGTGAAGAAAGCTGAGAGCCAAAGAATGGATGCTTTTGAACTGTGGTGTTGGAGAAGACTCTTGAAAGTCCCTTGGACTGCAAGGAGATCCAACCAGTGCATTCTGAAGGAGATCAGCCCTGGGATTTCTTTGGAAGGAATGATGCTAAAGCTGAAACTCCAGTATTTTGGCCACCTCATGCGAAGAGTTGACTTATTGGAAAAGACTGATGCTAGGAGGGACTGAGGGCAGGAGGAGAAGGGAACGACAGAGGATGAGATGGCTGGATGGCATCACTGACTCGATGGACATGAGTTTGAGTGAACTCCGGGAGTTGGTGATGGACAGGGAGGCCTGGTTTGCCACAGTTCATGGGGTCGCAAAGAGTTGGACACGAGTGAGTGACTGAACTGAACTGATTGGGTAACTAGATAAGATACTATCTACTCATCTCCTTATTTGCACTATTCTTCAGATAGAAAATTCCTAATTAGTTTTCCTAGATTTGTTTAAAAAATGTTTTATATTAAGTCCAGCTTTATTCAAGGGAAGATCATTAAATATATTATTTTCATTTCAAAAGTTTTATTAGTTGAATTGCCACCAAAGAAGAATCTAAGTAGCATAGAAGTTTTCACTTAAAGCATAAACAAGATTTGCCCCTGTCAAAGGTTGAATTGAATTTATCACTTGGAGATATAGATTCGAGAAACTGATATTAACATTGTCAATAGTTATTTTGTTTCCTCCATATAAAATATTAAGAAAAATTTCCTTTGCAAGATGTAAATATTAGAAAATGTCAGTAATTTATCTCTTGGGGATTGGAAATTAAAAACCTGAATCTCTACCAGACTTTATTTTTGTGTTGCAAATCAGATGTAACATATTATATGTTAAACATATGAAGAAGGAGACAGAAGAAGCGATAAAGAAATATACAGACTATGATGGCATTTTTTTTTTATTAATTGATTTTGTTTCTGGTTTGACTGCATATTTTGATGCCACTGAAAGTGACAGTTTTCGTTGCTCAGTCATGTTCAAGTTTGCGACACCATGGACTGTAGCCCACCAGGCTCATCTGTCCATGAAATCTTCCAGGCAAGAATACTAGACTGGGTAGCCATCCCCTTCTCCAACAGATCTTCGCAACCCAGGGATCGAATCTATGTCTCCTGGATGGGCAAGTGGCCTCTTTACCATCTGTGCCACTAGGGAAGATATCCCTGTGTTCCTGCAAAACCCAATTGTCATCTGAGGTTACTTAAAGATAATATATCAGTTAGAATTCTTCTGACTTGAGAACAGGGCTTCCCAGATGGCACTACTGGTAATGAATCTGCCTGCCAATGCAGGAGACATAAGAGATGTGGGTTCGATCCCTGGGTGGGGAAGGAAATGACAACCCACTTCAGTTTTCTTGCCTGGAGAATCTAATGGACAGAGAAGCCTGAAAGGCTACAGTCCATAGGGCCTCAAAGAGACGAACACGACTGAAGCAACTTAGGATGCTCACACACAGAATGCCTTTGACTTGAGAATAAGTTACACCATCAGCTCTGTTGGCTTAAATGAAAGGAAGGGCATAAGATTCCATAACAAGAAATGTAGAGATAGAGTCATCTGGCAGCTTAACTGTAGAGAAACCAGAATCTTTCCATGTTCTCATATACCAGTCCCAGTTTAAGATGTATCTCACCACCATTTCCTCTTGTGGTTTTAGGAAGCTTCAAAGTACCTATCTCTTTATTCATTCTACATATTTCTTCATTCAGTACAAGTGATAACAATTCCTTCTGCATGCCTTCTTCAATTCTTTTTGGTCTCATTTGATCCTTCAGAACCCTTTAATTGTTTATTTCCCCAACATTTGCAAATCCCAACATCTGCATATTAACATGATCTGTTAACATGCTTAAAAAAAAAGCAAAAGCACCGTCTTCTATGTCATCTTTTTGTAGCACAGAATCATTGATAGTAACCAGGTTTCATCATTTTCTTTTTTTCACACTCTTTCATATGGAAGGGAACAATAATCTGATTTATCTTAATAATAATTTCAATAATATAATATTTTCAGAAGACATAATCAGTTTTCATTTTGAGTACTATTTCTTTTCCTTAGTTTCACTTCATTTTGTTTTCCTTCTAGTTAGTTCAAGGTCCATAGCTTGTCAGTAGTAAAAGACCCATTAATAAACGTATTTATAGGAAATATTCCATAAGAATAATTTCTTAGTAAAAATAATTCTGTATTTTGAAGCACAATTTATTTTTAACTGAATAAGCAATTAGCTATGTCAAATATAAATGACTGAGTCATATGGAAATTACAGAGAAAAAAAAAAAAAGCACATCGCTTAAAAAGCACATTGCCAAAAATTAAACACTATGGATGTGTCTTGCTTTCAAGATTTTGTTTAAAATTTCTGCTGTGACCCCCATCTATACACAAACTATAACATACCCAACATACAGTTTTGTCTTATAATGTATTTTCTTAGTCTTTTGTACAGAAAAAATTCCCAGGTTGTTGAATATTTTTTAAATAGTACTAAAATGCAATGAAATATTTTCAAATGAATACAGTATTAAAAATAAATAGTATCATTATTTATTTATTAATCATTTATTAAAAATAAATAGTATCATTAGTATCATTTCCACACTTTTGTTTTTTGCATTACATCTTTTCTTTTTAGCATTAAAATACTACTGTCACATATTAACTTTTGTATTAATTAGTATCCACATTTTATATTAATAAAATATTTTTAAATTTATTCTTGTAATGGAGTTACTGAGACAGATAACAGTGTATATTTTCTTAAGGTTGTCACACAAATGAATATATTTAATAAAAATGTAAATAACTTTCTGGGCTGTTGATAATATGCCTAAAACTTGTTTATTATTAATTTTCATATATTTATCATTTGATTTCATCATTTACATAATAAGTCCTAATCAATATTATATGGCATCAGATACTGAAAATTGCATATTGCTCTATCATCTACAGAATACAATATAGCTTTCAGTACTTTAAAGTTTTTTCACTTTTCATTTGTAAAATGGACACATAACTTTGCAGCAAAAGCAAACCTTTTTTCTCTGTTTTGTCATTTGTAAGTGGGGGAAGTTTATATAAACCAGTAATCATAAGATGTTTTTACCATTATGAGAAAAGAAAAAGCAACTCTAATTAAGTGACAGGTTTTAAAATGTAAGGTTAACTCCATAAAAACCTATTATTTTTTAATAAACTCATCTTTGAAAATTACAGAGGTATCCTTTAATGTGTGAAATTCAGATGGAAAAATAACTGACATTTTTGGACATTATTATATTTCTAATTAATAAAATAGTAATTCTCCAAAATAAAACACAGCCACTTAGCTATTTTTATTGTGTATGTAAAACTTATTTTGAAAAAAATTTACTTGCAGTTTATACAGAAAGTTCATTCCCCAACTTCTTATGATGCATACCTTCCTCAAAAAATTAGACTTGTATCAATTTGAATATAACAGTATGATCATATAAAGGACATTTGTTTGATATGTGTTTATATTTTCAACTTTAGAATAGTGACTTTTGTCCACCTGAAGAGAGTTTAAGTTCAAATCATTCAAATTTTTCTTCTTTTAACTGAAAATAGTTTTTTCTGAAGTATTTTTCCACAGAAAAAATCTTAAATACTGAAATACTAAATAACTGATTTGGATTTTAGTCGAGTCAGCATAAAATTCTTCCTAATAAAATAACAGAGATGGTCACAATTCTTTTAATATATACTTTTGCTTTCCGTGATTTTATATGTTTGAAGTAAAAATCCTCCCTAAAGGAGTCTTGGCACCAAATACTATAGCTGTAGAGACAATTCTTATTTCCCTCTAGCTACGATATTGATTAGAAGGCTGAGTTACAGAGCTTCACTCTTCAAAAGACATTCTGGATTTGTTGATGTTTTTTGTTTTAGGGTGTATTACCCAGTTGGATTCCTGGGTTGGGAATATCTGCTGGAAAAATGATAGGCTACCCATTCCAGTATTCTTGGGCTTCCCTTGTGCCTCACATGGGAAAGAATTCACCTGCAACGCAGGAGACCTGGGTTTGATCCGTGTGTTGGGAAGTTTTCCTGGACAACGAAAAGGCTACCCACTCCAATATTCTGGCCTGAAGAATTCCTAAGAGTCAGACAGGACTAAAAGACTTTCGTTTTCACTTTCTTTCTTTGGAAAGGACCTGCATATATGTGTAATTGAAATTAGTGCATTATTTTCTTGTTAAAGGACACTGCCGGGCCCTCTTCATTTAGCAGGACTAGCCTTAACTAGGAGAAGGCAATGGCACCCCACTCCAGTACTCTTGCCTGGAAAATTTCATGAATGGAGGAGCCTGGTAGCCTGCAGTCCATGGGGTCACGAAGAGTCGGACACGACTGAACAACTTCACTTTCAATTTTCACTTTCATGCATTGGAGAAGGAAATGGCAACCCACTCCAGTGTTCTTGCCTGGAGAATTCCAGGGACAGGGGAGCCTGGTGGGCTGCCATTTATAGGGTCACACAGAGTCAGACACGACTGAAGCGACTTAGCAACTTAGCAGCCTTAACTAAGATTTTCTTGATCACATATCAGCTATGAATACCTTATCTAAAAACTAAATCTTTTCTTGAAACTATTTTTATAATTATCTTTAGGCAATTTTTAAAATTTTCTCATGCAAAAAGATATCGACTAAGTTATGGACATATTGGCTATAACTTTTAACTGTTGCCAGTGTTGAAGGTCCCCTTCTGAAGTAAAGAAATCTGTTTATGAATAAAGCAATGTGAGCTTAATTGACTCTCTTCAGCCAGGCAGCAGGCTGCACAGACAATTCTGAGAAGAAATCTTGTTAGGAAAAGTGAGTACAAGAATTTAATTGTGTGTAGGTTAGGACTGGATGTTATTACATTGTGATATCATAGTTGAATCTTCATATTGGTGATTATTTAAAGAAGAGAGATTCTTAGTGAAGAAGAAGGCATTATGTGCATCATCTGACATTCTTCTTTGCGAACCCATGAACCCATGAATCGCAGCACACCAGGCCTCTCTGTCCATCATCAACTCCCGGAGTTCACTCAAACTCACGTCCATCAAGTCAGTGATGCCATCCAGTCATCTCATCCTCCGTCATCCCCTTCTCCTCCTGCCCCTAATCCCTCCCCGCATCAGAGTCTTTTCCAATGAGTCAGGTCTTTGCATGAGGTGGCCAAAGTACTGGAGTTTCAGCTTTAGCATCATTCATTCCAAAGAACACCCAGGACTGATCTCCTTCAGAATGGGCTGGTTGGATCTCATTGAAGTCCAAGGGACTCTCAAGAGTCTTCTACAACACCACAGTTCAAAATCATAAATTCTTTGGCGCTCAGTTTTCTTCACAGTCCAACTCTCACATCCATACATGACCACGGGAAAAACTATAGCCTTGACTAAACGAACCTCAGTTGGCAAAGTAATGTCTCTGCTTTTGAATATGCTATCTAGGTTAGTCATAACTTTGCTTCCAAGGAGTAAACGTCTTTTAATTTCATGGCTGCAGTCACCATCTGTAGTGATTTTGGAGCCCAAATAAATAAAGACTGACACTGTTTCCACAGTTTCCCCAACTATTTGCCATGAAGTGATAGGACCAGATGCCATGATCTTCGTTTTGTGAATGTTGAGCTTTAAGCCAACTTTTTCACTCTCCACTTTCACTTTCATCAAGAGGCTTTTTAGTTCCTCTTCACTTTCTGCCATAAGGGTGGTGTCATCCGCATATCTGAGGTTATTGATATTTCTCCCGGCAATCTTGATTCCAGCTTGTGCTTCTTCCAGCCCAGTGTTTCTCATGATGTACTCTGCATATAAGTTAAATAAGCAGGGTGACAATATACAGCCTTGACGTACTCCTTTTCCTACTTGGAACCAGTCTGTTGTTTCATGTCCAGTTCTAACTGTTGCTTCCTGACCTGCATACAAATTTCTCAAGAGGCAAGTCAGGTGGTCTGATATTCCCATCTCTTCCAGAATTTTCCACAGTTTATTGTGATCCACACATTCAAAGGCTTTGGCATAGTCAATAAAGCAGAAGTAGATGTTTTTCTGGAACTCTCTTGCTTTTTTGATGATCTAGCAGATGTTGGCAATTTGGTCTCCGGTTCCTCTCCTTTTTCTAAAACCAGCTTTAACATCTGGAAGTTCATGGTTCACATATTGCTGAAGCCTGGCTTGGAGAATTTTGAGCATTACTTTACTAGCATGTGAGATGAGTGCAATGGTGCGGTACTTTGAGTATTCCTTGGCATTGCCTTTCTTTGAGATTGGAATGAAAACTGACCTTTTCCAGTCCTGTGGCCACTGCTGAGTTTTCCAAATTTGCTTAGTGGCAGACAAAAATAAAAAAAAAATATTGTTTTAACAGAATTATTTAAATTATATCATAATACCTATTAGTAACTCTCTTTTTTTTTTTTTCTGTGCATGCAAAGCCTTTTAAGCACAGATCAAATCTTAGTCAAAGCACTTTGTCTGATACTTTTCTGCTGTGCACCTTACATTCCAGTATTGTGCCCTGTAGCACCCTTCCCTACTCTGCTGTTCCTTTGTTTGTTTTCCCCTCTGCCTATGAGTTTTGGAATGCCTTTGGAGCATCCTCTCTACCACAATGCCTTTTCTTGTCTCCTCTCACCAGCCCAGGCCCATCACATACTCCAGAATGGATTGGGTGTCTACCCTGGAGTCTAATACATGAGTCTTTCACATAGCAATTGTTGGGAAATATAGACATTTTCTGGAGAAGGAAATGGCAAACCACTCCAGTATTCCTGTCTAGAGAATCCTGTGGACAGAGGAGACTGGTGAGCTGCTGTCCATAGGGTTGCACAGGGTTGGACACGACTGAAGTGACTTAGCATGCATGCATGCATTGGAGAAAGAAATGGCAACCCCCTCGAGTATTGCCTGGTGAATCCTAGGGACAGAGGAGCCTGGTGGGCTGCTGTCTATGGGGTGGCACAGAGTCAGACACGACTGAAATGACTTAGCAGCAGCTGCTGCAGCTGCATTGACATTTTCTGTGTGTGTGTGTGTGTGTGTGTGTGAGTGTGCATGTGCGTGTCTGTTACCTTCTACCCTACTGAACCCTAAGAGTGAATAGCTAAGTATTCTTGAGAGCGAATACTGTCTTTTTCACATCTGTAAATTCAGTTCGGGTCCAGTGCCTGCCATTTAGTGGACACTCATTATAAATTTGATAAACTCAGCTAATCAGAAAACAGTTATGAACCTGAAAAATCACTGAACACCTGTTTCTTAGTAGCCTAAATAGATATAAATGTGACATGGGTTGTGAACTAAAAGCCAAACACTTTCTTTGTAGAAAAGTGCCTCAGGTCCTATACAGGCTTAATTTAGACACTGGTTTTTTTTGTTTTGTTTTGTTTTTAAGTACTTGCTTATTTTGATTTCCTAGCACACAGAAAATTAAAAGCTGCAATTTGGAGAAAGTAAGGGGGTAATGCAGGTCAGGAAGCAACAGCTAGAACTGGACATGGAACAACAGACTGGTTCCAAATAGGAAAATGAGTACGTTAAGGCTGTATATTGTCACCCTGCTTATTGAACTTCTATGCAGAGTACATCATGAAAAATGCTGGGCAGGAAGAAGCACAAGCTGGAATCAAGATTGCTGGGAGAAATATCAATAACCTCAGATATGCAGATGACACCACCCTTATGGCAGAAAGTGAAGAGGAACTAAAAAGCCCCTTGATGAAAGTGAAAGTGGAGAGTGAAAAAGTTGGCTTAAAGCTCAACATTCAGAAAACGAAGATCATGGCATCTGGTCCCATCACTCATGGAAAATAGATGGGGAAACAGTGTCAGACTTTATTTTTCTGGGCTCCAAAATCACTGCAGATAGTAATTGCAGCCATGAAATAAAAAGACACTTACTCCTTGGAAGAAAAGTTATGACCAACATAGACAGCATAGTAAAAAGCAGAGACATTACTTTGCCAACAAAGTTCTGTCTAGTCAAGGATATGGTTTTACCAGTAGTCATGCATGGATGTGATGGTTGGACTATAAAGAAAGCTGAGTGCTAAAGAATTGATGTTTTTGAACTGTGGTGTTGGAGAAGACTCTTGAGAGTCCCTTGGCCTGCAAGAAGATCCAATCCGTCCATCCTAAAGGAGATTGGTCCTGGGTGTTCACTGGAAGGACTAATGTTGAAGCTGAAACTCCAATATTTTGGCCACCTCATGCAAAGAGCTGACTCATTTGAGAAGACCCTGATGTTGGGCAAGATTGAAGGTGAGAGGAGAAGGGGATGACAGAGGATGGGATGACAGAGGATGAGGTGACAGAGGACGGTTCGATGGCATCACTGACTCAATGAACATGAATTTGAGCCAACTCTGGGTGTTGGTGATGGACAGGGAGGCCTGGCGTGCTGTAGTTCCATGGGGTTGCAAAGAGTCAGGCACAACTGAGCAACTGAACTAAACTGGACTAATAATTATAATGACAGCTCAATTCCACTGAACATTTTAAAACTTAGATTCTTGTGATCACACAAAATTGAGTAAAATTTTACTTTATATAAAAATTATATTGAATGTCATTTTAACATGGTAACTAATCAAGGAGTTTAAAGCATAAATGTATATTGCTTTAAGATTCCAGCCTATGGAAGAAATGGAAAAGATGTGTTTGGTAAAGAAGTAAAAAGGGTGATGGAATAATGCCTACTGTGAAAGGGTTTATGTTTTATTTATTTTAGTGGAAGATAGTGGTGTCAAATTTATTAATATAAGGTATTTAGATTTTATCATACATATTTAAATGAGTGATATATTTTAATTTTAAAATGTTTGCATTGAAAAGATATGATGGAGTTTTAGATATCAACAGAAAAGTCACAATGTGGCATATGGTTTTGCAAAATTTAAGGAGTTTATTTGGAACCAAAAAGGCATGTAGACCACTGATACCAAATTTCACAAGCTTCCCTGAATGTCATGACCTCCCAGAGTCTGCTGTGTGTAATTCTGCACTTGGCTATCAGCATATTCTCTGAACCTCACTCATACAGTGATTTCTTTCTCATTCACTAAGGTTCAAGTCTAACATGACTTACTTCTCTAAGAAGTGAGTTCCAATATTTTTTTTGTTTTAAGAAGAACTACATTGATACATATGCTATAAAATCACACTTTACTATACTAACTGTTTCCTTACATATATTACTGGTATTAGATTGATAGTTTTGAGGGCAGTGTTTAATAGGTCTGTATAATATCAGTATCTGTATAACACACCCTGTTATGCAGATAAGAACATAAGAGTTCCTGAGTAAATGAAATCTTATGAAAATACTGTAGAAAGACGTTACAAATAGGTTTGTGTTTCAGAAAATCTTATGCATTTTAGGATCCTGTTTTTAAACTGCTGGCAATGAGGGAGACCCAGGTTTGATCATGGTTCAGGAAGATCTCCTGGGGAAGGGCATAGCTACCCACTCCAGTATTCTTGCCTAGGAAATTACATGGACAGAGGAGCTTGGTGGGTTATAGTCCATGGGGTTGCAAAGAGTTGGACACAACTGAGCAACTAATACTTGCATTGTTTTCACTTCCTTCAAGTCTATACACTTTAAAATCTAGTCTAAAATTGAGAAGGGAGAAACAAGCTAAAATAAACTTGTATAATCATATTTAGTTATTTTATGTTGCTCTTATCAAATTTCAGCTAAATTCTATAAAGCACAGTATTTTATAAAGCACAATATTTTAAAACAAGGGATATTTAATGAATTCTTGGATAGATTAAAGAGAGCATTTAAAATTTCTATTAGAATGGCATATATAAATTTATTTTCTTTTTGGATGATTTACAAACTTCTTTCAGCTTCAATTCAGGTCAGTTCAGATGCTCAGTCGTGTCCAAGTCTGTGCACACAGTTACCTAAGAATGCCAGGCCTCCCTGTCCATCACCAACTCTCAGAGTTCACAGAAACTCATGTCCACTGAGTTGGTGATACCATCCAACCATCTCATCCTATGTCATCCCCTTCTCGTCTCACCTTTAATATTGCCAAGCATCAGGGTCTTTTTAACTGAGTCAGCTCTTCCCATCAGGTGGCCAAAATATTGGAGTTTCAGCTTCAACATCAGTCCTTCCAATGAACAGCTGGGACTGATCTAATTTAGGATGGACTGGTTGGATGTCCTTGCAGTCCAAGGGACTCTCAAGAGTGTTCTACAAAACCACAGTTCAAAAGCATCAATTCTTCAGTACTCAGCTTTCTCTATAGTCCAACTCTCACATCCATACATGACCACTGGAAAAACCATAGCCTTGACGTGATGGACCATTGTTGGCAAAGTAATGTCTCTGCTTTTTACTATGTTGTCTGCTGCTGCTGCTAAGTCACTTCAGTAGTGTTTGACTCTGTGCGACCCAATGGATGGAAGTCCACCAGGCTCCTCTGTCCCTGGGATTCTCCAGGCAAGAACACTGGAGTAGGTGGCCATTTCCTTCTCCAATGCATGAAAGTGAAAAGTGAAAGTGAGGTCGCTCAGTCATGTCTGACTCAGCAACCCCATGGACCGCTGCCTACCAGGCTCCTTTGTCCATGGGATTTTCCAGGCAAGAGTACTGGAGTGGGGTGCCATTGCCTTCTCCACTATGCTGTCTATGTTGGTCATAACTTTTCTTCCAAGGAGTAAGGATTTCTTAATTTCATGGCCGCCATAACAATCTGCAGTGATTTTGGAGCCCAGAAAAATAAATTCTGACACTGTTTCCACTGTTTCCCCACCTATTTGCCATGAAGTGATGGGACCAGATGCCATGATTTTAGTTTTCTGAATGTTGAGCTTTAAGCCAAATTTTTCACTCTCCACTCTCACTTTCATCAAGAGATTCTTTAGTTCTTCACTTTCTGCCATAAGGGTGGTGTCATCTGCATATCTGAGGTTATTGATATTTCTCCCAACAATCTTAATTCCAGATTGTGCTTCCTCAGGCCAGCATTTCTCATGATGTACTTTGGATATTAAGTGAAATAAGCAGGGTGAAAAAATGAGATGCACTCATTTTCCTATTGGAACCAGTCTGTTGTTCCATGTCCAGTTCTAACTCTTGCTTCCTGACTTGAATACAGATTTCTCAACAGCAGGTGAGGTGGTCTGGTATTCCCATCTCTTTCAAAATTTTCAACAGTTTAATGTGATCCACACAGTCAAAGGCTTTGGCATAGTCAATAAAGCAGAAATAAATGTTTTTCTGGAACTCTCCTGTTTTTCGATGATCCAGCGGATATTGGCAATTTGATCTCTGCTTCCGATGCCTTTTCTAAAACCAATTTGAACAACTGGAAGTTCATGATTCATGTATTGCTGAAGCCTGGCTTAGAGAACTTTGAGCATTACTTTACTGGTGTGTGAGATAACTGCAATTCTGTGGCAATTTGAGCATTCCTTGACATTGCCTTTCTTTGGGATTGGAATGAAAACTGACCTTTTCTTGTCCCATGGCCACTGCTGAGTTTTCCAAATTTGCTGGCATATTGAGTGCAGCATTTTCAAAGCACCATCTTTTAGGATTTGAAATAGCTCAATTGGAATTCTATCACTTCCACTAGCTTTGTTCGTAGTGATGCTTCCTAAGGCCCACTTGACTTCACATTCCAGGATATCTGGCTCTAGGTGAGCGATCACACCATCGTGATTCTCTGGGTCATCAAGATCTTTTTTGTACAGTTCGTCTGTGTATTCTTGCCACCTCTTCTTAATATCTTCTGCTTCTATTAGGTCCATACCATTTCTGTCTTTATTAAGCCCATGTTTGCATGAAAGTTTCCTTTGGTATCTCTAATTTTCTTGAAGACATCTCTAGTCTTTCCCATTCTATTGCTTTTCTCTATTTCTTTGTATTGATTGCTGAGGAAGGCTTTCTTATCTCTCCTTGCTGTTCTTCAAAGGGGTATATCTTTCATTTTCTCCTTTGTTTTTTTCTTCTCTTCTTTCAATGCTTTTTGTAAGGCCTCCCTAGACAGCCATTTTGCTTTTTTGCATTTCTTTTTCTTGGGGGTGGTCTTGATTCCTGTCTCCTGTACAATGTCATGAACCTTTGTCTATAGTTCATCAGGTACTCAATCAGATCTAGTCATGTAAATCTATTTCTCACTCCCACTGTATAATCATAAGGGATTTGAGATTTAGGTCATACCTGAATGGCCTAGTGGTTTTCCCTACTTTCTTCAGTTTAATTCTGAATTTGGCAATAAAGAGTTCATGATCTGAGCCATAGTCAGCTCCCAGTCTTGTTTTTTGCTGACTATATACAGTTTCTCCATCTTTGGCTACAAAGAATATAATCAGTCTGATTTCTGGTTGGACATCTGGTGATGTCCATGTGTAGAGTCTTCTCTTGTGTTGTTGGAAGAGGGTATTTGCAATGACCAGTTTTGCGTCATTACAGTATTTGCATTGTCTTAGCAAAACTCTATTAGCCTTTGCCCTGCTTCATTCTGTACTCCAAGGCCAATTTTGCCTTAGTCCAGGTTTTTTTGACATCCAATTTTTGCAGTCCAGTCCTCTATAATGAACAGGAGATCTTTTGAGGGTGTTAATTCTAAAAGGTCTTGTAGCTCTTCATTGAAACATTCAGCTTCAGCTTCTTCAGTGTTACTGGTTGGGGCATAGGCTTGGATAACCGTGATATTGAATGGTTTGCCTTGGAAACAAACAGAGATCATTCTGTCATTTTTGATACTGCATCCAAGTACTGTATTTCAGACTCTTCTGTTGACTGTGAAGCCTACTCCATTTCTTCTAAGAGATTCTTGCCCACAGTTGTAGATATAATGGTCATCTGAGTTAAATTCACCCATTCCAGTCCATTTTAGTTCTCTGATTCCTAAAATGTTGACATTCACTATTACCGTCTCCTGTTTGACCACTTCCAATTTGCCTTGATTCATAGACCTAACATTCCAGGTTCCTATGCAATATTGCACTTTACAACTTCGGACTTTTCTTCTATCACCAGTCACATCCAACCTGGTGTTGTTTTTGCTTTGGCTGTGTCTCTTCATTCTTTCTGGAGTTATTTTTCCACTGATCTCCATTAGCATATTGGGCACCTACCAACCTGGGGAGTTCATCTTTCAGTGTCCTATCTTTTTGCCTTTTCATACTGTTCATGGGATCTCAAGGCAAGAATACTGAAGTGGTTTGCCATTCCCTTCTCCAATGGACCACATTCTGTCAGAACTCCACCACGCCCTGTCCATCTTGGATGACCCTACATGGCATGGCTTAGTTTCATTCAGTGAGACAAGGCTGTGTTTCATGGGATTAGATTGGTTAGTTTTCTGTGATTGTGGTTTTAGTCTGTCTGCCCTCTGATGCCCTCTCTCAGCACCTACTGTCTTACTGCAGTTTCTCTTACTTTGGATGTGGGATATCCCTTCACAGCTGCTCCAGCAAAGCAGAGCTGCTGCTCTTTACCTTGGATGTGGGGTATCTCTTTTGGCTTCTTGCTCCTCCAGAGCCACACAGCTACACTGCTTTCAGCTTCACAAGGGTCAGCTGAAGCAGTTTTCAGTGTCACAAGTTTATTAACGATATATTACAAACATATAGGATTTTTGGCATCAAAGTTTGGAAGACATCACTTGTGCACATTGAGTTGCACTATCTTTTATTATTTACTGTATTCTTGAGCAGTGAGAAGTCCAAAACACATTTGAGTTGATTATATTTATTAATCACTTCATTTTTTGATAGCCTTACTTTTGTGTGATATTTTAATTTTAATATCTATTTCAGTGTCAATAGTTCAAGAGAAGACAGCATGAATTTCAGTTTTAATGTACATCACATAACACTGGTTTTCAAAAATTATCTAGTAAAGGGATTATTCATTATTTTAATTCTAAAGTTAAATTTTTTAAATTATTTCTGCTTTTATTAAAGTCTGAAAAATGTTAGACTTTACTTCTCAATGAATAAATCTAGTATTTTGTCATATTTATCAGATTTGTAAAATGATCTCATTAAATTTATCTGAAATTTCTCTCATTTTTTTTAAGTACATAAATCTAATGTTAGTAAAAGAAGATACACTTCCTATACTTATACGTTGCTGCTGCTGCTAAGTCACTTCAGTTGTGTCCGACTCTGCGTGACCCCATAGACGTCAGCCCACCAGGCTCTCCTGCCCCTGGGATTCTCCAGGCAAGAAAACTGGAGTGGGTTGCCATTTCCTTCTCCAATGCATGAAAGCGAAAAAGTGAAAGTGGAGTCGCTCAGTCGTGTCCGACTCTTAGCGACCCCATGGACTGCAGCCCACCAGGCTCCTACATTCATGGGATTTTCCAGGCAAGAGTACTGGAGTGGGGTGCCATTGCCTTCTCTGTACTTATACGTTAGGGGATTTTAACTTTTCCTCACTTGTTTTATAGACGTAAGAAGACATTTTTCAGATTTACTATAAAAATTGTATTGTTCCAACTCAGCTATTTCTCAGCTAGATTGCCAAAAAGTCCTTCAAATCTCTCCATTTCACCAGCTCCTAGGAGAACTGTGATGGAAGGGAAGTCAGAGGACAAAGTAAGACCTTGAATGGCTGTATTTCCTTAATTTCATGGTACAGCTGCTGACCAGTTTGTACTTTTTATTTGTATTGTCCTCCATGTTTATACATGAACTATCAGTGTATTCAATTAAGATTTTTTAAAATTTTGTATATGAATTTACCATATAAACAGTGTCTAAGGGCCATCCAAATTTGTCCTGGATTAGGATTGGTAGCTAACACGGATTGAAAACATGAAATGTTTACAACATATGTGTTAAGTCACTCTTTGCGACCACATTGACTGTAGACCACCAGGCTCCTCGGTCCGTGGGATTCTCCAGGCAAGAATACTGGAGTCACAGCCATGCCCTCCTCCAGGGGATCTCCTTGACCCAGAGACTGAACCTGTGTCTCTTTGGTCTCCTGCATTGGCAGGCGGTTTCTTTACCACTAGCTGGGAAGCACTTTCTACAACATACACCATGCTTAAATTAAGAATGATTGTGAAGTAATTAGCCTCCAATTAAAATAAATAAATTTAAAAAAAAAAGAATGATTGTGCTTTTACTGTTTTACCCCACCACGGTCTCTCATAACTTGATGGTATGTGAATATCCATCTGCCATTCTGAGGAGAAATACTTTACAGTATATGTATATGGAGTTCTCACCTACCATAAATTTTCACTGATCTGAGTTCAAGAAGTGAAGTGAAAGTCGCTCAGTCGACTTTTTGAAACCCCATGAACTATAATGTCCTTGGGATTTTCCAGGCTAGAATACTAGAGTCATTAGCTATTCCCTTTTCCAGGGGATCTTCCCAACCGAGGGATCGAACCCAGATCTCTCACATTATGGGCAGATTCTTTACCAGCTGAGCCACAAGAGTTCAAGAAGGCATGTTTATAAAAATTATCTTTCCTGTTCTTTCTAAATCCATAGTGACTAAACTTATTACTGAAAACATATTGACCACATATATCAAATCAGTTTACACTGTCACATTGTCACGCATTCCACAAATTAATTTAATCAGAATAAAAGTCAGGTGTAATACAAGAAGATCCAAGAGATAAATAGGTTGTATCTGGGGAAAAGTATGAGTTTTTAAAAACACATTCAGGAAATCTGCCTTTTGAATTGATGATTTAAGCAATGGGGAAGGATTGTGATTATCTATCCACATTTTTAACTTTAATTCCTTTTAAATATCTGTCTAGAGTTGGAGGTTCAGTCAATGTCTGTGAAAGAGAAAGTATACAAGTGAAGGAATGTTAAAGAACTTAAATTACACTATTATCTAATCCACCAAAAATGCATATTCTCAATGAAATTGCTATTTTTGTATTCAAAACTCAGCAAAAAGTGTTTTGAGATTTTTTTCTCATTTCAAAATATTTGTCTTACAAATGTTAATTAGAAATTGAGGCAGATACAAGCCTTACTTTAAGTTCATGTGAAAATTCAATATATTTGTTAAATTTCAACAAAATTTATAAAGCAGTCTACTAAAAGTAAGAGTTTATTATTCATTGTGCTCAGTCATGTCTGACCTTTTGCAACTCCATGGACTCTAGGCCATCAGGCTCCTCTATCCATGAGATTTTCCAGGAAAGAATATTGA
Organism: Tragelaphus eurycerus; assembly: GCA_935064755.1. Taxonomy (NCBI): domain Eukaryota; kingdom Metazoa; phylum Chordata; class Mammalia; order Artiodactyla; family Bovidae; genus Tragelaphus; species Tragelaphus eurycerus. The sequence continues at coordinate 12,896,895 of CAKXYN010000061.1, forward strand.
AGTGGGTTTTCATTTCCTCCTCCTCTGGATCTTTCCAACTCAGAGATTGAACCTGTAGACACAGGTTCTGCATATCCTGCATTGACAGGTGGGTTCTTTACCACTGAGCCACCCTGGAATCCCCTTTACTATACATTATATAGTCAAAAAGAATTAAAGAACAAGTATCTTGTCTTTGCGGGGAAGGCAATGGCACCCCCACCCCAGTACTTTTGCCTGGAAAATCCCATGGACGGAGGATCCTGGTAGGCTCCAGTCCATGGGGTCGCTAAGAGTCGGACACGACTGAGCGACTTCACTTTCACTTTTCACTTTCATGCATTGGAGAAGGAAATGGCAACCCACTCCAGTGTTCTTGCCTGGAGAATCCCAGGGATGGGGGAGCCTGGTGGGCTGCCGTCCATGGGGTCGCACGGAGTCGGACACGACTGAAGTGACTTAGCAGCATCTTGTCTTTGAGGACCTTATATTTAGTTAAAAATATGTTTCCTTATGTGAGCATAACATTTTTGTAATACAAGATAATAAAGCACTCCAGGTTTAATTACTGCTAGACATCTTTCATCGTATAAAACATTGATCATTAGACTACACAGTTTTATGCTACTTTGATTAGTTATGAAAGTGACATATTCATTAATAAACATTTTAATTTAGCTAATAAAAGCTGCCATGACAATTGTTTTCAAATATTCATTAATGAGCAATTGGCAAAGCATTTTAATTCTTGAAAAATGAAAATTCACAATGTCCCCATCCTATGATTTCCAACTTAAAATTGTGTAACTGAAGCAAACATTAGTCAGCAATGCAATATTGTATATTCGTTGTTTACCTAAAATTTAACTTTTTGGTAATTTTATATGTATATATATATTTTGTAATTTTACTTGCTAAATCTGAAACACTAATGTCTCTTAAATGAGTTAATAAGTATATCTACCACCCACCATAGTTAATGTCCTTGTCTTTTCAAACTAATAATTAGAGATATTTTCATTTATATATATTATTATATTGATAATTTATTGATTATTGGATAGTATGTTATAGCATTTATGTAACTTTGTTAAAAATTTCTCTACTGAAATCCACTTAGATTTTACAGATATTATACCATCACATAGTAAATCTAAAAATATATTCTTGGTCCTGTTCCTTTGGATACCTGGCAAATATCTGTTCAAAGTATATACTAGAAGGAACACTTTAAAGTCAGAATTCAGACCTATTTTATTGAATAAATGCTAACTTACCCTTCAGAATATTTAACAAATATATAAACAATGACAGATTCAATCTATTTTCATAGTGAACTTTGATAGTGAAAAACAATCAGTTCAGTTTAGTTCAGTCACTCAGTCAGGTCTGACTCTCTGCAACTCCGTGGGCTGCAGCACACCAGGTTTCCTTGTCCATCACCAACTCCAAAGCTTGTTCAAACTCATGTCCATCAGGTGGTTGATGCCATCCAACCATCTCATCCTCTATCATCCCCTTGTCTTCCTGCCTTCAATAATTTAATTGATTTAAATTTCCATTCTTCTGATCCATGGAATTATTTTTCAGGTTTTTATTAGTCAACTGCATATTATTCAAGTTGATTACATTTTTTTTTAATTTTTAATTTTTTGTTTTTTTTAATATGTTAGGTAACAGTGTTCATTGTAAATATAGCAGATATTTTCTTCTTCCAGTCTGTATCTTGCCATGTAACTTGTGGTAGCATTTGATTCATAGGTATTTAAAACATTAATGTCATCAAACTTATCAGTACTTATCTTTAAGAACTGAATGTTATTTTGAGAAACAAAGTACCTTGGTAGACTGAATAAGGATGTCTTAAGATTTGCATGCCCTAATTCCTAAAACCTGTTACCTTAAATGGCAAATAGGATGTGATTTAGGTGGATCCCTGGGTAGGGAAGTTCCCCTGGAGAAGGGAATGGCAACCCACTCTAGTATTCTTGCCTGAAGAATCTCCAGACAGAGGAACCTGGAGGGCTACAGTCCCTGGAGCTGCAAAATCAGACACAACTGATGGATTGAGCACACATAGATGTGATTTTCAAGACTTCCCTGGTGGCTCAGACGGTAAAGCGTCTGTCTACGATGTGGGAGACCCGGGTTCGATCCCTGGGTTGGGAAGATCCCTTGGAGAAGGAAATGGCAATCCACTCCAGTACTATTGCCTGGAAAATCCCACGGACAGAGGAGCCTGAGTGGCTACAGTCCGTGGGGTTGCAAAGAGTCGGACACGACTGAGCGACTTCACGTTCACATACGTTCAAGATGTGATTTAGTTAAGAATCTGGAGACGTGAAGTTTATTATCCTGGATTGTATGGGTGGGTCTGATGTAATCACAAGGCTCTTTATGGGAGAGAAAATGTTATGAAATTTAAGAGAGAGATTTGAGGATGCTACATTGCTGGATTTGAAGACAAGAAGTTAGAAAAGCAAAGGAAAGGCATTCTTTCCTAAAGCTTCTGGTGGGAGGACAGCCCTGCAGGCACATTTGTTGCACAGTTGCTCAGTCATGAGTGACTCTGTGACCCCATGAACTGTAGCCTACCAGGCTCCTCTGTCCATGGAATTCTCGAGGCAAGAACACTGGAGTGGGTAGACATCTCCTTCTCTAGGGGATCTTCCTGCAGGCACCTTTATTTCAAATTAATAAAACCTATTTTGGACTTTGACCTCAAGAACAGACCAAGAATAAATTCACATTGTTTTCAGCCACAGAATTTGTGGTAATTTGTTACAGCTGCAATAGAAAACTAATACAAACCTATTCCAAATTTATAAAATTGCCCCTTATTTTTAACAATTCTGTAGTTGTTTTTTAATCAATTTAAACTAGCTGTCAGTTTTTTGACCAATATTTTTATAGCCTATATTTTCACAATTAATTACTTGACAATTACTTCATAATTAATTTTTGAAAATGTCTTTCATCCTCTAAATTTACTTTCCAATGTTTAATTAATAGATAATCATCAAGTTGTTTCTGAATTATCTTTGCTATGCCTCGGGTCTATATATACATCATTGTGATAATAGTACATCTTTAAAAAATAAAAAAATAAAAATAAAAATTTAGATCTTTTCATACTGTTTGTTTCTGGTAAAGCAAAAATCCCTTTTTTCTTTGACATATGCTCTTAGACAGTCTTATGTACATATTACAGGAAAAAAAAATGTGTTTCACAATTTAAAAATCTCTATTGCAATAGTAAGCATGCAGATTTCTTAACTTCTTTTAAAAGAACAGTTGTCTTTTTCCGTTTTCAAGCAACCATCAATCCTTTAAATATTTCCTCTTCTTTTTCACTGTTTTTGGAACTCTTATTACCACTCCATTAGAACCCTGATGTAACTAACAGTCTATGAATTTTAATTTGGTTTTAAGTTTCCTAATTTTTATACTACTTTCTAAAAGACTTGATGAAATCAGTTTATTTTAACACTTTGGCCTTTCAGAACATATATTTGTGGCAACATCAGATGGAGCCTGGCTCATGGCTTCATGTGTGAGCCCCAACCAGGCTGAGAGTACAGATGCTGCACATGGGTCTCCCTGAGAGAGTCGGCCTCAAGGTAAACCTTTGATTTCCTTCTTCCAAACGCATTTAAGAGTTTCTGAACACAGATATTTCCCTTAATTGAGTTACATTGAGGTAATATATTAACTTTTTTACTTTTAGCTTATACTTTAGTAAATCTTTTTCTTTCTTTCTATGGACTTGTGTCTGAATAAAAATTCCAGCATGTTCTCAATCTGCAGTTTTTAAGCTGAAATTAATACATCGTAAAATGCCCTTGAAATTTTGAAATAGTCTTACTAAGGTATGATGTATAATATAGTATTTTAAATTTTTTCTACCTCTTTATTAAATGACATTTTTGATTTTCATATGTGTGATACTTGTTTAATTTCAAAACCATGTTAGCCTAACTTTACAAAATGAAGTCATGAGTTAAATATGTCATGTGGATCCAGTGGATTTTAGAATTTGAACTTGTAATGCCTTGCCGTTTTCTTTTAGGTTTATTTTCTGCCCTGCCTCTATTTTGTTTGATCTCATTATTGTAAATTACAAATTGAATAGGAAATAATTCAGATACTGTACAATAACAAATGTATTTCAGGTATCGACGCTAGTAGCCTAACTTCAAAATATGTCCATTATAAATTAACATATTCATTTATACATGCTTATTATATATTTTTCTCAAACTCTCAAATACATATATAAGACATATATATATATATTTTTTTTATCTCATCAAAGAACTAACTTAAGTTTTAATTAATGGCAGTACAATTTCGGTTTGCAGCAAATAGCTTAATTTCTCATCATACTTTGCAGATTTCTTACTTCCACTTTTTATTTGTTTTAATTTGTGGGTCTTTTCAGATTCCTGATATTAAAATTTTATTCATTTTTTCCCCTAATAAATCTATCTAAAGCTGTAATATTTTATTTGTAAACTACTTAGGTCATAACCCACAAGGTATTTTTTAATTTCCTTTGTCTGTCATTTTCTACTAAAATGATCAGATAGAGTAATAGGAAAAATAGTGAATTAAACCCTATATGTATATTGAAGTATATATGGGCCAAAAGTCTCGATACATGGGAATTTGTTTAAAAATTATTAAAGAAAAAAAAAGGACAAGTTAAGTAAATGAACCTCTATTAGAGATTCAAAATTAATTTAATTTTGCTTCATTTACTTTACTTGTCCTTTTTTTTCTTCTTTAATAAATTTTAGGCAAATTCCCATATATAGAAACCTTTGGCCCACATATACATCAAAATATGCCTTTTTTATATTTATTTTATATTGGAGCATAGTTGATTAACACTGTTATGTTTCAGGTGTATAGGAAAGTGATTCAGTTATACATATATATGTATCTATCCTTTTTCAAATTTTTTTCCTATATAGGTCTTACAGAATGTTGAGCTGAGTTACCTGTACTATTCAGTAGGTCCTTATTTCAAATATAGCAGTGTGAAAATGTCAATTCCAAATTCCCAGCCTATTTCTCCCTTCTACCCTTCTATCCCTGGTAACCGTAAATTCATTCTTTTTTTTTTTTTTTTTTGCTTAACTTTACAATATTGTATTGCTTTTACCATACATCGAGATGGATCCGACACCAGTATACACGTGTTCCCCATCCTGAACCCTCCTCCCTCCCCGCTTCCCACACCATCCCTCCAGGTCGTCCCAGTGCTCCAGCCCCAGGCATCTGTTATCGGGCATCGTACCTGGACTGACGACTCGTTTCAGATATGATATTATACATATTTCAATGCTATTCTCCCCAATCATCCCACCCTCTCCTGGTCCCAGAGTCCGAAAGTCTGTTCTATACATCAGTGTCTCTTTTGCTGTCTCGTAAATAGGGTTATTTTTACCATCTTTCTAAATTCCATATATATGCGTTAGTATACTGTATTTGTGTTTTTGTTTCTGGCTTACTTCACTGTGTATAATAGGCTCCAGTTCCATCCACCTCCTTAGAACGGATTCAAATGTATTCTTTTTAATGGCTGAGTAACACTCCATTGTGTATATGTACCAAAGCTTTCTTATCCATTCATCTGTTGATGGACATCTAGGTTGCTTCCACGTCCTGGCTATTGTAAACAGTGCTGCTATGACCATTGGGGTACACGTGTCTCTTTCAATTCTGGTTTTCTCAGTGTGTATGCCCAGCAGTGGGATTGCTGGATCATAAGGCAGTTCTATTCGCAGTTTTTTGAGGAATCTCCATACTGTTCTCCATTGTGGCAGTACTAGTTTGCATTCCCACCAACAGTGTAAGAGGGTTCCCTTTTCTCCACACCCTCTCCAGCATTTATTGCTTGTGGACTTTTGGATCGCAGCCATTCTGACTGGCGTGAAATGGTACCTCATAGTGGTTTTGATTTGCATTTCTCTGATAATGAGTGATGTTGAGCATCTTTTCATGTGTTTGTTGGCCATCTGTATGTCTTCTTTGGAGAAATACCATGTTCATGGATTGGTAGAATCAATATAGTGAAAATGAGTATATTACCTGTAAATTTATTCTTTACATTGCTTATATGGGGAATCTGAAAAAATATATACATATAAATGAACATATTCACAAAACAGAAACACACTCAGTATATGTCTTTTCATGCCATAGATAATTTATCTCCATATAACCATAATGCTGTTGTTCTGTTATCACATTTTCCTTATTTTCTCAGAACTCTTATTTAAAGTTGATTTTTTTAGTTAGGATTTTAGCAGAGTTCATGTATCACATTTAGTTGTTAGATATTCTAGGTCTATTTTTTTTTTTTTTTCTTAATGTGGAAATCTGTGATATTTAGCCCTTTAGAACATCCCACATTGTGTTTCTTCTTGTTCTCTGATTAAGTCACTTAACTTGTTTCTCTCTTCCTGTATTTGCTAAAATTTGAAGTTTGCTCCAGATATTTGATTTACAGTTTTGATATGAACACTTTAGAGATACTCCTCTGAAATTCATATTGCTACACATCAGGAAACAAGATATTTTTTCCCACTTTTAGTGAATCTGAGATTTCAGTTGTTGTTCAGGAGAGGACAGCCTTATGTTCCCATTTTGAAGTTCCCCATGAAGTATTTACTCAAAACTTATTCTTTATTATTTCCTGATAAAAATTTTTCATGAGGAATTACCAAATGTTGTCTTTCAAATTTTGTTGCTGTCTTCATATTTTGGCTTCTGTGATATACGTATCTGATTAAGTTTCTTTGAATTTGATTCTTCTGGTAAACAAAGTTTATTTTTTTCCAATTCTTTTCTGATATCTGTCAGTTCTCAATTAATGTCCTCCTTCCTGTCTTGCTGCAAAACATGAGAATTTGTTTATATTCTGATTTGTGTCTTTCCAAAGCTTGGGCAACATTTTGAATTTGTTTTATAGAACTTTAAGTTACTAGGTTTCTCTTTCCATTTGCTTTGTGGTCACATTCTTTAGTATCTAGTCATTTTCTATTGAAATTTTATTAGGTACATTTTCTGATTTTTTATCCTACAAAACTTTTTAGTTTTAATTTTAATCTATCTTTACCCATGTCTAAATGAGGTAGGTGACTTAAACTATAAGGAAAAGGTTTACTCCAGTTATTTTAAATCTCCTTTCTATGTATATTTTTGTCTCTATCTCTTCTATTTTTCTTTCTGCTTTTTTCTATTGTTTTCTGCTCTTATCATTTAAAGTCACTTATTATAAAAATTTGGGGCAGTTCACAAGTAGGTATATTTGACTAGTTTATTATTTTCTATTTATACCACAAATACACTAAGGTTATTGGATTTGACCTAACTGATCTAATGTGAATGTGACCTAATTGACCTAACTGATGTTATTTGGACTTTCTTAAGATATTCTCTATAGTCTGAATGTATTATTTAGTATATATTATCTAGTATATCTAATATATATATATGTTTTCAAGATATGATCATAGGCATCATACTTCCAACAGAATCCTATTTATGCCATTTCATCCTCTTGCACTTACTTACCAATGAAAATTCTGGTAACAATTATTCTCATTCATTTGATGATGACCACACTTACAAAACTTTTTCAGATTTTCATTTTGTTTTTGGTGTTTCAAACATCGTGGTTTGGCTCCTTCCTTTCTGTTGCATAGGGTATTATGAGAAAGAGGGCAGTGTCTTTACCTCCATAAAAGGAGGCATCAGATCCACTGCTTGACTTGGACCTTTTTCATGTCTCTAGTCTGACTCTCTGTGATGCTCAGTCATGGGATGAAAGAAAGGACAGTACCAAGGACTCTTGTCAAGGTCATTTATCTAGCCTATTACTTTTCACCTATAAGCAAGAGAGAGCTTCCCTGGTGGCTCAGAGGATAAAGCATCTGCCTGCAATGCAGGAGACCTGAGTTCAATCCCTGGATTTGGAAGATCCTCTGGAGAAGGAAATGGCAACCCACTTCAGTATTCTTGCCTGGAGAATCCCATGGACAAAGAAGCCTGGTAGGCTACAGTCCACAGGGTAGCAAAGAGTCGGATTTGTGTCCCCTCTGAAGTGAAGAAACAGTTTCAAGCGATAGTCCAAGTCCATTGTTTTGGGTATATATTTTATAAGTCTCAGATATATAACTTTGAAACTCAAAAGTCTCTTTCCTTTTGAGGAGCTCCTTAGAATTTTCCTTATTTTTTTAAGAGCATTCAGTACACAAGTGGTAACTCCACACACAAATAAAGAACTGATCATTTCTAATGTGTTTGACAAAGAGTGGGCTACCAATGTCTTAAACATATATGCTCAAAGTATTTGGATGCATTTTTGTCCACAGTGTTGATCTAATTTTGAGAATACTTAATTTTTTCCAACTAATGACTGTAAAATCTAAAATGTATCAACTATGGTAAAGGGTTACATCTTTGTTAGCTCGACTATATTGTAGTCTCAGGAACTTAAATTTGGCATTCAGTAATTTCTTAAGTCTTCATTTGTGTTGGGAATCAAGATAATGTAAATCACAGACTTATGTTCATGTGCTGGAGTAGAGAAAGTCAGTCTACAGAGAGAAGAATGAAGAAGACCTACAAAGTGTAGAGATGAGAGGTCCTGAGGCTGCAGGGAGATGATGTGGGAAGCTTTGATCCTTGATAGATTTCCACATCTTGATTCTCAGCCCCCAGGAGGTCTGAATGTACTGCCTGCCCTTGAGTTCTATGAAATACGACTGCATCCTTTACTTGCATCCTTTTAATAAAGGTCTTTATTTTTTGTTCTTTTATTCCATTTATTTTTGCCTTAAGGCATTTTAAATTCAGTTCTCTAATGAACCAAGATTAACCTTGACTAGCATGCATATTATTTGCAGCTTACATTGTAGAATGATTAACAGGTTGTGATTAACATGCTGCACAGATACAAGAAATGAGTGATAGCTTAAGTAAAAATAGCTGATTTTTTATACCCTTGCTGTATCAATATTATTTTTAGCATTTACATGTTTAATTGTATTTCTAATTCCTACTGAGCCAAATTGATTAGACAACCAACAGTTCCTCAAATCATTTGTTATCAATGGCATGGTAATCTGACTATCAGAAAAAAAACAAGTAAATAAAAAACCTTGGGGGATGAATTTTCTGAATCAATGAAATATTGTGGTAGCACTTTTATGTTGCTAACATGGTTTCTAATATTTGAATTGTTTCTGATATCAAAATGAATTTTGAAGTGGAAATACTTTCTCTGAGGACAAAAGATGCATTTAATTTTATTTAAAGTTTACAATTCCACATTTTATACTAAACAAACATTAATCACGTGTTCAAAAAAAAACTTCTATGAATATTTATTACAGTGTATAATATAAATGCAATTAAGGAACTTTAGTGATATAAAATATTTAAAATATGAACTCATTTTTAATACATTAGCACATAAATTTGTATTATACATAGAATATATAATATTTTGTTTTAATATGTTCATATACATGTAAATGTAAAATATTGTAGGGAATGTAGTATTTCTAAATTACTTAGAGCAAAGCATAGATATTATGGTCTGTTATAGCTTTGAACTGTGATTCCACTGCTTATTATCTCATGATTCTGAGAAAGACTTAAATTCTCTAAGTCTCAGTTTTTACACTGAGTTCTTGGAGTAATAATGTTAGTTTTATAATATAATGTTTTTAAACATGTAGCACAATGCCTGGCACAAAGTATATAATTGGAATTGATTATTCATGTTATAAGGCAGGAGAAAAATAAATGTATAAGTTAATATATGCATAAATGAATAATGATCATTATTTCCTTAGGTATAAGATTTCATGTCTGATTTCTCTAAGGTTTTTTTCTCTGACTCAGTATAAGTTTAGCTCACACTTGGATAAACCACAACTTCATCAAGGAAGATCTTTGTCAGATCTTGATTCCCTTCCTTTGTCATGTTGCCCCAATCACTGGGGAAAGTGAAGATCCTAGGAAATTACTACCTAGTTGTTACAACCAGAGAGAGCATAGGGGTTTTGTCATATATACACATAGTCATTCAAAGTTCAACTCTGAAAGAGCAGAAGTTCAACCATGTGTTTTCTGGTTTATTACCTTGGTTGATTCCCTCACTGCTTTATCAGTGAAGAGAAATCATGTTTGTTCTCTCCTATGAGACTCCTCACTTTTGGCACTTAGTTCTCCAAGGCTTCTTGTTTACTGTCAGCACTCTGACTGAGAAAAAACAAAAATAGAAACAATGCTCTGTAGCTTATCAAGTGTGGCTTGGTTTTTAGGGTGGGACTGATGGCCTTTTGTGACTGCTTCTAGCCTACTCTTTCTGTTTTGCTAACAAAAAGAAACATACAACATAAGAGTTGTGAGTTTTAGTTTCACTCAGGGTCTCACTGAGGATGACAGCTGGAAGACAGTCACTCAAGGAGCTTTGAGTAGATGTTCCAAAGAGGTTGGGGACAGACCAGTTTATATATGAACTTGGGTGGGGGAGCTTGGAAATACATGCTGTCAAGGATATATCTTAGATTACAGCTAATCACAAAAAGCAGATATCTCAAGTTAGTGATTTTACTGGGCTTCCCTGGTGGTTCAGATAGTAAAGAATCTTCCTGCAATTCAGGAGACCTGCATTCAATCCCTGGTGTGGGAAGATCCCCTGGAGGAGATCATGGCAACCCACTCCAGTATTCTTGCTTGTAGAATTCCCATGGACAGAGGAGCCTGATGGGCTGCAATCCATGTGATCACAGAGAGTCAGACACAACTGAGCTACTAAGCACAGTGGTTTTAGTTCTTTTCTTGGTATGGGAAGATGCAAGAATCTGAGGTCATTGAAAATCTTCTGAGATGCCCGTCTGACTTTCTAAGGGCTTCTTTACCCAAAGCACAGTTTGTCTCATCCTGTTTTTCATCCCAAATTCCTCCCAGGTTGCTCTGTCAGTGGGCAACTACAGTGGGTTACGATGCAACCTTTTCAGAACTGGGCAGTAAGGAACACTCTTTTGTTTTTCTTGTTCACAGTAGATTCACTGCATAAATTTCCTGATTAATTTGGGGGTAATTTTGGTGAAAATAATCTGTATATAAACCTACACTTACAATAATTTCTGTGTATATTGTTGTCCTGGAGGAGTATAGAAGTTGATGAGAGTATTTGAGTTCAAGTTTCATATCTGATTTCACGAGTTGTATCACACTAACTGCAGATTCTGGGTGTTGAGCAAGACCATTTGCCCATAAATATGCCCTTGCCTTATTTCCAAAAAAGGGAAATATTTTGATAGAAGAATGAAGCTGGTAGGCAAATTATTATGCTCCCTTAATCCCAACTTCTTTAGCAATGAAGAAGGAATAAGAATTTTAACTTTATAAAATTAAAGTGGATTAATAAATAGTAATTTGGTTTACAGTCTTTACATAATTAGTAAGGTTATGTGGTTTTTTGCTCTAGAGCTGTGAGAGTTTGAGAAGAAAAGGGATTTAATGATTGAGAATACTGTTTTTTAGGAAAATAGTCAGAATGAGTGCATCTTTTTTGTCGGTAATTTTAGGCAGGGTAAATAGACCCTCTCAGCACATTCCAACTAAAAAAAAAAAAAACAGATGGTTTGGTAAAACTTGCCAAATGGAGGGATGGGACAGATCAGAAGGAACAAGACCTTGCTGTTGCCTGCCTTCACCACCAAGTATCTCATTCCTTGTTCCCTCCTTAATTAAGCCATGATTTTAATATTTTTTTCATTTGCTTGTGTGTTTTGTTTGGTCCTTAAGAATCCACCCTACTCCATGTGGTCACAGTCCTCCAGGGAAGTAGAACTTAGTCCATGAAATAAAATGCTTTTTGGCTAAGGTATGTATGCTGGTCCCATTACTCTCATCATGGATCAGTTTAGGAATTAAACTATAACATAATTCTCACCCATAAATTGAAAAGAACACAATTTGCAAGCTTCTAAAAATTTTTTCTCACTGAGAAGGAGACTCAAACCATTTGGAGGGGTGTCCTCTCCCTGCCACCCCCTCCTCCCATGAGCATTGACCTAAAACAACAGCAACCATCTTCAGAACATGACAGCAGCAAAACTTGTGACATAGTAGATGGAAGGAAACTGAGCCCTTGATACCATCATTGATAGTTAAGAACTCTGGTAACACTACCTTCAAATTTACTGCTATGTTAGAGAAAATAATTTTCTCTTTTAAATTATTTATTTATTTACTTTACAATATTGTATTGGTTTTGCCATACATCAACATAAATCTGCCACGGGTGTACATGTGTTCCCAATCCTGAACCCCCCTCCCACGTCCCTCCCCAAACCATCCCTTGGGGTAATCACAGTGCACCATCCCCAAGCTTCCTGTATCCTGCATCGAACCTGGGCCGGCGATTCATTTCTTATATGATATTATACATGTTTTAATGTCATTCTCTCAAATCCCCCTACTCCCTCTCCCACAGAGTCCGAAAGACTGTTCTATACATCTGTGTCTCTTTTGCTGTCTTGCATACAGGGTTGTCATTACCATTTTTCTAAATTCCGTATATATGCATTAGTATACTGTATTGGTGTTTTTCTTTTTGGCTTACCTCACTTTGTGTAATAGGCTCCAATTTCATCCACCTCATTAAAACAGATTCAAATGTATTCTTTTTAATGGTTGAGTAATACTCCATTGTGTATATGTACCACAGCTTTCTTATCCATTCATCTGCTGGTGGACATCTAGGTTGCTTCCATGTCCCTGGCTATTATAAACAGTGCTGCGATGAACATTGGGGTACACGTGTCTCTTTCAATTCTGGTTTCCTCGGTGTGTATGCCCAGCAGTGGGATTGCTGGGTCATATGGCAGTTTTATTTCCAGTTTTTTAAGGAATCTCCATACTGTTCTCCATAGTGGCTGTACTAGTTTGCATTCCCACCAACAGTGTAAGAGGGTTCCCTTTTCTCCACATCCTCTCCAGCATTTATTGCTTATAGACTTTTGTATCACAGCCATTCTGACTGATATGAAATGGTACCTCATAGTGGTTTTGATTTGCATTTCTCTGATAATGAGTGATGATGAGCATCTTTTCATGTGTTTATTAGCCATCTGTATGTCTTCTTTGGAGAAATGTCTTTTTAGTTCCTTGGCCCATTTTTTGATTGGGTCGTTTATTTTTCTGAAATTGAGCTCAGGAGTTGCTTGTATATTTTTGAGATTAGTTGTTTGTCTGTTGCTTTATTTGCTATTATTTTCTCCCATTCTGAAGGCTGTCTTTTCACCTTACTTACAGTTTCTTTTGTTTTGTAAAAGCTTTTAATTTTAATTAGGTCCCATTTGTTTATTTTTGATTTTATTTCCAATATTCTGGGAGGTGGGTCATAGAGGATCCTGCTGTGATGTATGTTGGAGAGTGTTTTGCCTATGTTCTCTCTACGAGTTTTATAGTTTCTGGTCTTATGTTTAGATCTTTAGTCCATTTTGAGTTTAATTTTCTTACTTTTAAAATTCAATTGAGATAGGTGTATGTTGTGTGCACCTGAAAGTATCTTAAGAAATATAAAGATGAGTGCAGTATTATCTGTGAAGTTCCATTGGCTGTGTAGCAATAGGTTAGTTAGTTCCATGTGACAGTTTAAAACAGAAAATGGCATAATTGATATCATCACTGTATAAACAATGAGATTCTTTGCTAAGAAACCATATTGTGAAAGCAAACTTATTTAGAATATTTCTTTCTGAGTTGAATATAATTTACTGGAGATATTAGAAATTAGTGATTATTATCAGTTTTGTATGTACCATTATATATCACAAACTAAGCATTTAATAAATGTTTGCCAAATAATAATAAAAGAAAAATCACTATGAAATAATCACTTTGAACAAATATTTTATGTCTGATATACAAAGAACTTGGAGAAGATGATGGCACCCCACTCCAGTACTCTTGCCTGGAAAATCCCATGGACGGAGGAGCCTGGTGGGCTGCAGTCCATGGGGCCGCGAAGAGTCGGACACGACTGAGCGAATTCCCTTTCACTTTTCACTTTCATGCATTGGAGAAGGAAATGGCAACCCACTCCAGTGTTCTTGCCTGGAGAGTCCCAGGGACAGGGGAGCCTGGTGGGCTGCCGTTTATTGGGTCACACAGAGTCAGACATGACTGGAGTGACTTAGCAGCAGCAGCAGCAGTAGCATACAAAGAACTAGAAAAGGTATAGTTAATAATTGATGGTAGAAAAAGCAATATTTGTTGAAGCACTGCAGAATTAATTGCTGCTGTTGAAACAGGATGCTGGAGGACACATAAAGTGATGGGAATACAATGATGAATGACTAATGATATTGGATGTATAAAGAAAGTATAAACTTGGAAAAATATATATAGCCTTTCATTAAGTCTTATTTAACATCTCAAGTGACAGATTTGTATTTTAAAATTGTCTTTAAGCAAAATTTTTGATTTTACTAAATTTTATATATTTGAAATAAAAATAAAACTGAAAAATGGAGATCCGTTTCTACAAGGTAAAGTCAAAAATTAGTGGGGCTAATCATTGGAAACGTCCCAGTTTTTTTTTTATCTTGTCTTGTCCTACTTATCTTTCCCTCTTCTTTTGTTACTAGTTATTCTCTAGTTATTCACGGCTCTTTCTTTTATGATCACTTTTGACATGTTCTCCTAAGGCAATTCTCAGTGTTTTAGTCTAATCTCTCTAGTCTACTCTTCAAGCTATACTTGCTTCTAGCAAACTAGTTTTGTTGAAGGAGAGTTCATAAACTATTTCTCCTTGGAGTGGTGTTGAAAAATATATTACCTAAAGGCAGAATGTAAGACATCCTTTGGAGATATTTAAGAGCTCCTAAAATTGTACAATGAGTGGACCTGTGGGTATGTTTGATATAAGCCAATGGGGGGAATGGAGAATGCACTTATTCATTCAGGTCAGGAGAGTCAACACCAGAGCTCAGTTAGGTAACAAAACTCAAAAGGATAAGTCCACAAGCACTCTGTCAATAGAGGACTATTTAATTTCTTTATAAGACTTGATCTATGAAAAATGAATTATTAAATATAAGGAATTAAAATAAAAACAATCAGGAAAATAAACTTTCCCTACTAGGATTGATTCTAAAATATGAAAATTCTCTAACTAGTGAACAAAGGTTATACTCAGGAAATAATTGAATGCGTATGTGTTGTATTGAGGTAGATGTATTTCTTAAAGCTAAATACAGCCTGTATATTTATATAAGATTAAATGATCAATGCAGGATATATCTATTATTGAAAACTACATTTGGATATTTTTAGAATGCAAAGTGTGTGCACCCTACTGGCTTGAACAATTTAATGCAAATTCACCAAATTCTCTCATGATTAGTTACTTATGTATTCACAGATTTGGATCCAGAATATCTACATGCAGTCTTCTATTTTTAAAATGATTTGGGGGATTTGTGCTATAAAAGAAAAAAGTGTTAATGTTCTATTTTCTTTAGTTGTGTTTCTCTTTGTATTTGAACCCTGATACATTTGAAAAGCAACAGCTGGGGAGAGACAAGCAATCTTAGAAACTGAATTATTTTACAAAACCATGTTTAAACTCATTTATAGTGTATCTTCTATTTTACAGAATTAGTAATTGATTTATTCAAGCTAACCTATTTTGAAGAACTATATGTATATTATATGTGTTTGTGCATGTGTATGTGTAACTTTTAAGCTATTCAAATACTTTGCAAACATCCTTGATTATGTTCAATTTTATTAACTATAAAAAGCAGTCTCAAATTTGCAATGCTTTTAGAAATATTGAGCTATAGAATATCTGATAATACATGGGAGTCTGAAAATTAAACTGATATATTTTCCTAATATTTTAAATTATGTTTCCCAGTAAATACTGTAATAAAGGTTTTTTAGTGGAGCAAAATTTGCACCTCAAAATATTATTTTGACATGCACATTATTTCGAGCTGAAAACAATCAAGGCTCAAAAGACTCAGGAAAATAAAATGCTACTTTCCCCTTAACTGCCTAAAAGAATACAGATAGAGAACCAATTCCAGGAAGGAAGTATCATGATAGATAACAGCAATATGAACGAGATGTGTAGATCAGGTAGAACCTGGTAAAATCTGTTTTCTAAAGTTCTCTGTGCCCCATGGTCTCGCCTGGCCCTATCAAACATTTGTTTATTACACATTTGCTTTTTCTTCTCCATATGAACAGTCTTCCTATTACTTGAATCCCCAAACCACTATTCCCAACATCTTATTTTTCTTTAGCTGTAGGTGGTGCTTAAAATGAGTCTTTTGGCCATTTTGACGAGTTACACAGCTTTCCTGGGTCTCTCCCATGTATACATGTTAGTAAGCTATTTAATTTTTTCCTTTTTATCTGTCTTATGTCAGCTTAGTTCTTAGACCAGCCATAAGAGTGTAGAAGGGTAGAGGAAAATCTATTTCTCCCAGACAGGTTTATATATTTCATTTTCCTAGTAATTTCTCAATTATTCATCATGTAGAATAGTGATAACTTAGTTGCTTAACATAATGCATTATTAAAATTGTCATAACCTTGAAAAGTGCTATCCAAGAAAGTTTTCTTCAATAATGGAAACTCTTAACAACTGCACTGCCCACTGTGATAGTCACTAACCACATGCAGCTACTGAGAGCTTGATGTGCAGCTAGTGTGACTGAAGGAGAATATTTCAATTAATTAAATATAAATTTAACCATGGCACTAGAGTCTGCTATGTTGCACAGTTATATCAGGAGTAATTGATCTGTATTCTCTCCAGTAATCTCTTCAAAGTCTTTTTTGCCATCTCAGAATAGACTGCACAGAGCCTTCAAAACTGGAGAAAAAGTGGTGTGGGTGGGGCTTTTTCTGATATTGTCAGTTAAAAAAATAATTCCATACAATGCATGATCTAATGAATTGGATGTATAAAGTAGAAATGGAAAATGATGGTATCAAATATTAGATGAAGGTGGCTTATGAAATGTTTTATTTTCACAGTGGTTTATTTTAAAGACTTAGCATAGCTTTTTCTGAGATGTAGAGGACTGAATTTGGCATTTGTTCCCCACTCTGCCCTTTCTCTCCCCATTCCTGCCCTGAATAAATTTCCATGTTCTTGATCACAAATATGGCCTGTAGTATAATGTTGTAATTGAGTGTATCCTCCATTAAAAAAAAGGATTTTTTTTTCTTTCTACTTTGAAGGTATATTTATTTGAATTAAATGTAAGTAAAAATGGCTATTGTGCAATCTAGTGAGAGTTGACAATTTTATGAAAGTCAAATTATTAATTTGTAAAATAAGATAATTTATTATTTTTTTTCAAGGGGACAATTAGACGAATACCAGCTTAGCCTTTAAAGTCAAACATACCTGTAATTCTCTGAGAAAATTTAGTTTTACATAATTTTAAAATCAATGAATTATTGCCATATTGCATAGTTTTGAAAAAGTCATCGACCTGATTTTGTATGTAAAAAATATTTCATGTCACAGTAAACTTTTGTACATCAAAGAGCACAAACTAAAAAGTGAAAAGAGAAAAGAGAATCTGTAAAATGGAAGAAAAAAATTTAAAATAATATATCTGATGAATCTAGTATGTTGACATGTTAACATTTATATAACTATATAAAATACTAATGTACATTAATTGTATAAATATATATTAAATATATGAAAATATATTGTTCAATAACTGAACAAAATAAAAGGAAAGTAAATTTCAGCTAAATAGTATGGATTTCACTTCTCAAATTTGTATCCTGACTAGCTTAGATGCCATAACAAAGTCATCATATACTTAAACTTATATTAATCTATGAAGTTGATAGAAATGCTGTATTGTAAATTTCAAGCCACAGGCAACTTTGCCAAAATAACACCTTTTCTTAACACAATGGAAAAATATGAGTGTAATTTTAAACAAAGAAAAATTCTGTATTTCTTCATTTGACATAGTAGTTGAATTTATTGCATGTTTTGTAGTTACTAAGCTCTACAAAAATAATTACATAGATTTAAATGTTGCTTATAAAATAATAAGCATATTTTTCACCCACATGAATATCCAATAGTATATAGAAATGTTGTGGAGAATTAGGGAAAATAGTTCAGGTTTTGGTGGCAGGGGGTGGGGGGCAGTTGGAGTGACTTGTACTCTCTGAAAGGGTACAAGTTCAAACGTGATTTGTACATTACACATCAAATAATAGTCATCGTGTTCCAAATCTCCAAGGCACTAAAGATTTAATAGCAGTATCAATGAGCAAGGTCGAATACAACAGTGACAGTTTCTAAAATACTGTCTTCCCCAGTGGTTGGACCCTTTAAAAACTATTGCTTTATACACATTTCTGAAGCTATCACATCCATGATCTTTTACCTAACACATTCCTTCTCTGTTACAACTTAGTTTTGGAATGGTGGCAACTATAGTCACTTTTCAAAGTGACATGTTTAAGAGCCTGGACATGATAAACAAGAGGTGTCAAACCTGTTTTTCAGACCAAAGTAGAGCAATCCCTCCAGCTCTGAAAGAGATTGAAGGGACAGAGGAATCGGTAGAAATTAGGAAGATGTTCCATGGAGGAAAGGAGTGTTTTATTTTCAATGCAAGCCAAATGAGAAAAGTTCAGGACTGTTTTAAAAACTTCCTCTTGGACCCAATGAAATTTGTGGAAAATAGTGGGATGGTGGTCAGCATACCAGAGAAAAATGTTCTGTAGAATCTAGCAATAAAAGGCTATTCTATTTGTGGCAATAGAGAGCTGCCTTTGGGAAAGTAAACAGGACTCCACTGACATTTTCGGATGTTTATTGTTCATCTCAACCCTGAATTACAAGTTTATTAAGGCTAGAGGTATTCTCTCTTATTTCACTACGATAGCCCCACCATCTAAAGCATTGCTTAGAAAATAGCAAGTTGACAGTAACTATTTTGAATTACCAATGTATTAATTAATGATATTTAGGATAGAATAAATATGACACCCTGTGTGGATGGATGAAGCATTTATCATTCATTAGAACAGAGAACACAGTAAAAGTAGTATATCAGAGGGATGAATGAAAATGGATATAGCATTGGAGATATTAAGTTTTAGGTCTGTAGTACATCTAAATGTAGATAACCAATAGGCATTATACATCTAGATTTAATAAGAGCCATTTGGGCTGTAGATAAAGAAAAAAAATGGATGTCAAAATAACTGAAGCCAACTATTGAACAAATAATGCCACACAATATTGTTGTACACAGACCAGGATTTCAGAAAGAATATCTATAACAAGTGGGAGATATTTCTTACCACCTATTGCATTCTAGGGTAGGGAAGATACACTTCCAGAGATGAATGTCAAAGCCTGGACAAATGGATAGATGTCAAAGTTTTTAGAAGGCATGATTCATGAACCACCAACTTTTTTATGTCATAATAAAGCTCTGGAGTTTATATATAATGTTAATTGTTACTCTGGGCTTCCCTGGTGGCTCAGTGGTAAAGAATTCACCTGCAATGCAGGAGACACAGGTTAGATCCCTGGGTCAAGAAAATCCCCTGGAGGAGGAAGTGGCAACCCACACCAGTATTCTTGCATGGGAAATCCCATGGACAGAGGAGCATGGAGGGCTATAGTCCATGAGATCACAAGAGTTAGACACAACAGTGACACAACAAAAATTGTTAAGCAGTTTACATTGACAAAGTGAAGATTATCTAACAAGAGTGAGCAAGAATTTGAAGTAGAAACTGGAAACAAAAGTTTTTCAGTTTTATTTTTAAGATGGAAGTGAAAGCAGTGTATGTACTATGGAAATTATCCTATCACATAGAGAATAATGATTATTTAGAAGAGGGAGGAAAATTTTATTTGTAGGCAAGAGAGGCTGGGACCTGGCACAACAATCAAGGAACTGACCTCTGCAAAATGTTTGGATAATTCATCTGTGGTAATGAGTAGAAAGACATATGGGTGGAAAATCTATATCCAAGATCTGTTGATTGCATTTCTAAAATTTAATAACTGACCCTATGATAATCTAGTCCCTATTTTACCCCTCCATTCCCACCAATGCCACTCACATATCCAATGAAAATTCATTTAAGGCTGAACTGTATGCCATTTCCCTGTTTGCTCTGTTGCCTCCATTATCCTTTGATGATGCTGTGTCATCCTAGAGCACTCCTCCTTTAGCTCTCAACTCAAAATCGATAAGACAAATATGTCCTTCAAATAACCAGTTTAAGAGAGTTTGCTTTTTTCTTCTCTATGATTTCAGACACTAGTCCTCAAAACTACCTTTGAGTGTCTACATGACTGCACACTGACCCCTCATTTATTTCTGTCAAAGTGCTTATTACATTGTATAGCAATGCATCTATTACCTAGAAGTATGTGTTTTAACTGCATAATATGATACCTATTATCTAACTGTATGCTTCATAGAACATAAGCTTCTTAAGGACAGTGCTTCACAACATGGCATAGCTTAAGAGCTCAATAAACTTTCATGAATGGATACTCAAATTACTATTTTCCAGCTGCTGGGGCAGAATCCTTTCAAAAATTTATAAAAGAATTAATATAAAAAGGAAATTGTATTTTTTAAGAAAATTGTGTTTTTATCAGTCAATATGCTAAGTACTGGAATGTAAAAATTGTGCTATAAGAAACCAGGTATGTTATAATATATTGTATTTCTGGTTTTGGGAAATATGATTTAAAAAAAAAAACAAATAATATTAATAATAGTCCCAGGAATAGTCAAAGTAATTATTGAGCACTGAAACTTTATTCAGGTGTACACTGGAGCATGTCTGCCTCTAACAGAGAATAAACAATACCAAATATCACAATAATTTGCCCATACACAGGAGCTACAGAAAGGTTGTTCAGATCACAAAGCCTATTGATATCCTTTGGCATGTAGCACAACTGGGAATAATGCACCAGGACTCCGGTGGTGTCTAGCTTCAGTGCTGTGTCTGAATTTCAAAGGCAATCTCTTGGACATGATAACAATCACAAAGGTGTTATATACTATTTAGTAACCAAAGGTAATTTCCATTATTATCTGTGAGCTTTTAAATATTTCCCTTGGGATTCTCCAAAGGGATTCAGTTTTATTCAGACAAAACACTTTTGAGCACAGATCACATAAATAAAGGCATGCCCTCAAAATATTTGAAAACAAAACATCAGTGAGAGTTAAGTCAAGTAAAATGGCGCGCTGAGGCTGCAACGGGTGTGCTAAGGTGCAGGCGGCTGCTACGGGCGCGCTAAGCACGGCGGAGAGGAACTACCCTACGTCCAAGGTCAGGGGCGGCACCCGGGAGGAGATACTCCACGCCCCCATGCCCGAGGCCAGGGGTGGCGGCTGCTGGAGTAGCCATGAAGAGATTACCCCACGCCCAAGGTAAGAGAAACCCAAGTAAGACAGTAGGTGTTGCAAGAGGGCATCAGAGGGCAGACACACTGAAACCTCACCAGGCACCCCTCAAAATTCATGAGATATTTACAAACTCTTAAGACTATTCTTTTTTTTTTCAGTAGCAGCACCCTGATTTTCATCTTTTTCTTTAAGACATTTCTATTTTAAAAGCATATTTTAAATGGAAAGACTCTTTAATATCCTTAATAGTTCAACTTAGAACTATTTAAATATTTCTAAATATTTCTTCTACAACATTTACATTTCCTCTTTTTTGCATCTATTTTCTCATATATTATCTTAGACAACTAGGAAAAGCCAACTAGCATGTTGCAGGTTGAAGATGCTAAGATATCTAAATACCTCTGAAAATATTTAGTCACTATGACAAGTTCATTACAGAAACTTTATTTTCCATGTTACCATCAGATCAGATCAGATCAGTCGCTCAGTCGTGTCCGACTCTTTGTGACCCCATGAACTGCAGCACGCCAGGCCTCCCTATCCATCACCAGCTCTCGGAGGTCACCCAGACTCACATTCATCGAGTCAGTGATACCATCCAGCCATCTCATCCTCTGTCGTCCCCTTCTCCTCCTGCCCTCAATCCCTCCCAGCATCAGAGTCTTCTCCAATGAGTCAACTCTTCGCATGAGGTGGCCAAAATACTGGAGTTTCAGCTTGAGCATCATTCCTTCCAAAGAAATCCCAGGGCTGATCTCCTTCAGAATGGACTGGTTGCATCTCCTTGCAGTCCAAGGGACTCTCAAGAGTCTTCTCCAACACCACAGTTCAAAAGCATCAATTCTTCGGCGCTCAGCCTTCTTCACAGTCCAGCTCTCACATCCATACATGACCACAGGAAAGACCATAGCCTTGACTAGGCGAACCTTTGTTGGCAAAGTGATGTCTCTGCTTTTGAATATGCTATCTAGGTTGGCCATAACCTTCCTTGCAAGGAGTAAGCGTCTTTTAATTTCATGGCTGCAGTCACCATCTGCAGTGATTTTGGAGCCCAGAAAAATAAAGTCTGACACTGTATCCACTGTTTCTCCATCTATTTCCCATGTAGTGATGGGACCAGATGCCATGATCTTCGTTGTCTGAATGTTGAGCTTTAAGCCAACCTTTTCACTCTCCACTTTCACTTTCATCAAGAGGCTTTTGAGTTCCTCTTCACTTTCTGCCATAAGGGTGGTATCATCTGCATATCTGAGGTTATTGATATTTCTCCCAGCAATCTTGATTCCAGCTTGTGTTTCCTTCAGTCCAGCATTTCTCATGATGTACTCTGCATATAAGTTAAATAAACATGGTGACAATATACAGCCTTGACATACTCCTTTTCCTATTTGGAACCAGTCTGTTGTTCCATGACCAGTTCTAACTGTTGCTTCCTGACCTGCATACAGATTTCTCAAGAGGCAGATCAGGTGGTCTGGTATTCCCATCTCTCTCAGAATTTTCCACAGTTTATTGTGATCTACACAGTCAAAGGCTTTGGCATAGTCAATAAAGCAGAAATAGATGTTTTTCTGAAACTCTCTTGCTTTTTCCATGATCCAGCGGGTGTTGGCAATTTGATCTCTGGTTCCTCTGCCTTTTCTAAATCCAGCTTGAACATCAGGAAGTTCACGGGTCACATATTGCTGAATCCTGGCTTGGAGAATTTTGAGCATTACTTTACTAGCGTGTGAGATGAGTTCAATTGTGTGGTAGTTTGAGCACTCTTTGGCATTGCCTTTCTTTGGGATTGGGATGAAAACTGATCTTTTCCAATCTTGTGGCCACTGCTGAGTTTTCCAAGTTTGCTGGCATATTGAGTGCAGCACTTT
Organism: Tragelaphus eurycerus; assembly: GCA_935064755.1. NCBI lineage: Eukaryota > Metazoa > Chordata > Mammalia > Artiodactyla > Bovidae > Tragelaphus > Tragelaphus eurycerus. Next base: position 12,920,233 of record CAKXYN010000061.1, read on the forward strand.
CACAGCATCATCTTTCAGGATTTGTAACAGCTCCACTGGAATTCCGTCACCTCCACTAGCTTTGTTCCTAGTGATGCTTTCTAAGGCCCACTTGACTTCACATTCCAGGATGTCTGGCTCTAGGTCAGTGATCACACCATCATGATTATCTGGGTCGTGAAGCTCTTTTTTGTACAGTTCTTCTGTGTATTCTTGCCACCTCTTCTTAATATCTTCTGCTTCTATTAGGTCCACACCATTTCTGTCCTTTATCGAGCCCATCTTTGCATGAAATGTTCCTTTGGTATCTCTGATTTTCTTGAAGAGATCCCTAGTCTTTCCCATTCTGTTGTTTTCCTCTATTTCTTTGCATTGATCGCTGAAGAAGGCTTTCTTATCTCTTCTTGCTATTCTTTGGAACTCTGCATTCAGATGTTTATATCTTTCCTTTTCTCCTTTGCTTTTCGCTTCTCTTCTTTTTGCATGTATTTGCAAGGTCTCCCCAGACAGCCATTTTGCTTTTTTGCATTTCTTTTCCATGGGGATGGTCTTGATCCCTGTCTCCTGTACAATGTCACGAACCTCATTCCATAGTTCATCAGGCACTCTATCTATCAGATCTAGGCCCTTAAATCTATTTCTCACTTCCACTGTATAATCATAAGGGATTTGATTTAGGTCATACCTGAATGGTCTAGTAGTTTTCCCTACTTTCTTCAATTTCAGTCTGAATTTGGCAATAAGTTGTTCATGGTCTGAGCCACAGTCAGCTCCTGGTCTTGTTTTTGCTGATTGTATAGAGCTTCTCCATCTTTGGCTGCAAAGAATATAATCGATCTGATTTCGGTGTTGACCATCTGGTGATGTCCATGTATTGAGTCTTCTCTTGTGTTGTTGGAAGAGGGTATTTGCTATGACCAGTGCATTTTCTTGGCAAAACTCTGTTAGTCTTTGCCCTGCTTCATTCCGTGTTCCAAGGCCAAATTTGCCTGTTACTCCAGGTGTTTCTTGACTTCCTACTTTTGCATTCCAGTCCCCTATAATGAAAGGGACATCTTTTTTGGGTGTTAGTTCTAAAAGGTCTTGTAGGTCTTCATAGAACCGTTCAACTTCAGCTTCTTTGGCGTTACTGGTTGGGGCATAGACTTGGATTACTGTGACATTGAATGGTTTGCCTTGGAAACGAACAGAGATCATTCTGTCGTTTTTGAGATTGCATCCAAGTACTGCATTTCGGACTCTTTTGTTGACCATGATGGCCACACCGTTTCTTCTGAGGGATTCCTGCCCACAGTAGTAGATATAATGGTCATCTGAGTTAAATTCACCCATTCCAGTCCATTTTAGTTCTCTAATTCCTAGAATGTCAACATTTACTCTTGCCATCTCTTGTTTGACCACTTCCAATTTGCCTTGATTCATGGACCTGACATTCCAGGTTCCTATGCAATATTGCTCTTTACAGCATCGGACTTTACTTCTGTCACCAGACACATCTACAACTGGGTATTCTTTCTGCTTTGAAATTAAGCCATGTTCCCATAGTCAACAGCATTGTCAAAATTACACCTTTTCATAGCATGGGTAATTTTTCCCATCAGCTTTTATTAACACCTTTTTATTGTTATGCCTACCTTCAGGAGCACAGTTTGCAAGATCTTTCCGGCCTGAGAACATTGCCCAGTTTTATTTACATATTGTTTCAGATGAAATGTTTTAGATAATTTTTAGGCAAAATTAACAGAAATGGAAATTCACCATTTTAACCACTTATTGTAATTCAGTGGGTGTTCGTATACTAATAATGGTGTACATTAGTACCACTATCAAATTTAAGAATATTTCCATCATCCCCCGAAGACACACGATACCACCCAGTTCCTCATTCACCATCCTGAGATAACCATTAATTTGCTTTCCATCTTGATGGGTATGAAATGGAAACATTATATTTTTCATTCCAGAAGGGTAAAGGGGCATTAAAATATATTTTTAGAGAAAACGTTGGGTTTAACTGAGCTTACAATCATCGTTCAGAAGTCAGAACAGGAGGCCTAGGAGAGAACATCTGGACCCATAAATGCTCAAGATGAACAGAGAAAGGAGCTGACATACATGGCCTAGATGGAGTAGTCAGTAATGTTACAACTAAATAACCAAAGCTAAGGGTGACTAAACTTATCTACTAAAAGAACAAATAATAGTAGGATTTAAAATAATGTTTTTGCTTGAATAAATAGAAGGGAGAATTCATCTGCTATTCCAGTGACAACAGCGCACATGGCATGCATTGGGCACAAAGCGGGGCAAAAGCTGCTTTTGAGTTTTGCCAAGAGAACGCATAGCAAACACCTTCTTCCAACAACACAAGAGATGACTCTACACATGGATATCACAAGATGGTCAAAAGTGAAATCAGACTGATTATATTCTTTTGCAGCCGGAGTTGGAGAAACTCTGTACAGTCAGCAAAAAAAAAAAAAAAAAAGACATGGAGCTGATTGTGGCTCAGATTATGAGATCCTTATTGCAAAATTCAGACTTAAATTGAAGAAAGTAGGGAAAAGCACTAGGCAATTCATGTATCACCTAAATCAAATCCATTATGATTATGCAATGGAAGTGACAAATAGATTCAAGGGATTAGCTCCAATAGAGTGCCTGTAAAACTATGGACAGAGGTTCTAACATTGTACAGGAGGTGGTGATCAAAAACAACACCAAAAATAGAAATGCAACAAGGCAAAATGGTTGCCTGAGATGGCCTTACTAGAAGATAAGAAGAGAAAGGAAAAGAAGAAAGGAAGAATATACCCATATGAATGTGGAGTTCTGGAGAATAGCAAAGAGAGATAAGAAAGCCCCTTTTGAAGTGAACAATGCAAATAGAGGAAAATAATAGGATGGGAAAGACTTAAAGAAAATTAGAGATACCAAGTGAATATTTCATGTAAAGATGGGCACAATAAAGGACATAAATGGTATGGATCTAACAGAAGCAGATGATATTAAGAAGAGATAGCAATAGTACACAGAAGAACAGTACAATGTCTTAATGACCTAAATAACCACAATGGTGTGATCACTCACCTAGACTCAGACATCCTGGAGTGTGAAGTCAAGGCACCTTAGGAAACATCACTACTACTACAAACAAAGATAGTGGAGGTGATGAATTCCACATGAGCTATTTCAAAGCCTCAAAGATGATGCTGTTAAACTTCTGTACTCAATACGTTAGCAATTTGGAAAACTCCACAATGGCCACAGGACTGGAAAAGGTCAATTTTCATTCCAGTCCCAAAGAAGATCAGTGCCAGAGAATATTCAAACCACTGCACAATTCATGTATTTCACATACTAGCAAAGAAATGCTCAAAATCCTTCCATCTAGGCTTCAAATGTATGTGAAACAAGAACTTCCATATGTACCAGCTGGATTTCAAAAAGACAGAAGAACTAGTGATACATCACCAACATCCACTGGTTCATAGGAAAAGCAAGATCATTCCAGAAAAGCATCTGCTTCTGGTTTATTGACTGTGCTAAAGCCTTTGACTGTGTGGATCAAAACACACTGTGGAAAAATCTTAGAGATGGAAATACCAGAGCACCATATCTGTCTCCTGAAAAACTTGTATGCAAGTCAAGAAGCAAAAATTAGAACTGGACATGGAACAATGGACTGGTTCCAAATTGGGAAAAGAGTACATCAAGGCTGTATATTGTCACCCTGCTTAATTAACTTATGTGCAGAGTATATCATGTGAAATGCCAGGTTGGATGAAGCTCAAGCTAGAAGCTGAAGATGATTGCTGGGAGAATTACCAGTAACCTCATAAATGCAGTTGACACCATCATAATGGAACAAAGTGAAGAGGAACTAAAGAGCCTCTTGATGAAGGTGAAAAAGGAGAGGGAAAAAGCTGGCTTAAAACTTAACATTCAGAAAACTAAGATCATGGAAGCCAGTCCCATCACTTCATGGCAAATAAATGGGGAAACAATGGGAACAGTGACAGGCTTTATTTACTTGGCCTCCAAAATCACTGCAGATGGTGACTGCAGCCATGAAATTAAAAGATGCTTCCTCCTTGATAGGAAAGCTATGACCAACCCAGACAGCATATTAAAAAGCAGAGACATTATTTTTCCAACAGGGGTCCATCTAGTCAAAGCTATGTTTTTTCCAGTAGTCATGTATGGATGTGAAAGTCGGAGCATAAAGAAGGCTGAGAACCAAAGAATTGATGCTTTGAAACTGTAGTGTTGGAGAAGACTCCCAAGAGTTCCTTGGACTACAAAGAAATCGAACCAGTCAATTCTACAGGAAATCAGTCCTGAATATTCATTGGAGGCACTGATCTTGTAGCTGAAGCTCCAACACTTTGGCCACCTGATGCAATAAGCTGACTCATTAGAAAAGACCCTAATGATGGGAAAGATTGAGGGCAAGAGAAAAAGGGAACAGCAGAGGATGAGATGGTTGGATGGCATCATCGACTCAAGGGACATGAGGTTAAGCAATCTCCGGGAAATGGTGATGGACAGGGAAGCCTGACATGTTGCAGTCCTTGGGATCACAAAGAGTTGGACATGACTGAGTGACTGAACAATAGCAAAAAGACTTTGGTGGAGTCAAGGGTGAATATATCTCCAATAACTATAAAATGTTTTAGAATCATGATTAGGATAGATAGAGTTTCTCGTTCTTAGGTTTGAAGAATTTTTTATTTCATTGTGTTAAATCGAGGCTCCATAGATTCTTCTCAGGTGGCTCAGTGGTAAAGAGCTGACCTGCCAATGCAGGAGGCATAAGATGTCCTGGAGGAGGAAATGGCAACCCATTGTAGTATGCTTGCCTGGAAAATCCCATGGACAGAGGGGCCTGGCAGGCTCCAGTCCATGGAGTTGCCATGAGTTGGACATAAGTGAGTGACTAAACCTGCACACATGCCATGAAAATAGAAAATAATTGACAATGAACATTCTACATTCTGTATCCTTTAGCATCATTGAGTGTATGTTCTTTCTCAGTTTCTGGAGCTTACTTGAACTAACTAAATCAGTGCCTGAAGATCAAACATGATTTATTGATCCAAAGTTACTTATGGGCAATAATAGTATAATATAATATCACTTGATGAAAATACTTATATGTTAGTGGATATTTTTAATGTCTGAAAATATATATACATCTAATGCATGGATATCAAGGTTTACGGAAAGGGATAGATACTTTGAGAGATTTTCTCACTCCTGAAGTTTTATTGTATATTTCTGATTACTCTGTCACCATGGAACAGATATAATTCCTGAGTTGTGGAAAAACTGGCTTTATTATTAATCATATCCATTCCATAATGAAGTCATAAAGTGTTGACTGATTTAGAGGAACATATTGATCAGACTGTAAATCTTGTAGATGTGGAAACTATTGCCAAGGGAAATGAAATGTGCGGTCAAGGTCACAGTGAAAAAGAAGATGCACCCGAGTTTTCTGATTCATGGTATAATGCTGTATCAAACTGCATATATTCCCTCCCTGGACATATCATGACATATTCTTAGTTCATCCTCCCCCTCTGGTTGCCAGAGTGCTCAATAATGTAACTCTCTGGTCCTATCTGTACCATTTTTAAGTTTCCCATACATGCTACTTTTTCCTTTACCTGACCTTTCTCAACACGATATAGAATCTGTTGACTGAGGTTTTAATCCTGGTGGTCAACTCACTGTGACGGTAAATAATTTTTATAAAAGTTATTTTGGCTAGTTGTATAAGACAGCAATAATAAATACATCTTCCTCCCTGGATTGTTGTGAGGACAAAACAAAATGTTCTGGGAAGTGTTCTGTAAATTGTGAACAAATACAGTTGTGAGTGATGTTCCTTTTCTTTCCTTTAGTCTGGAAAATCCTAGACATGTTCTTATTATACTTTAGCCATACTGTTTGTGAACATCATCATCTTACTCCAGTACTATTAACCAAAAATTTATTTATTCAGTGATGAAAAACATTAGCAATAAGTAGAAAGTACTCACACCTTGACTTATTAATGCTTTTTTGAACAAATACTGTATTGCCTAGAAAGTAACTTAAAAAAATAATTTTAAAGATATGTGTGGAATTCATATAAATTGAGCACTACTTACAATCACAGTGTAAAAAATGCAAAGTTCAGGACCATTGCAAGACTGTGCTCCATGTAATCAAGCAAGTGTTGAATTTGTGAGTCATTCTGAGAATTTTTGTTGACATCTTGAATAAGTACAACATGATAAAAAATATGAAAATCAGTTCAAGGAACCACATTGTCTGCCTTGCTTAAATAAATTAGGCTAAGTTTTGTCTAAAATATGTGAATACATAGAATAAAAATTTTCTTGCAAGCCATACCACTAGACCTCTTTGCCTTCAAATATGTAAAAGAATGTTGTGTTTCTACATATATTGAAAAAAACAGAAGATAGGAGATAGATTTGTTTGGATTTTTATAATCTTTATACTTGTTAAATAATTATTCCTTATAAAGTAATATAAATGTGAAATCTACATAAAATGAAGACCTAAATGTGAAAGATAAAAGAAATAGAAAAGAAGTGTAGAATAAAAACATGTGAATTGGAATGGGAACAAATAAATTATAATAGGTACTCCGAAGCAAAAGCATAATGTAGACAGAGAAAGAAATATTTTCAAACTATCAAAACTAAAGTTTTCATGAAGACACACTTGTCAGAAATATTCATTAGATAACTGAGTAAGATAATTGAAACAGGCCAATGTGACACCGACATGTGACACCCATTTTGGGGGGCTCCAAAATCACTGCAGATGGTGACTGCAGCCATGAAATTAAAAGACGCTTAGTCCTTGGAAGAAAAGCTATGCCCAACCTAGACATCATATTAAAAAGCAGAGACATTACTTTGCTGACAAAGGTCTGTCTAGTTAAAGCTATGGGTTTTCTAGCAGTCATGTATGAATGTAAGAGTTGGACTATAAAGAAAGCTGAGAGCCAAGGACTTGATGCTTTTGAACTGTGGTATTGGAGAAGACTCTTGAGAGTCCTTGGACTTCAAGGATATCAAACCTCTCAATCCTAAAGGAAATCAGTCCTGAATATTCACTGGAAGGACTGATAGTGAAGCTGAAACTCCAATACTTTGGCCACCTGTTGCAAAGAACTGACTCCTTGGAAAAGACCCTGATTCTGGGAAAGATTGAAGATAGGAGAAGGGGATGACAGAATATGAGATGGTTGGATAGCATCACCGACTCAGCGGACATGAGGTTGAGCAAGCTCTGGGAGTTAGTGATGGACAGTGAAACCTGGTGTGCTACAGTCCACGGGGTTGCAAAAAGTTGGACACAACTGAGCAACTGAACTGAACTGAACATGATACTGACCATATCTAGCAAAACAAGGAAAGCCTCTAAAGCAACAAAACTGAAAAATAGAAGATTAATAGAGAAATTCAATGCATAGTATAATGCAAAAATGGATAGTAAAAGTAGAAAGAAATGATCAGTTTCATTTGTAATAAGAGAAATATAAATAAGCAATAATTATGTCCACAGTATCCATTACATGGGAAAATATTGGAAAGTTGCTTCCAAAAGTGTTCATTTATTTGATTGGATATTCAAGTTTTCTAATTGTCTGTATCTCAAAATACATAAATGCTTCCAAACTTAAACATTTACAACAATGACAACATAAAGCAGATTGTGAAGTGTTCAGGGGTATCAATGTATAAACTCTTCCACATTGAGGTGGCTCAAAGGCTGCAGACTGGAAAGATATGAAGAGTAGTTCTCTCAGCAGTTGCTGTTCACCACTGGAGAATAGCTCCACTTACAAGCAGGAGCCTCTCGCTGTAGCCGGTTTTCTCACAACGTGGTGGCTGCTTTCTAAAGAGTATCCCACAGGAGACAACAAGATAGGAGCAGTGTGGCTTTTGCACCTCAGAAGTAAAGCCCTGTCACACCACAACATTCAATTAATTCATCAGAAGCATATCATACATGACCCATATACACATATATAAAAATACTTGCATTTTTTTGGTTTTGTTTTGTTTTTAAATTTTATTTTTATTTTATTTAACTTTACAATATTGTATTGGTTTTGCCCTGTATCAAAATGAATCTGCCACAGGTATACATGTGTTCCCCATCCTGAACCCTCCTCCTTCCTCCCTCCCCATACCATCCCTCTGGGTCCTCCCAGTGCACCAGCCCCAGGCATCCGGTATCAAGCATCGAACCTGGACTGGTGACTCATTTCATATATGATATTATACTTATTTCAATGCCATTTTCCCAAATCATCCCACTCTCTCTCTCTCCCAGAGTCCAAAAGACTGTTCTATACATCAGTGTCTCTTTTGCTGTCTCATATACAGGGTTATTGTTACCATCTTTCTAAATTCCATATATATGCGTTAGTATACTGTGTTTTTTCTTTCTGGCTTACTTCACTCTGTATAATAGGCTCCAGTTTCATCCACCTCATTAGAACTGATTCAAATGTATTCTTTTTAATGGCCGAGTAATACTGCATTGTGTCTATGTACCACAGCTTTCTTATCCATTCATCTGCTGATGGACATCTAGGTTGCTTCCATGTCCTGGCTATTATAAACAGTGCTGCGATGAACATTGGGGTACACGTGTCTCTTTCAGTTCTGGTTTTCTCAGTGTGTATGCCCAGCAGTGGGATTGCTGGATCATAAGGCAGTTCTATTCCCAGTTTTTTGAGGAATCTCCTTACTGTTCTCCATAGTGGCTGCACTAGTTTGCATTCCCACCAACAGTGTAAGAGGGTTCCCTTTTCTTCACACCCTCTCCAGAATTTATTGCTTGTAGACTTTTGGATCGCAGCCATTCTGACTAGTGTGAAATGGTACCTCATATTGGTTTTGATTTGCATTTCTCTAATAATGAGTGATGTTGAGCATCTTTTCATGTGTTTGTTAGCCATCTGTATGTCTTCTTTGGAGAAATTCTACTTAGTTCTTGGGCCCATTTTTTGATTGGGTCATTTATTTTTCTGGAATTGAGCTGTAGGAGTTGCTTGTATATTTTTGACATTAGTTGTTTGTCAGTTGCTTCATTTGCTATTATTTTCTCCCATTCTGAAGACTGTCTTTTCACCTTGCTTATAGTTTCCTTTGTTGTGCAGAAGCTTTTAAGTTTAATTAGGTCCCATTTGTTTATTTTTTTTATTTTATTTCCAGTATTCTGGGAGGTGGGTCATAGAAGATCCTGCTGTGATGTATGTCAGAGAGTGTTTTGCCTATGTTTTCCTCTAGGAGTTTTATAGTTTCTGGTCTTACATTTAGATCTTTAATCCATTTTGAGCTTATTTTTGTATATGGTGTTAGAAAGTGCTCTTGTTTCATTCTTTTACAAGTGTTTGACCAGTTTTCCCAGCACCACTTGTTAAAGAGACTGTCTTTAATCCATTGTATATTCTTGCCTCCTTTGTCAAAGATAAGGTGTCTATAGGTGTGTGGATTTATCTCTGGGCTTTCTATTTTGTTCCATTGATCTATATTTCTGTCTTTGTGTCAGTACCATACTGTCTTGATGACTGTGGCTTTATAGTAGAGCCTGAAATCAGGCAGGTTGATTCCTCCAGTTCCATTCTTCTTTCTCAAGATAGCTTTGGCAATTCGAGGTTTTTTGTATTTCCATACAAATTGAGAAATTATTTGTTCTAGCTCTGTGAAGAATACCGTTGGTAGCTTGATGGGGATTGCATTGAATCTATAAATTGCTTTGGGTAGTATAATCATTTTCACTATATTGATTCTGCCAATCCTTGAACATTTTTTTATTTCTCCATCTATTAGTGTCCTCTTTGATTTCTTTCACCAGTGTTTTATAGTTTTCTATATATAGGTCTTTAGTTTCTTTAGATAGATATATTCCTAAGTATTTTATTCTTTTCATTGCAATGGTGAATGGAATTCTTTCCAGAAAGCAGGAATAGAAGGAACATACCTCAACATAATAAAAGCTATATATGACAAACCCACAGCAAACATTATCCTCAATAGTGAAAAATTGAAAGCATTTCCTCTAAAGTCAGGAACAAGACAAGGATGCCCACTTTCACAATTACTATTCAACATAGTTTTGGAAGTTTTGGCCAAGGCAATCAGAACAGAAAAAGAAATAAAAGGAATCCAAATTGGAAAAGAAGAAGTAAAACTCTCACTGTTTGCAGATGACATGATCCTCTACATAGAAAACCCTAAAGACTCCACCAGAAAATTACTAGAACTAGTCAATGAATATAGTAAAGTTGCAGGATATAAAATCAACACACAGAAATCCCTTGCATTCCTGTACACTAATAATGAGAAAATAGAAAGAGAAATACTTGCATTTTAAAGTATCTTTTTGCTGGAATGGAATCACTCTGCAACTTTTTTTTTTCAATGTGATAATATATCATACAGTCATATGACATTTTTATATGCACTTAGCTTTTGTAAAATTGTTAGCAAGTTATTAAAAAAACAAGCAGGCAATCTTACTGTAATTACATTTTTTAACTGAAACATATTTATTTTCATTTCAATTAGTATTTTTTACAATAATGACTGTAAGCATTAGTAATATGGTCTGTAGTCATTTGAATTTATTATATAATATAAATTACTCTAAGAAAAGATTGTGTCTTTTTTTTTCTTTTTTTGAACCACTTATCAAGGCTTTATCATTAGTAAATATGTTAATCATTATGTGTCATATTGTACATTTTGTAAGTGGTCAAGATATGTTAATAAGTTTTATGCTTACATACATGATTTTATTTTTATAGATTCTTGACATCCTATGCTGAAGAAAAAAATTAATTGGTGACTAGAAATAATCAAAAAAATCATTCAGGCCCAGGCCAACATTAATAAAAGGTGGGGCAGGGTAAGATATCACATTTTTTTTTCTTAATTTATATTGTGTATGTGTGTATACACATATATGTGTGTGTGTGTGTGTGTATCCGTGTGTGTGTGCATATATGTACTAGTTGCAAAATTTGTACTTTTCTCAATCTCTTTTAGAGTATGTTGATGGCAATTAAATCTCAAATTTAGACCATGACTTGCATTATAAAAATTGAGACTGAGATGGTATTAGAAGAGAAATAGGAATTATATAAAAATCCTAACTTATGAACCTAAGGGAGAAATTAACACAGTGTTGGGTTGATTTTCTTTGGAATTGAATATGAGTTTGATATACTTTGCAGAAAAATCATTGGATTGATATGCTGATTTGGAGCTAATTAGAGCACACAGAGACGGAGACTTCGAATACCTTGCAAAAAATTATACACTGCCTGTCTGCCACGATGATGGTTAATTGAGCTTCCAGCTGTGAGAGTTTTCAGGCCTTGCCTCAGTTTTCAAACAAGGTCCAGCTCTTCTCCAGGCATTTCCCCACCAGTGATTGAACAAGGAGATACCCAAGGGCCTAGCTCTTTGTGTCCACTGAAGCACCTCTTTTATGGGCAGCCTTTGCTCTGTAGCACGCAGCAGCATTAGTAGGGCCTTTTGGGTTGCTTTCATAGTCTGCTACCTTAATCTGGCCTTCGCTGTTCTTTCTGTTTTCTTTAAAATAGTTGCTTCCTTTAAAGCTTTTGCAGTTCTGCTCCATTTTAGTATCTACTTCCCTGGGAGTACATTTGGCAATATTATTTAAGTCTGGGATTTGGAAGGATGGTATATATGGGTATTCAACAGGAAAAGTAACACAGAATAATATATATCTAATTTATATTTTACATGTAATATATTATTTAAATATATAAAACTTATAGAAGTATAATTATTTTATGTGTATATATAATATAACATTTACATTTATAAAATATATATATTAAATACTTATTGGTCTGTTTGTGTGTGTGTATGTTTAAAGGGCTGATAATCAAATTCCACAACTGCTTTAGGAAAAATATTTTTTAAAACTTCCGAGTTTAATGTTACTGTAATTAAAGGGCCAACCATCTATAACACAAATAAAAAAGGGAAGGCTCATGGTTCTCTATCCCCTCTAGTTCCCAGCAGACAGGGTACTGACACAAGACCTACGCAGAGAAAATTCACTGTTTCTGGAGAACATAAAATGAATTTTGAGTAGGTGACACATAGAAAGAAATTATCAGAATTAATTAAAAGCAACTATAACTCTGTTGAGTGGCAAGTGCAATAGTATGTGAAATAAGGTTTTTCCAGCTGTGATGTCCATCAGCATCTTCTGGTTGTTGGATTTATCCCTCTTCTACATCATAAGTTATCTTAATTCTTGCTTATTTTCTATCTCCAGCTCCTATGATTCCATGCATCCCTGGCATTCTTCTATCAATCCTTTCTTCTGTTTTTCAATATTGGTTTTTCTTGAATGCAGACAAGAGACCAGATTTATACAAATTTGAATATTAGCAATATTCCCCATTATCAAATTCCCACAAAATAATATAAGTTTAAGCAGTTTATCCCCAGTAAAGTAAGTAGGAAAATGGGACAATGTTAAGTTGCTCAGTCTCGTCCTACTATTTGCAACCCCATGGACTCTAGCCTGCCAGCCTCCTCTATCCGTAGGGTTCTCCAAGGCTTATTCTCAAGGGGAGTCTTCCCACCCCAGGGATCACACCTGGGTCTCCCCACATCACAGGCAGATTTTTTACCATCTGAGCCATGAGGGAAAATCAAAATCTTTAATCCTCAATGAGCTTTGTTCGATCAGCTCCTGCAGCCTGAATTGTCACTAAAGAAATGAGGTGGTTTGTTCAAAAACTCAAAATTGAAGGTTTTTTTTTTTTTTTAATACAAAGACTCTCAACAGCCTCACAACTTAAATTCTAAATCAAAACTTTCAAAATATCGCCCCACACCTATGATACTGAGAAAACTCAAGAACGATTAGAGCCATTTTTCTAACAAAATTACGTTTTCAGAACCAGGACGTAGAACAATACAGAAAGATGCTACCTTTTAAAGAGTTGATGGTAGAGACTCAATGAAATCTCTGGCAAAAGCAGTAGATAGAGGACTCCTAAGAGGTGGAAATAGCTTCCCCTGGTGGCTCAGACAGTAAAGAATCCGACTGTAAAGCAGGAGACCTGAGTTATCCCTGGGTTGAGAAGATCCTTTGGAGGAGGGCATGGCAACCCACTCCATTATTCTTTCCTGGAGAAGCCCAATGGACAGAGGAGCCTGGCGGACTGCAGTCCATGGGGTCTCAAAGAGTCAGACATGACCGAGTGACTTCACTTTCTGAGCATTGTAGTTCTTGCCATTTGATATTTTTACATTTTCTTTAAAATTTCAGAAAGGTGCAGTGATGAACTCTGCTCTTATTCTCCAGTATACATATTTAGAACATCTAAATTTGCATTTCTATCTGAGCCTTTTGTTTCAGGCACTTCAATGCTAAATTGAGTGTGAATTCTGTCAGGTGACATTTTCTTTTCTAGATCCACTATGCAAAGTAAATTGCATCTGTAGCAACCAACTCTCCATTCATAGAGTGCTTTTTACTACATATCTCAAACCCTGTCTCTTCTATTTTTCTCCTTTCTCAGAGACCCAATTCATTTTTAATCCTGTACTACAGTATCTGTGGACTGCCCTGGTGGCTCAGAGGTAAAGAATCTGACTACCCATGCAGAAGACACGGATTCTATCCCTGGATTGGGCAGAACCCCTGGGAAAGGAAATGGCAACCCACTCCAGTATACTTGCCTGGAAAGTCCCATGGATAGAGGAGCCTGGTGGGCTACAGTCCATGGGTCCCAAAGAGTCAGACATGATTAAGAGACTAAACAGCAACAGCATCTGGTCCCATGGATTTTTGGAATGGAATTTCCTAGGTATATAATAAATATCCAAGAGGGAAGTCCTCGCTTGAGCATCTACATTTGATGCAGCATGAGGCTTGCTCTTCGTGCATTCTTGAAATGAAGCTGCTATCAATGCCTGCAGGAGCTAGGCTCCCAAGGACCTAGTGAGAATCACAGCTTTTGCCAGATGCTTTTCCCTGGTACTTTACTTTTCTGTCAATTTGATTATCCCAATCCTTTAGAAAACCTTTGGTAATTCAAGGCTTAAGAGTAGAAAGAGTCCTTTATGCCATGCATTTTTCTGTGGTTGTGGAACACACACACTGTGTTCCATTTTTTCTCTACTCTTTGTAGTTAGGCATAGTTGAGTTTTAAAAATCTGTATCTCCTTTTAAGCTGGTCACATATTCATTCTGCCTTGTTTATTGGATTGAATTGCAGTACTTTTATTACTCTTCCTCTCACATTGTTTTCTGGTCCAGAGACTTTTTTTTTTTTTTTTTTTTACTACTAAACAGTTTTGTTTTCTTATCCTAGACTTGAATTGGATTGGCATTTCTCTTGCTTCCTGTAATTCTCTAACACATTCTAGGCAGGAGCTCTCTGAACAGAAGGTATAACTATATCATCATCTAGCAATAACTGTGTCACCTTGAAGCTCATACAACAATGCCAGAAGTATTGTACATACATTTCCCTGGTATTGTCACCCCAATTAGTCTTCCTCTTTTTTTCCTGTAATCATCTAATATAGCTGTTTAAAAATGTTATTATTATGGATTATACATCAGAAGCTTTCTGAAAGTTCTTTTCAATAATTTCCGGGAATCCAGACTGTCTTTGAGAAAATCAATCAGATTTTTTTTTCATTGAATTATTGCCTCTCCTCTTCTGTTAGATGTACTCAGGTATTAATCACTGTTTATAACCCAATAAACTAAAAACATTTTTTTTCAAGTCTAATTTCCTGAACATATAAAGTAGCATTGTTGTTACATGCAAGAATGTAATTACTATTGATGAAATCATACTTTTTAAAAATTTCAGAGCAATTCATTTTTGTGTCTGTTCTCTTCTTACAGTTTAACATATCTGAACTAAATTTTTCATATGCATTTTCTGATAACAAAAAAATTAAAAATTTAATATCTCAAATATATTTAGCTAGATTCTTCTTGCTTATTATTGTATTCATCTGTCAGTAAATAATACTTTTATTCCACATTTTTTGTGTCTATTTATTTTTCTTTATTCTGAACATAGGACTTCAGGGCTTCCCCTGTGCTTCAGCAATAAAGAATTCACCTGCAATGCAGGAGCAGCAGGAGATGTGGATTCAGTCCTGGATGGGGAGGGTCCCCTGGAGGAGGGCATGGCAGCCCACTCCAGTATGCTTGCCTGGAGAATCCCATGGACAGAGGAGCCAGTCGGGCTGGAGTCCATGGGGTCTCAAAGAGTCCAACACAACTGAAGATGTTGTGCATGCACGGATATGACCTTAAAAATATTTGGGGTCAAGTTTTAAATGACTTTCTCAGTGAATGAGGAAACTGATTTTGTTTTTATTTTTTGCTCAGAGCTGAGTCTGACATCAGCTGTTCCAGAGCAGATGCTATTCCTTCTTCTCCTCATCCTCTCTTCCTACTCCTCCCCCTTCTTATCCTCCTATTACTACTAGTTTACACGTAAAAAGTGCCATTTTTGTGGCCCCAGCTATTTAAAGAGCTGTCTAATTCAAAGTCCTTTATCAATCATGTTTTTTACTTATCTCTTGATAGCTGCATGGAACTAATAAAGCTAAAATTCTAGGCTTTGGAACACTGGTATGTAATGTTATGATGGCAGGCTCAACTTCAGGGTTTAGTAACCTTTCTGTACACATGCATTCTCTTTATTTTTCAAGATTTTTTAATATATATATATAGCTACCTCAGGCATTTACAGTAGTTATTTCACACATATTTCCCATGTACTACATTGTTTAACTTACTACAGAAAATTTGTAGTAGACAAAATATGGGTTATTTAATTTGACTAATTGGGCTGTGAAGAAAGCTGAGTGCTGAAGAATTGATGCTTTGGTACTGTGGTGTTGGAGAAGACTCTTGAGAATTCCTTAGACTGCAAGGAGATCCAACCACTCCATTCTGAAGGAGATCAGCCCTGGGATTTCTTTGGAAGGAATGATGCTAAAGCTAAAACTCCAGTACTTTGGCCACCTCATGCCAAGAGTTGACTCATTGGAAAAGACCCTGATGCTGGGAGGGATTAGGGGCAGGAGGAGAAGGGGACAACAGAGGATGAGATGATTGGATGGCATCACTGACTAAATGGACGTGAGTCTGAGTGAACTCCAGGAGTTGGTGATGGACAGGGAGGCCTGGTGTGCTGTGATTCATGGGGTCGCAAAGAGTTGGACATGACTGAGCGACTGAACTAAACTGAACGGAATATAAGAGGAAAATATGAGCTTAATTGCTTTTAAGAAAGTATACGGAGGAAATGAATCCTTGTAGATTTCAGATTTCTGTAAGCAAAGAAGAGGAAAGAAGTGTTTCTCAGAAATAATGACAATATACTACAGGGATACAGGGATACAGGAATTAAATCACTTAAAGGAGATATTAGTATGACTTGATTGAGTTTCTTTCTGAGTAGTGGATAAAATCTTGGAAAATTATGAAGTAGACAATAGCTAAAGGACTTTGAAAGTCAACGAGGGACATGTGGAGGCAATTAGGTGAGCAAAAGGTAGCCATAGGCCAGATTGGAATATTGTTTTATAGGGTAGACAATGCAGGTGCCTTAGAGTAACTTTGCAGGAAATGTCTGTAGATGGGCTTTAATTGATGATAACAATGTAAAGAAATTTTAATGGAAGTGAGATTTTCTTCACTGAGATAAACCTCACATAATATAAAGTTCACCATTTTAGCCATTTTAAAGTGTACAATTCATTAGATTTCAGTGTATCCACAAATTACCACTAATATCTAGTTCAGAACATTTTCTAGAAACAATTCCAGAGAAATTCCATACCATACCTAGTAGCAGCCAATACCCATTGTCTGCTCCCCCTACTCCTGCCAACCACTAATTTACTGTATATATAAAATGTGCCCATTCTTACCTTTCATCTAAATGAAACTGTCGTTCTGTGTGTGTCTGTGCTTTTGTGTCTGGTTTCTTTCTCATAACATAGTATTATTTTTAAGATTCATTTATAGAGTAACATGTGTCAGTACTTCATTCCTTTTTATACCTGGATAATATTCCATTTTTATTTATCCATTAATCAGTTGATAGATATTTGACTTGTTTCTACTTGTATCACTATTATTAATAATGTTGTTATAAATATTAATATTGTTATAAATATTTACAAGTGTTTGGGTGAACATGATTTCAATTCTTATATGTTATATGAGGAAAAATTGGAATTTCTGTGTCACATGATAATTCTATGCTTAACTTTTGATGAATTGCCAAACTTTTATAAAGTCACTACTTTTACACTACATTTTACATTCCCACCAGGAAATTTTCCACATCTTCACCAACACTTAGTTTCATCATTATTATTCATTATTATTGTTATTGTTATGCTGCTGGGTGAGAAGTGATGTCTCATTGTTGTGATTTGCATTTCCTTATGTTTACTGAATTAGAACATCTTTTCAAATCCCTGTTGGTCATTTACATATATTTTAGAGAAATATGTTTACATGAATCACTTAATTGTATCATATGCTTTTCTATTGTTGACTTGCAAATATTCTATACATATACTTGTATTCAGAATTCAGTTCAGTTCAGTTGCTCAGGTCGTGTCTGACTCTTTGTGACCTCATGAAATGCAGCACACCAGGCCTCCCTGTCCATCATCAACTGCCGGAGTCTACCCAAATCCATGTCCATTGAGTCGTTGATGCCATCCAACTATCTCATCCTCTGTCATCCCCTTCTCCTTCTGCTCTTAATCTTTCCTAGCATCAGGGTCTTTTCAAATGAGTCAGCTCTTCACATTAGATGGCCAAAGTATTGGAGTTTTAGTTTCAACATCAGTCCTTCCAATGAATACCCAGGACCTATCTCCTTTAGGATGGACTCAGGACCTTTATTATTTAGCTAAGTTGTAAATACTTTTCCTAAATTCTTTTCAACTCTCTAAGGGAATTTTATTAAAAAAAAAAAAAAAGATTTTAAAGAAGTCTTTCAGCTTCTTCCTAGTGTCTTTCAAAGTATATTTGTTTTATTACTTGCTTTAAATTTGGCATTGTATTAAAGAAGCTGTTGAATACGGCTTGGTCATGAAGATTAAGTCTACATTTGCATCTACGAACTTTATGGGTTTTGTATTTATATTAAGGTCTTTGATGATTTTTGAGTTATTTTGAATTATTTGTGGGAGATACAGGTCCAACTGTATTCAGTATTTAGTAGTTTACATATGGAATTCTAGGTATCCAAGCATCATTTGTTGGAAAGATTCTTCTCCCCCCAACTGAATGTCACCTTTGTTAAAAATCAATTCACCATTGGGATATGGGTTTATCTTTGTACTTTCCATTCTATTTTATTGATCTGTATGTCTGTCTTTATGCCTCTATGATCCTATTTTGATTACTATGGCTGATAATATTTTTGAAATTGAGAAGTGTGAGTCCACCAACTTTATTCTGCTTTTTCAAGATGATTAGTATATCTGGGTCCCTTGCAATTACATATGAATTTTTGGAGCAGTTTGTTCACTTTTGTAAAGAAAGACAAAAGTGGAAATTTGATACAGATTGAATTTATTTATCATTTTGAAGAGTATTGACACTTTAATAATATTCAGTCTTCCAATTCATGAACATGGAGTCTTTTTCCATTAATTTAGATCTTATTAATATCTTTCAACAATATTTTGTAGGTTCAGTGTGTAGATCATAGATTTTCTTGGCTTATTCCTAAGCAATGTATTATTTCTGATGCTATCACAAATGAAATAGTTATCTTTCATTTTTTATTGTTTTGTACTTGTATATAGAAATAAACTAATTTTTATATGTTAAAATGCATCTTTAAAACTTTCTGAACTTGTTTATTGGTTCTAGAAATCTTTTCATGGATTCTTTGGGGGTATAAATTTATATCATAATCATGTCTTCTGCAGATAGAAATGATTTTTGTTGTTTGTTGTTTAGACACTACATCATGTCCAATTCTTTTGCAGCCCCATGGACTGTAGCATACCAGGCTCTTCTGTCCATGGGATTTCCCAAGCATGAGTACTGAAGTGGGTTGCCATTTCCTTCTCCAGGAGATCTCCCTGACATAGAGATCAAACTTACCTCATCTGCATTGGGAGGCGAATTCTTTACCACTGAGCCAGCAAGGGAAGCCCCAGAAATGGTTTTACTTATTTTCCAATGTGAATTTCCCTATTTCTTTTTCTTATCTGACTGCTTTGGCTAGAACTTTCACTATAGTGTTAAACAGCAGTGGCACAAGGAAACCTACTTTCTTGTTCCCTCTTTTGGACTTCCCTGTTGGCTCAGACAGTAAAGTGTCTGCCCACAATGTGGGCAAGGAGACCCAGGTTTGATCCCTGGGTCAGGAAGATCCTCTGGAGAAGGAAATGGCAACCGATTCCAGTACTCTTCCCTGGAAAAATTCCATGGACGGAGGAGCATGGTACGCTATAGTCCATGTGGTTGCAAAGAGTGAGACATGATCTTTGGAGAAAGTTTCAGTCTTCGACTATTGAATATGATATTAATTGCAAGCTTTTTATAAATATTTTTTGTCATGTTGGAAAGTTTTCTCTTATTTGTAGCTTGGCCTTTTTGATGGTACTTGCATATTGTACTGAGCCATGTATAATATCCACAGACTTCCCACTGGTAACTTGGAGTGAAACAATTTTTGGTGTAGTTAAAGGCAGTTTGTAATGATGGATACAGATGCAAACATGAATGAAAGGCTTTTCCAGAAGAAAATTAATTAGTGTTTTGGTCTTGAGTAGGAAATCATGATGAAAAAACGTAGTATATAGTCTAAATGATAAGGACAAAATTTGGTTACTAAACATAAGATTAAATAATGAATAACAAAATTTGGAGAAGCCAATTCTAGAGAAAATATTTTCAGTCGAGCTCAGTAAAATCACATTTAAAAGATGTCCTTTTCATTATAGGGGACTGGAATGCAAAAGTAGGAAGTCAGGAAACACCTGGAGTAACAGGCAAATTTGGCCTTGGAATATGGAATGAAGCAGGGCAAAGACTAACAGAGTTTTGCCAAGAAAATGCACTGGTCATAGCAAATACCCTCTTCCAACAACACAAGAGAAGACTCTATACATGGACATCACCAGATAGTCAACAACGAAATCACATGGATTATATTCTTTGCAGCCAGAGATGGAGAAGCTCTATCCAATCAGCAAAAACAAGACCAGGAGCTGACTGTGGCTCAGATCATGAACTCCTTATTGCCAAATTCAGACTGAAATTGAAGAAACTAGGGAAAACCACTAGATCATTCAGGTATGACCTAAATCAAATCCCTTATGATTATACAGTGGAAGTGAGAAATAGATTTAAGGGCCTAGATCTGATAGATAGAGTGCCTGATGAACTATGGAATGAGGTTCGTGACATTGTACAGGAGATAGGGATCAAGACCATCCCCATGGAAAAGAAATGCAAAAAAGCAAAATGGCTGTCTGGGAAGGCCTTGCAAATAGCTGTGAAAAGAAGAGAAGTGAAAAGCAAAGGAGAAAAGGAAAGATATAAACATCTGAATGCAGAGTTCCGAAGAATAGCAAGAAGAGATAAGAAAGCCTTCTTCAGCGATCAATGCAAAGAAATAGAGGAAAACAACAGAATGGGAAAGACTAGGGATCTCTTCAACAAAATCAGAGATACCAAAGGAACATTTCATGCAAAGATGGGCTCGATAAAGGACAGAAATGGTATGGACCTAACACAAGCAGAAGATATTAAGAAGAGGTGGCAAGAATACACAGAACTGTACAAAAACATTTTCACGACCCAGATAATCATGATGGTGTGATCACTGACCTAGAGCCAGACATCCTGGAATGTGAAGTCAAGTGGGCCTTAGAAAGCATCACTAGGAACAAAGCTAGTGGAGGTGACGGAATTCCAGTGGAGCTGTTCCAAATCCTGAAAGATGATGCTGTGAAAGTGCTGCACTCAATATGCCAGCAAATTTGGAAAACTCAGCAGTGGCCACAGGACTGGAAAAGGTCAATTTTCATTCCAATCCCAAAGAAAGACAATGCCAAAGAATGCTAAAACTACCACACAATTGAACTCATCTCACACGCTAGTAAAGTAATGCTCAAAATTCTCCAAGCCAGGCTTCAGCAATATGTGAACCGTGAACTTCCTGATGTTCAAGCTGGATTTAGAAAAGGCAGAGGAACCAGAGATCAAATTGCCAACATCTGTTGGATCATGGAAAAAGCAAGAGAGTTCCAGAAAAACATCTATTTCTGCTTTATTGACTATGCCAAAGCCTTTGACTATGTAGATCACAATAAACTGTGGAAAATTCTGAAAGAGATGGAAATACCAGACCACCTGATCTGCCTCTCAAGAAATCTGTATGCAGGTCAGGAAGCAACAGTTAGAACTGGTCATGGAACAACAGACTGGTTCCAAATAGGAAAAGGAGTACGTCAAGGCTGTAGTTTGTCACCATGTTTATTTAACTTATATGCAGAGTACATCATGAGAAATGCTAGACTGGAAGAAACACAAGCTGGAATCAAGATTGCTGGGACAAATATCAATAACCTCAGATATGCAGATGACACCACCCTTATGGCAGAAAGTGAAGAGGAACTCAAAAGCCTCTTGATGAAAGTGAAAGTGGAGAGTGAAAAGGTTGGCTTAAAGCTCAACATTCAGAAAACGAAGATCATGCCATCTGGTCCCATCACTACATGGGAAATAGATGGAGAAACAGTGGAAACAGTGTCAGACTTTATTTTTCTGGGCTCCAAAATCACTGCAGATGGTGACTGCAGCCATGAAATTAAAAGACGCTTACTCCTTGGAAGGAAAGTTATGACCAACCTAGATAGCATATTCAAAAGCAGAGACATCACTTTGCCAACAAAGGTTCGGCTAGTCAAGGCTATGGTCTTTCCTGTGGTCATGTATGGATGTGATAGCTGGACTGTGAAGAAGGCTGAGCGCTGAAGAATTGATGCTTTTGAACTGTGGTGTTGGAGAAGACTCTTGAGAGTCCTTTGGACTGCAAGGAGATCCAACCAGTCCATTCTGAAGATCAGCCCTGGGATTTCTTTGGAAGGAATGATGCTAAAGCTGAAACTCCAGTATTTTGGCCACCTCATGCGAAGAGTTGACGCATTGGAGAAGACTCTGATGCTGGGAGGGATTGGGGGCAAGAGGAGAAGGGGACAACAGGGGATGAGATGGCTGGATGGCATCACTGACTTGATGGATGTGAGTCTGAGTGACCTCCGGGAGTTTGTGATGGACAGGGAGGCCTGGTGTGCTGCAGTTCATGGGGTCGCAAAGAGTCGGACAGGATTGAGCGACTGATCTGATCTGAATATATATTCAATATATTATTTTATAATTTTGCTATTTTAATTTTATTTTCCTAGTCTATTTCTGTCCATGCTATGAATGAGGGGTATATATTAAGTGACTACAATGAAAATTGCTTTTAAAATAACATTTTAATTGATTATAGTTACATTCTATTAGCATAATGTTTAAATGCAGCTCTTCAATATAATAGCAAGCTGGGAAGTTTCCTTATCATCTCACACATTTCAATCCTTTTTGAAGCAATTAGCAATGATAGTTTCTGTCCCTTAGAAATAGAAAATAGCTATGCTGCATCTCAAATAATAATTCCTTTTAATTAACATTGCAACATAGGGGGGACAAACTGATAAAAAGATCGTGGGTAACATCCAGTCATAGAAAATTGAAATCCACAAATAATCTGTTCAATGGATATCCTTGAATAAATTTACAAGTATTTGTACAAAAGAGAATTGATAATCCAAAATTATTATATAATTCTGCAATGTAAAATATAGCCACATATATTTCAGGCTTGAAGTAAACAGTTGCAATTGGAAGCATTTGAAATCTATTTACGAGGAAGCAACAGTTAGAACTGGTCATGGAACAACAGACTGGTTCCAAATAGGAAAAGGAATACGTCTAGGCTGTATATTGTCACCATGTTTATTTAACTTATATGCAGAGTACATCATGAGAAATGCTGGACTGGAAGAAACACAAGCTGGAATCAAGATTGCCAGGAGAAATATAAATAACCTCAGATACGCAGATGATACCACCCTTATGGCAAAAAGTGAAGAGGAACTCAAAAGCCTCTTGATGAAAGTGAAAGTGGAGAGTAAAAAGGTTGGTTTAAAGCTCAACATTCAGACAACGAAGATCATGGCATCTGGTCCCATCACTACATGGGAAATAGATGGGGAAACAGTGGAAACAGTGTCAGACTTTGTTTTTCTGGGCTCCAATATCACTGCAGATGGTGACTGCAGCCATGAAATTAAAAGACGCTTACTCCTTGGAAGGAAAGTTATGACCAACCTAGATAGCATATTCAAAAGCAGAGACATCACTTTGCCAACAAAGGTTCGCCTAGTCAAGGCTATGGTCTTTCCTTTGGTCATGTATGGATGTGAGAGCTGGACTGTGAAGAAGGCTGAGCACCGAAGAATTGATGCTTTTGAAGTGTGGTGTTGGAGAAGACTCTTGAGAGTCCCTTGGACTGCAAGGAGCTCCAACCAGTCCATTCTGAAGGAGATCAGCCCTGGGATTTCTTTGGAAGGAATGATGCTCAAGCTGAAACTCCAGTATTTTGGCCACCTCATGCGAAGACTTGACTCATTGGAGAAGACTCTGATGCTGGGAGGGATTGGGGGCAGGAGGAGAAGGGGACGACAGGGGATGAGATGGCTGGATGGCATCACTGACTCGATGGATGTGAGTCTGAGTGACCTCCGAGAGCTGGTGATGGACAGGGAGGCCTGGCGTGCTGCAGTTCATGGGGTCGCAAAGAGTGGGACACGACTGAGCACTGATCTGATCTGATCTGAGTCCTATATGCAGTCATTTTTCTATAGCCAGATCCTCCATGAGGATTCCCAGGAAATGTGAGAGACTTTCTATAAAGTCCCAGTAATCATAGTTTTAATATATTGATATTCTTTCATATGGATGTTTGCTATATAACCACTATGAATAAAGCATGCTGTAAAAAATTACAAAATATTTACGGATATATTATCATTTCTCAATTCTACTATGCCTTCTTACAAATTAGCCATCCACATTTGCATATTTGATGAACGTATGAAGTAATGAATGGTAGATGTTAATAATATATATATATATATTTAAGATCATGACTATTGTTTGATTATTTTTCTGAATATATTTATATTTCAATGGGGTGTAAAATATTTGGCTAAATGAAAAAAATGGTTGTGTTTACTAGTTATCTTACAGAATAAGGAATTATATTAGGAACATAAGTCTCTTGCCCTCCCTGTATTCCTTCAATCAAATGCATAAGTAACTACTGTATTAAGAGATAAGATCTGTCCATATTTACCAGATTACTTCCTCATTTCCATCTTCACAATTTTGTTGAACTTATAAACTGTACTATCTAGAATTTTCTCTTTTAATTTTAATTATCTGTTTTCAAATTAAGAAATATAATAATTAATCTAAAACACAAATATTGAGTAGGAAAATAATACATGTTGTTTACTAAAGAGAGAAGAAACAAACATTTTAATAAAGACCTGGCTATATCAGTATTTGTGTTCTGGAGCCCTACCCCTACAATGTGATAGTATAAGGAATAGAGGCTTTTGTGAGATAATTAGGATTAAATGACATCATGAGGGTGGAACTTTCATAAATGGAATTAGCGCCCTTATGAAAACTAGGAGAGAGCTTGCTTTTTCCCTTTACTTCCAGCCATCCTCGAGGACACAAGGATAAGTCAGTCAGTTCAGTTGCTCAGTCCTGTCCGACTCTTTGCAACCTCATGAATCGCAGCATGCCAGGCCTCCCTGTCCATCACCAATTCTCAGGGGTCACTCAGACTCATGTCCATCGAGTCAGTGATGCCATCCAGCCATCTCATCCTCTGTCTTCCCCTTCTCCCCCTGCCCCCAATCCCTCCCAGCATCAGAGTTTTTTTCAATGAGTCAACAAGGATATGTAGGTAGTATATAATCTGAAGAGAGTTCTCAGCAGAATCTGATGTGCTTGACACCTTGATCTCAGACTTTGAGCCTCCAGAATTGTGTAAAATGAGTTTCTGTTGTTTATAATCCACTCAATTTGTGATATTTTGCTATAGCAGCCCTAGCTGACTACGACAGTATCCTAGACTGTATTATGGATTCACTGTGTTTTCCAGTGTTTGTGATCTTACTTCTGTTAGCAATTTGATAGTTAAATATTTATAATATGTCATTTCTGAGGGCACAATCAGATCAGATCAGTGGCTCAGTCGTGTCCGACTATTTGCAACCCCATGAACTGCAGCACGCCAGGCCTCCCTGTCCATCACCAACTCCCGGAGGTCACTCAGACTCACATCCATTGAGTCAGTGATGCCATCCAGCCATCTCATCCTCTGTTGTCCCCTTCTCCTCCTGCCCCAAATCCCTCCCAGCATCAGAGTCTTCTCCAATGAGTCAAGTCTTCGCATGAGGTGGCCAAAATACTGGAGTTTCAGCTTGAGCATCATTCCTTCCAAAGAAATCCCAGGGCTGATCTCCAGAATGGACTGGTTGGAATTCCTTGCAGTCCAAGGGACTCTCAAGAGTCTTCTCCAACACTACAGTTCAAAAGCATCAATTCTGGAATTGAGCTGTTGGAGTTGCTTGTATATTTTTGAGATTAGTTGTTTGTCTATTGCTTCATTTGCTATTATTTTCTCCCATTCTGAAGGCTGTCTTTTCACCTTGCTTATAGTTTCCTTTGTTGTGCAGAAGCTTTTAAGTTTGATTAGGTCCCATTTGTTTATTTTTTAATTTTATTTCCAATATTCTGGGAGGTGGGTCATAGAGGATCCTGCTGTGATGTATGTCAGAGAGTGTTTTGCCTATGTTTTCTTCTAGGAGTTTTATGATTTCTGATCTTACATTTAGCTCTTTAATCCACTTTGAGTTTATTTTTGTGTACGGTGTTAGAAAATGTTCTAGTTTCATTCTTTTACAAGTGTTTGACCAGTTTTCCCAGCACCACTTGTTAAAGAGATTGTCTTTAATCCATTGTATATTCTTGCCTCCTTTGTCAAAGATAAGGTGTCCATATGTGCGTGGATTTATCTCTGGGCTTTCTATTTTGTTCCATTGATCTATATTTCTGTCTTTGTGCCAGTACCATACTGTCTTGATGACTGTGGCTTTGTAGTAAAGCCTGAAGTCAGGCAGGTTGATTCCTCCAGTTCCATTCTTCTTTCTCAAGATAGCTTTGGCTATTCAAGGTTTTTTGTATTTCCATACAAATTGAGAAATTATTTGTTCTAGCTCTGTGAAGAATACCGTTGGTAGCTTGATGGGGATTGCATTAAATCTATATATTGCTTTGGGTAGTATACTCATTTTCACTATATTGATTCTACTGATCCATGAACATGGTATATTTCTCCACCTCTTAGTGTCCTCTTTGATTTCTTTCACCAGTGTTTTATAGTTTTCTATATATAGATCTTTAGTTTCTTTAGGAAGATATATTCCTAAGTATTTTATTCTTTTCATTGCAATGGTGAATGGAATTGTTTCCTTAATTTCTCTTTCTGTTTTCTCATTATTAGCATACAGGAATGCAAGGGATTTCTGTGTGTAGAAGAAGAGAGCCTTTCACAATTTTACTTGTCAATTATGCCTCAATAAACTTAAAATTAAAAACCAGAAAAAAAAAATCAAAAGCATCAATTCTTCAGCACTCAGCCTTCTTCACAGTCCAGCTCTCACATCCATACATGACCACAGGAAAAACCATAGACTTGACTAGGCAAACCTTTGTTGGCAAAGTGATATCTCTGCTTTTGAATATGCTATCTAGGTTGGTCATAACTTTCCTTCCAAGGAGTAAGCGTCTTTTAATGTCATGGCTGCAGTCACCATCTGAAGACTGGTAAAGTATGTGACCCTAAGTAATATAGGGTCACATTAGTAATAAGTAATATATGTTTTTGATATTTTTACATTTGCATTTGATGGAAGAACATTTACCATTTCATTCAGTATCTTTGGGTGTATTTTCCTCTTTTATTCATTATCTTTATTTATATAAACACTTGTTCATAATTTATTGAATGACAGCTTACTCTAAAAAGATACACATAACATATCTGGCAAAAAGGTGAAAAAAAACATTGTTTTTTTTTTTTTAATATTCTAAGTTAAACTTATTATTCTTATGATTATTATGATTACTTTTGCATTTGTCTGCTTTATGTATTAAAGTAATCTTGATCAATTTTTGTTTTTAAAACTTTGGGGAGTTATTTCTGACATAATTTAACCTAGTATTCAGAAATGCTGCCTTAAATCATTAATTTGTCAAAGAAGACTTTCACTCTGGCCAGACTTTCTTGAATCTCAATAATTGTTCAGGGAATATCTTTACCATCCAACATAGTGCTGAAGGATATCCACCTGCCAAACAATGAAATGAAATAACATAGCCTGGCAACTTTGAAAGGAGAAAGAGCTTCAAAAATTTGTAAATGCATTTTATTATTTAGAGATATTTGGCATCTGTCATTTTTGGGCTCTTTCCTTTCTTGTAGAAAAGAAGAAATTCCTTTTGTGTTTGACAGCTTCCCCAAGGTCAGTGAAGTGATTCTTTTTACAGCACAACTTCACATATTTTGATTTCCAAGGGCAAAAGAAAAAAAAAATAACTCTCAGTTTATATACCTAGAGATTTGGTGTTTGCTAATTGATCTTATTTCTCAGAGCTCCTTAAATGTGCTGGTCCTGAACATGGTTTACCAATGACAGTAGTACCAGTAAACCAAACTGGGGTAACCAGGTAAAGGCAATTGAGCAGGTCTTGAAATTGGTAGAATTTTCTCCAGCTAGAACCAGCAACAGTAGAGAGTGAGTAAAGGCTTTTACATTGAGATGAAATCTAAAGGCTTTTAGGTTGAGATGAGGTCAGGGCAAAGCCTGTTCAAAATGACCTAAGCTTGGATAGTTATAAAACAAATTCTATCATGAGGTCTTGCCACACATGGACTAGGAATATATAGTTGCTTTCCACTCAGCATGTAAAGCATCTATTAAAAAAGAAAACATGAAGCTTTCCAACTGATCTAAAGTTTAATGTCAAACTAGATGTTTTTTAAATTACTGCTTAAAATTTCCTCATGGAAAGGTAAGCATATGCATTAAGAAAACAAATGTAGAGAGGGGTTAGGGGAGGAGACACAGGCGACCTGGTGGAAAAAAAGGGAGAGTCCAAAGGGGGAGACAGCAGTCAAGCCAGTAATCTCCCTCCCAAGTGAAAAACGGGTACTGAAGATTGGGTTCTTAAAGGTACATAATGGTATGGGGAGGGAGGTGGGAGGAGGGTTCAGGATGGGGAACAAATGCATACCTGTGGTGGATTCATTTTGATATATGACAAAACCAATACAATATTGTAAAGTTAAAAAATTAAATTAAATTAAAAAAAAAAGAAAACAAATGTAAATAGATGTGAATTAGCTCCTTCATAAAAGTCTCTTTGGGGAAAACAAATCATCGAATCTTGTTAAATTCCTTTAACTTAAATGATATTTGATGAAAGTGCAGTCTTTGGAGTGTTTTTTTTTTTTTTAATATTCTGTTAAACCCATAGGTGAGTAGTTTTTAATGGTATAAACTGCAGTGCAAAAATGGATAATATTGAAATCTGAGGGAGTCAAATTTCAGAATAAGTCAAAATGAACTCAATCTACAGTATGTTTCTGTTTCTCTCAATATTTAGTTATCTATATTATTAGAAGTATGCAGGTCAGGAAGCAACAGTTAGAACTGGTCATGGAACAATAGACTGATTTCAAATAGGAAAAGGAGTACGTTAAGGCTGTATATTGTCACCCTGCTTATTTAACTTATATGTAGAGTACATCATGAGAAATGCTGGACCGGAAGAAACACAAGTTGGAATCAAGATTGCTGGGAGAAATCTCAATAACCTCAGATATGCAGATGACACCACCCTTATGGCAGAAAGTGAAGAGGAACTAAGAAGCCTCTTGATGAAAGTGAAAGTGGAGAGTGAAAAGGTTGGCTTAAAGCTCAACATTCAGAAAACGAAGATCATGGCATCTGGTCCCATCACTACATGGGAAATAGATGGAGACACAGTGGAAACAGTGTCAGACTTTCTTTTTCTGGGCTCCAAAATCACTGCAGATGGTGACTGCAGCCATGAAATTAAAAGATGCTTACTCCTTGGAAGGAAAGTTATGACCAACCTAGATAGCATATTCAAAAGCAGAGACATTACTTTGCCAACAAAGGTTCGCCTAGTCAAGGCTATGGTCTTTCCTGTGGTCATGTATGGATGTGAGAGCTGGTCTGTGAAGAAGGCTGAGTGCCGAAGAATTGATGCTTTTGAACTGTGGTGTTGGAGAAGACTCTTGAGAGTCCCTTGGACTGCAAGAAGATCCAACCAGTCCATTCTGAAGGAGATCAGCCCTAGGATTTCTTTGGAAGGAATGATGCTCAAGCTGAAACTCCAGTATTTTGGCCACCTCATGGGAAGTGTTGACTCATTGGAGAGGACTCTGATGCTGGGAGGGATTGGGGGTTGGAGGAGAAGGGGACGACAGAGGATGAGATGGCTGGATGGCATCATTGGCTCGATGGATGTGAGTCTGGGTGACCTCCGGGAGTTGGTGATGGACAGGGAGGCCTGGTGTGCTGCAGTTCATGGGGTCGCAAAGAGTCGGACATGACTGAGCCACTGATCTGATCGGATTATTAGAAGGGTCCGTGATCATTTTGTTTCAATGTAATCCTTGACTCTTTCCCCTTAAAGCTTTGCTATTGTTAACAAAATAATCCTCAATTTTTAATTATTGAGGGGTTTCAAATTTTTCTTACTTTGTTTTTATCTTTCAACCTAAACATATGGTTTTCTTATTAAATTAAACCTAGGCCTTCGGTGTTATTTAGGTCACCTGTAGTTATAGAATCCATTGTGTATTTTAAGCTCAGTTATCTAAAATATACTTTCGTTAGTTAGTGTTAGTTGCTCAGTCGTGCCTGACTCTTTGCGACCCCATGGACTTCAGCCCACCAGGCTCCTTTGTCCATGAGATTTTCCAGGCAAGAATACTGGAGTGGGTTGCCATTGCCTTAGAGTTTTCGATACTTATAAATAAACTTTAAAAAAATTGCTGCCTGTATTGTTATTGTGTTTGTTAGGTAGTTAGAATAGGAAACAGGAGTCCAAAATGGCAGTGGCTAAAAGACAAGAAAGGGACAAGCCCTCGAAAATAGAACAAAGAAAGATCAAAGGGAAGGTCCAAGGACTGGAGTGAGGACCTCAGGTAGAATAAATAGCACTCCTGCCTAGCCCCAATTTACACAGGGCAGGCCCAGGAGGGAGGCAAAACCATACAAAGAGGAGCTAAAGGGCCTGGGGTTCTCTCTCTCTCTCTCTCTCTCTCTCTCTCTCTCTCTCTCTCTCTCTCTCTGTCCCCTGCACTCATGCATGCTCCTTCTGTTTCATTCTCTGTCTCTTCTCTTTACGTCTTCTGGGTCAGTATGCCCCCACACCTCAAGGATTTATTTTTCTTTATTTTCTAAATAAATCTATTCTGTCTGAGAACTATAACACAGACTATCCAAGAGCTGTGACATGCTGAGGGCTTTGACATCCATCACTTCAAATTTTTGTTGTGATAAGACAGAACCGAAGAAATTACACTTGTCTGACATGTTTATAGAACTATTTCATACAAATTGTGTACTACATCAACAAATAATTTGAATAAATAGTGTGTTCAGGTCTAAAATATTTAAGTAGCTTTACCTTTTTTCTTATATTTTGACAAACTTAAACTCTTTGTACTAGAAAAAAGTAATACACACAAGTCAGGAAAAATTAAAATTCATAGAGGGAAGGGCAGTTTTCAGTGAATAGGAAAACAGTGAGGATAACTCTGGGGAGTAGGTAGAATAAAGATAATGATAGTTTCCATTGAGAATTAGTGGATTTTAACCTGGATTAAATGAAAGATAGTGGTTCTCCTATCTTGGGACTAGGATACTTTCCCCAAGCATGAGCCCTTCTAAAATTTGAGTAGAAAATTAATGGGAATTTTTTAGATAAAATTTTATATTTCCTAAGCCATCTGAAAAGGCATTATTGTTAATGCCAGTCCGTGTGTCCAAAGCACAGTGAGGCCAAACTGAAATGTCAGAGTTTGGAGCAAGGAAAGGTTTATTCTGGGGTTATGCAAGAGAGATAGCTCTGGCCCAGAAAAAACTGAGTTCCCCAAAGGGCTTCTGCAAAGAATTTTTAAAGGGCAGGTATGGAGGCCATGGCAGGGGATGAGGGATGGGTTGGAGGCTGTGTGGTGGTGACACAGGGTACATACAGTTCTCTGATTGGCTGATGATGAAACAGATCTCAAAGGCTTAAGATCATTAAGTAGTTCCTCCATTTGCGGGGGGGGGGGGGGGTGGTGGTGGTGGTGGTGGTTAACATCTGCAAAACAATTCAGGAAATTGGCATCAAATACTGACAGAAGATGAGATGCTTGGATGACATCACCGACTCAGTGGACAAGGGCTTGAGCAAACTCCAGGAGATGATGGGGAAGCCTGGCGCGCTGCAGTCCTTGGGGTCCCAGAGTTGGAGAGGACTTAGTGGCTGACTTAGCGACCAACAACAACTGTTATCTAGGTACTTCTGAGAGGACCTAAAGCAGAGGATGTGGGAGAAGTCTTTCCTGGGAAGGCCCCATAGAGTCCTGCTAGCTTACAGTATGAATTGCCTACTAAAAATGGATTATCTTATAATTAAGAGGATAGAATAGTTGCCTAACATCGTTGTTACAGTGATTAGTGATGATGGGATGACAGTACTTAAAGAGCAGCAATTTTTGGCGGCTTTCTTGGTTTGCCCAGAATTTGTGATCTAAAGAACCGTTTTCACATGCATTCACCATCATTCTTCTAAATGCTATATTAATAATTGATGTATTTTAGATTCTGCTAGCGTAAGTTAGACAAACTTTTTTTTAAATTTAATTTTATTTAATTTAACTTTACAATATTGTATTGGTTTTGCCATATATCAAAATGAATCTGCCACAGGTATACATATGTTCCCCATCCTGAACCCTCCTCCCTCCTCCCTCCCCATACTATCCCTCTGGGTCGTCCTAGTGCACCAGCCCCAGGCATCCGGTATCAGGCATTGAATCTGGACTGGTGACTCATTTCATATATGATATTATACATATTTCAGTGCCATTCTCCCAAATCATCCCACCCTCTCCCTCTCCCAGAGTCCAAAAGACTGCTCTATACATCAGTGTCTCTTTTGCTGTCTCATGTACAGGGTTATTGTTACCATCTTTCTAAATTCCATATATATGTGTTAGTATACTGTATTGGTGTTTTTCTTTCTGGCTTACTTCACTCTGTATAATAGGCTCCAGTTTCATCCACCTCATAAGAACTGATTCAAATGTATTCTTTTTAAATGGCTGAGTAATACTCCATTGTGTATATGTACCACTGCTTTCTTATCCATTCATCTGCTGATGGACATCTAATCTAGGTTGCTTCCATGTCCTGACTATTGTAAACAGTGCTGTGATGAACACTGGGGTACACGTGTCTCTTTCAATTCTGGTTTTCTCAGTGTGTATGCCCAGCAGTGGGATTGCTGGATCATAAGGCAGTTCTATTCCCAGTATTTTGAGGAATGTCCATACTGTTCTCCAAAGTGGCTGTACTAGTTTGCATTCCCACCAACAGTGTAAGAGGGTTCCCTTCTCTCCGCACCCTCTCCAGCATTTATTGCTTGTGGACTTTTGGATCGCAGCCTTTCTGACTGGCGTGAAATGGTACCTCATAATGGTTTTGATTTGGATTTCTCTGATAATGAGTGATATTGAGCATCTTTTCAAGTGTTTGTTAGCCATCTGTATGTCTTCTTTGGAGAAATGTCTATTTAGTTCTTTGGCCCATTTTTTGATTGGGTCATTTATTTTTCTGGAATTGAGCTGTAGGAGTTGCTTGTATATTTTTGAGATTAGTTGTTTGTCAGTTGCTTGATTTGCTATTATTTTCTCCCATTCTGAAGGCTGTCTTTTCACCTTGCTTATAGTTTCCTTTGTTGTGCAGAAACTTTTAAGTTTAATTGGGTCCCATTTGTTTATTTTTGATTTTATTTCCAATATTCTGGGAGGCGGGTCATAGAAGGTCTTACTGTGATGTATGTCAGAGAGTGTTTTGCCTATGTTTTCCTCTAGGAGTTTTATGGTTTCTGGTCTTACATTTAGATCTTTAATCCATTTTGAGTTTATTTTTGTGTATGGTGTTAGAAAGTGTTCTAGTTTCATTCTTTTACAAGTGTTTGACCAGTTTTCCCAGCACCACTTGTTAAAGAGACTGTCTTTAATCCATTGTGTATTCTTAATAAGCCCACATAAAAGGAGCATCCCTCCACAGCATTCCTGGCTAATTTTTCTCAACCGTGGTTTTCTTTTCCTGGCCTCACAATCTGTTCATTCCCTCCTAGCTCTGCCTTATAAATTAGGGGTGCTTTTATCTGAAGCTGTTGGTCCAGCCCTTCAGATATATTCCAAACTAGTCAGCCTTATCTACAGGGAGGGGCAGGGAGTAGCCCCTGAATCACAGTGTATTTTTCAAAGGGCTCTCTGAACTGGGCGATGGTACTGGCCTGTAATGAAAGGAAGCAATCTCATCAAATGTGCTCCAAATAAGTGTTACAGACTTCCCCCTTGAACAGCTTCTTTCTATCCAGAATTTAGTAATGTTTGTTAACTTTTTTCCTCAGGCTAACATTGGATTTTTCAGACCTGCCAGAAGAGAGTAGATCCAAAGGAAGATGTTCTTTCCTATCTTGTCAGGATTCAGAAATTCACTGCCAACACAAGTTAGTTTGTGCTCAGACAGTCTTTTCTTATTAAATGATTCTAAGAAAAGAGAAAGTTGGAGCTTTTGTGTCAGCCTCAAGAGATCCAATCATTACACTGACCCAGCCATTTTCTTTTTGTGTTTCCCAGGTGGCGCTTGTGGTAAAGAACCCACCTGGCAATGCAGGAGATGTAAAAGACATGGGTTCGATCCCTGGGTTGGGAAGATCTTCTGGAGAAGGAAATGGCAACCCACTCCAGGATTCTTGCCTGAAGAATTCCATAGACAGAGGAGCCTGGCAGGCTACAGTTCATGGGGTTCCAAAGATTGGACACAACTGAAGTCACTTAGCACGCATGCACACAGCCATCTTCTTTGACCTGATTGATGCCCTAATAGTGAGAGATTCCTAATAAATTTATTCACAATTAACCAGTTTACACTACTGACTTTAAAATACTTAAATATACATAGAATTTCTAATGCAAATAACAATAATAATTGCTCCTAGGATTTATTAGAGGAGAAGGAAATGGCAACCCACTTCAGTATTCTTTCCTAGAGAATCCCGTGGAGAGAGGGGCCTGGTGGGCTGCCATCCATAGGGTCGCACAGAGTCGGACAAAACTGAAGCAACTTAGCATGCATGCACGCATTGGAGAAGGAAATGGCCACCCACTCCAGTATTCTTGCCTGGAGAATCCCATGGACAGAAGAGCCTGGTGGGCTGCCATCTATGAGGTCGCACAGAGTCAGGCACAACTGAAGCGACTTACCAGCAGCAGTAGCAGCAGGATTTCTTAGATTTCCACAGAACTTAGTGGATTTCCATCAACATGGTTGTAAATGATTTTAAAATATATTTTAAATATCTGACCCTG
This sequence comes from Tragelaphus eurycerus, assembly GCA_935064755.1. Classification (NCBI taxonomy): domain Eukaryota; kingdom Metazoa; phylum Chordata; class Mammalia; order Artiodactyla; family Bovidae; genus Tragelaphus; species Tragelaphus eurycerus. Next base: position 12,955,139 of record CAKXYN010000061.1, read on the forward strand.
TCTTTTCATTTGTTCAGGATTGCTAGTTACAGGGAAAGCTGGTTTTCGTCAAGCAGTTCAGCGTCTTCTTTTCTTTAGGCAACTGGATGCCACTTTACTTATACTGTTCATTTTATTCATCTTAAAATTCAGCTAAAGTTAGATACAGCCTGCTTTACATTATGTAATGGCACTAATAGAAGTTGTAAACCAATTTTATTCCTAATTATATAATTGATGATGTCCTTATAAAATCAAAAATTTGCAACCATAAAGAGTTCAGATAAATATCAGAGTTCTGGTAATAATGTCAGAACATTAAAAAAGCAAATGTTTAAAATATTTAATTCATAAAAGAATGTTTTTAAGATACCTTTTAACCTGGAGTTTAAAAATGCTTAAAATGTAATTCTGTTTTTATAATATAAAAAATTATTTGTTATATTAACATCACATATTTTAGTTAATTACACTAAAAATATAGCTGAGGAGATTTTTTTTTTAAATTTTTTGGCTAGTTGTGGTAGTGGTGCTTAAAACAATTATCACTTTTTTTCTTTTAAAATTAATTTTATTGTTTAATTGGAGGAAAATTGATTTATAATATTGTGTTGATTTCTGCCATACAACTATGCAATTTACCCATAATTATACATACATTACTTCCCTCTTGAATCTCCATCTCCTCTCGCCTGCCCACCCCTCTATGTCATCACCGAGTGCCAGGCTTGGCTCCCTGTGTTGTATAGCAATTTCTCACTAGATATCTATTTTACAATTATCATTTATGGTGTCTTTTGTTTCTTAAATGTGGATGTTGTTTCAATCCCAGAATGTTGATAGTGGTGCTGTCTGGGCCAAGGTCAGTCTACTTGTATTGAGTCCCTGGAGATATTTCTCTCACTATATTCAGTGCTGTGACTTGACTGGCCTTGTAGTTCTTATGATTGCAGAACACACTTCAGCAAAACCCATCAGGAATTGTGAAGTACAAGATTTAGTACTCTTCTTGTTCTGGAGGGTACTTGAAATGTCCGAAGACCACACAGCTGAGGTTAAGGGCAGAGAGAGAGAATATGAACCTGGAACTTTATTAAGACCCAATGATGGAGTATCTAGGGTTTTGTAGGTTTACTTTTTATTGACTGATTTAAAGCATAAGAATGGGAATTAGGGTTTAGGATGGAAGAAGCGGGATTACTCAAGGTGTGTTATCCAGGTTACACAAGGCTTTCTGCAAGAGCCTAGCTCCTTATCTGGTTGTTTTGCTAGTAGCCATGAAACACAGCTGGATACTTATTTATTTATAAGTTAGATATATTTTGAAATGTATACCTTGGCAATCAAAAGCTTAATATCAAACACTTATGCTGTATTGGATGGTGATGACTAAGGACAGGTATTCTTTATTCCCTGTGGGTTGACCCTGCTCACACAGAGAGCTGAAATTTTCAGGATGGCTTCTACTCATGTGTCCTTTTTCTTTTCTTTTTTAAATATTTATTTATTTTTGGCTGTGCTGGGTCTTTTTTGCTGGGCATGGGCTTTCTCTAGTTGCTGCAAGCTGGTGCTCCTCTCTAGTTGAGAACCACGGGCTTCTCATTGCAGTGGCTTCTCTTGTTGGCTTCTTTAGAGCACAGGCTTAGTAGTTGTGACACAAAGGCTTAATTACCTTGCAACCTGTGGGATCTTCCTGGACCAGGGATCGAACCCATGTTACCTGAACTGGCATGTGGATTCTTAATGACTGTATTCACCAAGGAAGCCCCAGCTGACATGTCTTTAATGTAATTGAAATGTCTAGAAGAGTTCAGGGCTGGTCAGATGTCTCTTTGTCTCCTCCACATGGCTTCTCCATATGGCTAGGTTGGGCTTCCCTACAACATGGCGGTTTCACAATTTCTTGCGTGTTGCCTGCTTCCTTCAGAGCACAAAGGTGGAATAAACGCTCCTGGAATAATTCTATCTTAGAAGTGGATGGAAGGGAGTGGTATTTGAGCTCGGTTCTATAATTTTTTTTAACAACTTTATTGAGATGTTACTGACATATATAAAACTGCATATACTTAGAATAACACTTCAATACATTTTTTCCTAAGTATATAAATTGAAATCATTACTCACTTCCAAATAATGAATATATCCATCAGACACAGCAGTTTCCTCAGGACCCTTTGGAAACTTCTCTTCATTCTCTCTGTTTCCACTCCTCCTTCATCTCTAACACTGATTTTGGCAACAACTGATCTGCTGTCACTATAGATCAGGCTGCATTTTTAAGAGTTTATATACTTGATATCATGTAGTACTTACATGTTTTTCCTGCTTCTTGACGTAATTGTTTTGAAATTCATTTTTGCTATTCTCTATATTAATATTTTGCTCTTCCACTTGTCATAATTATATTGAAATTCATCTTTGCTGTTGTCTGTATTAATAATTCATTCATTTTTGTTGGTGAGTAGCATTCCATTGTGTGGATATGCTAGAATTCATTTATTTATTCTCCACTTGATAACTTCTTGATTGTTTCCAGGATGCTGCTGCTGCTGCTAAGTCACTTCAGTCGTGTCCGACTCTGTGCGATCCCATAGAGGGCAGCCCACCAGGCTCCTCCATCCCCGGGATTCTCCAGGATGGGGCCACTATAAATAGAGCTGATACATTATTCATGTACAAGTCCTTATATGTATATGAAAGTGAAAGTGAAAGGCACTCCATCATGTCCAATTCTTTGTGACTTCACAGACTGGACTGTACCCCACCAGGCTACTCTGTTCATGGAATTCTCCAGACAAGAATACTGGAGTGGGTTGCCATTGCTTTCTTCAGGGCATACTTTTCCATTTTTCTTGGCTATTATCTTGGGATGAAATAGCTAGATAATGTAGTAGATATTTGCATTCCTTTTCACAGCTTCAGTTTAACCAAATTATGTATCCACTACAATTTTTTCACTTTTAAAATTATATATAGTGAAATCCAAATACTACTAGTCTAACGTATGTGTCATTTATGTGCTCCTAAACATAAGTACCCATACGTGTATGTCTTTCTAATTATTAATCCCTATATAAAATTTTGTATGTATTTTACCAACATTGATATATGGTTTATTATTTGTTTGCATGTTAGTAAAGAGAAAAGATAATTAGAATCTGTTTCCACACTTTGTTTCATTACATATTCTTATCAAACATTGTGAGATAAAGAGTTTATGTTGTTTTCAATAAAATATTTATCATTAGGGATATTAATATTTAATACACAATTTTGAGTGATTATAACTTATGGCTTAGTTCACAGTAATGTATGAGATATAGGAACCATGGTACAATTTTATTTATCTTATTAATAATCTGCTTGTTGCTGCTGCTGCTGCTAAGTCGCATCAGTCATGTCCGACTCTGTGTGACCCCAGAGACGGCAGCCCACATGACTCCCCCGTCCCTGGGATTCTCCTGGCAAGAACACTGGAGTGGGTTGCCATTTCCTTCTCCAGTGCATGAAAGTGAAAAGTGAAAGTCAAGTCGCTCAGTTGTGTCCGACCCTTAGTGACCTCATGGACTGCAGCCTTCCAGGTTCCTCTGTCCATGGGACTTTCCAGGCAAGAATACTGGAGTGGGGTGCCATTGCCTTCTCTGAATAATCTGTTTAGGACCCCACAATGTGAAATAGCTTTAGTGATAGAAAACCTTATATCAGTGTTTACTGGGAACAGAATGGCCAAATATACATAAATAAGAGAAAGACTAGGGGACAAAATGTTAGTACTATTTGAACTAGAATTTTTTTTTTTTTTTTTTATGATCATCATATTGTAATTCTTCTCTTTGTAGACACTTTTAATTAGTTTAGGTAAAGATTAAAAATGCAATATATCAATAGCAAAAGTAATAGTAGTCCAAAAATTGCCATTGTGTTAGTTATTATATTTAACCTTGATCATAACAGAAAGCTTTCTGGCTTATAATATGATTTCTCAAACCCAAATCAGTACTGTAACAGTGTATTTATTTTGTTGATTGGTTGTAGAATTATACTGAAAGGACATACATTCCTCTTCTTAGAGTTACTGTATTGTGATCTTTTTATTATACCCCTGCAGAATAAGCCTGAAAGCATAGACACTTGAGTTGTAGTTGTCTGCTGTTTTGTAGTAGAAGGCAGACAGTGACAACAAGACTTCTTTCCTCATCCTCAGTACAGAAATAAGAGACTCTGAGGGCTTAACCCACATTTCTAAAGTTCAGGTCTCTCATTTATAAAAATGATAATAATATCTCCATTTGTCTACATCACAAAGATAATCTAAGAATCAAATCAAATGAGATCATTGAAGTAAAAATACTTGGTTAACTTCAAAGCACTTTAGAAATGTACAATGATTTAGGGACAACATCAGGGTTTATGTATGGTTTTTTGCTTTAGAAAAAGCTAGAGTAAGGTTACAATTCAATTTTTAGAATTGAATTATGTGTACAGAGAGATATGGAGTGGTGTTCTCAGTACATCTCTTATATTAGCTCTTTATTATAGTTGTCAGTTTTATCTTGATGGTTGGTAATAAATGTAATTTTTAAAGTAATACAATATGAAGAAACTTTGTCGTTAAAAAAATTAGCCTCAGCCATTTCAGCTTGCATTGTACTTGTTATAACTCTGATTTGGGGCTTTGTGTAGTGTCATACAATCACAAATACTCCAGATACAAGGAATATTGCCTTCCTTTATAAATTAAGGTGTTTTTTTTTTGTAAGAAGAGTATTGTATTTTATAACAAATGCATAGAAGAGGAAAATTTCAGGGTTGAATTATCTGGAGATTGTTGAAAAGAGGTCATGGATGAAATACTTTAAACAGTAAGAAAAATCCACACTAGCTTTTCACCTTTCCCTCATGTTATGAAACTAAATAAGTTTTTAATTAAAAGTAAAATAATAATAAGTAAATTTAAGTATTTACATTTGAATAATCAGATAATTCAAGTACATAATTGTGACAAACTGGGTGAAGTGTTTACATTTTCCTCAGCTCTTTTCTGTTCTTCTGAAAGACCAAGTACCTAGAAATGTCTCTTGAGTTCCTTTGTTTCTAACAACATGGGAAACTAGGTATGTTGAAAACTCTACAATAAATGTTGATGAAATATATTTTTTAAATTTCCTTAGAAGCATAGCTGAACTCAGAAGAATGTAAAACATCCCAGGAGTTAAATGGGAGAGAGAGAGGTAGGAAAAGAGTGAGTGATATTGAGGAGGAGAGAGAAGGAAGAAAAGGAGGGAGGGAGGGAGAGAAGAAAGAACAATAGGCTGGCAGTGAGCTTTCCTTGTGGGCTTTCCAGGTGGTGCAGTGGTAAAGAATCTGCCTGCCAATGCAGGAGACTCAATAGACCTGGGTTCCTGTTCCATTCCAATCTTCTTGCCTGGAAAATTCCATGGACAGAGGAGCCTGGCAGGCTACAGTCCATGGGGTTGCCAAGAGTGGAGCTTTCCTTATTTGAAATAAATAGCCATTAGATAAGCTAGAAGAAATATCTAGCTTGTATGTGCTGTGAACAGCACAATCTGTAATTCCTTTTATACTTAAGGTTTTCAGAGGCTTACAACTTGATTAAAATGATATACTATGAGGAAAATGACCTTGCAAAGAAAAGAAGACTGAATTCTGATGAAAATGGCTAATTATTTGAGGAAAGGAATAAAGTGAATAACAAAAATGCCATTCTTACAAAGACTTGAGATTGCCTTTAATATTACCTTCACCTTCTGTTATTGCTCTTCAGTCACTAAGTCATGTCCAGCTCTTTGCAACTTCATGGACTGCAGCACACTAGGCTTCTCTGTCTTCCACTATCTCCTGGAGTTTGCTCGAACTCATGTCCATTGACTCAGTGATGCTATCTAACCATCACATCCTTTTCCATCCCCTTCTCCTTTTGCCTTCAATCTTTCCCAGCATCAGTCTTTCCCAGTGAATTGGCTGTTCACATCATGTGGTAAAATACTGGAGATTCAGCATTAGTCCTTCCAATGAGTATTCAGTGTTGATTTCCTTTAGGATTGAGTGTTTTGATCTCCTTACAGTCCAAGGGACTCTCAGGAGTCTTCTCCAGCACCACAGTTTGAAAGCATCAGTTCTTTGGCGCTCAGCCTTCTTTATGGTCCAACTCTCACATCCATGCATAACTACTGGAAAAACCGTAAGTTTGACTGTGAGGATCTTCATCAGCAAAGTGATGTCTCTGCTTTTTAATGTATAAACTTGTCTTAGCTTTCCTTCCAAGGAGCAAGTATCTTTTAATTCCATGGCTGCAGTCACCATCTGCAGTGATTTAGGAGCCCAAGAAAATAAAATCTGTCACTGCTTCTACTTTTTCCCTATCTATTTGGCATGAAGTGATGTGCCATGATCATAGTTTTTTTAATGTAGAGCTTCAAGACAGCTTTTTCGGCCTCCTCTTTCACCCTTATCAAGAGGCTCTTTAGTTTCTCTTCACTTTCTGCCACTAGAACATCCCAAATCAAGGGAAGAAAATTAAAAGTAATAATAATAATAATACTCCAGGGGTGTAATGTGTCTGAGAAACCAGGAAGCAACAAATGTAGTGCCTGTAAACAGAGCTACACCATCAAATGAGAAAACACACAGATCACCTCCACCTGTGGACACACCAAATCTGGGCTACATGGGGAACACTTTCCTGTTTGTGGATCTGAAAATTAGTTTTCCACAATAGAAAATAAAAGGACCACAATGAGGAAAGGCAGAGACATGATCTCACTATCACAATAGGAAGGGATCTTACAGTTACAGAGCTTCTCCCTGAGGAGTGAGGCATTTATGCCCCACCTCAGACACTTGAACATTTGAGGCCTGAAATGGAAACACAATTCCCCAAACGTCTGTCTTTGAAAACCAACAGGGCTTTTATCCTGGAGATCCAGAAACTATAAGGAACAGAAATTCTGCTCTTGAGGGGCTTAAATTGCAGACTAACACAGGAACCCAACACAAAAGCAGCAGAAAAGCATTTAGACTATATGGGAAAAAGACTCATTTGCTAACTTTGAAGTATCTGCTGGTGAGGTAGGGGCCCGCTGTGATTCTCACTGGGGGCAGAGGCACTGTCAGATGCCAGTTTTATGTTCTCCCTCTACTTTGCTATCACTAGCAGGAGCACGTAATCACACCACTCCCTAGCTAACCTGCTAAAGCCCCAGGTGAAACTTCCCCTATTTGCAGATAACAGGATTTTATATATAGAATACCCTGAAGGCTTCACCAAAAACTTTTAGAATTGATACATGAATTCAGTAAAGTTGCATGATACAATGCTATGCTATGCTAAGTCACTTCAGTCGTGTCCGACTCTGTGTGACCCCATAGATGGCAGCCCGCCAGGCTCCTCTGTCCCTGGGATTCTCCAGGCAAGAACACTGGAGTGGGTTGCCATTTCCTTCTCCAATGCATGAAAGTGAAAAGAGAAAGTGAAGTCGCTCAGTCATGTCTGACTCTTAGCGACCCCATGGACTGCAGCCTACCAGGCTCCTCCGTCCGTGGGATTTTCCAGGCAAGAGTACTGGAGTGGGGTGCCATTGCCTTCTCCGGCATGATACAATATTTATATACAAAACCTCTTGCATTTCTATGCACGGATATCAACTATCAGAAACAAAAACTAAGTCCAATAGTCCAATAATGATTGCATTTTACAAAGAATAAAATTCTTAGGAATAAATTTAACCAAAGAAGTGAAAGATCTATACACTGTAAATTGTAACAACATTGATGAAAAACATTGAAGAAGATACAAATAAATGGAAAGGTAGTTCATGCTCATGGATTGGAGAATTAAAATAGTTAAAATGATTGTGCTACTCAAAGCAATCTCCAATGATATTTTGCAGAAAAAAAATGAAACTACCAAATCAATCTTCAGAGAGACAAAAACTAGGAATTTTGAACTGTATTTAAAAGTAAAGCACCAATACAATATATTAATGCATATATATGCTATTTAGAAAGATGGTAATGATGACCCTATATGAAAGACAGCAAAAGAGACACAGATATAAAGAACAGACTTTTGGACTCTGTGGGAGAAAGCAAGGGTAGGATGATTTGAGAGAATAGCATTGAAACATGCATATTGCCATATGTAAATAGATCATCAGTCCAAGTTTAATGCATGAAACAGGGCACTCAGAGCCGGTGCACTGGGAAAACCCTGAGGGATGGGATGGGAAGGGAGGTGGGAGGGTGTTCAGGATGGGGGACACATGTACACCCATGGCTGATTCATGTCAATATATGGCAAAAACCACTGCAATATTGTAAAGTAATTAGCCTCCAATTAAATTAATTAATTTTAAAATATTAGAAAAAAAAAAAAACTGTAGTAATCTGAATAGTGTGGTATTTACATAAAAGCAGGCACATACCTCAATGGAACAGAATAGACAGCCCAGAAATAAACCTAGGCATATATGGTCAATTAATTTATGATAAAGGAGGCAAGAATTTATAATGGGGAAATGGTCTTGGTTACACTGTACAGCCACATGCAAAACACTGAAACTAGACAACTGTCTTAAACAGTACAGAAAAATTCACTCCAAATAGGTTAATGACTTGAGTGCAATACCTGAAACCATAGAATTCCTAGAAGAAAACATAGGTGGTAAGCTTTTTGACATGGATATTAGCCATGAATTTTTGGGTCTGACTTCAAAAACAAAAGCAAAAATAAACAAATAGAACTATATCAAACTAAAAATCTCATGAGTAGCAAAGGAAACCATCAATAAAATAAAAGCCAACCTTCTGACTAGGTGAAATTATTTGCAAATCATGTATCCAATAAGAGGCTAATTCTAAAATACATAAAGAACTCATACAGCACAATGATGAAAAAAAAAAAGAGAAGAAGAAAGGTAAAAAGAAGGAAGGAAGGAAGAGAAGAGAAATCTAACTAAAAACAGCAGAAGATCTGAATCAGATCAGATCAGTCACTCAGTCGTGTCCGACTCTTTGCAACCCCATGAACTGCAGCACGCCAGGCCTCCCTGTCCATCACCAGCTCTCGGAGGTCACTCAGACTCATATTGATCGAGTCAGTGATGTCATCCAGCCATCTCATCCTCTGTCGTCCCCTTCTCCTCCTGCCCCCAAACCCTCCCAGAATCAGAGTCTTCAATGAGTCAACTCTTCACATGAGGTGACCAAAATACTGGAGTTTCAGCTTTAGCATCATTCCTTCCAAAGAAATCCCAGGGCTGATCTCCTTCAGAATGGACTGGTTGCATCTCCTTGCAGTCCAAGGGACTCTCAAGAGTCTTCTCCAACACCACAGTTCAAAAGCATCAATTCTTCGGCGCTCAGCCTTCTTCACAGTCCAGCTCTCACATCCATACATGACCACAGGAAAGACCATAGCCTTGACTAGGCCAACCTTTGTTGGCAAAGTGATGTCTCTGCTTTTGAATATGCTATCTAGGTTGGTCATAACTTTCCTTCCAAAGAGTAAGCGTCCTTTAATTTCATGGCTGCAGTCACCATCTGCAGTGATTTTGGAGCCCAGAAAAATAAAGTCTGACACTGTTTCCACTGTGTCTCCATCTATTTCCCATGCAGTGATGGGACCAGATGCCATGATCTTCGTTTTCTGAATGTTGAGCTTTAAGCCAACCTTTTCACTCTCCACTTTCACTTTCATCAAGAGGCTTTTGAGTTCCTCTTCACTTTCTGCCATAAGGGTGGTGTCATCTGCATATCTGAGGTTATTGAGATTTCTCCCAGCAATCTTGATTCCAACTTGTGTTTCTTCCAGTCTAGCATTTCTCATGATGTGCTCTGCATATAAGTTAAATAAACATGGTGACAATATACAGTCTTAACGTACTCCTTTTCCTATTTGGAACCAGTCTGTTGTTCCATGACCAGTTCTAACTGTTGCTTCCTGACCTGCATACAGATTTCTCAAGAGGCAGATCACGTGGTCTGGTATTCCCATCTCTTTCAGAATTGTCCACAGTTTATTGTGATCCACACAGTCAAAGCCTTTGGCATAGTCAATAAAGCAGAAATAGATGTTTTTCTGGAACTCTCTTGCTTTTTCCATGATCCAGCGGATGTTGGCAATTTGATCTCTGGTTCCTCTGCCTTTTCTAAAACCAGCTTAAACATCAGGAAGTTCACAGTTCACATATTGCTGAAACCTGGCTTGGAGAATTTTGAGCATTACTTTACTAGCGTGTGAGATGAGTGCAATTGTGTGGTAGTTTGTGTCCAAAGAAGACATACAAGTTGCTAACATACGTGAAATGATGCTCAGCATCACTAATCATTAGGAAAATGCAAATTTGAAACCACAATGAGATGCTGCTTCACTATTAGAATGGTCATTTTCCAAAAGACCAGAAATTATTAGTTTTGGCAAGGATGTGAAGGAAAGAGAAAATCTCCTGTACTGCTATTGGGAATGTAAATTGGTGCAGTCATTATGGAAAATGTTATGAAGGTTTCTCAAATATTAAAAATGGAACTACCATATGATCAGCAATTCCACTTCTGGGTATTTATTTGATTAAAACAAAAATATTAACTTTAAAAGTTACAGTCACCTCAGTATTCATTGCAGCATTATTTACAAACAACCTAAGAGTTCATCAGTGGATGAATGGATAAAGAAGTTGTATAGCTATTGCTTTCGCTTGATTGCCTTTGCTCAGTCGTGTCCGACTCCTTGTGACCCCATGGACTGTAGCCTACCAGGATCCTGTGTCCATGGGATTTTCCAGGCAATAGTACTGGAGTGGATTGCCATTTCCTTCTCCAGGGGATCTCCCCTACCCAGGGATCGAACCAGGGTCTCCCGCATTGTAGATAGACGCTTTACTGTCTGAGCCACCAGGGAAATCCTACTTTAATACATAACTGAAATTAATTTTGATTCTATTCCTCTTTTTCTCAATAACCAAACTGGTTGTAGTTTTATTATTCCCAGGCTCTGTCTTTTCAGTTGGCATATATATTTATATGCTGTAATGCTATAAAACACGATCATTTTGGGTGTGATGATGCTTTCATAAATTTGACTATAAACCATTCTGGAGATTAAATAAAAACTTAAAACTGTAATTTTATGAAATGGTTTCTTTCAGAGGTACTTTTCTCATTGGTAAAATTTTAGTTTTTTTTAATCTTACTGGCTAATTTTTATTTCCCATCCAGTCCTGTACTGAGCATCTTCAAGAGTTACAGGATTTGCTGGATTGAATGAAGTTTTCATGTAAAACCCAGGGATGTGGAGTTAACAGCTTTTAGGAAATACAATAGGCTTATACGTTTCCATGAAACTCTTACCAGTTAATAGCTTCAGTACTGTCATTCATGAAGCACAACTCCTTAGAGAAAACACAGAAAAAGCCAAACACATAAAATCTTGCTAACTCTAAAGGTTGCTACATAAATAAAAAACAATTTTTAATTAATTCAGTTGAAAGCATCAATAAAAACAATAGTTTCCATCAGTTCGGGCCCACCGATGTTGATTATTGATTACATGCATATGTCAGTCACCTTAGGTGATTTTTCTACAAATGTGTTTCAAAGATTGTGCCATGAACCTGGCTAAGTGTACAATGATGTAAATAGCTAAGTTATATCACTAAGCAAATAATCTTCTTTTGTGTGGCTGTATATATATATAAACACATACATGCACACATACACAGTGGAATACTGCTCAGCCATTAAAATTGAAATCTTACCATTTGTGACAACATGGATGGACCTTGAAGGTATCAAGGTAAGTGAAATAAGTCAGACAGAGGAGGACAAATAAGAGTATGATTTCACTGATATCTGAAATCTTAAAAATAAAAAACAAATGACAAACAAAATCAAACTCACAGATTCAGAGAACAGATTGGTGTTTGCCAGAGGGGAGGGTTATTGCAAAGTTGAGAAAAATGGGTGAACATGATCAAAATGTACAAACTTCAAGTAATAAAGTCATGGGAATGTAAAGAAAAATACATTTGACATTATTGATATTTCTCTATGTCAATATGGAGAAATCTAATTTTGCCTCTGAAAAGGTGATCTCCTTTGGAAAGGAACAAGGGCATCACTAATGTTGGTATTAAGTTTAGTTACTACTTTGTTGGGATGTGTTAACAAATACTTTTTAAATTCCTATTATAGCATCTTGGCATAGCTAAGTAAATATGAAATATGTGATCTGGTATATTCACAGGTTTCCAAAAGTAAACAGAAAATACATAATATTTGGAAATAAGATAGGAAAATAATTTTCACAACTTATAGATGTACTGATGATTCATAAATGGTAAAATTATATAAAGTCATCTGTAATGAGTGAAAACATTTTTGATTTTATACTTTCCATACCTTGTCCTCTTTTTTTTTTTTTTTTTTGTAAGAATTACCTAAGCTGTTTTAAGAGTGAAAAATATTAAACTGTAATTTATTTAACTCTCAAAACTAAATAAAAACTTTTTCTGCAGAAAGAAATCCAATTACCTTGATAAAGATGTTTCCAAGTTTTAAATGAAATCACAAAGAGACTGGAATATCTTCTATGTTGTGAAGAAAAAAATACCATGATTAAGAATATTTTCACCATGAATGACTTGTTAGGTATCATGATACTTTCAGAACAAAAACAACAAAAGATTGTTATCACTAATATGCTTACATCTATGGTCCCTTAAAGAGTGTCAGTTAAAATAGGAAATGGAAACCAAATTTCGAATATATGATGCAGAAGAAAATATGAAACCTACAAATGTACATTATAAATATGCATCAGCTATATAAACAATAATTTTAAGTTTTAACTTAGAAGAAAATGATAGAAATAAAATATTGAACATCCATAATATTCAAAACACAAATTGAAACGGAAAATTTCAAAAATCCTTAAAATATTTATAGTGTAAAGATACAGATAATTTTAGCCTTTCAAATAACTGCAGCCTTGTAAGTTTTAAGGGTAATCAATAAAATGTTAAAAATTAAATGCATAACATCTTAGATGGTAATGCAGGAAAAAATGTATAAATAAAAAACATAACAAACTTGAAAATACTTTTAAATATTTAGCCAGACTGTGAAGAAGGCTGAGCGCTGAAGAATTGATGCCTTTGAACTGTGGTGTTGGAGAAGTCTCTTGAGAGTCTCTTGGACTGCAAGGAGATCCAACCAGTCCATTCTGAAGGAGATCAGCCCTGGGATTTCTTTGGAAGGAATGAATGCTAAAGCTGAAATTCCAGTACTTTGGCCACCTTATGCGAAGAGTTGACTCATTGGAAAAGACTCTGATTCTGGGAGGGATTGGGGGCAGGAGGAGAAAGGGACGACAGAGGATGAGATGGCTGGATGGCATCACTGACTCGATGGACGTTGAGTCTGGGTGAACTCCGGGAGTTGGTGATGGACAGGGAGGCCTGGCATGCTGCGATTCATGGGGTCGCAAACAGTCGGACACGTCTGAGCGACTGAACTGAACTGAACTGTAAAAACTCTCCAAATAAAAGGTTAAACTTGAAAGACTGTAATTTTTTATAAATGACTGTTGGTTATTTATGAGATGACACAAATCTTGAAAAATATTCCTATGCAAATACTGAACATACATGAAAAACCTCATATAGTCATATCAGTTCAGTTCAGTTCAGTAGCTCAGTCGTGTCCGACTCTTTGTGACCCCATGAATCGCAGCATGCCAGGCCTCCCTGTCCATCACCAACTCCCAGAGTTAACTGAGACTCACATCCATCGAGTCAGTGATGCCATCCATCCATCTCATCCTCTGTCGTCCCCTTCTCCTCCTGCCCTCAATCCCTCCCAGCATCAGTCTTTTCCAATGAGTCAACTTTTTGCATGTCATATCAATATTAGGTTAAATGAAAATTTATAAAAATCTAAATTAATAAAAAATGTATTTTTAATCTACTAAGGAATTATAGACTAAGGTATTATTTATTTTATTTAATATTGCAACTTGCATTATGCAAAAAACAAAATTATAAATAAACTTCCCTGCCAGGGAAGTTTTTCTGTACTTTATTGATAGCACTCTAAAATATCAGAAATATGTATAGAATAAGTGATTAATATCATTTTTTTTTTAATTTACAAGGTCTTATCAAATCTATCCCTTTCATGCATTGGAGAAGGAAATGGCAACCCACTCCAGTGTTCTTGTCTGGAGAATCCCAGGGATGGAGGAGCCTGGTGGGCTGCCGTCTATGGGGTCACACAGAATCAGACAAGACTGAAGCGACTTGGCAGCAGAAGCAGCAGTGCTATCCATATTCTGTAGTTATAAGAAAAGTCACAGGAATAAAATACATTTAAGAGAAAAAGAAATTGTCATCCTTAGATTTTATGATGGTCTACTTAGAAAACCAAAATTACAAAAGAGAATTATAGAGTAAGGAAGTTTAGCAATATTGGTAAATATCTGTTGTTGTTCAGTTGCTAAGTTGTGTCTGACTCTTGTGACCCCATGTACTGTAGCCCACTAGGCTCCCCTGTCCATGAGTTTCTCCAGGCAAAATATGAGAGTGGGTTGCCATTTCCTTCCCCAGGGATCTTCCCAACCCAGGAATTGAACCCACCTCTCTTGCATTGGCAGGCAAATTCTTTACCAATGAGCCACCAGGAAATATTAGATTGCCACAAATTCAATTGCTTTAAATTAGCAACAAAAAGTCTTTGGAAATAGCGACAAACATATAAGATGTCTAAGAATAAATGTAATAAAGATGTGCATAACTTTTATGTAAAAATATATTTATATTGAATAATTATGGTAGAACTGAAAAAATGGGAGAGATGCAGGTGTATGAACATAAAGATGCCATATGAAAAGTGATCATCTGAAAATTTGATCTTTTTCTATTAAAAATCCCAACTAATTCACATTTGTGTGTGTGCTTGTGCAGAGTTGTATGTGAGAGTAAAGCTAGACAAGCTTTATGCTGCTGCTGCTGCTAAGTTGCTTCAGTTGTGTCCGACTCTGTGCGACCTCATAGACGGCAGCCCACCAGGCTCCCCTGTCCCTGGGATTCTCCACATAAGAACACTGGAGTGGGTTGCCATTTCCTTCTCCAATGCATGAAAATGAAAAGTGAAAGTGAAGTCACTCAGTCGTGTCCAACCCTCAGCAACCCCATGGACTGCAGCCTACCAGGATCCTCCGTCCATGGGATTTTCCAGGCAAGAGTACTGGAGTGGGGTGCCATTGCCTTCTCCGGACAAGCTTTATATTAGTACCCAAAAGAACAAAGGGCTAACTGCTACTGTTTTCAATTTGGTTCTTCAGAAACTAAAAGTCCCTCAGTCATGTCCGACTCTTTGTGACCCCATGGACTGTAGCCTGCCAGTCTCCTCTCTCCATGGAATTCTCCAGGCCAGAATACTGGAGTCAGTATCTGTTCCCTTCTCCAGGTTATCCTCCAAACCCAGGGATCGAACCCAGGTCCCCCACATTGCAGCTGGAGCTGGTGGCTCCTGTGAGCCACCAGGGAAGCTGGGTTCTTCAGAAAGAGCCTCTAAAGTAACTGTGCTTGTGCAAATGATTCTTAAAGAAAGTGTTCCAAGTAGAAACTAGTAAGAGAATGAGGAAACCAAGAGAGGGATAAGGAGGGAGCCAGGCAGGATGTGATTTCAGACAGACTGCCATGATGAATTGATTTAGTCTGGTTCCATAAGAACTCGGAGTAAAGCTAACTCAATGGTGTCCCTTTCTAAGACAATGGATCTGGTCTTTCATAATTCTGCACTGGTAAGTTCTTGTTTATGGGTTGCTTCTGGTTTCCTGTTTCTGGACAAAGCTGGGTTCCATGGCACCGAGATGCTTGGAACTCAAAGTCCACCCAAGCTGTATATAAATATATACTACATATATTTATATAAAGCTATATATTTATACAAGGATATATAAAATGGTTTAAAAAGGAGTGCCTACATGGTATACTCTGTCAAGACAGTATTTAAGAAGAACAAGAAGGAGGACTTTTCTTGAATTATAAAAATAGTGCAATTAATATGTAATATTTGTATAAGAAAAGAAAAATGCACTAAAGGGTCAGAAGTAAATCAATATTTGATAATGTGATATGTGAGAAAGTCGGCTTTGCAAAATAAAGGGAAACACAGTGGAATAAATGGTATTGAGACTAATGTTTTCCACATATATAAAAATAAAATTAGATTTCTCTTATTATTATTTCTTTACTTTTATAATAAAATATAGAGCTTGAATTAGGAAAATGTCTTAATATCTCAAAAGCAAAATTATACAAAAATTCTAATAAATTTAACTGCTTTAATTTTCTGAGTCTAAATATATAATTAGAAGAAACAAAAGCAGAAATAAAGTGGAGAGGAGCTTGGCAATGTAACCAAAGAAAGGTTCATTTCAACAATATATGAAGGGCAATCAGAAATCAGTGAGAAAAACATAAGCCAGTAGAAAAATCAATGAAGAAATTATATGAGTTGATAATTCACAGAAGAGAAAGCCAAATAACTAAAAGTCATAAAAATTAATGCTTCATCTCACTGGTAATCAGAAAATACAATGCCTCTTCTCTCCTCTAAAAAGTAAAAAATAAAGATAAGCAATTGTGAACTCATCATTTTGACCGACAGTACCAAAAGTTCATAAAGATATGAAAATAAAACAGATTTTATCATCTTTGTTGAATAAAATTTGAACTGTTTGAATATTTTTCATGCAATATGAAATAGTAAAGTTGAAAATGAATATATCTCTGATGCAATGATAGCAATTTTAGCAGCATAGCACTTCTATAGTATTCTACTTCTACAGCATAGTACTTCTTGGTAAACTTCCAAATATTATCACTAGCCATATGTGGCTATTTAAATTCATATTTTTTGATTTTAAAGTAAAAAATCAGTTACTCTGCCACATTTGCCAAATTTTAAGTGCTCACTACTTCGAACAACACTGATATAGAAAATTTCCTCATCACAGAAAATTTTGTTCATAAGCACTGCCCTATGTTATATGTATGCACAATGATATTAAGAAGGAATATTTATTGTCACATTTATGGAAGCAAATAATTGGAAGCAAATACCATCAGCTGGAAAATAAATTTACTAATTTATGGTATATTTATTCAATGAAATATTCCTGTGGTCATGTATGAATGTGAGAGTTAGACTGTGAAGAAAGCTGAGCGCCAAAGAATTGATGCTTTTGAAGTGTGGTGTTGGAGAAGACTCTTGAGAGTCCCTTGGACTGCAACGAGATCCAACCAGTCCATTCTGAAGGAGATCAGCCCTGGGATTTCTTTGGAGGGAATGACGCTGAAACTGAAAGTCCAGTACTTTGGCCACCTCATGCGAAGAGTTAACTCACTGGAAAAGACTGATGCTGGGAGGGATTGGGGGCAGGAGGAGAAGGGGATGACAGAGGATGAGATGGCTGGATGGCAACACTGACTTGATGGACGTGAGTATGAGTGAACTCCAGGAGTTAGTGATGGACAGGGAGGCCTGGCGTGCTGTGATTCATGGGGTTGCAAGGAGTTGGACACGACTGAGTGACTGAACTGAACATTCATCAACATGGATAAATCATGTAAGTTTATTGATTAAAAACAAACGTAATGTTTCTGACATTAATTTGGTGAAGTTCTGAGTCATTATTGTTTCAAATATTTATTCTCTTTCCTTCTGTCTCCTTATGGCATTTCCACTACTCATATTTGTCACACCGTCCTTGGATACTCTATGTTTTTTTGTTTTTTGTTTGTTTTTTGTTTGTTTTTCAATATTTCTTCTCTTTGCCTTTCCATTCTGGAAGTTTTTATGGGGATATCCTTAACTCAGAAATTATTTCTTCAGCCATGTCCAATCTACTAATAAGCCCATCAAAGGCACTGTTCATCTCTAGTATAGTGTTTTTTATATCTAGTTTTTCTTTTCAGTTCTTTCTTAAGGTTTTCATCTCTCTGCTTACATCACCTATCTTTTTCTGCATTCTTTCTACTTGATTCATTAGAGCCTTAACATATTAATCATAGCTGTTTTAAATTCCCAATCTGATGATTCCTACATCTCTGCCATGCTTGTTCCTGATGTCTTTAATTTCTTTTATTTTTAACTTTTGGTATACTTGTAATTTTTTCTGGATAGCTGAACATGATATGTGCCAGATGAAAACGACTGCTGTAATAGACCTTTAGTAACGTGGAGTTAAGATGGAGGTTGGAAGGCTGGGAGGTATTTTATAGTCTTATGATTAGGTCTTAGTCTTTTAGTAAGCCTATTCTTTTGAACTGTGAATGTTGCAAATGTTTTTCAGATTCCGCTCCACCCCCCCCCCCCCCCCCACCACCACCACTACCACTCCTTTAGGGACCAGATGACTAGGTAGAGTAGAGTTGGATAATCTCCCTTCCCTCACATCAGTTAGCTTCTGATAATACACCAGCACTGCTCTTTGGAAGGAAAGCCATGACCAACTTAGACAGCATATTGAAAAAGCAGAGACATCGCTTTGCCAACAAAGTCTGTCTAGTCAATGGTTTTTCCAGTAGTCATGCATGGATGTGAGAGTTGGACCATAAAGAAGGCTGAGCGCCAAAGAATTGATGCTTTCTAATGTGGTGCTAGAGAAGACTCTTGAGAGTTCCTTAGACAGCAAGGAGATCAAACCAGTCAGTCCTAATGAAAATCAAACTTGAATGTTCATTGGAAGGACTGATACTCTGATACTTCTTTCACTTGATGTGAAGAGCTGAATCATTAGAAAAGACTGGTGCTGGGAAAGATTGAAGGCAAAAAGAGAAGGAGTTTGCAGACGATGAGATGGTTGGATGCCATTACTGACTCAGTGGACATGAATTTCATCAAATTCTGGGAGAGAAATGGAGGACAGAGGAGCCTGGCATTCTGCAGTCCATGAAGTCACAAAGAGTTGGCTATAGCGACTGAACAAAAACAACAGCAATATGCCAGCAGGCCAGGCTCTGGTTAACTAGTTTCCTTTGAGGGCAGGCTCTATTAAGAACAGAGTGCTCTGGTTTATTTCAAAACGGTTCCCATTATCCTCCAGTTGGAAGTATGAGGGGATTTTCTCCCATTATTACCAAGGGAACATGACTGAACTCTTAGAGGTGAATCCCACAAAACTGTGGTACCACCCATGATCAGGTGCTTTGGAGTTTTTAACTCTCAGCCTGGTCCACACTGACCAGTTCAGGTTTTCTCCTGGCCTTGGTTTCTGAGGAGGTTTCTGCTCATGAGTTTCTGCTCTAGTAAATTGTTATTCTCTGTATTCATCTATCTCTTCTTGTGGTCAGCAGTTTGCCTTGTTTCCTTCCCTTTGTTATGGATTCATGAAGAGTTACTGATTTTGTCAATCTGTTCAGCTTTCAACTCGTTAGGACAGAATGGTGACTTCCAAACTCTACATGAGGAACCCAACAATAAGTGGCATAATGGAAAAGACATTATTACATTTACATAAAAGTTAAAAGTATGCAAAATACTAGATCATGTTTATGAATATAAAGATGTGAAATAAACATATAAAGGCATGCATGGAAATGAAAAACACCAAATTTAAGAGATTGATGAGCTCTGGTAGGAGCAGAATATGTAAAAAGAGGAATGAAATTGATTACGGCTGCATAAGAATGTTTAACTCTGCATGTATTTGTATAAGCTAAGTAGGGGGCATATGAATGGTTGTTAAACTGTTCTCTTTTATATATATCTGAAATATTATAAATTTTAAACTTTCCCATTGTGTGCTTTCTACTTGTTGGTTACATCTAAGAACAAATACAAAATTCTAGTAATAAGTTAACTTCTTTTCTAACACATGTCTTCTAAATTCTGTGTAAAATATTCTGAAAATAAAAGTTATGTGTTAATGTTTTTCTTTTTTTAAATTTTTAATGAGGGGAAGAAATTTATAATTTAATATAAGTTTTTTCTGACCCTAAATGTAAAGGTCGAAATTGCATTATTAAACGTCATTTGTTTTTAGAGTTACGGGAGATGTTCAGCCTATAAATTCTTTGTGTCTTAAATCTATTATTATCTTTTCAGAGAGTAATTGCTTGCACATTTGATAAGTGTTTGTGCAAAGATTAATAAAATTCTTGGAAAACATAGGGTCAAATATAAGACCTTCTGTGTTCATCAGTTCAGCCACTCAGTCATATCTGACTCTTTGCGACCCCATGAATTGCAGCATGCCAGGCCTCCCTGTTCATCACCAACTCCCAGAGTTCACTCAAACTTATATCCATCGAGTTGGTAATGCCATCCAACCATCTCATCCTCTGTCATCCCCTTCTCCTCCTGCCCCCAATCCCTCTCAGCATCAGCGTCTTCTCCAATGAGTCAACTCTTCGCATGAGGTGGCCAAAGTACTGGAGTTTCAGCTTTAGCATCATTCCTTCCAAAGAAATCCCAGGGCTCATCTCCTTCAGAATGGACTGGTTGGATCTCCTTGCAGTCCAAGGGACTCTCAAGAGTCTTCTCCAACACCACACTTCAAAAGCATCAATTCTTTGGTGCTCAGCTTTCTTCACAGTCCAACTCTCACATACATACATGACCACTGGAAAAACCATGGCCTTGACTAGACGGACCTTTGTCTGCAAAGTAATGGCTCTGCTTTTGAATATACTATCTAGGTTGGTCATAACTTTCCTTCCAAGGAGTAAGCATCTTTTAATTTCACGGCTGCAATCACCATCTGCAGTGATTTTAGAGCTCCCAAAAATAAAGTCTGACACTGTTTCCACTGTTTCCCTATCTATTTCCCATGTAGTGATGGGACCAGATGCCATGATCTTCATTTTTCTGAATGTTGAGCTTTAAGCCAACTTTTCCACTCTCCACTTTCACTTTCATCAAGAGGCTTTTTAGTTCCTTTTAACTTTCTGCCATAAGGGTGGTGTCATCTTCATATCTGTTTTCATACCAGTCCATTGTTCATATTATCCATATTATTTAGTGTTCTTTAGTTATATTCATTGTGAAACCAGACTGAAAAGTGTATAACCAAATTCTTTTATCAAATAATCTCTAATCATGACTACTAAAAACTTTAACAGTTTTACTTAAAAATTGCATTTCCAATATTAAGAGAAATAATGAAATGACTGCTGACAACGACCCGGAAGCCCCAGGCTCCCTTCCGGGCTGAGTGGTGCCATTCCCCCAAGGGGGAGTGAAGCCCTCAGTGGAGTCCAATTGCAAGACTAAATGCATAAAAATTTGAAAGCTCTTTCAAATAATTTCTTTAAAACATTATTATTGCCTCTTGTTCTCTGACCTTTGACATGAATAGCAAACACAATTTCAGTTTAAATCATGAATGATCAATCATGTGGTTATGGAGATGTGCCTTCCAATGTGCAGAGAAAGATCATTCAATTCTGAGTGTTTCTAATTTGATTTTCATGACATCTAATCATCTCAAAAACAAATATCTGTGCATCTATCAGTCCTTATTTAATGCTGAACTTGATAAAGCAATCTACTAAAACAGAAGAGAATTAAAAGATACTACAGAGGGAAAGGCTTTTCTTAATTCATTCATTTACTATATATTCTTCATTCATTTACTATTCACATACTAAAATATGAGTATTTATTGTATATTATGCACTAGGAAAATAATTTTGTTTATATTAAAGCCTCCATTTCTTAAAGCAATCTTATTAGTAGGTCATATAAGCTTCATTTTGCCAAGAGAACACAAAGTAAAATCTAACATTGTTGAGTGCTACATTTATGCCAGACATTGTTAAAATTGCTTAAACATGTTACTCTGCACAACAATGATATAGGTAGGAATTAATGCTTTTTCAACTTTCTATAAGAAGTCATATTGCAAAGATACATTAAGAAACTTGTTCAAGGTCACTCAATTTAGAGACTCAAGATTAAATCCTATGCTGTTTGGCTTCAACATTTATTCTCTTGAACATAATGTTAGAGCTGTTTCTGTGTAAGAGATCCAGGACTCAGTCTCAGAAATCCTAGCTGCCAAGGCCCATTCTTTAAATGTTACACTATACTACCAACAATCTGTTTCCTGTAATGGCAGATTAGGTTGTTTTTGACTAGCACTTACATTAGAAAATCTGGACAAGCTATTTTTTAAAATGTATTCAAATGTTTTGGGAACCTTCCAGAGCAGTGAGGAATTATTATAGGGTTTGAAAAAGGAGAGAAGAAAAACCAAAAGAGCTAAGATTTGGGGCCCTTTAATTATTATGTGCAGATTCAAAAATATGATGGCAAAGAGAGACTGCATGGAATTGTTGCTATACACATAGGATGAAGGGAGAAATTGCAGGCCAGTACTTTCAGTTGGGACACAATTAGGAACCTTAAAAATAAGCCTTAGGAGAAAGGCGTAACCATAAATTGACCTGCTTTTAATTACCTCAACACCTTATTAGATTCATCTTTGTTCTAGCTGCTTAACAAAAGCAAAACCAAAACCTTTCATAAAGTAAGATAAGCATAAGATGACGTATGTGTGTGTGTGTTTGTGTGTGTGCTCAGTCATGCCCAGCTCTTTGTGATCACATGGACTGTAGCACACCAGGCTCCTCTGTCCATGGGATTTCCCAGGCAAGAAAACTGGAGTGTGATGCCATTTCCTACCCCAGGGGATCTTCCTGACACAATGATGGAACTTGCAACCCTTGTGTTCTCTGTATTGGCAGGGAAATTCTTTACCACTGTGCAACCTGGGATGTGGTTGAGGGTCTAATACAATATAATTCAAATCCCATATAAAGAAAAGTGATAGTATAAGAAATAATTAATATGTTATTGACTGAATAGTATCTAAAATATTCAAGTTAATGATTGAAGAAGACCTGAAAATCCCACCCAGGATAAATGCAGCAGAAGTTATATTTCAGATCAGATCAGTCGCTCAGTCGTGTCCGACTCTTTGCGACCCCATGAATCGCAGCACGCTAGGCCTCCCTGTCCATCACCAACTCCCGGAGGTCACTCAGACTCACATCCATCAAGTCAGTGATGCCATCCAGCCATCTCATCCTCTGTCGTCCCCTTCTCCTCTTGCCCTCAATCCCTCCCAGCATCAGAGTCTTCTCCAATGAGTCAACTCTTCACATGAGGTGGCCAAAATACTGGAGTTTCAGCTTTAGCATCATTCCTTCCAAAGAAATTCCAGGGCTGATCTCCTTCAGAATGGACTGGTTGGATCTCCTTGCAGTCCAAGGGACTCTCAAGAGTCTTCTCCAACACCACAGTTCAAAAGCATTAATTCTTCGGCACTCAGCTTTCTTTATAGTCCCAACTCACAAGTCTCTAGTCAGAGTTGGCACAATGAATACATGAGCCCATCATTCAAATCCTGCACTGTAGCTTGAGGAAATAAACTAGTAGCAAGTTGATCAACAGAAAGATGATTTGTCTTAATGAGTTTTCAAGTTGCCTTTTCTTCAGAGCCTCATAAAACAATGTTAAGTGAGGTTATAGGAGGTTTGATTCACCCAAACAGGATACTTGTTTTAAAATAAAGGACATACTTTTCAGCAAAGATGATGTAGTGGGCACACGGTGATGAGATTTGGTGTCATGTAACAGTAACCAGGAAACACCAACATGATAGTAGTAAAACCCAATATGAGTGCCAGCTCAGAGAGAATAGCCTGCAGGACCTCCTGGATTATTGTGCCATTGTAACTTCAGGGTTCACAAAGACCATTATAACAGATATCACTTGGTACTTTGTCACAATAGATGAAGTATGGGTCCAGAATTCAATATATAGGAATGTTCCTATTTGCCTTTATTCCCAGGGATTCACTTTGGAAATTCTGGCTTTATTCCCTACAAATTCTGTGCGTTTAGAGATTCTCATTTCCCAAAATGTGTTACCTCTACTGGGGGAGAAAAGCATGGGAGCAGTAAGCAAGGAAAGAAATAATATTCCAGTATGGAGAAGGTAGGGTAGCTGTTACACAATTAGGGCAGAAAAGAACATTTTGACACCAGGTGACACACAGCAGAGATTCTTGATACCCTCTTGCTCCATTTTGACTCAATTGTCTAAGTACAGTAGCATCAGCTTGAGAATTTCCTGATGACTAGAGACTCATATCCTTCAGATCATCCCACCAGGTGAGCCTCTGTTATAGGTGATACCTGAGGATGATGGAATCTGTCTAGAATGGTAATTAGAAGAAGGAAATAAGTGTGAGTTGTTATTCTAAGGCCAGCTGCTGTGATAACAGCTTTAGAAAATCTTGCAAACATTTCTTGTATGGGTTTCCTTAGGAAAAGGAAGCAAACAAACCTGAAGGAACTATTCCCAGGTGAATACATTAATACTATGGAGTAGGAAATGGCAACCCACTGTGGTATTTCTTGCCTGGAAAATTTCATGGACAGAGGAGCCTGGCTGCTACAGACCATGGAGTCCCAAAGAGTTGAACATGACTGAGCTGGACACACAATACTTTAATACAAAGTAAATAGATCTTCCTGGATAAGGGGGTGGATGTTGCAATGTGTTGCCCAGGCCCACCCCATTCATTTGAGACTGAGGCATTTATTCTCCAGACGCCAGGGACTTTGGCTATTGATGGCTTAATGTTGAGTCTCCATGAGGATTTCCTTCAGTCAAAGGGAGTTATCTCACAGAGCTATCTCATTATATGTTTGCCTTAGTTGATACAGGAGGGGAGATTAAGGGCCTGTCTCAGTTCAGACATTTCTTAAATACTGTCCCAGGTGCTTTGAAACTTACTTGTAGTTGAGATTTTCTGATTCTCCCAATTGTGTTTCTCTTGCACACTCACATACCAAGAGCTCTCCCACATATATCTCCTGTTTGTAAATATCAGTTTCAGAACCTGTGTCCCAGGGAGCCTGACCTGTGGTGTTGTGAATGATATAGCTACATAACTTAATCCATAGTGTAAGGTGTGAGCTGTTGGACTGTGAAGAAAGCTGAACGCCAAAGAACTGATGCTTTTGAACTGTGGTGTTGGAGAAGACTCTTGAGAGTCCCTTGGACTGCAAGGAGATCCAGCCAGTCCATTCTGAAGATCAGCCCTGGGATTTCTTTGGAAGGAACGATGCTGAAGCTGAAACTCCAGTACTTTGGACACCTCATGCAAAAAGAGTCTGATGCTGGAAGGGACTGGGGGCAGGAGGAGAAGGGGACAACAGAGGATGAGATGGTTGGATGGCATCACTGACTCAATGGACGTGAGTCTGAGTGAACTCCGGGAGTTGATGATGGACAGGGAGGCCTGGCATGCTGCGATTCATGGGGTCGCAAAGAGTCTGACACGACTGAACTGGACTGAAGCAAATGATAGGTAATCTGGAAAAATACAAATAAGTTTGAGGCAGAATAAATCCAAGAGTAGAAACAACAGCTCCTCTGACTTTCAGGTGCTTGGGAATCAGTTTATACACAGAACTCAGAAGAAAGAAAAGTTTGGAGAGATAATCAAGGGTTCACTTTGGGATATAATTTTAGATGCTTTGTTATCTCTCAGAAGACTGGTGGTATGTAGACAAGGATTGAAAGCATGAAATGAGAAGCAATTATTTCAGAGGACTGTTATTCTAAAAGGGGGCTTCTTCCCATGACTCTATGGTAAAGAACCTGCCTGCCAATGCAGGAGACATAAGAAACGTGGGTTGGATCCCTGGGTTGGAAAGATCCCCTAGAGGAGGGCATGGCAACCCACTCCAGTATGCATGTCTGGAGAATCCCATGGACAGAGGAGCCTGGCAAGCTACAGTCCATGGGGTTGCACAGAGTTGGGCGCAACCAAAGCATCTCAGCATGCACGCATATATTCTAAAACGAGAAGGGGGTATGTCCAAACCAGAGGAATACAGACCTTTAGAAATTTCAAAAGGAATGAGGGTCTGCTAAGGAGACAGACTAAAAATAATCAGTTGGAAAAATCAATTTCTAGGGAGATGAGGTTATGCATAAAGATGGATATAGCTTTTAAGGATGACAATATTTTCAGGATAATACTAGGAAGTAACATAAGATACAAATTGAGGACATTTTTAAGATTTTAGTACCACATTTTTTTATAGAAGTCTTAGTAACTTTTCAAAAAAGTATTTTTTTTTAAAACTTTGATATAGAAATAGAACTGGGAGAAGAGATTGATGGAAAGATGCTGATAATTTTTGGTAAAAACTTAAAAGAACTTTAAACTATGTTTTAACACTGATGGGGGAAAATAAAGTAGAAAGAGAAGTTTGGGAGACTAGGGAGGAAGGGATTATCCATAATGTTGCCTCAGAGGGGGCAGGAAAAATTGAATTTCAGAGTACATGATTAGCCTTAAAAATAAAGAGACATTTTTCCTAAACATACAGTAGTGAAAAGAAAATTGTGTGGATTAATTTGCAGATATTATATTTTTATTAAATAAGATTTCATTGTATGTCTGAGGTTACAGTTAAAAATAATTTAAGATGTGAACATTATAAAGAATTCATTAATACTCTCTAGTTTCCACTATGTAAATAAATTTGAGACTCCCCAAAAAACTTTGAAAAGATTATTAAGTTAGCATTGATTTCAATTCTAAATTTAGAATCCATTTTGAGAATGTATTGCTTTTAACTTCAGAATCATTTTGGGTTTATTATCACACACCAAAAAAAAAAAAAAAAAAAAAAAGAAAAATTTATTCTCTAAGAGGGAAAAATCAACACAATAAGAATTTTATACTATGTCTCCCAGGCATAGTAAAATACTAGAAGTACAAAACAGGAGTAATATACAGAACCAATGATGAAAACTAATCAAGAATTTCATGAAAAATGTAAACGTGAGATACAAACTCTAAGAGGTTATGAGATTGTTACAATGATGTATAAAGAAATTCAAAATGTCTTTCCAAATGACTTCTATCAATGAATATGAATGAATGAATGTTAAGACTAAAGTGTTAGCATCTTGCTGTATTATATTGTGCCATGGGATAAGAGATATTAATATTTAGTATCTAAGTAGTTTCCTTTCAACATGACTTCATTAAAAATATTTTAAGAACGGTTTTGCTTTACTTTATCACTTTTAAATCAGTTTATTAAAAGTAAATTCAGGGTGATAAAAGAATGTTTTTTTTTTTCAGTCTTAGTCCTCAAAAGCCATAATAAAACATGGAGCTAATTTTTTTTTAATTTACTTAATTTGCTTATAAGAGATTTTCTGTTCTATAACATTGAAAGTTTCATTAGCAATTGATCAAAATTTGCTTATTTTTCAAAAAAAATGGTAATTATTTTTATAGGATTCTTCCATTTAATTTGTTCTCTAATTTTTTAATCTGTATATATTAAGGAAAAATCCCCTACCCTGATGCTGGAAAGAGAGGTAGACCATGCAGATACATAGTTTCTAATATGTAACAACACAAGCAAATAAATACAACAGTGTAAACTCAGGTAAATAAGAGGAGAGAGAGGGTGATAGATGTAGAGGATGGTGTAGAAAGGTCCTCTTGAGGCAGTGACATAGGAGCAGAGGCCGGAGTGGTCAGTGGAGGTGTGTCCTGTGATCTCACATCGTGCTCAATCATGTCAGACTCTGCGACCTCATGGAATGTAGCCTGCCAGGGTCCTCTGTCCATGGGATTTTCTCGGCAAGAATCCTGGAGTGGGTTGCCATTTCCTTCTCCAAAGGATCTTCCTGACTCAGGGATCAAACTTGCGTCTCCTGTATTTCCTGCATTGTAGGCAAATTCTTTACCCACTGAGCCATTCAGGAAGCCCTGGCTTTCAGAAAAGTAACAGTGAATAGAGATGAGTTTGGCAAATTCTAGAACCAGCAAGTAGATCAAGGGAGCAAAGGAGAGAGGGAATATATGAGGCCAAAGAAATAAGCAAAAGTCAGAAAAAGGTACAGCATGCTGGAAGAGAGAAGAGAAAACTATTCCTTTCCTCTTTGATAAAATGCCATCATTCTCTTTGTAGTTTTTATCACTTAAAAATAAAGATATTTTCATTAAGTATTTTGTTTTGCCTACTAGCTAGAGTACTAGATGAAAATGATTTATCAAAATAACTTCACAGTGAATATTTATCCAATATTATAATTTCATACATTCTAAAACTGTTTTTATGAACTCAATATATCCTAATATAAAGTTAATGAGATAATATTCAAAACAATTAAAATAAAAGGAAAAATCACTGGAGCAAAAATTGTTTCTAAACATTCCTGTATCTTTTTTTCTGTTAACCAAGGTTTCAGCTCTTTTTTTTTTTTTTTTTTCTTAAGAATATTAAGGATATTTGGGTAATCTTAGATTTGCATTGCAATTCTTGATTGCTTGCAATTTTTACATACGTCATTTACCTTGGTTGAATAATGCTCCCCCGCACCTCAAAATCCATGTCCATGAATGTGACCTTATTGGAAAACAGAGTCATTACAGATGTCATCAAGTTATGATAAGGTCATACTAGATTAGAGTGAGCCCTAAATCCAATTGACTGGTGCCCTTTAAGAAGAGGGAAATATAGGGGACTTTCCTGGTGGTTCAGTGGTTGAGAATCCACCTTCCAATGCAGGGGATGTGGTTCAGTCCCTGATTAGGAAACTAAGATCCTGCATGCCATAAGGCATCTAAGACTATTCTGCAACTAGAGAAGCCTGCACCACAGTAAAGATCCAGCACAGCCAAAATGAAAAAGAGAGTAATTTAGATCCAGAGACACATACACAGAGAAAGTGGTCATATGAATACAGAGGAAGAAATTGAAATGATGCAGCTATAAACAAAGGAAAGTTAAGGATTACTAGCATGAACCAGAAGCTGGGAAGAAGCAATGAAAGATTCTTTCCTAAAGTCTTTCCAGTAGTCATGTAAAGATGTAAGAGCTGGACCATGGGAAATGGTGAGCACCAAAGAATTGATGCTTTTGAACTGTGGTGCTAGAGAAGACTCTTAAGAATCACTTGGACTGCAAGGGGATCAAACTAGTCAATCCTAAAGGAAATCAATTCTGAATATTCATTAGAAGACTGTTCTGAAGCTGAAGCTCCAGTACTTTGGCCACCTGATGGGAAAAGACAACTCATTGGAAAGATTCTGATGTTGGGAAATATTGAGGGCAGGAGGAGAAGGGGGCAACAGAGGATAATACGGTTGGATGGCATCACTGACACAACAGACGTGAGTTTGAGCAAGCAATGGGAGATAGTGAAGGACAGGGAAGGCTGGCATGCAGCAGTCCACGGGGTCACAAAGAGTGGCACATAGCTGAGAAACTGAGCAACAGCAAAGTCTTCCAGGAGGCACTGCCTTGACAATACTTTGATTTCAGACTTCCAATCTCTACAGTGAGGAATAAATTTTGTCTTGCTTTCAGTCACCTAGTTTGTCACTTTGTTATCACAGACCTAGGATGCAAATACAGTCTTTATACAAAGAAGAGTTTGAAAATGTCCATAGTTTTGTCCTTCCTGATACAATGTTGCATTTTCCATCCTTCAATAGCCTCTGGATATGAGGAATAGAATTATTTGAGATTTTTTTCAACAAAGACTATAAATTAGATACTATTTTCTTTCAAAGGTGCTAAAACCATTGTCTGTACAATTGACCTGATACCCATAGTCTTTGATATCTCAATGATACCACCCTTATGGCAGAAAGTCAAGAGGAACTAAAGAGCCTCTTGATGAAAGTGAAAGTGGAGAGTGAAAAGGTTAGCTTGAGGCTCAACATTCAGAAAACAAAGATCATGGCATCTGGTCCCATCACTACATGGGAAATAGATGGAGAAACAGTGGAAACAGTGTCAGAATTTATTTTTCTGGGCTTCAAAATCACTGCAGATGGTGACTGCAGCCATGAAATTAAAAGACGCTTACTCCTTGGAAGGAAAGTTATGACCAACCTAGATAGCATATTCAAAAGCAGAGACATCACTTTGTCAACAAAGGTTCGCCTAGTCAAGGCTATGGTCTTTCCTGTGGTCATGTATGGATGTGAGAGCTGGACTGTGAAGAAGGCTGAGCGCCGAAGAATTGATGCTTTTGAACTGTGGTGTTGGAGAAGACCCTTGAGAGTCCCTTCGACTGCAAGGAGATCCAACCGGTCCATTCTGAAGGAGATCAGCCCTGGGATTTCTTTGGAAGGAATGATGCTCAAGCTGAAACTCCAGTATTTTGGCCACCTCATGCGAAGAGTTGACTCATTGGAGAAGACTCTGATGCTGGGAGGGATTGAGGGCAGGAGGAGAAGGGGACGACAGAGGATGAGATGGCTGGCTGGCATCACTGACTCGATGAATGTGAGTCTGAGTGACCTCCAAGAGCTGGTGATGGATAGCGAGGCCTGGCGTGCTGCAGTTCATGGGGTCGCAAAGAGTTGGACACGACTGAGCAACTGATCTGATCTGATCTGATCACCCACTTTACCTCCTTGTCACATCCCTCTAATTTCATTATGCAAGTGTGATAGAATAATTATATACATATATGTCCTACCTTAGGAAGCATAGCTCTTAGAATCACTTACATAATAGAACAACTTAAAATATTTCAAGTATCTATTCTCCCCCTCATCTCTGTCTTTCTCTCTCTCTCTCTCTCTCTCTCTCTCTCTCAGAAGGAAGCAGGTGGAACATGCCATGTTCATTTACATCTTCCCACTAATTCATGCACATATAAAAGGATATCAAGTGGTTAAAGCCAAAGTGCAATGCATGTAATTCTTTTGAAAACCAGTTTTCAAAAATGGCTAATTTTCCCAAGGTTATAAACATCTTGATTTGCCAAGTAAAGTTGTGTCTTTAATAGTTTATGATAAATAAAAAATGTGTAATCACCAGTCTTCCAGAGTAATTTCCCCCTTTCTGATCGTCCTGTCTTTACATTTTTTTCTTCCCAAGATGCTGTGGTTGCAGAGCAAACTCATGTCAGTTTAGGTCCTTGGAGCCCAAAGAGGCTGCTGTTTAAGACCAGTAGAGAACAGAACTAGTGCTGATGCCTGCAGGTCACCCAGCCTTCAAAAGCCCTACACTTAGCCACTTTCTTTAAACAAAACTGGGATGTTTAGGATCCAACTGGTTACCTACTTAGTTTTTCATGTTTTATTGCCATTATTATTTGCAGGGTAGAAGGTCACTCTAAGGTTGAGGTTTCTCTGAGAAGCTTGCGACTACCAGTCCACCACTCTAGTCAGATACAACATAGTTCTGTTTCCTATAGATTCTTCAAAACCTAGCTCAGTATTTCTACCCTTTCCTTCCCTTGATTTTAATCTATAAGCAGGGATCCAGGATATGTGCATGAACTCTTGTCTTATCCTCCCCTCTCCTCTCTCATCATTTCTGCTTCCCTCTGGAAAGAATCACCCTAAATCCAAAGACCTCTCCTTTACTCAGCATGATTCAGGTGCTTCTGCCACCAGTACCCTTTGAACACTTATCTGGCAGTCAGCAGGCAACAAGAGGAGTCCTTATCGTGACTATGCCATTCGACACTGACCAGCAAGGCTAGATAGAGCTGCTTTACATAGTAATAGCTGTTGTTCAGTCAGTAAGTCGTGTCCGACTCCTTCAACACCATGAACTGCGGCACACCGGGTTCCCTGTCCTTCACTATCTCCTAGAGTTTGCTCAAACTCAAACTCCTGTCCATTGAATAGGTGATGCCATCCAACCATCTCATCCTCTGTTGCCCCTTTCTCCTCCTGCCCTCAATCTTTCCCAGCAACAGGGTCTTTTCCAGTGAGTTGGCTCTTCACATCAGATGACCAAAGTATTGGAGCTTCAGCCTCAGCATTAATCCTTCCAATGAATATTCAGGATTGGTTTCCTTTAGGATTCATTGGTTTGATCTCCTTGTTGTCAAAGGGACTCTTGAGTGTTCTCCAGCACCACAGTTTGAAAGCATCAATTCTTGAGGTCTGAAGAATACCTGTGGTCTCAGGAGATCCTCTTGCATACCTCCTTGCAGTCGCTTGCCATAATATGGCAGCAGCTAACAGTGTAACATTGGGTGCACCTGTGCAGCAGCCCTGGCCTAAAGGAGCATGAGGAAACTTCTGGGATGAAATTTTATGTCACACACTACCAAGTAAGCCACCACGACACACCTGGTTGATAGCTCAGCTTGAGGGACATTTAAGATGGACAGTGAAGTTCAGAGATGAGCACCAGAAACTGCAGTAGAGGGAGCTGCAGTTTCTCCCTCTAGTTTTTTTCTTAGTAATTTTCCTTCAGAAAAAAAAGCCCATGGGAATTGTACTGGAGCTATGATTGGGATTTATGTGAAGTAGATCTGTGCAGTACAGAGATATCAGTGGTGGTTGTGAGAACTGCCTCATTTTGATCATTGGCTGGAGACCCCAGCTGCTGTGCTCTGAAATCTACCTCCAGTGACAGAGTACAGAGGGATGCTACATGTTTATTCACGAAGTCATGTCTGACTCTTTGTGACCCCATGGGCTGTAGCCCACCAGGCTCCTTTGTCCATGGGATTCTCCAGGCAAGAATATTGGAATGGATTGTCATTTCCTTCTTCAGGGGATCTTCCTGACTCAGGGATTGAACCTGGGTCTCCCACATTGCAGGTAGATGATTTACCATCTGAGCCTAAGGCAGGCCCATTCCTGGGAAATTTGACAACCTATTCAAAGCTCAAGGAGCCCATGGAGTTTTTGCTGCACCTTCCTAATACTTCAAAGCAGTCCATGATACTTCCACCCAGATTTCTCTTCCTTTCTCCTTCACCTGTGGTTAGATTTGGATCATGGCCTGACACCGCTTGGGCTTCCCAGGTTGGGCCAGGGGTAAAGAACATGCCTGCCAATGCACAAGACAAAAGAAACACAGGTTTGATCCCTGGGTTGGGAAGATCCCCTGGAGGATGGCATGGCAACCCACTCCAGTATTCTTGCCTGTAGAATTCCCATGGACAGAGGAGCCTGGCAGGTTACAGTCCATGGGGTTGCAAAGAACCATATACTACTGAAGCAACTTAGCATGCACACACTGACACCTCACTCAGCCCCTTTCATTTTCCATCCTCGTTTCCTTTTCAAAAGGTATTTGATCCTCTTGGCATCTGCCCTTTGGAGGACCACGATTAGCAAAGTTATCAAATCTGATATTCCCAGGATCTGGTTTCTGGATGACTCTTTGTTGATCACTGTCCTCTCTGGCCTCATTTAGGATGGAATTTCTCCATGTTTCTCATTCTGGGTCTTAAGCATTCTTAGATCACTTTCTATTGGTGTGAGTTTGCTTCCTTAAATATTTAGTAGATTTGTGACCTACTTGTTTTATATCATGCTTTTAGGTACATATGTGAAAGGGCCATTTAAAAAAATCTCTCATGGGATATAAAATACTATAAACTGAATTACTAGAAAAATTAAATTTGAAAAGTGTATTGAGTGTTGAGAAGCAATGTCAAAATGTTATGACATTTTCTGAACACTTGAAAACTGGTAATAATGTCTACAAGCAAATTGGTAATAAACATTTCAAGACTCTACACCAGTCTGTGAACCACATTTACAGAAACAATCCTTTATATCAAATTTGTAAGATGAAAACTACTCAGAGGAATGTTCAAGAGAAAGATTTTGCTTCATAGAATTCCTGTTTTCATGCTGATCCTGAGTTAAAGGTCTCTGAATTGGGATATTTGAAATTATACCCTTGACTGGGGTGGACACTGTCTAGAATGTCTTTCAGGAGCATTTAAACAGTGGGGTATGAAAACAAAGTAAAATGATTTGAGAAAAATAAATAAACAGTGGGTATGTTTGAATATTTTTGTGTAAAGAAGCCAAACATTGAAGAAGCCAAGGTGATCAGACTTGCTTTTTATGTCAATATTTTTTTTTCTTTTCTCACTTTCCTGTATATGCTGGTACCTTTGTTATTGGATTAGAAAACTTGTATCATTTTACATTATATAGAATGTTAGATGATCACATTTTTATTGAAGTCTAGTAAATAGGCTTTCTAAGGAAAGCTATGCTTCCTCTACCTTTTGTCTTCATGTACCTTATATTAATGATATATTAAATGCCCCAAGAAATACATAATGTAATAAAATAGTTTATATATTTAGTTAGCTCATCATTACCAAGCCACCTAATGCTACACAATCACTAAATAAGAAGCAAATGCCAGGCCAGAGTTTAAACAGTAGTTTCCCAGCAGCATGAGTCCTCTGCTTGGTACATGACAAGGCATCTACTTGGCCTGGTATCATGAGGTCCTTACTATCTCTGCTCTGTCTTCTCCATTCAGTCTGACTAAGATGACCTTAATGTTCCCTTCTGTCTTAGTCAATTCAGGCTACTATTAGAAAAAAAAATACCATGGGCTGGGTGACTTATGAGCAATAGATATTTGTTTCCCATGGTCTGGAATCTGAGAATTCTTCGATCAAGGTGCTGAAACTTCTGGTGTCTGATGAGAACCTTCTTCCTGGTTTAGAAGCACCCATTTTTTTTGCTGTAACCTCTCTTGGAAGAAAGGGATAAAGGAAGTCTTCTGTGAGCTCCCTTTGTAAGGGTACACATTTCATTCATGAAGACTACCCTTGTTGTCTGATCACCTCCCAAAGTCCCCACTTTTGAAAACCATCACATCGAGAGATGAGGTTTTGCGAAAGGAAACTTGAGAGATGCAAACATTTGGTCTGTATTACTTGATTCAACTTTAGTCAGATTTCTTCCTGACTCTAGGTCTGTGACCTCTCTTTTTAGAGCATGTCTTTAGAAAACTTGCAACTGTAAATTCTGCCTGTGCCCATTTGAGATCACTTTTTATAAAAGCTTTTTGTCAGTTTTCCAACCCAGGAATGTCTTTCTCAGGGACGGGGAGCCATCTCTATGAATTGTAATCACTGAGGGAGGTTCAGTTCAGTTCATTTCAGTCGCCCAGTCATGTCCGACTCTTTACGGCCCCAGGTGGTACCCCTAATTGCCAGATTCTGTATGAGAGGGGATGAGCTTAACTTCAGAGGGCAAATTGATCCGAGCTGTTAAACTGCCCCCTTTCATGAAGGTACAAAAAATGGCCTTTTCCTTTGAGTACAACCAATTAGCAAACACCAAGGGTCTATAATTTCCCCACCTAGCTCTTAAACTCTCCAGCCCTTTATTTCAACAGAGTTGAGCCTGGACTGAAATCTGGCCTCAATCCCCCATTTTAATAGCATTGAATAAGGTCTCCTTTGCTGGTTTAATTTTGTACAGCGCAAATTTGGTTTTGACAAGCTTATTCATTTGTATGTTTATTGTGATATCATTTTTTTCCTGATATAATTTTTCCAAATTCTTCATTTGTCAAAACACTCTCCTCTGCTAACAACCTAATAGTGAAATCAAAGTGGCCCAGATAGTGAGGGTGTGTGTTATCATTTATCATAAAGTCCATAAAAGGAGTGGTATTCACCCTGATCCAAAAGTTTAGTGATATAATCAAAGAGCACAGGGGTTTCTGGGTCCCAATTTGCTTTCCACAATGTTGGGTAAGTGCTGAAATTCTTCAATCTCTTGGTTATAAAATGACTGCCAATAAAAACGAGGCTGCATTTTTCCCTTTTAAAGAGAAGAGAGAGAGGGAGAAAGGTTCATGTATCTGGCTTGAAAGTTGGGAAAAGTTAATACCAAGACTTCCAGCAGCTTTCTAATGTTAATTTTTGCTTATATTTCACTGTAATTCAATCATATTCCTGAAGCAAACACTAGCTGCCATATTGACATTGTTAAGAGTATATGGTGAAATGACTGTTAGCTTTCAATAGTACTGTCCACTGCAGTATGGTATTCCTAGAGTTCTTGGACTATAAACCTTAGTTGATTTCAATAGTTTTTAACTTAGACAAATTAAAATATAAAATCCTAATATTTTTAAACTGGCACTTTCTAAATACCAGTCTTTTTCTTTGATGTACATTTCATTCTGAACATGACTTTCTATATGCTAACTGCTAACATTCTGATAATTCTCTTTTACAGTTCTTCACTTTTAGCACTTTTCTGGAAATTACTGATTTTGTGTTATATTTGCTGAGGTTTTAATATAATTTAATAGCTACATAATAAAATTTTTCTTCTCAGGGTATGAATGTTTTCCACCATTCTTCTCCAAGCACAAAATTAATGATCATTCTAATCATAACCTTTAACTTCATTACTGAAGAGTAAGATGAATATTTAACATTGAATTCATCACTGTAGGTCGAGAAATATAGGAAAAAAATGAGGATACATAAAATAATCTTAACAATATACCTTGTCATTATATAATGAAAATATGTGTATTCAAATTGGGATATTAAAGTTAGATTAACCTCAGTTTATATTGTGAATAATTCATTGTTACATTAAAGCAAATGGAATGTGATAGGCTTGTTATTTTGAGTTTATTTTTGTTTCCCTTTGTCATTGGGTAATTGTAAATCTGTGGCTTGAGACTTGGAAGAGATATACTTTCATTGTTATCTATATGGCTTCTTTTATAGCCTCACCAGGACGATTCCAAAGATGTAACATAAGGATGATTCATGTGAGAACATGAGTTACATCATGTGCATCAAAATGCTATGATACTGCTTTCTTACTTATTTTAAATTTGGGGAAAAAAATTTCCATTTGTTAAATATGGCATTACCGAGTGCAGACTCGTTCTTTTCCAAATCTGTTCTCAGAATTTCTCAACAAATTATCTCAGCAACTTTTTAACCCACTAGAAGGATTTGATCTGGTTTAGGCATCATTTATCTCTGAGAAGTCACTGATGACTCTTAATTCATGTGCCAACTTGTGGGTTAGATTCCAGTGGGCTTAAAAGAAATCTATAGATTTAATACGTGAAAGATTATACAGGTGCGGTTCATTCAGTATTACTGAGTTTCAACTACAGAAACTCTGTAGCTATTTTTAATGGCAAAGATAAAAATATCTGATAAATATTAAATATGTTCTTAAATATACATTTGGTATTTAATTGGAAGCTATTTTAATGAGCCTTCATAGTTTAATGCATTTTATTTAGATATAGTAAATTATAAGCACTTTATGTGTAAATATTTCCAATGAATTTTGACAAATGCAAAGACCTTAATTGAAATATGGAGTATTTCCACCAGTCACAGAAAATTCCATTTGGGCCTTTGCAACCAATCCTCCTGTATTACTGCCGACAGACAACCATTCATTTACTTTACAATTGCATTAAGTGATTTGTATTGTTTATATTTCCCATGTAAAGAAATTCATATAGAATCCTTCATGTCTATCATCTTTTGCTCAGCATTATTATTTTGAGATTCATCCATATTGTAGCATACATGGATATCCATTCCTTGTTATTGCTTAATCGTATCCATTATAGGAATGTGCTTGCTGCGGTTTCTTTTAATCCATTCACCTGCTGACTGTGGCTTCCCAGGTGGCACTAGTGATAAGGAGCCCACCTTCCAGTGCAAGAGACCTAAGAGATGCAGGTTAAATCCCTGGGTCAGGAATATCCCCTGGAAGAGGGCGCTGTAAGAAGAGGGCATTTCAATCCACTCCAGTGGAGAAATTCATGGACAGAAGAGCCTGGAGAACTACAGTCCATGGGGTAACTGAGAGTTGGACATGACTGAAGTGACTTGGCATGGTTTTGAAAAAACAGTTTTTCAAAGTGGGAGTTCCCAGCCTTTGTATTTTTACATTTGCATGTACAGAGATTTAAGCATATATATGAAAACTACTATTTATCCACCTATTTATCAGTGAAAACTACTATCCAATCATGCTTACGGTTGGTATGATATAGAATATACTAATAAATTCTGTATGCAAATATTTACATGTAAATATATACTTCACATACCATTTCATAATCCTTGTTGTTTCTTCAATTTATGCAATGTTTGTCTATCTCTGTGTAGTAAAGGGTATTGCAAGATTATTTTGATGAATTTTAATGGAGTAACATAATTTGTTTAATCAATAACTTTTTAAATTGATTCTTTTTTTATTATAAGAATCCTACAAAATGTTTTTATACTTAATTTTGATGTGTATTTCTGATTAACTCCTCCAAATAAATTTAAATATAACATCATGGTTCAAATAAAATGAATATTTTCTGTAGGATTTACAGATTGCACTGCATGAACCACAGGCTCCATTCCATTTTCAGAAGATGTTGTTGAGGCAGTCATGCATGGTATGGCTATTTAAGTCACCCTGCAATTTGAAAATAAACTATATTTTTGAAAACCCTATAGGATATTTGTTTTATTTTACATTTATTTGGCTAAATAAGAACCTAAAATTCAGATTTTTAAATATGTAAACTTGATTTCATATCCTTCCTTCACTCAGCTTTATTTTATATATGTTATTAATTTTTAGCCATTTGAATTTAAATTGGCTTCATAAAATAGAATTATCTCCCATATGCGTCTTGAATATTTCTATCCAATTTGATTATTTTTTAACTATGTAGAACTTTAAATGACTATATTTAAAATTGTTATTGTTTATATAAATTACTTTCCCTTTTAAACACTTATTTTTTTGTTTATACCTGTATGATATAGATAAATTATTTACATATTTATTCAAAGAATATTACAATAGGAAAGTTATATTGATAATAAAAACTTACTTTGTGTAGGATTTTTAATCTATTCTTATGAGCCACTTATTTTTATTTCAGAACCATACTGCTCACAATGTATTTCTATTTTTAGAAGTACAAACTTCTCACCATATCTTTTCCAAAATTGTGTTAACGATTCTTAAATATTTGTTATATAATGTGTGTTAATCTATGATTATCATGAATCATAGATCTGATTAATTAAGGAAGATGTTAAAACCAGTTTTAGGTATATTTAAGGAGTTAGGCATTTAAATACTATTTAATAGTGGAGTTTTAGGAAAAGAATGTGAAAGCCGATGCAGAAATGTTTAGTTAACAACCAAGAGGGCAACAAGTGATGATGACCTTTGGAGTTTTCTGTCTTACTGGACAAAAATCATTGATGTCTAGAACAGATAAATATCTACCTATTAAAATCTCCTTCTTCTGAACTATAAGATTGCTCAGTACATAGAAAATCTTTTAGGATATAAGCCCAGTATAGCATTATAGAGGGAAAAAAACAAACAAACAAACAAACAGCAATCACTTTAGCCTACTCCCACTTTCTGTTAATTATTCTGACAATCCAAGCTTGTGTGATCATAAATAATCTCTAAAGATTATTCATAATCACAGAGGGCTATCCTCATTATGTTTGGTCTATTTATTTTCATAAGTATAGGAAAGTATAAATCATGACTACTAAAAGATAAACTGAGACATATTTTTTTAAATGTAAGAGTTTATTTGAGTAATAACCAAATCCAGCAGCATCAGGCTGGAAGTAGGTAGAAGGGCTCCACAGACAAGGAGATTAGGGCAAGAGTTTTACAGAGAAGTAGCAGCAAAGTCAGAAAGAGTTTGACTGGCTACAGCTTAAGTGGTTGCAGTATTTGGGAAAGACTGTGTATGATTGATTGTCCTTAGGTTTCTATTTCTTCCCCTTGAGCGGTCATAGGTTAATATATTGGTTTACTTACATAGACTACTAAGACATTAAAATTTCCTCAGTCTAATAGTCATGTTGTTTAATTATTTTAATTCTATATAATTTCATGGTTGTAGTCAACATCCACAGTGATTTTGGAGCACCAAAAAGAATATCTGTCAATGTTTTCACTTTTTCCCCATCTATTTGCCATGAAGTGATAGGACTGGATTTCCTGATCTTAGTTTTTTGAATGTTGAGTCTTAAGCCAGCTTTTTTACTCTCTTCTTTCACCCTCATCAAGAGGCTCTTTAGTTCCTCTTTGCTTTCTGCCATTAGAGTGTTAATATCTGCATATATGAGGTTGATATTTCTCCCAGTAATCTTAATTCCAGCTTGTGATTCATCCAGCCTGGCATTTCACATGATGTACTCTGCATATAAGTTAAATAAGCAGGGTGACAGTAAACAGCCTTGACGTACTCCTTTCCCAATTTTGAACCATGTCCATTATTCCATGTCCAATTCTAACTGTTGGTTCTTGTCCTGCCTACAGCTCTCTCTTCCCGACCCAGGTATAGAACCTGGATCTCCTGCATTGCTGGCAGATTCTTTTACTGTCTAAGCCACGAGGGAAGTCCCTAGAAACTGAGCCAGTTTTCTCCAGGGGACTTTGTGTAGGGCATTGGTTTCACATATAAAGTGAATTTGTGTTCCTTAATTGTGTCCTTGTCAGAACTGATTAAATGAAAATCATTCTCAAATATGGCACCCTAGGTAGGAAATAATTAAACAACAATTAGAATTTATGCTGGAAGCTAGGAAAAGACGTGCATGAACTTAAGCAGCCCGTGAAGTATTCTTCTATAACAATATAGTTTATTGGCTATCTCAGGTAAGTCTGTGTTGGCAACTTGAAGATGTCTTGCAAAAATAGTAAAGTATACTTTTCATAAAAATGTAAGATTTTGATCTAATGCAAATATAAAATGCATACATGACAAAGATTGAATTAATTATACCTAAAATCCTTTCTCTGTTCTTACAATCTTTCTTTCTTTTTTTTTTTTTTTAATATCTTCAACCTGGTGTTCCTTCTCCTATACCAGGGTTTTCAACTATTCCACATAGAAAGGGAGGAAAGTCTCTTTAGTTGGTTTGTATTACAAAGACGATTTTTCTCAGA
This sequence comes from Tragelaphus eurycerus, assembly GCA_935064755.1. Classification (NCBI taxonomy): domain Eukaryota; kingdom Metazoa; phylum Chordata; class Mammalia; order Artiodactyla; family Bovidae; genus Tragelaphus; species Tragelaphus eurycerus. The sequence goes on from CAKXYN010000061.1 coordinate 12,995,926, forward strand.
CGGGGACTTTAGCCCGCCAGGCTCCTCTGCCCATGGGATTTTCCAGGCAAGAATATTAGAGTGGGTTGCCATTTCCTCCTCCAGAGGATCTTCCCAACCCAGAGATTGAACCTACATCTCCTTCATTGGCAGGCAAGCTCTTTAAGAGTAGTGCCAATTGGAAAGCCCTTCTCAGACACTGCTGCTGCTGCTGCTGCTAAGTCACTTTAGTCATGTACGACTCTGTGTGACCCCATGGACTGCAGCCCACCAGGCTCCTTTGTCCCTGGGATTCTCCAGGCAAGAACATTGGAGTGGGTTGCCATTTCCTTCTCTGATGCATAAAAGTGAAAAGTGAAAGTGAAGTCACTCAGTCCTGTTTGACTCTTCGCGACCCCATGGACTGCAGCCTATCAGAGTCCTCCGTCCATGGGATTTTCCAGGCAAGAGTACTGGAGTGGGTTGCCATTGCCTTCTCCATCTCAGACACTGACTAGGTGATAAAAAGTTCTTATTATCTGTTTCTATACTGAAAGGAATGGTGATTGCTTGGCCCACTGTTTATGCTTTTAATGCCAATTCAGTCTTCCATACACCAGCAAAGCCTTATTAATTTCCACACTAGTTATTTAAAAAGGAATATATACTGCAAAGGTGAGGATTAATTTTATTTTTTTTAATTTTTATTTTATTGATTATTATTTTTATGGAGCTAATTCATCATAGTTTTATGGGAACACACAGAAACACCTATTTCATCCATTATTAGGAATCTTGACACTGTTTCTTAAAACATAATAGCACTAGCATTACTATGATAAGGTACACTTGACTCCTTTGACAGCCTGACTTCCATTTAATGTGCCACCACTTTTAATCTTAATAATTCTGTTTTAGCCTAACTCTGGAGGTGATACCAGCTCTAGTTAATTTTTTTTTCAGATACCTCAAACTAGTCCTTGGGCAATCACCGTTAAGCCAATTTAGAGGAAAATAACATTTCTGCCATATTAGGGAAGTTATAAAATGTCTCAATTCTCCTTAAGTTTACAGTTAGTGCAGAGAATATTCTGTATGATAAGGAGAAAAATCTCACAGGACTTTGTGGATAGAAATAACAAGACTTATGAAAATTCTCTGCCAAATAGTCCATGTCCTGCATCATTTTTCAATGAATTATCCTTTGAGGTTTCATTTTAGGTTGTACTCTTCCCATTAGTTATATTCTTCATGCTGAAAGGGGGAAAAATGGAGAGACAGAGTGTTCTCTGAGAATTCTATACCCTTGCATATCACTTGAACATAAGAGCAGGAGGAAAAAAAAAAAAAAAAAAGTCAAGGATTTCATTTGAATAAGAATGATTTATCTACTCAGTGCTGAAGGACATGAATACATTATGGATATCTTTTGCATTTGACTTTTATTTTTTCTTAGCAAGTAGATGGTTTCAGAGAATGCTTAAAAACAATTCTAAAACAGTATGAGACATTTATTTCTCCCAGTGGCATAGATTTCTATATAAATTGTTGAGCTATACATGAAATCTCAGATTGCTCCATAAAGTTTAGACTAGTGGCATAGTTACTTTTGCAATTTTGAAGTTCACTGTAAGGCTTTATAAACTTTCATGTGTTAATATACTTCAGTATTTATGATTGATAATTTTCATACTAAATTGATATTAACTATGTTTGTAAAATAAACATATGCGGGGGTTCAGAAATTATTTTTTAAGTTAAAATCACATATAATTAACTAGAGAAATTAAATCTGAGCTATTCCTTTCTATACTGTTTTTATGTTTGTAAATTTTTTTTTAATTTTATTTTTTAACTTTACAATATTGTATTGGTTTTGCCATATATCAACATGAATCCGCCACAGGTATACACATGTTCCCCATCCTGAACCCTCCTCCCTCCTCCCTCCCTGTACCATCCCTCTGGGTCTGCACCAGCCCCAAGCATCTAGTATCCTGCATCAAACCTGGACTGGCGACTCGTTTCATACTCTCTTTATTTACATGTAGAGTTTCCTTTTTTTAATGCTATGTACAGTTTTCTATATTTTAAGTACCCAAATAGTTTTCACATGTATGTGACAATAAGAACATTATTTATTTTAGTATCCTGGTTGGGGAATGTGCAATTTAACATTATAGTTTATAACTGCATTATTTTTGATGGATTTGACATTTTAAATGCTTTTAATATTCCTGAGGCTGAGGTTTGGGCAACATAATATTCTACCATCCATGAAGGGATAAATCACTGTAAATGTTGAGGGTAAAAGAAATATAATAATTAGAAAGTAGTAGGGGTGTGGTTTCCATTTCCTCTAATCTGAATTGCTGGCTGAACAATTTAAGAACAGGTTCTCCCTCTATTTTTATCTTCCTGATACTTAGCATAGTCTTTGCCATATAGAAATCACATCACTTATAATGTGATGGATTTTGAAAGCCAGCTTATTATATTCTGAATTTTAAAGCTTAAGAATTAAAAATTCATGAATTAGTGTTGCTACTTATAATCCAGGAAAATATTTTAGAAAATGTCACTAGGGATTCTAGATAGATGAGAATATGGATACTTGGATAAGTGACACTGAAAGTTAAAAAATTTTTAAATGAATAAAATTTGCAGTCCTTGGCTTGATAAATGAGGTAATTTGGGAGATTCCAATTGGATGTAGCTGTTGCTTCAGCAGCTGGAAGTTTTACCACGTATTTATCTTATATTCAGACATATTTGTCTCATACTCTAAGAAGGCAAGGGCCACAAATAGTTTTGTTCACCACTGTTAGTATGTCTGCTGCTGCTGCTGCTGCTAAGTTGCTGCAGTTGTGTCCAACTCTGTGCGACCCCATAGACGGCAGCTCCCCCGTCCCAGGCTCCCCCGTCCCTGGGATTCTCCAGGCAAGAACACTGGAGTGGGTTGCCATTTCCTTCTCCAGTGCATGAAAGTGAAAAGTGAAAGTGAAATTGCTCAGTCGTGTACGACTCCTAGACATTCCATGGACTGCAGCTTACCAGGCTTCTCTGTCCACTGGATTTTCCAGGCAAGAGTACTGGAGTGGGGTGCCATTGCCTTCTCCGAGTGTGTCTGCATCAGGTGTCTTTTCATAATGCTCGTCCTTTTCATTTTCCCTGCTGTATCTCCTTCCAATCCACATATTAAATTTATAAAGTTTCTTTCTTGTGATTATTTGAAGCAAAAGTCATTTGTTCTTAATTTGCCTTTTTTTTTTTTAGTGCCTGGTCATGTGTCAGATCAGTTAGGAAATATTCAGTCGGTTAGTGTTCAATGATTTGCAACATTCTCTGCTTAACTGGCAGTGGTGATCTTGTGTTCAGATTCTAAATTAAACTTATGAGATGAGATAGTCTTCACCCAAGACTATTAGGTTGAAGAATGAATAAGCATTAGGCAAAGTCAGAGCATGAACATCGAGAATATTGTAGAGATCATGTGATTGCAATATCAGCTTCTTTGCATTGGGAAAATGGGCATTCACAAGTGATGAGACCATGTGTGTGCAGACCACTGTTAAAGAAAATGTGTTCCATGGCATTGGTTAAAATGGTAAGGTTGACTTTATTCATGACCATTGTTATAGACACAGGGACCACTGTGATAGAATTTTACAGTAAGGGGGAGACATCGAGCCAACCTTGAGTGCCCACAGCATGGGCAAGTGGGAATTCATAAACAGAGGTATGAGTAGGGGATAAATGGATGGAAAACTACTACATCAGGAGTAATGGGGACTCTGGCTAAATCAACTTTGCAGAATACTTGCTGAAGACAGGCCAAGGTCAGGGATCAGACATCACCTAGGGGTGGTGGATAAGAAACCTGATCAGATAGAGGGGATGATCAGAGTATGGAAGGTGGATGGGCGTGGGGGTCTGGATAAACTGGTTTAGCAAAGTTCTTGCTGAAACTAGACTTTGCAGGGAAGTGCACAGTTGTGCCAAGGAGATGGGTTAGCAGTTTGACTAAAGCTTGGCAAAACAAACAATTTTTTTGACCACCTCAGGTCAGGAAAGCTTTTAGGAGCTCATCTAGTTTTGTAATTTACTAATTACATAATTCCCTGATAAATTACTAATTACATAAGCCCCTCAAAGTTATATCCACCAGGGAAAAGTAGCACAATTTCAATGGTTATAGGCTTTAATGGATTGGGCCCATTTAGGAAGATAAAGAATAAATGCAACATCATCTTCTACTGCAGAGTAGTGGTGACTCAATTTATGCCAGCTCTGCAGCATTAGCTCTTCTGATCTCTGCGTTCCCTTATTCTGTTTGTATCTCTAGCCTCCTGCTGCCCTACAGATTTTTCTAATGATTTTGCAATGGACTTGCTGTTCTCATTATTTGTGATTGAAATACCTACAACTGCTTTCTGTTTTCTTTTCCCAAATTTGCCTGAAACATTAATAATTGAATTACTGAGCCAATAATGACAGACAATTTTAGTGAAAACTTATTAATTACTCATCCCAAGCTCTGCTCTATTAAGGCTTCACAAATAGGCTAATATACCATGCTGCTGCTGCTGCTGCTAAGTCGCTTCAGTCGTGTCCGACTCTGTGCGACCCCACAGATGGCAGCCCACCAGGCCCCAGTGTCCCTGGGATTCTCCAGGCAAAAACACTGGAAGGGGTTGCCATTTCCTCCTCCAATGCATGAAAGTGAAAAGTGAAAGTGAAGTCACCCAGTCATGTCCAACTCTTAGCGACCCCATGGACTGCAGCCTACCAAGTTCCTCTATCCATGGGATTTTCCAGGCAAGAGTACTGGAGTGGGTTGCCATTGCCTTCTCTGAATATACCATGAGAGGCTGCATTAAATTAAAAGCCTCTTCAGAAGTCCTACCTAGTTTAGGAAAATATTCACACCTTAACTTGAATTCTTAAAATTTGTTTTAGTAACTGTGTGAAAAATCTACACTGTGAGTTCAGTTCAGTTACTCAGTCGTATTCCACACTTTGCGACTCCATGAATTGCAGCACGCCAGGGCTCCCTGTCTATCACCAACTCCAGAGTCCACCCAAACCCATGTCCATCGAGTCAATGATGCCATCCAGCCATTTCATCCTCTGTTGTCCACTTCTCCTCCTGCCCTCAATCTTTCCCAACATTAGGGTCTTTTCCAGTGAGTCAGATCATTGCATCAGGTGGCCAAAGTATTGGAGTTTCAGCTTCAACATCAGTCCATCCAATGAACACCTAGGACTGATCTCCTTTAGGATGGATTGGTTGGATCTTGCAGTCCAAGGGACTCTCAAGAGTCTTCTCCAACACCACAGTTCAAAAGCATCAATTCTTCGGCACACAGCTTTCTTCACAGTCCAACTCTAACATCCATACATGACCACTGGAAAAACCATAGCCTTGACTAGATGGACCCTTGTTGGCAAGTAATGTCTCTGCTTTTGAATATGCTATCTAGGCTGGTCATAACTTTCCTTCCAAGGAGTAAGCATCTTTTAATTTCATGGTGGCAATCACCCTCTGCAGTGATTTTGGAGCCCAGAAAAATAAAGTCAGCCACGATTTCCCCATCTATCTGCCAAGAAGTGATGGGACTGGATGCCATGATCTTAGTTTTCTGAATGTTGAGCTTTAAGTCAACTTTTTCACTCTCCTCTTTCACTTTCATCAAGAGGCTTTTTAGTTCCTCTTCACTTTCTGCCATAAGGGTGGTATCATCTGCATATCTGAAGTTATTGACATTTCCCCTGGCAATCTTGATTCCAGTTTTTGCTTCTTCTACCCAGCGTTTCTCATGATGCACTCTGCATTTAAGTTAAATAAACAGGGTGACAATATGCAGCCTTGACGTACTCCTTTTCCTATTTGGAACTAGTCTGTTTTTCCATGACCAGTTCTAACTGTTGCTTCCTGACCTGCATACAGATTTCTCAAGAGACAGATCAGGTCGTCTGGTATTCCCATCTCTTTCAGAATTTTCCACAGTTTATTGTGATCCACACAGTCAAAGGCTTTGGCATAGTCAATAAAGCAGAAATAGATGCTTTTTTGGAACTCTATTGCTTTTTCGATGATCCAGGAGATGTTGGCAATTTGATCTCTGGTTCCCCTACCTTTTCTAAAACCAACTGGAAGATCTGGAAGTTCACGGTTCGCATATTGCTGAAGCCTGGCTTGGAGAATTTTAAGCATTACTTTTCTAGCGTGTGAGATGAGTTCAGTTGTGTGGTAGTTTGAGCATTCTTTGGCATTGATTTTCTCTGAAAATTGGCCTTCTCTGAAAATTGACCTTTCCAGTCCTGTGGCCACTGCTGAGTTTTCCAAATTTGCTGGCATATTGAGTGCAGCACTTTCACAGCATCATCTTTCAGGATTTGAAATAGCTCCACTGGAATTCCATCACCTCTACTAGCTTTGTTTGTAGTGATGCTTCCTAAGGCCCACTTGACTTCTCATTCTAGGGTCTGGCTCTAGGTGAGTGATCACACCATCATGATTATCTGGGCATGAAGATCTTTTTTGAACAGTTCTTCTTTGTATTCTTGCCACCTCTTCTTTTTTTTTTTTTTTTATTTATTTTAATTGGAGGCTACTTACTTTACAATATTGTATTGGTTTTGCCATACATCAACATAAATCTGCCACAGGTTTACACGTGTTCCCAATCCTGAACCTCCCCCCCACCTCCCTCCCCATACCATCCCTCTGGGTCATCCTAGAGCACCAGTCCCAAGCGTCCTGTATCCTGCATCAAACGTGGACTGGCGATTCATTTCTTATATGATATTATACATGTTTCAATGCCATTCTCCCAAATCATCCCCCCTTCCCTCTCCCAGAGGGTCCAAAAGACTGTTCTATACATCTGTGTCTTTTGCTGCCACCTCTTCTTAATATCTTCTGCTTCTGTTAGATCCCTTCCATTTCTGTCCTTTAGTAGAAAGACACTCTATCTGGTGGGATATTAGCACCACCCCACTCCCCAGCAAAGAGAAAAAAACTTTGCTTAAAAAAGTTACTTGAATTTATGATGTGTAGTCTGCAGTTATTAGTTTCTTAGCTTTCCATTGTTCTTAACTGAGCCTTATGATAAGATTTATAGCCCTAGTTAACACTGATCCAGGAAATAGTCACCGTTTCCAATTTTGTTATATTTTCTGTCATTTTAAAATGTAAGAAAGGTGGTTCAGTGGTAAAGAATCGGCCTGCCCAAAGACTGGCGTGAGTTTGATCTCTGGGTCTGGAGGATCCCCTGGAGAAGGAAATAGCAACCCACTCCAGTACTCTTGCTGGAGAATTCCATGGACAGAGGGGTCTGGAGGGGTCCATGGGGTTATGAAAGTCCAGGCACGACTTAGAGATTAAGCAACAACAAACTGGATGAAACAGTTATTTAAATTACAACTCAGTATCCCTGAACTGGAATTACAATAAGCAGTGATCACACATAAAGGTTTCCTTCTATGAAAGCGATGGTGATATAGGCAGTATATATCCTTGATTGGAGAGAATGAGGAGAAAATACTGCTGCTGTAAGCACAGTTGTAACCTTTAATTTACATAAAAAATACTAAAGGGTAAATCATCTTATCTTTCATAATGTGATTATTATAGATATTCTTCTCACTAATTTCATTATACATTCTTATCTTAGAGATTCTAACATGCGATGGGAAAACAAGATGGAAATATATTCCCAAAGAGCAGATGTTATTGATTTAGAATCATTCACTTGAAAATGTTAAAATGTCAGGTTTTTAACGATATTTTATTGTCATTTGATTTCATAGGCGTATAAATCCAAAATTAACGTGTGTATTAGACTTCATCTCTATAGAGGGGAAGATGAATATTTGAATTGGAACTTCTGTTCAATTTAATTGTTTTCCTAAGTCTGCTCATGTCCTACCAAGCCTTTTCTTTTTTTTTTTTTTAATTAATTTATTTTAATTGGAGGCTAATTATTTTACAATATTGTAGTGGTTTTGCCGTAAAGCCTTTTCATAAAAAGAGAAAGTTCTGCTTCCGTAGGGTGGTAGAGGGTGCTGGATGATAATTAAGTACATTTGCTTTTCTTTCTAGTTACAAAGTTAGATGAAAGCTCCCAGCTATCCTGAGGATAAATGTGGCCATGAGACTGGGTACTGCAACATGGGTGGAGTGACAGGCACAGCTCTTAGCCTGGGTCTAGGATTCAATTCTCCCTATAATTTCTTTTCTGTAAAGCCCTGAAATAGAAGAACCTTATGACTAAACCACCCGCTCCCAAATAGCCACTTCAGATTTAATGCAAGAGAAATAAAGTTCTATTATGTCAAGTCATTGAGAGGTTTTGCTTGCCTTTATATTTGCAAAAGTAACTATAAACAATAAAAGAGTTCTGACAACTTGTGCTTAACCCAGTTAAGAAAGGGAAAAAAAAAAAAAAAAAAGATCATAGTCAAAAAGTACAGTAATTGCTTTTGCTGCATTTTTGATGTTCTATTTAAAGTAGCATTTTAAAGTTTGTTATTCTTAATTAAAACTTTTACAAGTAATTTGAAAGTCTATGATAAAAAGTGACCTATAATTACTCTGGGTCATGGATTTATATCATGAACCTTCAAAGGTGGTGAGTAAGCCAGATCTGGCTGATTACTCAAGCCTAGCTGTCCAGCACCTTGCATCCCAGAACTGGTTTTATTCTCCCCCATCTAGTAGAACTCAAAAAATGCTCAAAACTTACATTGTCATTCAATATTACTCAGTTAAAAAAAAAAAAAAAAAAAGTTGCTTACAATGTTAAAAAAAGGGTATTTAAGTCACAAAATATTTTTTCTTATTAAGAAAATATGTTCTGCAAAATGATTTCATACAATCATTCTGCGTGTGTACTCCTTAGGTATTTAAGAATTCTACTATATTTTATTTTGTATATTTTTGCTCATGAACTTTTAAATGTATTGTTATTTTAGCACAAATGAATGTCATTGTATTGACAGGTCTTTACACTATACAAATGATGTTTTAAGGAGTCTCAAATGAGATAACACTTTTAAAAAACTGCTGTCTAAGTGCTTTGCTGAAAGAGAATGCTCAAAGTACTGGAAACATTTTTTTTTTTTTTTTTTTTTGCATTTCTAGTAATTTTTATTTGTATTTTTTAATTTAATTAAATTTTATTTAACTTTACAATATTGTATTGGTTTTGCCATGTATCAAAATGAATCTGCCACAGGTATACATGTGTTCCCCATCCTGAACCCTCCTCCTTCCTCCCTCCCCATACCATCCCTCTGGGTCATCCCAGTGCACCAGCCCTAGGCATCCGGTATCAGGCATTGAACCTGGACAGGTGATCATTTCATATATGATATTATACTTATTTCAATGCCATTTTCCCAAATCATCCCACCTTCTCTCTCTCCCAAAGTCCAAAAGACTGTTCTATACATCAGTGTCTCTTTTGATAGCATATTCAAAAGCAGAGACATTACTTTGCCAACAAAGGTTCGCCTAGTCAAGGCTATGGTCTTTCCTGTGGTCATGTATGGATGTGAGAGCTGGACTGTGAAGAAGGCTGAGCGCCGAAGAATTGATGCTTTTGAACTGTGGTGTTGGAGAAGACTCTTGAGAGTCCCTTGGACTGCAAGGAGATCCAACCAGTCCATTCTGAAGGAGATCAGCCCTGGGATTTCTTTGGAAGGAATGATGCTAAAGCTGAAACTCCAGTATTTTGGCCACCTCATGCGAAGAGTTGACTCATTGGAGAAGACTCTGATGCTGGGAGGGGTTGGGGGAGGAGGAGAAGGAGACGAAGGGAGATGGCTGGATGGCACACTACTCGATGGATGTGAGTTGAGTGACCTCCAAGAGTGGTGATGGACAGGGAGGCCTGGCCTGCTGTAGTTCAGGGGTCACAAAGAGCGGAAGACTGAGCGACGATAATTGATGAAAGATGGACTCGAAAAGGACAGAAATGGTATGGACCAAAGAAGAGAAGAATGAAGAGGTGGAAGAAACAGAAGACCTAACAAAAGAGCACGACCAGATTCATGAGTGTGATCATGACCTAGAGCCAGACACCTGAAGTGAAGTCAAGTGAGCAGAAGACACTAGAACAAAGTAGTGGAGGAGGATAGGAGCACCATGAAGAGATGTGAAAGTGCTGCACTCAACTGCCAGAATCAGCAGGGCCACAAGAGGAAAGGTAGTCACCGAACCAAGAAAGGAAGCCAGACTCACACCAACACTCACACGCTAGTAAGACAGCTCAAATTCCAGCCAGGCAGATAGTGAGTGAACTGTCAAGCTGTTTAGAAAAGGAGAGGAACAGAGACAGCCAACACGCTGGAGAGAAGAGAGCAGAAAACTCATCGTACTATGCCAAAGCCACACAAATGTGGAAATGAGAGATGGAACACCTGACGCCCGAACTGAGCAGGCAGGAAGCAAAGAAACTGGTAGGAACAACAGACGGTTCAAAAGGAAAAGAGGAGGCGTCCGACCAGAAGGAGAAAGTGAGAGAACACGCCAAGAGTGAGAGCAAACCTCAGAAGCAGATGACACCACCAGTAGAAAGTGAAGAGGGGCAAAGCCGAGAAGAAGGGAAGGAAGGGAGCCAGGAAGAAGGAGTCCCACACAAGGGAGGAGGAGGAGACTTGGCAAACACTGAGAGGTGACTGCAGCAAGACGCGGGGAGCCTAGAAGCCAAAAGCCAGACACGCCACGGCGCCGTCAAGGTAGCTGTGTAGTAGGAGGAGAGGAGGAGAGGGAGCACCCAAGAGATGTGAAGTGTGTGTTGGAAGACAGAGTTTGGAGCAGGAGATCACGTCCACGAAGGAGACCAGCCTGGGATCTTGGAAGGAATGATGCTAGTTGAAACTCCAGTATTTTGGCCCCTTCATGCAAAGAGTTGACTCATTGGAAAAGACTCTGATACTGGGAGGGATTGGGGGCAGGAGAAGAAGGGGACGACAGAGGATGAGATGGCTGGATGGCATCACTGACTCGATGGATGTGAGCCTGAGTGACCTCCAAGAGCCGGTGATGGACAGGGAGGCCTGGCGTGCTGTGGTTCATGGAGTCGCAAAGAGTCAGACACGACTGAGCAACTGATTTGATCTGATCTGATCTCTGATACAGGGTTATTGTTACCTTCTTTCTAAATTCCATATATATGCGTTAGTATACTGTATTGGTGTTTTTCTTTCTGGCTTACTTCACTCTGTATAATAGGCTCCAGTTTCATCCACCTCATTAGAACTGATTCAAATGTATTCTTTTTAATGGCTGAGTAATACTGCATTGTGTATATGTACTACAGCTTTCTTATCCATTCATCTGTTGATGGACATCTAGGTTGCTTCCATGTCCTGGCTATTATAAACATTGATGCGATGAACACTGGGGTACACGTGTCTCTTTCAGTTCTGGTTTTCTCAGTGTGTATGCCCAGCAGTGGGATTGCTGGATCATAAGGCAGTTCTATTACCAGTTTTTTGAGGAATGTCCATACTGTTCTCCATAGTGGCTGCACTAATATGCATTCCCACCAACAGTCTAAGAGAGTTCCCTTTTCACCACACCCTCTCCAGCATTTATTGCTTGTGGACTTTTGGATAGCAGCCATTCTGACTGGCGTGAAATGGTACCTCATAGTGGTTTTGATTTGCATTTCTCTAATAATGAGTGATGTTGAGCATCTTTTTATGTGTTTGTTAGCCATCTGTATGTCTTCTTTGGAGAAATGTCTATTTAGTTCTTGGGCCCATTTTTTGATTGGGTCATTTATTTTTCTGGAATTGAGCTGTAGGAGTTGCTTGTATATTTTTGAGATTAGTTGTTTGTCTGTTGCTTCATTTGCTATTATTTTCTCCCATTCTGAAGGCTGTCTTTTCACCTGGCTTATAGTTTCCTTTGTTGTGCAGAAGCTTTTAAGTTTGATTAGGTCCCATTTGTTTATTTTTTATTTTATTTCCAATATTCTGGGAGGTGGGTCATAGAGCATCCTGCTGTAATGTATGTCAGAGAGTCTTTTGACTATGTTTTCCTCTAGGACTTTTATAGTTTCTGGCTTTGCATTTAGATCTTTAATCCATTTGGAGCTTATTTTTGTATATGGTGTTCGAAAGTGCTCATTTCATTCTTTTACAAATGTTTGACCAGTTTTCCCAGCACCACTTGTAAAAGAGATTGTCTTTAATCCATTGTGTATTCTTGTCTCCTTTGTCAAAGATAAGGTGTCCATATGTGCATGGATTTATCTCTGGGCTTTCTATTTCGTTCCATTGATCTATATTTCTGTCTTTGTGCCAGTACCATACTGTCTTGATGACTGTGGCTTTGTAGTAGAGCCTGAAGTCAGGCAGGTTGATTCCTCCAGTTCCATTATTCTTTCTCAAGATTGTTAAGAAATCAAAAAAGAAATCAAAATTTGCATAGAAATGAATGAAAATGAAAACACATCAACCCAAAACCTGTGGGACACTGTAAAAGCAGTCCTAAGGGGAAAGTTCATACCAATACAGGCATACCTCAAGAAACAAGAAAAAAGCCAAATAAATAACATAACTCTACACCTAAAGCAACTAGAAAAGGAAGAAATGAAGAACCCCAGGGTTAGTAGAAGCAAAGAAATCTTAAAAATTAGGGCAGAAATAAATGCAAAAGAAACAAAAGAGACAATAGCAAAAATCAACAATCCAAAAGCTGGTTCTTTGAAAGGATAAATAAAATTGACAAACCATTAGCCAGACTCATCAAGAAACAAAGGGAGAAATATCAAATCCATAAAATTAGAAATGAAAATGGAGAGATCACAACAGACAACACAGAAATACAAAGGATCATAAGAGACTACACTCAGCAATTATATGGCAACAAAATGGACAACGTGGAAGAAATGGACAAATTCTTAGAAAAGTACAACTTTCCAAAACTGGACCAGGAAGAAATAGAAAATCTTAACAGACCCATCACAAGCACGGAAATTGAAACTGTAATCAGAAATCTTCCAGCAAACAAAAGCCCAGGTCCAAACAGCTTCTCAGCTGAATTCTACCAAAAATTTAGAGAAGAGTTAATACCTATCCTACTCAAACTCTTCCAGAAAATTGCAGAGGAAGGTAAACTTCCGAACTCATTCTATGAGGCCACCATCACCCTAATACCAAAACCTGACAAAGATGCCACAGAAAAAGAAAACTACAGGCCAATATCACTGATGAACATAGATGCAAAAATCCTTAACAAAGTTCTAGCAATCAGAATCCAACAACACATTAAAAAGATCACACACCATGACCAAGTGGGCTTTATCCCAGGAATGCAAGGATTCTTCAATATCCGCAAATCAATCAACGTAATACACCACATTAACAAATTGAAAAACAAAAACCATATGATTATCTCAGTAGATACAGAGAAAGCCTTTGACAAAATTCAACATCCATTGATGATAAAAACTCTCCAGAAAGCAGGAATAGAAGGAACATACCTCAACATAATAAAAGCTATATATGACAAACCCACAGCAAACATTATCCTCAAGGGTGAAAAATTGAAAGCATTTCCACTAAAGTCAGGAACAAGACAAGGGTGCCCACTTTCACCATTACTATTCAACATAGTTTTGGAAGTTTTGGCCACAGCAATCAGAGCAGAAAAAGAAATAAAAGGAATCCAAATTGGAAAAGAAGAAGTAAAACTCTCACTGTTTGCAGATGACATGATCCTCTACATAGAAAACCCTAAAGACTCCACCAGAAAATTACTAGAACTAATCAATGAATATAGTAAAGTTGCAGGATATAAAATCAACACACAGAAATCCCTTGTATTCCTGTACACTAATAATGAGAAAATAGAAAGAGAAATTAAGGAAACAATTCCATTCACCATTGCAATGAAAAGAATAAAATACTTAGGAATATATCTACCTAAAGAAACTAAAGACCTATATATAGAAAACTATAAAACACTGGTGAAAGAAATCAAAGAGGACACTAAGAGATGGAGAAATATACCATGTTCATGGATTGGAAGAATCAATATAGTGAAAATGAGTATACTACCCAAAGCAATTTATAGATTCAATGCAATCCCCATCAAGGTACCAACGGTATTCTTCACAGAGCTAGAACAAATAATTTCTCAATTTGTACGGAAATGTTTTTTATGATGGGTGGTTATTCACATGCATTTTGATTATTCTGAGTAGAAGTTGAGGGATATTTAATGTAATCATGCAACTTTTCAGGGAAAAGCAATGTATTTGACCTTATATTCTGTAGAACAATACTTATTTTTTATAAGATCTAAAGAGTTAACTGAATTTTATTTTGCTGAGTATATTTTTTTATTTAATTTAATATTTTGTATTTTACATTAAAAATTTAAGCATAAGATATCTCCATTGAAAAATAAAAACTGGCATGACTTCAAATGCAAAGAACAGACCACCACTGGGAAAAATTTTCATGGAAGTCATGCACCACTTATCCATTTGCTTTCACTGGGTCAGAAACTTCATAATTTATTTTGAACAATTCTAAGTACTTTCTAAAACAAAGTACTTAGAAATGAACTTCTTGTAATATGTTAAATGTTTTGACTTTCAGTGATACTTAGCATATCAGTTGATGTCAGAATGTTAAAAAGGCAGTGTTGAATCACAATTCAAAAGAATCTGATTAAACTTAAGATGAGAGTCCCAGCAGATGTAGCAATGTTTGTTAAGGAAAAAGTCACTGTCTGGGATGCAGAATGTGCTTCATATGTAGGTCAAATGGACAAGAGCCCACAAGAGTACTCATTTTTACTATGTTATTTATTCAGTTAGATGAAATTATTTTGATAATAGGCTGATGATATGTTTAACCAAGCTCAGTAGTTTATTGTTTTTTCAATACTAATACAATTGTGTTTCCTTAAAACTACTATTGAATTATCAATGTTATAACTAGACACAAAGGTAAATTGGGGAAGAGATAAAAATTATATTTCCAGATTTAAAACAAAAGTTGTTTACTTATTTTATGAGTCAGGAAAGAATGAACTAATTTTCCTTTAAAAAATTGTTAGGGCCCTTCACATAACTGTGATCTCATGAAAACTGAATCAAATGATCCCATCTACAAATTCATAGGTGGATCTCTTTATAATGTTTTAACCAACTAAATCTGGATCACCTTAGGAATATCACCTATTATTATCAGAACAAATGCATAAGCAGAAAGTCAATGTAAGTTAATTTAAAAAAGAGGCACAGCTTGCATAAGCAGCTAACTGCTGAAAGTTTACCATCCTCAATTTCAAATGGAGACTGAGTTATAGAAACTACTGAAGAAGAAAAAGGGAAGCTCCATATGTCTTTTCCATATTAAGAAATATGTCCATGTAAAGTGAAAGCACAAGGTTTATACTCTGTAATTTTTATAAGGACCTAGGAAAAAAATTTTCCAACTTTTTTTTGTTTGTTTTACAGTGAATCAATTAAGAAAGACATAAACATGATATCAGAGAAGTAGCTACAGAGCAAAATTATGGTTTAATGAAGATCCTTGTTTCTCCTTTTGGAGAATACTGTTATGGAATTTAGTAATTACTATCAAAAGAACATTAATTACTATCAAAAGAACATTGCAATAACTCTACTCAGGTTCATAAAGCTTTTGTATTAAATACATAAAGCACATTATAAACATATAAATACATACATTTTTTTGGTCACAACTGAACTGTAACATTTAATATATTCCGAGAAGCTCCATCAACAATGAAAATGTTTGGGAGAATGAACTAGAGGATCAATCATGTTGTGTTTAAAGTGCCATTCTGGAAAATCCACTCATAACCCTTTACAGTAATTCTGATACAATCTATAAACACTGCAATATAATTTGGTTAAACAATAAAGGAGTGGGCCCTTTCTTTGGAATGACTATTACTTAGGGTATCTGATAGCAAAGCCCTCAAGGGTTACCAGGAAGTGTTCTGGTTTTTGTTCCGTTTCTGTCCAGACAGCATTACTCTTAGTACTTTCTTATACTTTATTTTTTCTGCCATATTTTATTAGAGTTGGTTTTAAACATGTCTAAACTTAAGCAGTGCTACAAAATCTTAAAGAAAAAATTCCCTCTGATAAATCTCAAACAACGTAACTTGAGTCTTGGGTTGTGCTTAATACAAAGATGTTAGAAGATATTTTTCCTTGGGCAGTCTGAAACTCAGGTTGGTAAATTTCTGGCTTAAGATGGTTGAACAACAAATAAATTTAATTTTTTATCTTAATTTTTTTCATTATGGAAAATTTTAAAGACATTAGAAAGTAGAGGGAATAATATCTTGATTCAGATTCATCCAGATCTCAACTTCCACAAATGTCTGTTTTATTTCATTTAGCAGGACCCCTTGTCCTGACACAAAGGAAAGACATATTTTGTATTAAATACCAACTTAAAACATTATTATCATTATATTAATATAATTCCATTATGTTATCATATGTCTATTCAGTATTCAGTTTGTTTTACATTTTGTTAGATTTGAAATTCAAATAAAGTCCATTACACTGTATTAGGTTGTCTATTAAAGCTCTCTTACCTAGGTTAGCACTACATTTCTTTTTTGTCCTTGCTATATTTGATTGAATAAGTTTTAGTGATACTGCATTTTTACATGTCTCCTGTTGAGATAGAAGTCCCTGACCCCATAGTATATACTGCATAAAAATAATTAAGAATCGCTGTGATTAAGAAACACTGTCGCTGATAGAAAGGAATATCTTCTAGATACAGCTCAGTGGAGAGGAAAACTTTGAGCACTGCTAACCTCACCTACTATTTAACATATCTGATAATAAACAGAGAAGAGTTGTCATTAATAATTTGGTGTCTTTCCCTCATCCCAAAACAAATTTCAGAAATATTTCCTTGATTCTAGGCACGATCATTTAACACAGGTTGTTTAGGCAGTAATAAAGATGTCATGATGAGGTATTTTAAGCTTTTTTTTTCCTTTTCAGCACTACCAGTAGTATATTCCTATTCATATAAGATGCAAGATGAGTGAACATTCAAATAATAATGGGAAATTCTTGAATTGTTATGTATTGTCACATATTTTTAATATTAATATTAGCAAAACAAGACCAAAAATTATATCATGAGGTCAGTGAGGTGACCAGTACGTTTATACAAGATGTAGAAAGTTTTTTTTAAAAAGATGTTTAATAATTTAACTGTACATTTAGAAAATTATTTTTGTCCTCAGGTTAAATTTTAGGATGTTATGTTAATAAATAAATTTTTATTACCTTATATTTTATGTCTTTAAAATTTTATTAAATTTAAAATAATATAAATTCAATTATTGTATCAAATATTGATACATACCAATATAATGTGACAATCATTATTTCATGAAAATAAAAGTAAAAGGTTTATTCTAACCATGCAATGTTGTTATTATAGTCTCCATCATTATGTTCTATTTAGTCTATCTATTTTACAATGTGCTTTTAACTTGCCCAAATTTACAAAGCTAGTTAAGATCTAGGTTAGAATTTGAACCTAGTTTGATTTCAGAGTCCATGTACTAACCATTAGATAATGCTTCCATTTTGATTGTTCATTTCATGTTTTAAAATATGAAACACATAAAACGCGACCAGAATATTTTGATTGTAAGCCACACACTCAAGTTCATTTAATATATCTTTCTCAAAAGTAAACACTAAACATGAATTTGATAATTTAGACTTCAATTCCATTTTAATCCATGCAAGGGAATTTTAAATATATGCTCTATTTATTGTTTTTGTGGCTTTCTTTTAATCCATGAATTGTTTCTTTTATCTGTGTCTGCTAAGTGCTGCTAAGTTGCTTCAGTCGTTTCCGACTCTGTGCAACGCCATAGACAGCAGCCCACCAGGCTCCCTTGTCCCTGGGATTGTCCAGGCAAGAACATTGGAGTGGGTTGCCATTGCCTTCTCCAATGCATGAAAGTGAAAAGTGAATGTGAAGTCGCTCAGTTATGTCCAACTCTTAGCGACCCCATGGACTGCAGCCTACCAGGCTGCTCTGTCCATGTGATTTTCCAGGCAAGAGTAGTGGAGTGGGGTGCCATTGTCTTCTCCGTTATTTGTGTCTAGTTAGATTTAAATCATTCTCTTTAGTTGGTATATAGCATTTCAACCATTATTATAACACTATGCATTTATCCCTTATTTTTCACTACTGCAAAGAATGCTGTAATATTTATCCAATTTCCTGATATATGTGTGTGTATATATATTTCTTACCTATGTGCCTATAAAATGATGTTACTGAAATGTAGTATATACACTATTCTAATTTAATTAGACACCAAGTAGTTGTAAATATTTTAAGTAACTCTGATAAGTAGATTTCTGAGATGGGCCAGAGGATCATGCCCCTTGATATCCAGAGTTTGTGTATAACCATCCCTCAGTATCTTGGGGGAATTGTTATTATAATCTCCATCACTACATTCTATTTAGTCTATCTATTTTCCACTGTTTACAGGGCCCACTCTGGTACTCAAATTCGAGGATGCTCAAGTTCCTTATATAAAATGGCATAGTTGGCCCTCCCTATGTGTCACATCCCTCCCATGATATAAGGTCATATGTCAGGGTGAAGGGATTTGTAATTGTAATTAAGTCCTTAAACTTCTAAGTTAATCAAATGGAAGATAATTTCTGTTGGGGCTGAATCCTTTGATCTTCAGAGGTTCTGAAGGTGGGGGCACTGAAGCAGCAGTGGTTCTCTTCATTGCTGACTTTGAAGAAGCAAGTGTCCATGGACATATTCTACAGCCACAAGGAGATATCTTCTGCCAGCAACCTGTCCCTGGCTGAAATTGCAGATGAAATTGCAGCTCAGCTGGGATTGATTGCAGACCTGTGAGACTCTCAGTAAGGGACCAAACTAAGCTGTGCCTGGACTCCTGAACCATAGGAAATGGGAAATAAAAAATGTGTATGGTCCCAAATCACTGTGTTGTGAAATATGGACAGCATTTTCTCATATCTTTGCATTTGTTATCTGACCTATAGGTCAGATACATATTTGTTATTATATATATATATATATATATATATATATATATATATATATATCTCACAGAAATGCACGCACACTTGTTGTCTGTTTTGTGTTTAACAATTCCTTTCATTTTTCACATTCAAGGTCATAAAGATATTGTCCTATATATTTTTAAGAGCTTTGATCTGGCTTTTGATGTTTTTAACATTTATGTTTTAAATTCTCTTGAGATTTATTTTTATGGAGTGTAAGGTGGCCATCTGTTATATACAATAAAAGTCTGATATTTCTAATACCTATTATTAAATTATCCAGCTGTTTCTCTTGAATTTGGAACATCACCAGTAACATTTACCAACATTTTAGTGTGTTTCTATCTCTTGTTACATTTAACTTTGTTTTAAGTAAGTACCATCTGTGTTTTTTTTTTTTTTTTTTTTTTAATTTTGGATATGGCTATTGTTGCTGTCAGTATAGAATCATATGGAAACAGGGAATTAATCTACATAACTCTTACAAGTGAGAGTTGGGTGAAAGAATAGCACAATTATGAGAGTGGTATGATTAGGTCTTAAATTTTCCTTTTTTTATAATTAAGTATATGGGGTTTTTCAGTAAATATAAATTCATTAAGTGTGACAAGTATAATGTATGGAGAAGACAAAAAATGTGTGTGTTTGCTAACATAAGAGGTCTTGTCATCTCTTGAACAGTATTTAAGAAGCACATGAAAACACAATCCATAATGGGAGTTAGTATTACGAAATAGTTATTACCTTAGAATTTGGAGTTTAGCAAATCATTCTGAACTACTAGTATGTTATGCTGTTAATTAGCAGCACAGTCGTCTCTGGCAGCTGAATTCGTACTTTCTCAGTGGTTTCCACTGTGTTAACAAGATGATCTGACACAAAGAAACACAAGAGGAAACTAAGCTGACTGCAGAAAAATAATTGATGAAATAATATTTCTCATTTTCTTGAAATATATGAAAATATGTTTACATTTTATGTATTCTATTGGACATTATGTTATTTGATATTTAGTTTCTGAGCAAGATATTTGTTACAGCTAAATTTGCATTTCCGTTCTGGAATTCCAAGAAATAATTCTGTAATAGCATTTGATGTGAAAGCAATCTTAAGAAGTTTATTTTGGTAATGAATACATATTTATATATATTGCTGCTAAGTCACTTCAGTCATGTCCGACTCTGTGTGACCTCATAGACAGCAGCCCACCAGGCTCTCCCATCCCTGGGATTCTCCAGGCAAGAACACTGGAGTGGGGTGCCATTTCCTTCTCCAATGCATGAAAGTGAAAAGTGAAAGTGAAGTTGCTCAGTCGTGTCCGACTCCTAGCGACCCCATGGACTACAGCCTACCAGGCTCCTCCGTCCATGGGATTTTCCAGGCAGGAGTACTGGAGTGGGGTGCCATTGCCTTCTCCAATGTATATATATATAAATTGGAGTTGAAAAAAAAAAGATAAGTAGGTGGCAAATGCATTAAACATTTGCAAATTGTAGACTATAAAACTTTTGGGAGACAATAAAAAGTATAGAATACCTTTGGAACTGAATTTATCTCCAATAGAAGAAAGAAAAAGTAAAATGAGAGGAAAGTAGTTACAAGAGCTAGGTCACATTTTTAGCTGGACACTGCTGTACTTTGTCGCTGAGTTTTGCAAGATGAAACTAAGGTTAGGTAATTATGTTCATTCCTGAGTAAGGCTAAAAGATGTACATTTTAAGTGTATTAGTCAGAGTCAGCTCAGTAAAATGGAAATTGCATAAAGTAACATAAAGGATTTAATGTAAGAAATTGCTTACACAGGTGTGCAGGAGCTGAGAGAGCAAACAAAAAAATGAGGTAATCCCAAACTGGGAACTGCAGGAAATTGTTCCCGTCTTTGGCTGAGAAAATGAGAAGGATCCTAGAAGCCCAGAGGGGCCTCCTGGACATCCAAGTCTTAAAGGAGGGATACATTTGAAGAGTGCACTGATGTTGATCCCAGAGGCCAGAACAAACTGGAGGTGGTACACTGACCTCTGCGGCTATGGGGGCAATATTGAAAGGAACAGCAAGCAGGAGTGGAGACACAAAGTCCCTTCTCCTCAAACTTTGCTTTCAAACTCTAGTTTCTCCTACTGCCAGAGTTGAATGGAAAGCCACTGACAAAGAAATAAGGGAAAGGCAGGTTATAGAATCCTAGCATGAGCATGCCCAATTAGATTTGAAGGGACTTTTTCGCAGCTAAGAGACCCTGATGCTGGGGAAGATTGAAAGCAGGAGAAGGGGACGACAGAGGATGAGACGGCTGGATGGCATCACTGACTTGATGGACGTGAGTCTGAGTGAACTCCGGGAGTTGGTGATGGACAGGGAGGCCTGGCGTGCTGCGATTCATGGGGTTGCAGAATCGGACACACCTGAGCGACTGAACAACAAAGGGACAAGAGCTAAATGTGCAGCCTATTCAGCATATCCATACGTATCTTGCTAAACGTACTGATCTTTTGTTAAAGAGTAACATATTTTCCCTCACTAAGATCCATGTATCCTTTACATGAACAAAGACACTCTCATCCTTTCATCTAAGATGTATATTGGTATCCATCTCAGTGCACTAATCATGTAAGAATATTTGGGCCATTTTATCTTTTAGTCTAGTCACAAAACTTTGTGAATATCTTCACAGTTTAAGGACTCAAATATAGAGTTATCCACAAAAAATAATTAAAGATAGAAACATAAAAATTAGTTAATATAAACTAATTACTAGGAATACAACCAGCAGAGAAGAAAAGATGTATATAGTTACTATAATTTTCTTTTTCATATTAAGGTTCAGTGGTTTATTTATTGCCCATTTCATATTGTTTTTGATCTCAGCCACCACCTCAGCTGGTCAGTGTCTGGCAAAACAGAACGATGATACAAACTTTCATTCCTGAAGGGCCTTAATCCTCAGAGGTCCTTCCTATTGCTCCCTGTAAGAGTTCATTAACATTTAAGGGTAAGCTCACCAAAAACCCTAGGTCAAAAATATTCTCTTTATCTCAATTGTGTAGCTGTCTTGAAATCTATCTTTTATAATTGAAATTAGTAACTTCAGCAGTAACTGTTCATTCCTTCTTTGCCTATCAGTTCATAGAAATGAGAAGAACAAAACACCCACATGGCTACATCAGCTTCTAATTCAGTATAATTATTTTGGTATCACTCAATAGAAACAGTCTTACTGTTGTGAATTAAGACTTCTAAACTGGTTAACTCTATGGACATGAGTGAGCAAATTCCAGGAGATAGTGAAGGACAGTCAGGCCTGGTGTACTGCAGTCCATGGGATTGCAGAGTCAGACACGACTTAGCAACTAATCAGCAACAAGCCAGTGGAGCGCAGAGTTGCAGAGAAAGCAGGTAAAGCTTTAAAGCAGTATTAGAGTGTAACAGTGAGGAAGGCTACAATCAATTTCATCACTTCCTCTTTATATCCAAGTTTTTTTTTTTTTTTTGGCACTACAAAATGTTAGAAACACCCACCCAGTAAACAGCTCTTCAATCTTACAGAGAATATTATGTCATACTAATAATATTAGATCAGTTGCCTATCAATACACTGTACAGGGAGACCAGTATAATCCATGGGTGTGAGCACATTGCTGTATAAGTTTTGTTGTGAAATATATTTCTTCAAGAACATGTATCATTACTCTGAATAAGGCATTCTACAAGTCTACAGATAACAATGTTGAATTATTTAAGGTAAGAAGGCAAACCCGTACCCAGAATTCAAGGGAATATTACAGGCAGGGCAAATGATTGCCTACTCAAGAAAGGGGCCCGGTGTCATTATTTTGCTCTTCCGGTGACTAGTTGCTCTTCTTAGAGGAAGAATACTTCCTCTATATCAGGGGTCAAGAAATCATCTCAGCTTTGGCAGACTTACTCATCAGTAATTACAATAAGATCAACCTTAGCAAGGAAAATGTTTTATACTGCTGAGCTCATCTTAGCCTCCAAGTGGCTAGTCATGGCCACTTTGTAAATGGGCCCATTGTGCGCAAAGCAAATTAAAGAGAATAACTGATATGCATAGATCATATAGTCTTGTTCTCCAGATTATTAAAGGTTGACTCTGCAGTGGATATTCATTGATAAACATTCCAATATAACACAAACATCTTCTCACTCTACACCTTTGAAGAGGTCCAGCCACATATTTTCTTTTTTGGATTTTCAAGTCAATCATCTTTCAATTGTGATCTCTCTAAGATCCTAACAACTTCAAAGTCTTGAACATTGCTCTTGCATCATTGAGAGTTTACACTATTTTTGGTCAAAATGGAACAATGCAAGACTCAAAGTTCTGCTTAAGGAGAGCTTAGGCATTACTAAGCTGTATCAAGTAGTATCAGGAAGACTATCAGAATGTTGCTGCTACTGCTGCTAAGTCGCTTCAGTCGTGTCCGACTCTGTGAGACCCCATAGACAGAAGCCCACCAGGCTCCCCCATCCCTGGGATTCTCCAGGCAAGAACACTGGAGTGGGTTGCCATTTCCCTCTCCAATGAATGAAAATGAAAAGTGAAAGTGAAGTCCTTCAGTCGTGTCCGACTCTTAGTGACCCCATGGACTGGAGCCTACCAGGCTCCTCCATCCATGGGATTTTCCAGGCAAAAGTACTGGGGTGGGGTGCCATTGCCTTCCCCATCAGAATGTTAATGCTGCACAAAATGTTTCCATTAATGCATGCATATTAAGCAACACCACCTGTAATCAGGTATCTGTTTTTGCCTTCATAAAACCATTAGTATTGAGAAAGTGTTCATGGATTCACTGCTCTGGAATGAAGTAAAGGAGAAATGTAAGAAGATCACATGCACTAGAAGCTGAGCCGTATGCATCTGGAATTTATTTTTATCATGAAGATCTTTTCAAGCCTGATCATGTAATAACCTATTTCTAATTGATTCTGGGTTACATTTGTGCAGAAATGATTTTTATAACATTGCTGGATCAGACAGTACAGATTATAATCAGAAATTTACTTGAGTGTATGATCAACATTTATTTTCTATTAAATATCAATAGTAACACAAAACTTGTTTCTCAAAACTAGAAGGAAAAGAGCATGGTCTTTCTCCAAAACTCCTGAAGTCGGTTTAGTGATTCTCTTATAAAGGCTCTAAATTGGCTCTATAGAATACTCTGCTTGTCAAGGATACAAAGAATATATTTGGATGTGTTTTGTCATGAGGGAAAAATAATAGAATAGCTTTCATAGCAGCCTGAAATTGCTGCAGAATCTTCTCTTGCTCTGAGCCTTACTCAAAATGGCAACTTTATGGCTAACTCATTAATGATCCATGAAAACACACTTGTATATGCTTTTTTATTACCTCTAAAATTGAAAAAGCCCCTTTAAGAATTGTTCCTCTCTTTCTGAATCATAATGCAAGACAAAACAAATTGTTATTTTGGAAGGTCTATACTGTACAGGTCAAGACCTCTAGACAGAAATTTCACCAAGGTCTTAGATTTATGACCCTTATTATTAATGAGTTTCTCTCCCATTATCTATGGTGAACACCACTGGTAAGACACATGCATCTTATAGACTTGATAGTTTGTTTATTTTTTTTTAAATTAGGTCCAGTCAGCATATCATGAATTTAATTGACCATTGTGATTTTCCATGGGTTACAATTAAGTTCTTGGTGAACTTGATCAGTGGTACTCAAAGTAAGGTCCATTGTACAGTGGCAATTTGAAAATTCTTTGCTACTGCCCCACAATAAGTGTATAAATTGAAAGTAAGCTTTTACTTACATTATTATAAACTGACATAATCCACAGATTAGACACCAGATAGCACTGGAGAAATCATAGACAAGAACAGAAATGCTGGCATGGTCCTGAGGCAAGACTTTGAAATTGTACTGTTATTCTAGTCAATTGACAGCAAATACCTAGTGTGATGCATGGAAATGAGTCTAGAGGAGAACAGGCATTTGCCAGATCAATAGCTACAAACCAAGTGCTGGGTTACATTTGTTCCAGGTGAGATAAATACCTGGAGAGTGTTTTCAACTGAGTCTCCCATCTGATTAAAATTTTTATAATCCACAATTTATTGTTAAGATTCATTTACTTTTTACATAAGCAATTCAATGAAGTCAATGACATGTTACAGTAATCTTTACATCTTCCAAATCTTGGGGCACTGACTTTTACAATTCCTTTTTAATTATCCTGTTAAGAGTAATTTACAGCATTTTTCATACTGTACTGTAATAGCTTAAATTAATATTTTTATTAATTGTACACAACTGGACACTTTTTCTGATTGAAAAGAGTGTAAAAATTATATCTGGACAGTAGGTGTAAATAGAGTTTGGCCAGGATATATGGTATATGTGTCTCTCTAGTCATTAGTCAGAAGCCAATGTAGCATTCTTATTATGCCTATTATGATTTTGGAAAAGAAAATATGAGGTATATCTGCCAGAATTGAGGTTGTTTCTCAAGCGCCTGGTATATTGGTTTGGCCAAAAAGTCCCATTTGGGCTTTTACATGCTACCTTACAGAAAAAACCCAAACTTTTTGGCCAACCCAACAGATTACGCTTATTGCAATTAGACATTTAAAAACTGATAAAATAAGTACAGGTGGGTCTGCAAGCCAACTATCTCACTGTGAGAAGTCTTTGTGTCCAAAGTCCTTTTGTCTTCTGACAACAATAGGCAGAGTGTTGTTTTGGTCCTCAGAAAATTGCATTATGTTAAAGGTTTACAATCCCTTGAGAGTGGACTGCCATGGATCAGCTGTTTCGGCCCGCTTTCCTCAAGAGCAGCAGGAACGTGCCCAGCTCTGGGTTGCAAGGACGGTTCAGAAGCTGGTGTTAAGCGCCTGAGGCTTCCCTGGTAGCTCAGTTGGTAAAGAATCCGCCTGCAATGCAGGAAAACCTGAGTTGCTCATTCCTAGGTGGGCAAGATTCCCTGTAAAGGAGGTAAATTACCCATGCCAGTATTCTTGGGCTTCCCTGGTGGCTGAGACAGGAAAGAACCCGCCCGCGATGAGGGAGACCTGGGTTCGGTCCCTGGGTCGGGAAGATCCTCTGGAGGAGGGCATGGCAACCCACTCTAGTATTCCTGCCTGGAGAATCCCCACGGACAGAGGAGCCTGGCGGGCTGCAGCCCGTGGGGTCGCAGAGAGTCGAACACGACTGAGAGACTGAGCACTGAGCAAAGGTTTACAATGACAGCGAAAGTCGCTCAATTGCATCTGACTTTTTGCAAAACCTATGGACTGTAACTGCCAGGCTCCTCTGTCCATGGAATTCTCCAGGCCAGAATACTAGAGTGGGTAGCCGTTCCCTTCTCCAGGGGATCTTCCTGACCCAGGAATTGAACCGAGGTCTCCTGCATTGCAGGTGGATTCTTATCAGCTGAGCCACCAAGGCAGCATGTTAAAGGTTAATGTCTATTCTCAAAATTTTTGAATAACTCTCATTTGCTGGTATTATGCCACCTTTATAAATGACCTCTGTTCCTTTGGAAATAGCTTTGGAATAATAATTGCATTTGTATTTGTCAGGATTATAGTCTTTTCATAGTGAAATGTTGCCTCTCTCAATCAAGGTGTTACAGAACTTTGAATAAACTAAAATCCAGAAATTTCTTAAGACTTTGTTTTTTTCCACCATGACAACACAAATGAATCTCCTTTTAACATGAAGATTTTTTTCTCTAACAAATATATTTTAGTGTATAAACCTTTTATTTTATTGCTAATAATGCATCATTAATTGACCACGGCAAAGATTATGTCAAATAAAGTATATTTTTACAGCTAATTAATTCTTGCTGAGTATTATGGTATTTATGATTATACTGTTTGATTATTAAGTGCTAATAGTTGGTATCTGTTGCTCTGACTATGACTACACTCATGGAAATCATTTCACCCATCTCAGTGGTGCCATTT
This sequence comes from Tragelaphus eurycerus, assembly GCA_935064755.1. Classification (NCBI taxonomy): domain Eukaryota; kingdom Metazoa; phylum Chordata; class Mammalia; order Artiodactyla; family Bovidae; genus Tragelaphus; species Tragelaphus eurycerus. Next base: position 13,022,949 of record CAKXYN010000061.1, read on the forward strand.
CTCATTACTGTTTATGGTCTACACACCAACCAGTGGAATTTATGAGGATGATGTCAGAGCCCTCACTCATGTCTTTTAAGCCTTAGTGAAGTGAACACACTTGACTTGCTGAAGGATATATCAGGCTGGTGGTTTTGCCAGTAGCACATGACAAATACATCCCAGCACTCCTAGTTCTCTAAACCTTTAGAATTTTTCCTCTTTATTTTTACTAGGATGTTGTTAGAATCTTAACCTAGTTGAATCTAAATCAATACAATTTAGTATCAAATTTAAGTTTTTCAAACTGTTTTGTTTTAGCTCCAACTATACACAGCTAGTCTCTTAAATCCAAAATCATTAAGTATAACTCCCCAAAATAAATTCAAACTATTCTAATTACATTATTCTGTGACTAGCATTCTTAGAATGCATTCAGGAAATATCCCCCAGGTTTCTGCTGATATGAACTAACTAAATGCTCAAGCTATTTGCAGCATAAGCTCTCCTGCTGGTTCAGAAATTTGTGCTTATTTCCCTGGATGACACTGGAATTGACTCTCCTGCCTTTGGAGGTAACAAGAGGATGAGGAAGTGTGCCATATAAGAACAGGCATCCCTTCTTTAAAAAAATTAAATTGGGTGATTTTTAAGATATTATTATTTTTGCCCCTTTTTCTTCTTTCTACTATTCCCACACATCTGTGAAGCTCTGCTTATTTTTTTAATCATTCTTTTACTTTGTTTTTGTTCTTCACATTAGATATTTCTATTAATATATATTCACATTAGCAGATTATGTCTTCTGCAAGTTCAAATTTTCTTTTGAGCTCCTTTGGGGATCATCTTTCATTTTTGTTACTGTAATTTTAATATCATAATTTCTATTTGGTACTTATTAGACTTTCTGTCTTCTTATTAATGTTCTGTACTTATTGAGCCATTGTTGCCATATTTTATTTTCTAAGCATAACTGACTTTAACTTCTGTGAATGTATTTATGATAGTTTCTTTGAAGTCTTTGCTTACTAAATTCATCATGTGAGCCCTCAGAGGCCATTTTACTGGTTTTTGTTGTCCCCTCTGTATGAGTCACTTTCCTGTTTCTTTTCGTCCATCTTATATTTTACTATGGTTGTTGGTGGTGAAAATAGGACATTTTAGATAATCTGCTGAAATAATTCTGAATTATGATGGCACTGGGAATTGTTGCTGCTATTTGTTTATTTGTACAGTGACTTGCATGGACTAATTTAATAGCATCTGTATCCTGCAATGTGAGACCAGTGGTGATGCTGCTTGTTCTTTTTGTTTACTTTTTATTGTTTTTAAGTCTGACATCCTAAGGGTCACTTGTGGGAAAACATAACTTTGAGACTGGCTGCAGATTGATCAGAGGTTGTGATGAAGAACATTGAGCCAGTAAGACCTTCATTCTGTTGGATGGCTCTGTGTGTGGTTTGGGGAACATATTTAAATTCAGGTGGTTTAGAAGGCTGTCCCAGCTTTTATTTTCTGCTCCTGCAAACCTTCCTTTCATCCAGTGACTTACAGGTATTTGGGGCCCCCTCGAGTCTCTCCTAGGCATGTGCGTGCGGCCTTGAATTTGTGCTCAGACTTCCTGAACACTGGGGATATCTCAAAGGTTATGGAGACCCACTGCGCCTGTCTCATTATCCAGATTTCCGTGTTATATTTTTGTCTTGTCTAAGTGTAGGCTTTTATACTTAAAAGTGCTTGACTTAATGGATATCACAGCTGGGATGTTGGCCTTCCCTGATTGATTGCCCTGGGGTTGCCATTGTTTCTGGCAGTTCCCTGGGCCTGGTGATTTTCCTGTTCTCTCAATCTGGCCCACCCCTCAAGCAGCACAACTGCAAGTACTCTTGGCCTGCATATCCTTCCTATAGCTATTCTGCCATTAGGCTCAGTGGATGACTAGCAGCAGACCCTAGCTAAAATATCACTGCCTACAATTGTTCTAGCCAGGTTTTAGTGCTATTTCTTTTCCCCTCACTATGCCTGAAATATGGGGAAATTGTTCTCCCATATTCTGTGGGAACTTGATCATGATCCTGAAAGTCAATCTCACATTATTTGAGGAGAGGGGGCTAGGTCCCCCTGGAGTTTTTAACTCTCAAACTTGTCCATGCTGAGCTTCCAGATCAGATCAGATCAGATAGTCGCTCAGTCATGTCCGACTCTTTGCGACCCCATGAATTGCAGCACACCAGGCCTCCCTGTCCATCATCAACTCAACCACTGGTCAATTACAGTTCCAGTTTCCCTACCCACCACTGGTCCTCCAGGCGAGTCTCTGTTCTAGTAAGCCATGATTCCCTGTGTTCCTTTGTCTCTGCTTCATGGGGGTGGTGCTTTGTTCTGCATCACCCTCCCACCCACCCACTCTTCAAGATTAAAGAGGAGTTGTTGATTTTTAGTCTGTTCAGATTTTCACTTGTTGGGACAGAGTAATGACTTCAAAGATCCTGACAAGAGGAACAGGAAACTGAAAACTTCTCGCAGTATTCCTTGGATAAATACCACCCAATTTGTTGTGTGATGTGAGGTTTGGTTCAATTTCTAGGTTTCAAAAATGGTTGTTTTTTGAACTTTTTTTTTCCAGTTTACTGTTGTTTTTAGGGAAAATATATGCTACCATTCAGGAAGTTCTACCCATCTACACATAATGGCGTGTATTTATAATGTACAGTGTATAATTCAACACTAGCTATTGGATTCAGGTCTTTGTTGTATATTCTGTTTCCACTAAACATTTTGACATAGTAGATAAAGTCATCACGAGTGTTTTAACAGCTTCATCTCCTAATTTAAGTTGGGGTTGGGTTAGATTAAGTTGAGGCTGGTTTTGATTGATTTGCATTCCTCCTATTACATTCAGCACCAACTTTTCCAGTAGACATAGTTCCTAACGCTCCAGTAATTTTACAGACCCACAGAAAACTTTAACAGAATTTTCTGGTAAAATCAAAAGGAAACAATGAATGAAGTTTTGGTTGAAAAAAATATCTCAACATGTAATGTTAATATATTTGTCTTTAAACCAAAGATGATATAAAATATAAATTTTATTTATTTATTTTTAATAGAGGAAAGAGATCATGAGGATAACAGTGCCCCAGGCCCATGAATGCCAACTTCTGCTAACTTCTTGCTCTTTTACATTGATTATTGCGGAATTTTGCACTTAAGGCACTCTCTTCCTTTCTACTCAGAGACATCTTATCAGTTACATTGGTTTCAGCAATCAAGTGCATAAACCCTTCAACACCCTGATTTGTCTTTTGCTTGATATTTTCAACACTATGACTATTCAGTGTCAGTATACCTCAGAAACTCTCAAAATTATTATCTGTATCTTGGCATTGTTCCGAAATGCTTCTATCTGAAACAGTAGCTTCAAATTCCTCATACTTTTCATCCTTTGACTATCATTTCTGATTATTCCAGTCGTCTAATTTTGTTACTAATACTGTTCTTCAACCTCTGCTCCCTTAACTTCAGTCATTAATCTCAATTTAATCCCTTTCTCTGTCTTTATTTCTTTCCTTAATTAGACTATTTTCTATGATATCCAACTATTTCTTTACAAATATGCTTAAGTGGTATATGTATTTAAAAAAAATTTTAGTACAGGATCTCTGCAATTATTTGCCTGCTTTTGTTCTATGCTGAGGCTTTTCCCATGCAGTTAGAGAAAATAATTCATATAGAGTGGTACCACCACACAATTTTGTTGTTGTTGTTTAGTTGTTGAGTTGTGTCCAATTCTTGTGACCCCACCCCACCCCCATGGACACAACTTTCCCTATTAATTACCCTTTTTTCTTCAACTCATTTCTTTTCATTTTAATTTCATATTTGAATTTAAACACAAGTTATCTTACACTTTAGAAATAAAATCACTACAGATTGTGACTGGAACCTAATGTTTGCTCCTTGGAAGAAAAGCTATGACCGACCTAGACAGCATATTAAAAAGCAGAGACATTACTTTGCCAACAATGTCCATCTAGTCAAAGCTATGGTTTTTCCAGTAGTCTTCTATGTATGTGAGAGTTGGACTATAACGAAAGATGAGCACTGAAGAATTGATGCTTTTGAACTGTGGTGTTGGAGAAGACTCTTGAGAGTCCCTTGGACTACTGCAAGGAGATCCAACCAGTCAATCCTAAAGGAAATCAGTCCTGTATATTCATTGGAAGGACTGATGCTGAAGCTGAAATTCCAATACTTTGACCACCTGATTTGAAGAACTGACTCATTGGAAAAGGCCTTGATGCTGGGAAAGACTGAAGGCAGGAGGAGAGAGGGATGACAGAGGATGAGATGGCTGGATGGCATCACTGACTCGATGGATGTGAGTTTGAGCATGCTCCAGGAGTTGGTGATGGACAGGGAAGCCTGGCGTGCTGCAGTCTGTGGGGATGCAAATAGTTGGAGATGCCTGAGTGACTGAACTGAACTGATATAGTTGTAAAAAGTATTTTATATCTTATATATTCTACAAGTTACTTAAATTTTTGTAAATGTATTTTTGACTGATATAGAGGCGCTTTTTGTTTAACTCTTAATGATTTCTTATATGTATTTGTCTGTGTATATATTTCCTTCTCATATATATATATATATATATATATATAAAATTTTAGCATTATGTAAATATTTAGCTTTGATTCCCTGTAGTTAACTATTTATCAAGCAAAAGAAAAAAAATTCTGTTTTATTAATTTCTTCAAGAAAATACTTTAAACTTTTTCTTTTTTTTTTTTTTTTTACTCACTTTTACTGGTTTATTATAAAGGATGCCAGGTAAGGAGATACATAGGGTAAGACTGGGAAGGGTGCAGGAGTTTTTTTAAATAAATTTTATTTTAATTGCAGGCTAATTAATTTACAATATTGTATTGGTTTTGCCATACATCAACATGAATCCGCCATGGGTATACACGTGTTCCTCATCTTGAACTTCACCCCCTCCTACATCCCTCCCCATACCATCCCTCTGGGTCATCCCAGTGCACCAGCCCCAAGCATCCTGTGTCATGCATCAAACCTGGACTGGTGATTCATTTCATATATGATATTATACATGTTTCAATGCCATTCTCCCAAATCATCCCACCCTCTCCCTCTCCCACAGAGTCCAAAAGACTGTTCTATACATCTGTGTTTCGCATTGTTACCATCTTTCTAAATTCCATATATATATAGCATTAGTATACTGTATTGGTTCTATCTCCATGGAATTTGGGGTATGCCATCTTCCTGGGACATAACTGTGAAAATATTTTGACTTTAAAATAATGTACAATTGATTTATTTCTCTCTTTGTATTTGATACATAAACTATTTTAATAAGTATTAAAACTGATAAATTTTTAAGTTACTGAGAAGTTGAAGAAAAATTTAACACCATGTAGCAAAATTATTGAGGACTACTATAATTAACTTAACACACCAGAGTGTTTGAATTTCATTTATTTGTCAGATAATAGAATCATCACTTATGATTTCTCTCTGAAAAGTTAAGGAAGCTCTATAATAAATAACTAGTAGCAGTAAAGAGTACTTTCCTCTTCTGTGCTTTATGGTGTATTCAATTATTGCATAAGATCAACAAATACTCTCTATATACCTTACCAAAGGATGTAGAGTAGTTAAGCTTAAATAATTCTTTACACCAGATATTTAGGGTAAATGCTTCCCAGATGGCTCAGTGGTAAAGAATCTGCCTGCAATGTAGGAGATGCTAGAGACTGAGGTTCAAACCCATTCCAGTATTCTTACAGTGAAAATCCCATGGATAGAGGAGCCTGAGGGGCTATGCAATTCATGGGGTTACAAAGAGTTGGACACAACTTAGCGACTAAACAGCAGCAGCAAAAATTTTAGTGTAAGTATGTTGTAACCAAGCCCCCTCTTGACACCTGAGGGAAAGCTACTTTTGCATATTTTTAAATGTCAAAAAATGTTTTAATTTACAAAGGTCATGGAATTTAAAAATGTCTAAAAATTGAGCTTTATTTTTCTTCAAATATTTTCACATGTTTTGGCAAACATGTATAAATAAATATCATGTTTTATATGATAGTAAAATTTTAGTTTACCATATAATAATTGTTGTTGAAATCATTTGTTTACTCTTTATGGGTTATTCCAGTACAGTTGCTACCACTACATTCCTTTTTAACCCAATTTGAAATAGTTACAAAGGTAACTTTAGAAATAGTAGTGATAATAAAATGGGCTTTATTTTACCACTGTGTGAAAAATCTACCCTTTAATTATTGTAGATGTAGCTTAAAAGTGGTATTTCTGCAACATAAAGTGATTTTTGTACTTAGAAAACTTTAGCTCACTCAGTTCAGTTCAGTTCAGTTCAGTCACTCAGTCTGTCTGACTCTTCACAACCCCACGGACTGTAGCACACCAGGCCTCCCTGTCCATCACTAACTTCCAGAGTTTGCTCAAACTAATGCCCATGGAGTCAGTGATGTCATCCAACCATCTCATCCTCTATCGTCCCCTTCTCCTCTTGCCTTCAATCTTTCCCAGCAGAAGAATCTTTTCCAAGGAGTCAGTTCTTCACATCAAGTGGCCAAAGTATGGGAATTTCAGCCTCAACATCAGTCCTTCCAAAGAATATTCAGGACTGATTTTCTTTAGAATTGATTGGTTGGATCTCGTTGCAGTCCAAGGACTTTCAAGAGTCTTCTCCAACACCACAGTTCAAATGCATCAGTTCTTCAGTGCTCAGCTTTCTTTATATAGTCCAACTCTTACATCCATACATGACTACTGGAAAAATCATAGTTTTGACTAGATGGACTTTGGTTGGCAAAGTAATGTCTCTGCTTTTTAAAATGCTGTCTAGGTTGGTCATAGTTTTTCTTCCAAGGAGTAAGTGTTAGGCTGCAGTCACCATCTGCAGTGGTTTTGGAGTCCCACAAAATAAAGTCGCTCACTGTTTCCATGTTTCCCCATCTATTTGCCATGAAGTGATGGGACTGGATGTCATGATCTTAGTTTTCTGAATGTTGTGTTTTAAGCCAACTTTTTCACTCTCCTGTTTCACTTTCATTAAGAGGCTTTTTAGTTCCTCTTCACTTTCTGCCATAAGGGTGGTGTCTTCTGCGTATCTGAGGTTATTGATATTTCTCCCAACAATCTTGATTCCAACTTGTGCTTTATTCAGCCTGGCATTGTGCATGATGTACTCTGCATATAAGTTGAACAAGCAGGGGGCAATATACAGCTTTGATGTACTCCTTTCCCAGTTTGGAACCAGTATTTTGTTCCATGTCCAGTTTTAACTGATACAGATTTATCAGGAGGCAGGTAAGATGGTCTGATATTCCCATCTCTTTAAGAATTTTCCACATTCTCTTGTGATCCACAGTCAAAGGCTTTGGCATAGTCAGTAAAGCAGAAGTAGATGTTTTTTTTTCTGGAATTCTCTTGCTTTTTCAATGATCCAATAGATATTCATAATTTGATATCTGGGTCCTCTTCCTTTTCTAAATCCAGCTTGAGCATCTGAAAGTTCATGATTCCCATACTGTTGAAACCTAGCTTGGAGAATTTTGAGCATTACTTTGCTAGCATGTGAGATGAATGCAACTATGCAGTAGTTTGAACATTCTTTGGCATTGCCTTTCTTTGGGATTGAAATGAAAACTGACCTTTTCCAATCCTGTGGCCACTGCTGAGTTTTCCAAATTTTCTGACATGTGAATGCAGCAGTTTCACAGAATTATCTTTCAGGATTTGAAATAGCTCAACTGGAATTCCATCACCTCCACTAGCTTTGTTCTTAGTGATGCTTCCTAAGGCCCACTTGACTTTGTATTCCAGGATGTCTGGATCTAGGTGAGTGATCACACCATTGTGGTTATCTGAGTCATGAAGATCTTTCTTGTATAGCTCAGGATTTTTATTGGTTCAGTTATTTAAAGAAAACTCTAAACTCAATTCAAAACAAATCTAAAACCAATATATTAGATCTTCAGTCCATTCCAGGTAAAGTTCTATTGATAGTCACTTAGTGACTTATGAAAAATGAGTTGCTCATTAACAATTTAAGAAATGACTTAAGCAATCCTTAAACACATAAAAGCTCCCACTGAAGATGGAAAGAGTTGAACAAATTTAATTTTAATTGACTAAGGATCATTTATATCCTTGGAGAAGGAAATGGCAACCCACTCTGGTACTCTTGCCTAGAGAATCCCGTGGACAGAGGATCCTGGTGGGCTTCTGTGCACAGGGTTGCACAGAATTGGACACGACTAAAGTGACTTAGCAGCAGCATTTATGTCCTTAAGGACTTAAGACTTTTAATTATTCAGTTATAGAACTACCTGAGCCCACTTGTTCTTTCCCATTTTGCCAAAGGCCTTACTTTCATAAATATCTGTTCCTTCAGAAAAAAGTTTAGTAGGATAAGATATTTTTGATGCAATTTTGTCTTCTGGTCATTTTGTATTACTTTTCTACAGGAGCAAATATTTCTACAGGAGCTTGTTTGATTTCTGTCAATGTTCTTGTAAAATGATCTTGGCAATATTTAAGACTGCTGCTGATACTTGTTCCAGTAATATGTAAAAATTTAATTGTTTTACAAGAAATACATTCTAAATATCTATGAAGTAGCAATTTTCTTCATATTTATTTAATATGTAAACTTTAGTTTAAATATAAATAAGTTATATCAGGAAATGAATGTCATGACCTGTTATGCAGATCATCTTCATGGTGATAAGTCACTTGCCCAGACTATTTTTAAAATCACCATAAATGCAAAGAACTTTGCCTTCTAATACCACTTAAACTACATTATTGGTGTACGTTTAGTTTCAGATTTCTTGAATGCAACATCTTCAAATGGGGTGATGACTAGACATATACCCATTAGAGTACACACAAATTTTCTCTGTCCCTAGAGATAAAACAATTTACAAAAAGATGTTATTATTCTAAATATGAATATTTTAATCCCTATTACTGTGATAATTTTAATGAGGTGTGAAAGTGAATGCTCAGTCATGTCCGACTCTTTGTGACCCCATGGATTATACAGTCCATGGAATTCTCCAGGCCAGAACACTGGAGTGGGTACCTTTCCTTTCTGCAGGGGATTGTCACAACCCAAGGATTGAACCCAGGTTCCCCACATTGCAGGCAGATTCTTTACCAGCTGAGCCACAAGGGAAGCCATTTAATGAGTTAGACTACCTTAAATTTTCAAGGTTCAACTAAGAATACTCAGTTTCAGAGTTTAGAATACTCCTCAGTTCTTAGCATCTTGTCTTTGATAAGGCATCACTTTTTTTTTAATGTTTCCATTAAGTAGTGACTTTATATCACTTCTTTGCAGTTGAGTAATTTCATACATTTGAGACTGAATTCTGTTATAGTTTCTCATTAGAAGTACATAATCTTGCCCAAATTTTATTTAAATTGAAATTATACACTCTTTTGGGAATAGCCATGGTGTTTTTTTCTCTTTTCTTTGGATGTTTTATTTATGCATTTTCCCTGTAATTTCCAAGTATTTTTCTAGAAAAAAATAATGCACACAAATATAAAAAGGAAATCCTTTTATTTACCTAGATACTCTGAGGCTGATTTACAATACTAGTACCAGGAATTTGAACATTATAAAATCACAGTAGCAAGTGGGTGTGTGTGCCTCGGGAGGGCAGTGGAGGTTATGTCCTGAGAGAAGCCCTAGGGGCCAGACCCTCCTGAGCTGCAATTTTATGGTAATCTTCAATAATAAATGATCATGCCTGTGGAAAACAATAACAGCGGTGGTACTAGTATATGTTTTAAAACTAGCATGTAGCTCTTTAACATGAAGCACATAATTCTTTTAATCTCCAGAAGAAATACAATATGTTTTTAATATAAGGTGATATTGCATATTACTGGTAATTAATGCCATAAGTAGGTATTGATTTCTAAAATAAATTATTCAGCTTTCATACTGTCTTCTATGCAGAGTATCCTAGTCAAGTGCTGTCATTAATAGGGATTTGGACATTAAAAGTATCTGTCACAAAGAACAGCTATCTCAATTATATTTGCTATGTTTTTAATGGAGATCTACTTCCTAAAATGGAAGTAGGTATCCAGGTTTATTTAATTTATTTTCTACATATAACAAGATAGTCTTTTTCAAAATCAGATTAAATTTTGTTCCCAGAACACAGTGGCCATGGTTTAGAGTTGTCATTAAAGTGACTGAATCAAAGTTGACTTTATAAGAAAAATATAATGATTTTAATGTTTCTATTGAAGACAAATTTAGTGTTTGAATGCCACTAATATTTCCTGTTATCTACTAAGTAATGTCCGAGACGAAAACACTTACTTGAATAATTTCTACATGGGAGATTTTAGAGGAATAGCCTTTCCTCCTTAGAGTTAATTAACAGCAGCAAAAATGATGCATGACAGTACAGCCACAGGAAAACAATAGGAATTTGTAATTTAATGTTTATAGCCTTTTCAATTTACCTGTATTGATTTATTGACTGTGTAAACCTGTATTGGTTTATGACTCACTTTTCCTATATGACATGGATGTGTTAATCATTGAAAATATTTGATTGTATCAGTAAAATTTTCTGATATGTTCTGATACATTTTATGGCATTTTACTATATTCACCTATCCAGAACTAATGAGCACACTTCTACAGGTAGAAAATGATTCTAACAATTTATGTATGATGGCAGGTGTAAGTAATGATAACCATTATTTTCTCCACTAAAGGAAGGGGATGCTGATGAAAATGTATCCAAGCATAAATAATTACATATGTGTCTGGCTACTTGGGGATATTTAGAAAAATGGAGTTAGGGAATATAAGACTTCCCTGGTGGCTAAACAATAAAGCGTCTTGGTTACAATGTGGAAGATCAAATCAGATCAGATCAGTCGCTCAGTCATGTCCGACTCTTTGGGGCCCCATGAATCGCATCAGGCCAGGCCTCCCTTTCCATCACCAAATCCCGGAATTCACTGAGACTCACATCCATCAAGTCAGTGATGCCATCCATCCAGCCATCTCATCCTCTGTTGTCCCCTTCTCCTCCTGCCCCCAATCCCTCCCAGCATCAGAGACTTCTCAATGAGTCAACACTTTGCATGAGGTGGCCAAAGTACTGGAGTTTCAGCTTTAGCATCATTCCTTCCAAAGAAATCCCAGGGCTGATCTCCTTCAGAATGGACTGGTTGGATCTTCTTGCAGTCCAAGGGACTCTCAAGAGTCTTCTCCAACACCACAGTTCAAAAGCATCAATTCTTTGGCACTCAGCCTTCTTCACAGTCCAGCTCTCCCATCCATACATGACCACAGGAAAGACCATAGCCTTGACTAAGCGAACCTTTGTTGGCAAAGTGATGTCTCTGCTTTTGAATATGCTATCTAGGTTGGTCATAACTTTCTTTCCAAGGAGCAAGTGTCTTTTAATTTCATGGCTGCAGTCACCATCTGTAGTGATTTTGGAGTCCAGAAAAATAAAGTCTGACACTGTTTCCACTGTTTCTCCATCTATTTCCCATGAAGTGATGGGACCAGATGCCATGATCTTCGTTTTCTGAATGTTGAGCCTTAAGTCAACTTTTTCACTCTCCACTTTCACTTTCATCAAGAGGCTTTTTAGTTCTTCTTCACTTTCTGCCATAAAGGCGGTGTCATCTGCATATCTGAGGTTATTGATATTTCTCCCAGCAATCTTGATTCCAACTTGTGTTTCTTCCAGTCCAGAGTTTCTCATGATATACTCTGCGTATATGTTAAATAAACATGGTGACAATATACAGCCTTGATGAACTCCTCTTCCTATTTGGAACGAGTCTGTTGTTCCATGTCCAGTTCTAACTGTTGCTTCCTGACCTGCATACAAATTTCTCAAGAGGCAGATCAGGTGGTCTGGTATTCCCATCTCTTTCAGAATTTTCCACAGTTTATTGTGATCTACACAGTCAAAGGCTTTGGCATAGTCAATAAAGCAGAAATAGATGCTTTTCTGGAACTCTCTTGCTTTTTCCATGATCCAGCAGATGTTGGCAATTTGATCTCTGGTTCCTCTGTCTTTTCTAAAACCAGCTTGCACATCAGGAAGTTCAAGGTTCACATATTGCTGAAGCCTGGCTTGGAGAATTTTGAGCATTACTTTACTAGCGTGTGAGATGAGCGCGATTGTGCAGTAGTTTGAGCATTCTTTGGCATTGCCTTTCTTTGGGATTGGGATGAAAACTGACCTTTTCCAGTCCTGTGGCCACTGCTGAGTTTTCCAAATTTGCTGACATATTGAGTGCAACACTTTCACAGAATCATCTTTCAGGATTTGGACTACCTCAAAATGTGGGAGACCTGGGTTCAATTCCTGGGTCAGGAAGATTCTCTAGAGAAGGAAATGCCAACCCACTCGAGTACTCTTGCCTGGAAAATCCCATGGACAGAGGAGCATGGTAGGGTACAGTCCACTGGGTCACAAAGAGTCAGACACGACTGAGCGACTTCACTTCAAGCCACCATTCAAGAATACAAGATCTATTTAAATCATGATAAAAAACGTTTTTCCTTTAAGAATATTATTGCCTTTGGTCTCATTTCTAGCCATGCAGTTTATCACTCCAACATTTTCTACCACTTTGGTATAGACTGCTGAAATCTCCTATGATCTTCCAATTCAGAACACACAGAAACCCCCCCCCCCCCCACACACACACACCTCCTCAGATTCCAAAATGAAAGAAAAACACTATGTAGGTAATATAACTCTTGAGGCAATATTCACATGTTAAAAACTCTTTTCCATCTAACGACTTGCAAGAAGATCCTGAGTTACTGTAGTTAATTACCCTTATCCATTGTAAATTCTTTAAATTTCATGGCTGCAGTCACCATCTGCAGTGATTTTGGAGACCAAAAAAATAAATCCTGACACTGTTTCCACAGTTTCCCCATCTATTTCCCATGAAGTTTTGGGGCCAGATGTCACGATCTTCATTTTCTGTATATTGAGCTTTAAGCCAACTTTTTCACTCTCCACTTTCACTTTCATCAAGAGGCTTTTTAGTTCCTCTTCACTTTCTGCCATAAGGGTGGTGTCATCTGTATATCTGAGGTTATTGATATTTCTTCCGGCAATCTTGATTCCAACTTGTGTTTCTTGCAGTCCGGCATTTCTCATGATGTACTCTGCAGATAAGTTAAAAAAGCAGGGTGACAATATACAGCCTTGACGAACTCCTTTTCCTATTTGGAACCAGTCTATTGTTCCATATCCAGTTCTAACTGTTGCTTCCTGACCTGCATACAGATTTCTCAAGAGGCAGGTCAGGTGGTCTGGTATTCCCATCTCTTTCAGAATTTTCCACAGTTTATTGTGATCCACACAGTCAAAGGCTTTGGATGCTTACTCCTTGGAAGGAAAGTTATGACCAACCTAGATAGCATATTCAAAAGCAGCGACGTTACTTTGCCAACAAAGGTTCGTCTAGTCAGGGCTATGGTTTTTCCTGTGGTCATGTATGGATGTGAGAATTGGACTGTGAAGAAGGCTGAGTGCCAAAGAATTGATGCTTTTGAACTGTGGTGTTGGAGAAGACTCTTGAGAGTCCCTTGGACTCCAAGGAGATCCAACCAGTCCATAATAAAGGAGGTCAGTTCTGGGTGTTCTTTGGAAGAAATGATGCTAAAGCTGAAACTCCAGTATTTTGGCCACCTCAGGCGAAGAGTTGACTCATTGAAGAAGACTCTGATGCTGGGAGGGATTGGAGACAGGAAGAGAAGGGGACAACAGAGGATGAGATGGCTGGATGGCATCACTGACTCAATGGTCATTAGTTTGAGTGAACTCCGGGAGTTGGTGATGGACAGGGAAGTCTGGAGTGCTGCAGTTCATGGGGTCCCAAAGAGTCAGACATGACTGAGCAACTGAACTGAACTGAACTGAACCATTCTTTGGCCAAAAACTTTACACTCATACTTGTACCAATACCAGTATGTTTCCTTCACAAAATCTGGCAAGACTTTGACTATGCATTTATATTTTGGGATTTATTAACAATAAAGTATACATCATTTAATATGCCCACACTCTCCTTTGTTTCTTTAGTAAAATTAGTACCATATCTTTCTCTTACTCAAAAGCAGTTATTTTGTTCCTTTCTGTAATTTGTAAATATATCTACAATTAACTCTTTGTATGGACAGGTGTTGCATCCTTGGATTCAAGCAACCTCCAATGAAAAATAAAGTTTTTTTTTTTTTTTAATCCAGAAAGTTCCAATGTGAAACTTGAATTTGCCACACTCTAACAACTATTTATATAGCATTTTCACTTATTTACAATTGTTTATATATGGCCATTGTATGAAGTGTCATAAATAATCGGCTTCTCAGTCACTTCAGTCGTGTCCAAGTCTGTGTGACCCCATAGATGGCAACCCACCAGCCTCCCCCGTCCCTGGGATTCTCCAGGCAAGAACACTGGAGTGGGTTGCCATTTCCTTCTCCAATGCATGAAAGTGAAAAGTGAAAGTGAAGTCGCTCAATCATGTCCGATTCCTAGCAACCCCATGGACTGCAGCCCTTCAGGCTCCTCTGTCCATGGGATTTTCCAGGCGAGAGTACTAGAGTGGGTTGCCATTGCCTTCTCCCCATAAGTAATCTAGAGATGCTTTAAAGTACATAGGAGAATGTATGTAGGCTATATGCAAATAGTATGCCATTTTATATAAGGGAATTTGAAATATCTGTGGATTTTGATATCTGTGAGGGAGAGGGGTCCCATCACAAACTCCTCTGGGGATAGTGATATATATATATATATATTGTGTAGATTTATTTTGTTTTTAATATGATTTACTTCTATTATCTCTCAGGGATTATAGATATTAATATAGGGAAGAGTTGATAATCATATTTTGTTCTTAAATTGTTTTAATTGTTACTTGTCCTATATAGTAGTAATATCACAAATAGTGTGGTCATTCTTGTCACGCTTGGATATTCCCATTTAGACAAATTTCCAGTTAGATAATTGATTTCCTTCCTTGGTTAAATTCCTCTGCTTGTGATGTTCTTGAAGGTGAATATGTATAAGACAGCTTATTAATTAGCATCTATTTCTCGTCTATCTACCTAGTGCTCCACTTTACAAACATACAGACTTTTCACTGAGATTTTAGCTTGTCTGTCTTTCTAACCAGCCCCAATGGAATCTGATATTGAGTTTGACACTATAACATCCTGCCTGTACACTTGGGTTCGGTTCACTTATAAACTTGACTATACCTTGTGCTGGTGTAAAGGGTGTTGTGCAGCCTAAGACACTGGGGAGCATCATCATTAAAATCAGTGAATTGACTTCTTATTACTTGTAATATCTGTTCAGCCAAGCTTATTTGTTCCATTGAGGCTAAAGGAAAACATTGCAAAAATGAAACTCATGTATGATTCCAAATCTAATTTTAGGAAATAGTTGGAACTTTCCCTCCATCACAGCTCTATTCAACTTTAAAGCAAAATTACCTGGCTTTAGCAGTCATTTTCTTTTTCAAGGGGAAAATACTAATGAGGATGAAGTGTTTTGATAACAAATAAATGATTGTACCACCAAAACAGACACAAATACAGAGCTTTTAGCCTCAAAGAAGAAAAATAATGAAGCAAAGTATGTGAATAATTGTTTTTCTTCAGTGTATGCATACCAAAGTGTTTTCCCAATGAGCATCTAAAAAGAGAAGTCCTGTGGTACATTAACTGTCAATTCTCTTGATGTTGACTGGCCCTAGAACACAATTAAACTTAATAAGGAACCAAACATGTCAAGTGTTTTGTAACAGTTGTAAGTTGTGAAAGTCATTTATAATTTAAAGCACCAAGTGGAAATATAAAATATCTTTCTTAAATGTTATTTCTAAGCAACCATTGTTTCATATGTTATTATTCAAATTAATAATTATCCAGTTTAAGTCTAGCTTAGTTGAGATTAAGCCTGTTTAGAAGAAATCTGTATAGGAAACAGTAACATTAATGATTTATTTTTAATTGTTTGATTACAAAAAGTGGTATTATCACTCAGGAAGGCTAAATTTTTTTATTTAAATGTGCAGACTTAGGGGCAATGACACTATATATTTTGATGCATATTTATAGTAATAATAATAATGGGAAATAAAGTTGAGGATTCAATATGTAACGTGAATTAGTTTAAATATGTTTCTATAATGAGGAGATATGGTTAGTTCATTTTCCCTGAGGAAAGTGGAACATGGAACATCTAAATGATAAAATCACATTGCTGGTACCTGGCAGTACCATAGTACAAATCCACACTTGACTAATTCAAATCCTGGAAACATTAAATCAATCAACATTGATTTATAGCACATTTTAATATTTACAAAAATTAGTTTTCATTGGTAAACAGGTCTACAGTTTAAATATCTTTGATTTATTTTAATCAAACTTTAAAAATTTACTGGTTAGAATTTACTTAAAACATTAGTTGTCTTCTTTCTTTATATGGTAAGAAAAAGAAAAAATATTTTGTATATGCATTTTTATTGCCAATAGTATATGCAGTGTTTAATTAAGAACTTCCTACTACACAAAGAAGTTTGAAATATCTTGTTTAAACATTATGTGTGACATTTTACCTAAAAAACCTCTCTGTATCAAAGGAAATTTGAAAGAATAAGTGATTTTTATGCCTTGCTCTCAGAATTCGGGAGAAAATTATTTTGCAAAAATTTTATATATTTTTTTCTTATATAATATTATACATGTTTTAATGCCATTCTCCCAAATCATCCCCCCTCTCTCTCCCACAGAGTCCAAAAGGCTGTTCTATACATCTGTGTCTCTTTTGCTGTCTCACATACAGGGTTGTCATTACCATCTTTCTAAATTCCATATATATGTGTTAGTATATTGTATTGGTGTTTTTCTTTCTGGCTTACTCCACTCTGTATAATAGGCTCCAGTTTCATCCAAGTAATCACCAGAATTGCTTTATGTCTCTTACCAATTTTTCGGTTCTGCACATTTCATTTGAATGAATTTATACAATATCTGATTTTTGAGACCAATTTCTTAGCATAATGTTATGAAGATTCATCCGTGTCTCAGTATGTATCAGTTAAAGTGTTAGTCGCTCAGTCATGTCCAACTCTTTTGCCACCCCATGGACAGTAGCCCACCAGGCTCATCTGTCCATGGAATTCTCCAGGCAAGAATACTGGAATGGGTAGTCATTCCCTACTCCAGTGGATCTTCCCAACCCAGGGATCAAACCTGGGTCTCCTGCACTGCAGGGAGATTCTTTACCATCTGATTCTTTATGGTAAAGATTCTTTACCATTCTTTACCACCAGGGAAGCCCTGTATGTATCAGTACCTCCTTTGTTTTTATGAATGAATAATATTCTACTATATAAATACACTAAACTTTGTCCAATCATTCATCAGTTAATGGGCAATTTGGTTGTTTTCAGCTTTGAGATATTATAAATAATGCAGCTATGATAACCTGTGTACAAGTTTTTGCATGGAAATATGTTTTTATTTCTCTTGAGCATATTCCCTGGAGAGGAATTGCTGGGTCAAAAGTTAACTATATGTTTGACATTTCGAGGAACCACCAGACTACATTCCAAAAGTTATTTTGCATATTCTATTCCCACCATCCCATTATGAAGATTCTGATTCCACAAGTCTCATTGATACTCTTCTATGATGATCATCTTAGTGGACGTGAAGTTGTACCTCACTGTAGTTTTGATTTGTGTTACCCTGATGGCTAAGGGTGTTGAATTTCATTTCATGGACTTGTTGACGATTTGTGTATCTTCTTTGGAGAAAAGTCTATTAGCACACTGCTAGTTTTCGTTGTTTGTCTTAATATAATTCAGTTGTAGGACATCTTTATATAGTACACATACAATTTCTTTGTCAGATATATGATTTGTGAATATTTTATCCCATTCTTTAAAGTTGTCTTTTCAGTTTCTTGACAGTGTCTTTGAAGGACAAGTTTAAAATTTAATGAAAGTCCAGTTCTTCTATCTTTTGATCAATATGTAAATATCAAATATATTGGTATATACTGAAAAAAAAGCTGTACTGTAAAATGAAATTTTAAAAATACCATTTTAAATAGAATCTAAGTATAAAACATTTAGAGATAGATATGGCAAAATATATGCAAATAGATTGAAACCATATAAAGTATTGTGGTTCAAATTTTTAAGGACAAAAAAAAATTATCTTCATGCATTATATGGAGAAGGCAATGGCACCCCACTCAAGTACTCTTGCTTGGAAAATCCCATGGACAGAGGAGCCTGTTAGGCTGCAATCCATGGCGTCGCTAAGAGTCAGACACGATTTCACTTTCACTTTCACTTTTCACTTTCATGCATTGGAGAAGGAAATGGCAACCCACTCCAGTGTTCTTGCCTGGAGAATCTCTGGGACGGGGAAGCCTGGTGGGCTGCCATCTATGGGGTCTCACAGAGTCGGACATGACTGAAGTGACTTAGCATAGCATAGCATCATGCATTATAAGACTCCATACTGTTAAAAAACAATTATTCTCAATCTCTTTTTAAGAGTCAAAGAAATAACTAGCAGAATTTTTACAGGATTTTTTGGTAGAAACTGACAAGGTGATGCCAAACCTTGAGGGGACAATTCAAAGAAGCAAGAACAGCCACAACAGCATTAACAGAGAAACAAAGTGAGTTACTTTCAAGATATTTTATGAAGTTGCAGTAATTAAGGGAGTGATAGTATTGACTATGCCAAAGCCTTTGACTGTGTGGATCACAATAAACTGTGGGAAATTCTGAAAGAGATGGGAATACCAGACCACCTGATCTGCCTCTTGAGAAATTTGTATGCAGGTCAGGAAGCAACAGTTAGAACTGGACATGGAACAACAGACTGGTTCCAAATAGGAAAAGGAGTACGTCAAGGTTGTATATTGTCACCCTGTTTTTTTAACTTATATGCAGAGTACATCATGAGAAACGCTGGAAAAGAAACATAAGGTTGGAATCAAGATTGCTGGGAGAAATATCAATAACCTAAGATATGCAGATGACAGCACCCTTATGGCAGAAAGTGAAGAGGAACTCAAAAGCCTCTTGATGAAAGTGAAAGTGATGAGTGAAAAAGCTGGCTTAAAGCTCAACTTTCAGAAGCTCAACTTTCAGAAAACGAAGATCATGGCATCCGGTCCCATCACTTCATGGGAAATATATGGGGAAGCAGTGGAAATAGTGTCAGATTTCATTTTTCTGGGCTCCAAAATCACTGCAGATGGTGACTGCAGCCATGAAATTAAATGACGCTTACTCCTTGGAAGGAAAGTTATGACCAACCTAGATAGCATATTCAAAAGCAGAGACATTACTTTGCCAACAAAGGTTTGCCATAGTCAAGGCTATGGTTTTTCCTGTGGTCATGTATGGATGTGAGAGCTGGACTGTGAAGAAGGATGAGCACTGAACAATTGATGCTTTTGAACTGTGGTGTTGGAGAAGACTCTTGAGAGTCCCTTGGACTATAAGGAGATCCAACCAGTCCATTCGGAAGGAGATCAGCCCTGGGATTTCTTTGGAAGGAATGATGCTGAAGCTGAAACTCCAGTACTTTGGCCACCTCATGTGAAGAATTGACTCATTGGAGAAGACTCTAATGCTGGGAGGGATTGAGCACAAGAGAAGGGGAGGACAGAAGATGAGATGGCTGGATGGCATCACTGACTCCATGGATGTGATTCTCAGTTACCTCCTGGAGTTGGTGATGGACAGGGACGCGTGGCGTGCTGTGATTCATGGGGTCGCAAAGAGTCGGACAGGACTGAGAGACTGATCTGATCAGATCTGAGTACTGGCATAAATGGTGATAAATTGATCAGTGGTACAGAGAAAAGGCCAATCAATTGATTGGTGCAGATAGAGTTAATTGATTTTCAATAGGTGAAAGAAGTTTAGTGGCAAAAGATGAAACTTCAGCACAACTCTGGAATTATTGAATATCTATTTACAAAGAAGTGCTTTTGATTCAAGCTATGAGCTATACCCAAATTAACTCAAAAGAAACATGGACATAAATGTGAATCAAAATTTTGCAATAAAATGTAGGGTAAATTTTTGTGATTTAGGAATAAGGAAATGTTCTATTATAAATGGGACAGCAGAGTGATTATGTTAGGCCATATGTATGTGTGTGTGTTTATCTTTATTTAAATATCACAATCAACAGATTACAGTTTTGTTGTATATCCTAAGAAACAGAACTTGTCATGTTTAACAACATGTAAGAAAGAATTGGGGTTTTAGCTGCTGTTAATGGAATCTATTGGGAAAGGAGTACATCAAGGCTGTATATTGTCACCCTACTTATTTAAATTATATGCAGATTATATCATGCAAAATGCCAGGCTGGATGAAGCACAGATTAAGCACAGATTTCTCCTGGAATCAAGATTTCCAGGAGAAATATCAATTATCTCAGATAGGCAGATGACAAAAAGCAAAGAGGACCTAGATAGCCTCTTGATGAAAATGAAAGAGGAGAGTGAAATAGTTGGTTTAAAATACAACCTTCAAAAAACTAAGATCTTGGTATCTGGTCCCAACACTTCATGGCAAATACATGGAGAAACACTGGAAACAGTGACAATTTTATCTTCTTGGGCTCCAAAATCATTGCAGATGTTGATTGTACCATGAAATTAAAAGACGCTTGCTTCTTGGAAGAAAAGCTATAACCAACCTAGACAGCATATTATAAAGCAGAAACATTACTTTGCCGACAAAGGTCCATCTAGTCAAAGCTCTGGTTTTTCCAGTAGTCATGTATGGATGTGAGAGTTGGACTATAAAGAAACCTGAGCACCAAAGAATTGATGCTTTTAAACTGTGGTGTGGGAGAAGACTCTTGAGAGTCCCTTGGACTGCAAGGAGATCCAACCAGTCAATCCTAAAGGAAATCAGTCCTGAATATTCATTGGAAGGACTGATGCTGAAGCTGAAGTTCCAATACTTTGGCCACATGATGTGAAGAACTGACTCATTGGAAAAGATCCTGATGCAGGAAAAGACTGAAGGCAGAAGGAAACAGGGATGACAGAGGATGAGATGACTGGGTGGCATCACCGACTCGATGGGCATGAGGTTGAGCAAGCTCTAGGACTTGGTGATGGACAGGGAAGCCTGGCATGCTGCTGCCCATTGGGTCACAAACAGATGGACAGGACTGAGCGACTGAACTGAACTGAACTGAATGGAATCAAAATAGACTTTTAGATTCCAGTCTAATAACATGGTATCTTCTATATATTTGGATATTATTATAATGGCTTTCAGATTTTACATTTATTTGATGTAATAAAAGGTATATGCACTCTTTCCTCAAGGTTATATCAATCTGTATACCCATCATCACTTAAGAAAACCAGATAATATTAACTTGTTATATAATAGCAGTCACTGTATTAAAAATAAGTCTTTCTTTGTTACATCTGATATGTTCTTATGATACTTAATTTTTTTTCACCCTGACTCCTGCTAATATTTTCTTTTTGTACTGTATTCAATTTTAAAAATGTTTAGGTATAGCATTTAAACTTTGATTTCTGACACCCCTCATATTTAGTGCATTTTATCTTTTGTAAAAATTATTAGCTCTTTTTATTTAAATTTCTCTTTCTCCTTTCCTCTCCATCTGAATTATTGATTAAAACTGCATTAGGCCTTCGGTTCCCCTTTTTATCAATACTTCATTCATATTTTATGAAAATATGGCTCTGTATAATTCCACTTAAGTTTGAAATAATTTATAATAATTTCATTTTATCACACACAACATTACCAAGATAGCCAAACATCCTCAAGTAAAAGCAACTCTATTACTTATTTTACTAACCTGAGTTTGCATCTTCAATTAGAATTTATTCATAAAATTTTTCAGGCTTTTAGAAATATGTTTTATCATATTTTCCTAGAATTTTATATCTGTCCTGACAGCTTGCATGTCATATTTCAAGAAATGGAGAACACATGTATAATTTATGATTGCTGTATTTCTGGCTAATTCACTTTGGCAAGTACTTTATGAATATATGTAGCTTTTAATCTTACTTTAACATGGTTTATATTACTTAAGTTTATCTAACTTTTTCAAATACATAGATATCAAGCTGATACTTGTACTGCAATGATCTACTTGAATACCAAAGCATATCTAAAATTATTTTAAAGGAAAAATTCTGATTTATCTGTCCCAAAGTAATAACCATGTTCAATTACCAAGAAAAGAGTAATTATTATTTCAGCTAACCTGGAAGAGCTAAACTATGATCTGCCTGTCTAGCTTTAAATGTTTCTCCTTTGCTTTTTTTTTAGCTTTGTACTGTGTATTAGGGCTTCCCAGGTGACTCTGGTGATAAAGAACCTGCCTGCCAATGCAGGAGACATAAGAGATGCGGGTTCCATCCCTGGGTTGGAAAGATCCCCTGAAGGGGGACATGGCAACCCACTCCAGTACTTTTACTTGGAAAATCAGAGGAGCCTGGTGGGCTACAGTCCATAGGTTTGCAGAGAGTCAGACATGACTGAAGTGACTTAGCACGCATGTACGCCTTGTGGATGGAGTATTGCTGATTAACAATGTTATGACAATTTCAGGTGAAAGCAAAAGGACTCAGCTATACATATTCATATATCCATTCTCCCCCAACATCCCCTCCTATCCAGACTGTCACAGAATTAATTTTTGTGTTTGTTTCTTTGTTTATAAATGTTATCTTAGTTTGCAGAATTCCAGATTTACAAAAAAAAAAGTTCCCATTATCCCAAAAATACCCATTTGGAAATTTTATGATAAACAGGAAGAATTGTGCTGGAACCATAAGAAAACCACTAGAGAAGGAAATGGCAACTCACTCCAGTATTCTTGCCTGGAGAATTCCATGGACAGAGGAGCCTGGCAGGCAGGATTTGTGACTAAACCACCACCACCATAATATGAAAATCACATAGCTTTGAATACTTATTGGCAGAGACTGAAAGTAAATATATGTTAACAAGTGATTTGCATGAAAACAAATGGTGGTATTGCAAAAAAAGGAAACTAATTTACAAGTCTTGGGGATTTATTGCATACAACTTGAGGTGAACTTTAACATGTTTAAAAAAGGTTTACCAAATAGCACTTTCTGAGGAAGAAACAAATTTTCTGAAATGACATGAAAGTTGTTCATCTTAAATCAGTTAATTTATACATATAATCTTAATGTTTATATTGCAGATTCTCCAAGTACATGTATAAATAATTATATGTTTTAAATCAAGAAAAAATTGAAAATTGTTCAATTTTGGGAGCTACTGAATTCACTAGACGGTAAACCTCATGTTTTGTTCTTTTATTGTTTTTGATCATACACATTTTTTTTTTCCATATCTAGTTATCCAGGAAAGCTAAAGTCAAAGAAAAATTAGTTTAAAGAATGTATGAAACATTATCACCTTTTTATTTCACATCTAAACTAGGGCAGGCCTAAATGATATATCTTCGATTATAGTAAAAACAGAGCAGCTGCTAAAACTTAATTATCTTGCCCTTCATAGCAGCAGCCTTAATTAGGACACTGCTAATTAGCGTAGTATTCTTCCAGAGGGCTAAATAGAATTAACTTCTTTGAATTTGACCTGAAAGGATATGTCATGAGCTCTATAATTTTGAGAACTTGAAAGGCTCAGTTTAAAAATTCAACATCTTTTTAAAACATTCTGAAAAAAATTAAAATGCAGATTTCCCAGTTTACAAAATATGAGAGTATTTCTTTAATAACTCAACTTTCTTCTTCTGTAATGAATAAAATATATTCTCATTAACTCTCAATTTTCTAGTATTTGCAAAATTTAGCATATGTAAATATGTTGAAATAATGTAGACTATAAAATATGTTTGCATTAAGTTATATAAATCTGCTAAATAAATAAATTCTAGTACATCACATTAAACCTTGCTTAAAATTAAAAAAAAAGAAAATTCAAAAATTATATTTTAAGTATTATTTATTAAGTAGAAACCTCATTTATATATACCATAATTAAACATCCAGTGGGAAAGAAAATAATTTAAAACCCCATCAGATCAAGTATGCATCAGATTTCAGCCAGAAATTCTATCCTGTTTTTTATAAGATGTGGTGGTTGTAGTTAGTAGAAGATAAACTTTACATGTTCATAGGTAATATCTAGTCTTAATCAGCCAACTGTTTTTTAAAACTTATTCAAGACTATAAAGAAATACCTGGCACCCAGAACCAATCTCACTGACATATTTTAAATTAAATAAACAACATAAATGCTTCACCAGGATTATGTTCATATATAATATATACTGTATATATAAAATCTGTCCATCATCTGCTGCTTTTTTCAGCTTGCATAATAATTCCATGAAAGGAAAATAAAAGGCATTTTGCCTTACTCTATATTTTGTCGGTTTTATTAAGTAATTTGGATGTGATCTTAAAGTAGATACAAATTTAGAGCTAAATCATTACGATTATATTTGAATGAAAAACATTATTTATGAAGCTCAGGGAATTTAATTATACTTTTCTTCCCAACCCCTCAAAAATGCTCCAGCAAAACAATGTGACTAGTCCATTACTGACCCCACCCCAAACTTCAAACCTACATTTGTGGATAGATGCATATTTTATACCTCATATCTTTAAGAGAATGTTCAGAGTCCATACATATCCAAATTATAACAAAGAATAGTTGAAAAATATGAGTATACCTGTGGCGGATTCATTTTGATATATGGCAAAACCAATACAATATTGTAAAGTTAAAAAATAAAATAAAAAAGTAAATGTTCCTTTTTTTGGCAACAGTGTCATTTTAAAGTTTTAGTCTGTTATGCTGATGGATGTTTTTACATTTCTGTAATTAATTCAAGAGCATTGTTAGTGTTAAGATTCCCAGGTTGATAAGGATGAGATGAGATCAGATCAGATCAGATCAGTCGCTCAGTCGTGTCCGACTCTTTGCGACCCCATGAACCGCAGCACACCAGGCCTCCCTGTCCATCACCAGCTCCCGGAGGTCACTCAGACTCGCATCCATCGAGTCAGTGATGCCATCCAGCCATCTCATCCTCTGTCGTCCCCTTCTCCTCTTGCCCTCAATCCCTCCCAGCATCAGAGTCTTCTCCAATGAGTCAACTCTTCGCATGAGGTGGCCAAAATACTGGAGTTTCAGCTTTAGCATCATTCCTTCTAAAGAAATTCCAGGATTGATCTCCTTCAGAATGGACTGGTTGGATCTTCTTGCAGTCCAAGGGACTCTCAAGAGTCTTCTCCAACACCACAGTTCAAAAGCATCAATTCTTCGGCGCTCAGCCTTCTTCACAGTCCAGCTCTAACATCCATACATGACCACAGGAAATGAATCAGAAATATAAGCCCTTTTAAAATTATAGTATATGAAGCTTCAGTAAGTTGAAGCTAGATTATATGAATCACATTTTACCATAATGAAGACATAATCATATATTATATATATTATCTATTATTTATACCAATATATTTCATATACATTATAATAGCTTTACAAGGACTGCATAAATTTTATGTAGAATAAAAAATAATGTATTTGTTTGCCTTCTGAAGTGGCCAATTTTTATCAAACTATAGAAAGTCTAACTTTATAACTAAATAATATTTTAATTTGATATAGTATGATTAAGAAACCATCTGATTATTTTCTAACAAATACTAATATTTGAAGGAAAATAATTGATTATAGACCAACAATAACACTAAAGCTCACTCTGTCTGTGATATAAACAAAATATATTTTGAGGGTAATTTGTGGGGACATGATCCTGGCAAGAAATAAATGGCATACTCAAGCAGAATTGGTGAGGAGAATGTAATGAAAAGGGTATTACATAATGCTACTGCTGCTGCTAAGTCGCTTCAGTCGTGTCCGACTCTGTGCGACCCCATAGACAGAAGCTCACCAGGCTCCCCTGTCCCTGGGATTCTCCAGGCAAGAACACTGGAGTGGGTTGTCATTTCCTTCTCCAATGCATGAAAGTGAAAAGTGAAAGTGAAGTCGCTCAGTCGTGTCCAACTCTTAGCGACCCCATGGACTGGAGCCTACCAGGATCTTCCGACAATGGGACTTTCCAGGCAAAAGTACTGGGGTGGGGTGCCATTGCCTTCCCCGATTACATAATAGTGTAATACTATTTGATGTTGTAATACAATGCTGTTATGGTTCAGTAACTAAGTCATGTCTGATTCTCGGTGAGCCCATGGACTGTAGCCCTCCAAGCTTCTCTGTCCATGGCGTTTCCCAAGCAAGAATACTGGAATGGGTTGCCATTTCCTTCTTCATGGTATTTTCACAACTCAGGGATTGAACCCGAATCCCCTGCAGTGGAAGAATCCATTGCTAAATTCTTTACCACTGAGCCACCATGAAAGACAATGCCTTAAGATAAACCAGCAAAGGGTATACCAGGATGAGTTTTCCAGTGGAAAGTTATTATCCCTAAACCTGAAGAGGGTAGAAATTAATCTGCCTCCTATGCTGTATTTTCATCAAGAGGCTTTTGAGTTCCTCTTCACTTTCTGCCATAAGGGTGGTGTCATCTGCATATCTGAGGTTATTGAGATTTCTCCCAGCAATCTTGATTCCAACTTGTGTTTCTTCCAGTCCAGCATTTCTCATGATGTACTCTGCATATAAGTTAAATAAACATGGTGACAATATATAGCCTTGAGATCAGATCAGATCAGTCACTCAGTTGTGTCCGACTCTTTGCGACCCCATGAACCGCAGCACGCCAGGCCTCCCTGTCCATCACCAACTCCCGGAGGTCACTCAGACTCACATTCATCGAGTCATTGATGCCATCCAGCCATCTCATCCTCTGTCGTCCTCTTCTCCTCCTGCCCTCAATCCATCCCAGCATCAGAGTCTTCTCCAATGAGTCAACTCTTCACATGAGGTGGCCAAAATACTGGAGTTTCAGCTTTAGCATCATTCCTTCCAAAGAAATCCCAGGGCTGATCTCCTTCAGAATGGACTGGTTGGATATCCTTGCAGTCCAAGGGACTCTCAAGAGTCTTCTCCAACACCACAGTTCAAAAGCATCAATTCTTTGGCACTCAGCCTTCTTCACAGTCTAGCTCTCACATCCATACATGACACAGGAAAGACCATAGTCTTGACTAGGCGAACCTTTGTTGGCAAAGTAATGTCTCTGCTTTTGAATATGCTATATACAGCCTTGACGTACTCCTTTTCCTATTTGGAACCAGTCTGTTGTTCCATGACCAGTTCTAACTGTTGCTTCCTGACCTTCATACAGATTTCTCAAGAGGCAGATCAGGTGGTCTGGTATTCCCATCTCTTTCAGAATTTTCCACAGTTTATTGTGATATACACAGTCAAAGGCTTTGGCATAGTCAATAAAGCAGAAATAGATGTTTTTCTGGAACTCTCTTGCTTTTTCCATGATCCAGCAGATGTTGGCAATTTGATCTCTGCTTCCTCTGCCTTTTCTAAAACCAGCTTGAAAAGGTTGGCTTAAAGCTCAACATTCAGAAAACGAAGATCATGGCATCTGGTTCCATCGCTACATGGGAAATAGATGGAGAAACAGTGGAAACAGTGTCAGACTTTATTTTTCTGGGCTCCAAAATCACTGCAGTTGGTGACTGCAGCCATGACATTAAAAGATGCTTACTCCTTGGAAGGAAAGTTATGACCAACCTAGAGAGCATATTCAAAAGCAGAGACATTACTTTGCCAACAAAGGTTCGCCTAGTCAAGGCTATGGTCTTTCCTGTGGTCATGTATGGATGTGAGAGCTGGACTGTGAAGAAGGCTGAGCGCTGAAGGATTGATGCTTTTGAACTGTGGTGTTGGAGAAGGCTCTTGAGAGTCCCTTGGACTGAAAGGTGATCTAATACTCCATTCTGAAGGAGATCAGCCCTGGGATTTCTTTGGAAGGAATGATGCTAAAGCTGAAGGTCCAGTATTTTGGCCACCTCATATGAAGAGTTGACTCATTGGCGAAGACTTTGATGCTGGGAGGGATTTGGGGCAGGAGGAGAAGGGGACAACAGAGGATGAGATGGCTGGATGGCATCACTGACTCGATGGATGTGAGTCTGAGTGACCTCTGGGAGTTGGTGATGGACAGGGAGGCCTGGCGTGCTGCACTTCATGGGGTCACAAAGAGTCAGACACGACTGAGCGACTGATCTGATCTGATGCTGTATTTGCTGTCAGAGGGATAGAATCACTGGTACCACATAGCTCAGAATAGAGAAAGTTGAGGGCTGTGCATGACATTGGATATACTACTGATGAAAGACACGTTACCAGCTTCCATTGGTAAATACCCAATTTTGGCTTTATGGCTGAATCTTAATTAAAAGTCAGAGAGTAAGGGGGACTGTTTACATAATCTCATAAAGTTTTGAAGCATAATATAGAGTGGAGAAGAATAGTATAAAAAGATCTGGGTTAAGTGGAGACTATTCCAACTCAACCTAGCATCACTTGATTACTTTCAAAGTGCTAATATTCTTTTTTACTTTTCAAATTTCAGAATCAAGCACAAGGAGAACTTAGTGATAATACTGTGAACCTTACTGCCTCACACAAGATACAGATCCACATTTGTACACACCTAATTTGTCTTTATTGCCACTAGACATGGACTGTCTAATTTGATTCCCATTATTCTGTGAGAAATTCAATTAGTAAAGTTTCTTGGGAGAGAAAAAATGGGCTTTCTGGTTCTCTCTGATTGTTTAGGACAAATTATTCCAACAAGTAAATGTCAGACATTGAAAAACAAAAACAAACAAATAAAAAAGCAAAAAATAAAAAAAAATCAAATAATTTTACATTTTGCTGGATTAAAAGTACAATATGATAATATATGATAAACCTGAAAAAATTTCCTATTATCTATTGAAAAATTATATATCAGAAGCATTCTGATTGAGTTTGGTAAAATAACTTGTACTCATATGCTTTTCTATTTTTGCTGCTAAGTCACTTCAGTCCTGTCCGACTCTGTGTGACCCCATAGAGGGCAGCCCACTAGGCTCCCCTATTCCTGGAATTCTCCAGGCAAGAACACTGGAGTAGATTACCATTTCCTTCTCCAGTGCCTGGAAGTGAAAATGGAAAGTGAAGTCACTCAGTCGTGTCCAACTCTTAGCGACCCCATGGACTGTAGCTTACCAGGCTCCTCCATCCATGGGATTTTCCAGGCAAGAGTTCTGGAGTGGGGTGCCATTGCCTTCTCTGAATATCAAAGCTACAGAAGAGCTAAATTTTTTTTAACTTTCATTTTATTTAACTTTACAATATTGTATTGGTTTTGCCATATATCAAAATGAATCTGCCACAGGTATACATGTGTTCCACATCCTGAACCCTCCTCCCTCCTCCCTCCCCATACCATCCCTCTGGGTCATCCCAGTACACCAGCCCCAAGCATCCAGTATTGTGCATCGAACCTGGACTGGCGACTCATTTCATATATGATATTATACATATTTCAATGCCATTCTCCCAAATCATCCCACCCTCTCTCTCTCCCACAGAGTCCAAAAGACTGTTCTATACATTAGTGTCTCTTTTGCTGTCTCATATACAGGGTTATTGTTACCATCTTTCTAAATTCCATATATATGTGTTAGTATACTGTATTTGTGTTTTTATTTCTGGCTTAGTTCACTCTGTATAATAGGCTCCAGTTTCATCTACCTCATTAGAACTGATTCAAATGTATTCTTTTTAATGGCTGAGTAATACTCCATTGTGTATATGTACCACAGTTTTCTTATCCATTCATCTGCTGATGGACATCTAGGTTGCTGGGATCATTAAGCAGTTCATTAACAAATTCTTTGGCTTCCCACCTGGCTCAGTAGTAAAGAATCCAGCTAACAATGTAGGAGACCCAGAAGAATTGGGTTGGATCCTTGGGTCCTGAAGATTTCTCTGGAGGAAGAAACTGCAACCCACTCCAGTGTTCTTGCCTGGAGAATCCCATGGAAAGGAGGAGCCTGGCAGGCTATAGTCCATAGCGTAGCAAAAAGTCCAACAGGACTGAGCGACTGAGCATGCACACACAACACATCGTTGGAACCAAGTCAGTATGTTGCAGCAGCAAGAAATGGAGTAAACAGAAAAACTATGACTGCGTCTCCTTTGCAGTTAGATGATTGACTCCATAGTTGGGGCAACTAGCTTGTCAGTAAATGATCAGTTAGGACTTTTTGTTCAACATGGGTTGTGAGGTGAAGAGATCTAAGAAGTAAACAGCCCAGGCTAGAGACCTTATCTTCCTCAGCTAACTTTCTTCTGCTGTCACAGCTGACATTCTACTCCACAGGAGAACACTGATTAGTACCAATCTCCAGTGTTCTTGCCTGGAGAATCCCAGGGATGGTGGAGCCTGGTGGGCTGCCGTCTATGGGGTGGCATAGAGTCGGACACGATTGAAGTTACGCAGCAAAATGAATGATAAATCAGAAAAGGACATTGCAAGAATCATGATGTGTCAAAAAATAACAAGAAGGAAAAGCACAATGAAGAAAAGATAGTTGTGGATATAGGTAGCCTGCAAGCTTAGTCAGTCGTGCCTGACTCTTTACAACCCCATGGACTGTAGCCCAGCAGGCCCCTCTCTCTGTGGGACTTTCCTATGAAGAATACTGAAGTGGGTTGCCATTTTCTTCTCCAGCGGATTTTCTGGACCGAGGGATAGACTCCATATCTGCTACGTCCCCTACGTTGCAGGGAGATTCTTTACCTCTGAGCCACTGGGGAAGCCAGTGTTGATAAGTGATGGAAGAATTTTGCCATAATTTAAAATTTTCAAGAAACATAACCTTCATGTGTTCAGTTCTTACAAGACTATTATGTTTCCTCAAATAAAGGAGAGAACTAATAATTTGCTTCCCTGGTGACTCAGGCGGTAAAGAATCTGCCTGCCATGCTGGAGAGCCGGTTGTATTTTATATATGAAAGCGGTTAAGATAGTAAATCTTAAGAGTTCTTATCACAGTGAAAAAACATTTTTTCTTTTATTTTTTATCTGTATGAAATGATGGTTGGTCATTAAACTTATTGTGGCCACACTTTATATAATATACATTAATGTTCATTAAACATAAAAATCTGTTACCTTTAATGTCATGTTAATGCATAGTGAAACAAGGATCAGATATAATTTTTATCCTATCATATTGGCAAAATATACAGTCAATGTGTTTGTATTTGAAGGCTGATGCAACACAAATGAGTACTCTCATATGTACTCTGGATGAATCACAACTGGAATCAAAGTTGCCAAGAGAAATATCAATAATCTCAGATATGCAAATGGTAGCACTCTAATGGCAGAAAGCAAAGAGGAACTAAAGAACCTCTTGGTGAGAGTGAAACTAGAGAGTGAAAAAGTTGACTTAAAATTCAACATTCAAAAAACTAAGATCATGCATCCAATTCCATCATTTAATGGCAAATAGAAGTGGAAAAATTGGAAGTAGTGACAGATTTTGTACCTTTGGGCTCCAAAATTACTACAGACTGTGACTGCAACCATGAAATTAAAAGGTGCTTGCTCTTTGGAAGAAAACTTATGACAAACCTAGACTGCGTATTAAAAAGCACAGACATCACTTTGCCACCAGAAGTCTGTCTAGGTAAAGCTATGATTTTTCCAGTAGTCATGTACAGATGTGAGATTTGGACCATAGACAAGGCTGAGTGCCAAAGAATTGATGCTTTTGAACTGTGGTGCTAGAGAAGACTCTTGAGTCCCTTGGCTAGTAAGGAGATCAAACCAGTCATTCCTAAAGGAAATCAACTCTGAATATTCACTGGAAAGATTGATGCTGAAGCTGAAGCTCCAATACTTTGGTTACCTGATGCTAAGAGCTAGTTCATTAGAGGAAATTCTGATGCTTGGAAAAATTGAAGGCAGGAGGAGAAAGAGGTAACAGAGAATAAGATGGTTGGATGGCATCACCTACTCAATGGACATCAGTTTAAACAAACTTTAGGAGACAGTGAAGGACAGGAAAGCCTGATGCACAGCAATGCACACAAACAGTCAGACATGACTTAGCAACTGAACAACAACATATGTTTTCAGGTTGTATATGAATTGGCAGCCTTTTTGAAGAGGAATTTTTCCAATATCTATCCATATTTTAATTATTATTAAATAATGGCAGCCCAGAAATCTGTATGCAGGCAGGAAGAGAGAACTGGTCATGGAACAACAGACGGCCAAATAGGAAAAGGAGGCAAGGCGCAATGTCACCATGACAATGAGAGACACAGAGAAATGGGAGAACACAGGGAACAAGAGGGAGAAACCCCAGAAGCAGATGACACCACCCATGGAGAAAGTGAGGAGGGGCAAAGCCCGAGAAGTGAAGTGGAGAGGAGGGAAGCCCCGACAGACGTCCCCACGGAAGAGGGAACAGTGGAAGAGACGGCCCAACACTGAGAGGTGACTGCAGCGAAGACGCTGGGGAGCCCAGAAGCACAGAGAACCACCACGGCCGAGCGGGAGGAGGAGAGGGGGGGAGGGATGGGGTGGGAGAGAGTCGACGGAGACAGGAAGGGCCTGGGGAGGGGCCTGGCCCGGAAGAGTGACAGAGAAGACGAGTGGGAGGGATTGAGGGCAGGAGGAGAAGGGGACGAGGGAGAGATGGGGAGAATGAGATGGAGGAGTGGGTGACCTGGGAGTTGGTGATGGACAGGGAGGGGTGGGGTAGGGGAAAGAGCGGACAGACGAGCGATGATCTGATCTGATCTGATCTGAATGGCAGATATTAAAGTGGAAGACAAGTTATAATTTTATTCTCTCCAGATCTGCAAAAAATTATCAAATCTAACATGACCACATTATGGCACACATACAATGCAATAGGATTCTTCCTCTATGAAATTCTTTTTTTTTTTTTTAATTCTTAAGGATATAAACATTTTGGCTAACAGTTTCTCATCTTATAATTAATTTCAAGATGCTAAGCCTAGCAATTCTATTCTGTGGAATGTATCTTAAATTATGCACCAGATGTATGCAAAAATGTTTAGAGCAGCATTATTTATAAAAGACTTAGCAACAAATATACAACTGAATTGTGGGAGCAACATGGAATGAATTAATACAAAGTAAGGGAAATAGACAAAGTACAATCATACACAATCAGATGCATTATTCTTAGAAATAATGTCTTGAGTTAAATATCCAATATGATTCTATGTATGAAATTTTAGGGATGCGTGGCACAGGAGTGGCAGATATGCAGATATGCATAACCTCAGATATGCAGATGACACCACCCTTATGGCAGAAAGTGAAGAAGAACTAAAGAGCCTCTTGATGAACATGAAAGAGGAGAGTGAGAAAGTTGGCTTAAAGCTCAACATTCAGAAAACTAAGATCATGGCATCTGGTCCCATCACTTCATGGCAAATATATGGGGAAACGGTGGAAACAGTTGCTGACTTTATTTTTCTGGGCTCTAAAATCACTGTAGACGGTGACTGTAGCCATGAAATTAAAAGATGCTTACTCCTTGGAAGGAAAGTTATGACCAACCTAGATAACATATTCAAAAGCAGAGACATTACTTTGTCAACAAAGGTCCATCTAGTCAAAGCTATGGTTTTTCCAGTGATCATGTATGGATGTGAGAGCTGGACTATAAAGAAAGCTGAGTACCAAAGAATTGATGCTTTTGAACTGTGGTGTTGGAGAAGACTCTTGAGAGTCCTTTGGACCGAAAGGAGATCCAACCAGTCCATTCTAAAGGAAATCAGCCCTGGGTGTTTATTGGAAGGACTGATGTTGAAGCTGAAATTCTAATACTTTGGCCACCTGACGCAAAGAGCTAACTCATTTGAAAAATCCTTGATGCTGGGAAAGATTGAGGGCAGGAGGAGAAGGGGATGACAGAGGATGAAATGGTTGCATGGCATCACCAACTCAATGGACATGAGTTTGGGTAAACTCCGGGAGTTGGTGATGGACAGAGAGGCCTGGTGTGCTGTGGTTCATGGGGTCACAAAGAGTCAGATATGACTGAGCGACTGAACTGAACTGAACTGAGTGAAATTTTAAAAACTGGTCAAAGTGAACCTATACTGAAAAACAGATTAGTCATGTACATAATGGATGTGACGTCAAGTTCTAAAAAAAGAAAAAGAAAAAGATATAATTATCCCTAATTTCAGGATGGTAGTAAATTGTGGGGGGCAATTGTGTGTCTTGATGGCAAAAGGTTACACTGGGAGATTTTTTTCCTTTAATCAATTATTTGTTTATTTTAATTTTGGCTATGCTTGATGTTCATTGCTCCTCAGGCTTTCCCTGGCTGCAGCAAGCAGGGGTACTTTCTAGTTACAGTGTGCAGGCTTCTCATTGTGGTGGCTGTACTTATTGCAGAACACAAGCTCTAGGGTGTGCAGACTTAAGTACTTGTGGCAGGTGAGTTCAACAGTTGTGGCTCCTGGGCTCTAGAACACAGGCTCAGGAGTGTGATGCATGAGTTTAGTGTCTCCAAGGCATGTGGAATCTTCCAGGACCAGGGATCAAACCCATGCCTCCTGCATTGGCAGGCAGATTCTTTACCATTGAGCCACCAGGGAAGACCTACCCTGGGAGTTTTTAAAGAGGTCCTATTTTATTATTGTTGGGCACACTGCATGCCATGCAGATTCTGTTTCCTGACTAGGGATTGAATCAGGCCAGGGTAGTGAAAACCAGAAATCCTAACCACTAGGCAACCAGGGAAGTTCCAAGAGGTACTATTTTTGATAAAGCCTTCTTGTTTTATGTCTTTTAAATATGAATGAAGTGTCATTTGAAGATTAGATTAACAGGTGAAGAATGTGGGAACAACATCATTGCCAAATAGAAGATGATATAGTCACTGGATGACATTTGGCAGGAATCAGGGGAATGGTATGGGGAGGGAGGAGGGTTCAGGATGGGGAACACATGTATACCTGTGGTGGATTCATTTTGATGTATGGCAAAACCAATACAATATTGTAAAGTTAAAAAATAAAATAAAATTTTTTAAAAAACAGAATCAAAATTTTCCTTCTTAGAAGTCTCATGACTTCTGTAAGTCAGTTCTATAAGTCAGTTGTCTTTGTTTTCTTGAGCATCTTACACCAACCTGACACTATTACTTTTCTTAAAAAATAGAATTTGCAAACTCATTTATACAGCCCATTGTTTCTGGACTGCTTGCAAAGGCTTTAAACTGGTCTTCTTTTTCTTCTCGCATTTCTCATAGTCCTATCTTAACTCATCTGTCTGAGCTATCTTTGAAACAATACATCAGGTCCTATAAGCACTGCTAATAAACTAATGGGCTTCCTTGGAGCCTCAGTGGTAAAGAATCCACCTGCCAATGCAGGAGATGCGGGTTTGATTCCTGGATCAGGAAGATCCTCTGGTGAAGGAAATGGCAACTCACTCTGGTATTCTTGCCTGGGAAATCCCGTGGACAGAGGAGTCTGGTGGACTACAGTCCATGGGGTCACAAAAGAGCTGGACATGACTTACTGACTAAACAGCAACAGCCCAACAATATACTAATGTGTGACATATTGCAAAAATAATTTTTAAACTTCTTACTATCGCCTAAAAATACCACACATAATTTCTTTCTCCAGAAAGAGGAGGGAAGAGAGAGAAGAGAGACAAGAAGAGGAAGTACAGAAGAGAAAA
This sequence comes from Tragelaphus eurycerus, assembly GCA_935064755.1. Classification (NCBI taxonomy): domain Eukaryota; kingdom Metazoa; phylum Chordata; class Mammalia; order Artiodactyla; family Bovidae; genus Tragelaphus; species Tragelaphus eurycerus. Next base: position 13,058,809 of record CAKXYN010000061.1, read on the forward strand.
ATACAGAGGAGAAAATGAAAAGAAGAAGAGGACAGGAGAAGAGGGAAAGAAGAGTGAACAGAAAGACTTGGGAGGGGAGAACTCAGACAGTCCATACCTGTATGGGTTATGAGCATTATGCTTATAAACAGGGGATTGGATACAATATAAACAACAAAATGTAGTTTGGAAACTGATAATTTGACAGCTAATGGATGGAAAAAAAAAAAAAAAGAGTATTCCCTAAACACTTTTCATTTCTAGCTATATATAGGTATTTTTTAATTGAAGTATATGCAATTTCCAAAAGAATTAGCAAGTTCTTAGTCACAATGATGTGGTCTTTCTCTCATGACAAAAGGTGGTTTTTCAAAACAATGGAGCATGTTGGCCAATTACTGTCAGAATGAACAGCTCAATGACAGCTATGTTAAAATTAGAACTGTTGATATTGGCAGAATCTTTTGCATCCAGATGGATAATACTCAATCAGCTTATCCATCAGATTAATTCTTTTCATGATGCAAAGAAACATTTGATGATTTTTCATCCTGACAAACACATTGAAATGCTGTTTGACTGAAAAATAATTTTTAAAAGTCATTCTTCATTTACTGTGTTTGTATATGTTTTGTTTTTATGTTTAACAATACCAGATTTCCTCTGGCCTTTTCATAGGGATATGATTTCTATAGGTAATGGTGTTGGTTCTGAGGCTTGAATTTGAAACTGGCATCAACATTTTTAGCAGGAAGTCTGAATATTTCTGGTCTGGCCTGTCCTCATTTGGCATTTGCAGACCAACTCTGCCCAATCACAGTAATCTATACTTCTGTTTTTAATTTTAACTGACTCTGCATAATTATAACATATCTTTCCTACCTCATTCATCTATTTCCATCATCCATAATTTATCACTTGACTTTTATTCCTGTGTCTTTAATTATTTCATTGTATTTTATATATTATTGGAAATTCACTAAAAACCTTATTTGCATTTAGCTTGGCATTTATTGGGTTTCACATTTTCAAACAGCCTCATGAATGAAGGGCACAGGTAAGAAAAGTAACAATAGAAACATGAATATGTAAAAAAAAATGGGGTATTTTCCTTGACAACTGAGGCTATTATTTTTATGCAATGCATCCACACTAAAAGCATTAAATAGAGCTGTCACACAGAATAGTCTTAGGGAAGCTGAATCAATATTTTCAGAGGACTCTGAATAAACTGATTAAAATATTAATACATTTTACTAAATGGACCTAAATATACTACAAAATAACTGGATTTTTTTTTCAGTGTCTAAGTTATTTGTATGAGAATATTTACTGCTAGAATATAAACTTCTTTCAGGTAGGAACCTATTTCTAATTCACCTCCTTATCTACTCTGATTTATAACATATTAACCTGCAAATCATTTAAACCACTATTCCAAGAACTGTCATTATTAGCATTAATAAAGCAAATAAATGAGATTTATTGAGCCCTACAATGTGCCAGACACATGTTCTGCATGCTTTAATTAGTTTAAAATTTATAGCAACTTTATTAGGTAGGTACTGTTATCAATCTTATCATACCAAGGGTGTTGCGTAACATGCTGAAGTCATGTAGGTAACAAAATCTCAGTCAGTTGTGTGCTCTGCATAAAAAAGGAACTCTTTACAATGTGAATTTCCAAAAGAGAGCTAGAGACATTTTTGAACAATACTGAGTTGACTGGGCAAAAAATGGGAAAGGATGAGCTATCATTATCCCTTCATTAAACTAGGTCTGTGGGACCTTGGCCAAAGTCAGCATAATGAGGTATTAATAAGAAAAGTTGTTCTGACCTTTCTCCTGGTTGTACTTTTGTTCTGAAAGTTTGATATTCTTTCAGTAAGAACCTGTTTATAATCAATTGAATTTTTCTTAAAAAACCAATGCAAATAATTATCTTTTGTTGTTTTGTTTGTGTGATGAACTATAATTTTACTTATCTGAAATGAATAGATGCTTCATCAGGTAAATTAATTTTTTCAGTAGATAAGGGAACACAGAAAATGATATTTCCAAAGAAGGATGGCAATATTAGAAATGAGATAATAATTAATGCTTAGTCAGAAAATCTTTACTATCTTGAACAGCTTAGGAATTAAGATGCAGTTTTGAATAAAGTTGATGTTGAAAAAGATGCTGTCTTTGACATTACTTCATATGTAGGTTTTCAAAAATAATTTATGTATTTTCTGAATGTGCATATTAAACAATTGAGTTTCCTGTAGTGCAATGATTGACGTAATCCAAAACAAAGGTATCATTTTTGTCTTCAAGTGAATATCAACTTTTGAGCCCTGTCTTAATTCTTACATAATTGAAAAAAATTTCTTAGTCTTTATATCAATTATGCATTTTTATTCAGCTTACTGCAAACACCTATTTAATTAAATTTACCCTGAATCATCCCTATACAGGAGCAACAACCTAGTGAACTGGAGTGCATATAATGTTTATTAATATTTACTAAGATGCTAAATCCTATTTGCTATTAATCATTTAGCCTCTGATAAGTTATTTAGCATTTTGAGTCTTACTTCCTTCACATATGCAATTTAGGGATGAGATTTTAAGCATTAAATAAAATGTTTGATTATCAATTCCACAAATTTGGCGGAATAATTATTTTATTTATTAAATATCCCAGTTTATTGATCACTTACACATACCATGGACATCCTTCTACAGACATATCATGGTTTCATAATTAATTTCAAGTAGATAGATATTCGGGGAAGGCAATGGCACCCCACCCCAGTACTCTTGCCTGGAAAATCCCGTGGATGGAGGACCCTGGTGGGCCGCAGTCCATGGGGTCGCTAAGAGTCGGACACGACTGAGCGACTTTACTTTCACTTTTCACTTTCATGCATTGGAGAAGGAAATGACAACCCAGTCCAGTGTTCTTGCCTGGAGAATCCCAGGGACGGGGGAGCCTGGTGAGCTTCCTTCTATGGGGTCGCACAGAGTCGGACACGACTGAAGCGACTTAGCAGCAGCAGCAGCAGCAGATAGATATTACTGACAGAGGCATTTTTTTTTCTTTTGACCATGACATGTGGCATGCAAAATCTTATATCCCCAACCAGGGATTCAACCCATATCCCCTCTATTGAGAGCACAGAGTCTTAATCATTGGACCACTAGGGAAGTCCCAAAGAGGCCTTAGTAGGCCTTTGTGGTTTCACTGTATTCTCAATTAGCATCTATAATGTCATGTTTGATTTTAGAGAGGAGATCCATTTATCAGTTGTTACATGACACTAGGTTAGTGGTAGGAATTAGCTTTCTTCTAATATTAGGTAACCATTCAGTTAACCAATATTTATTTGCTCCTCTCTTTTTAGTTAAACGGTGACATTCACTGAACTTGTTCCAAGCTAAAAATTATTATTATTATGTTGTGTGTGCATGTTTATGCTTAGTAATGTCCAACTCTTTGTAATCCCGTGGACTGTAGCTGCCAGACTCCTCTGTCCATGGGATTTTCCAGATTAGAATACTGGAATAAGTTGTCATTTCCTACTCCAATTATCATACTTTGACCTTTATGTTTTAAGGCCCTTTCAGCTCTACAATTCCAATGCAAATTAACATTTAGCAGTTACTTTGTGAAATGCTACTAAATTTGAAAAGACTTTGAGCCTTTAACATACACTGGTATCAAGTTTAGATGCACTAGCTTGTAATTTTCTTCTTGTTATTTCTTTTTGGTACATCCCTATGTACGGACATTATTAAGTGTAGTTTGAAAGTCGACAGGCTTCTTCTGCCATCCTTTGATGAAGTTTTATCTGATTTTGAATCAATTCCATATGTTCTCACCTCCTTTTAATAGTTTGTGTGAATTTAAATTTTAGGACTATGAAAGCAAAAAATATGTTGCATATAACCATTATAAATAGAAGTTTGATGCACATTACTAACTAAATGAAAATTAACAGGTAAAATTAGCTTAATGATCAAGTGTCTTCATACTTTCCAATATACTATCTAAATTTAAGGATGACAGGTAAATATAAACTGTTATTGTTGATCTCTCTGCCTCTACTACATAGTCTTATTTCTGTCTCTTTTTAATTTGTTATCCTGAGTGTTCTTATAGTAAGACTTAATCCAGGTTATGTTACTCCTTCTTGTCAAATCCTACCATCACCTGCACATCTCATTTTTCTTGTAAAGATCTGTAAGAGTTGCATGGGGATGTCTCTTGTGGTAATGGAGGGGGCCCAGGTTTGATCCCTGGTGTGGGAACCAAATCTTGAATGCTGCAATGGATATCAAAGATCTTGAGTGCTGCAACTAAAACCTGGCACAGCCAAATAACTTAAAAAAAGAAAAAAAAGTGTCATACTATTTGGCTTCCCACAACTCCTTGAATATATCAACTATTTAGTTCTAGCCATCCTTTGTTCCTTGCAATTTCTTATTATAAATTCCTAGTAAACTCCCCACTCAGGGCATTTGTACTGTTTCTGCCCTCTGCCTAGAATACTCTTCTTTTTCCCCCACAATTTCTTCCTGGTTCACTCCCTCTTAGAGTTTCAGTGTTTTTTGCAATGTCAGCTTCTCAGTGATAGTTTCTGTACTCTAAATAATATCTTAGTGACACTTCAATACTTCCGATCCTTCTCCCTACCTTATTTTTAGTTACAGAAAGTATCATCTTCTAATGTACCAGACATCACATTTGGGAGATGCAAGTCTAGTTGTTGTAGTTGTTTTTACTTTGATTTCTAATTGCTGTATCTTATCTGGAAGCTGGGAAAAATTAAGCAAAATCAAACCACTTCACTTTTTACCAATTATGGAAAGCCAAGGTATATGAAATTAAATGCACATATTTTATAGGTTTGGATAGTAAGATCTTTCATATGGCACAGTTATTTTTTTTAATTGACCCATAAATTATAACATTGTGTTCATGAGCACCAATTTGATAATGTTAGGACACCTGGTCTAAACCAGGTGTGAAATCAGTTGGAGAAAAATCTTAGTATTCAGTGAAATAAAACAATCATACAATTTTTTTTTAATGTTTTGTGGGCAAGCTAACTGTACTATATTAAAAAGAAACCTAACAGTTAAATAAAGTGTTGAAAATATTTCTCTGTTTAAGATGCATTACCACTGAGTTTTGCTAATAACATCAAGGTCTTTAGTAGAACATTTAAGTCAATTAAAAGAAATAGGTCTGAAAGCACCTATATTTTTTCTTAAAAGGCCATACACGTTGTTCATATCAATAATTTATTCAACTCAATATTTAGATCCTGATCAAGGCAGAAAATGATAGAAAGTTGTGATAAAGCATGGATATTTTCACATGAACAAATTGGCTTCAAAGAACTCCTTCTGCACATCAGGAAACTTTGAAACGTAATTAAAGGGCTGATTATCCTCTTAGGTATTCTGAATGGTTCTAAACAATGCAGAGAGAAAAAAGTACACACTTTGCTTTCAATGGGTCCTCTAACTAAAAATGAATATAGCTGTGCTTTTCCTAGTTGTATGTTTATGCTAATTAGGTTGCACTTAAACCATTATTAAATAATATTTTAAAAGTCTTTTTAAAATTTTCAACAACTTACAGTATTGAAGATATTAAAACATCAATCTAATATTTTATATACCACAGAAATATGTTAAATAAATATAATTACTCATTTTTAAGTAAATAGTTTATTATATTAATAGGTTATACACAAATTGTATATATTATAGTTATGAAATAGCATGCTTATGTATATATGTGTATTTAATTTGTATTTTATTTATATAACTAGTATATGTAGCTATGTCTGGAGGAGGACATGGCAACCCACTCCAGTATTCTTGCATGGAGAATCCCCATGGACAGAGGAGCCGGACAGGCTACAGTCCATGGCGTTGCAAAAAGTCAGACACAACTGAGCCACTAAGCATAGCGCACATATATATTTATGTAAATGCATACGTTCTCATGATTTACAAATAAATAATAAGCTTCAAGGCTGAGGCAATTTAAAAAAATTTGTTGTTGTTGTGTAGTTGTAAAGTTGATGAATTCCAATCAACAAGAACATGAAAAAAATTGGCATTTTTTTCATTTAAGTGGAAAGCATTAGTCTTCTATCATTAAAAAATAATTAAATTATAATTATAAGTTATAATTGAAGTAATTAAATAAGGTAAATTGTAATTTTTCACCACTTTGTTTCAAGATATTTCTCTTTGTAGCTTGAATTATTATCTCAATTACTTATAATTTTTCATCAGTGAAAAAATAAAGAAGTGAATTCAATATGGCATTTGGTCTAATGAAGCATACCTTTTTGAAGACACATCATATGAATAAGTTTTGAGCTTGACTAATTAAGTTCCTTGCAACTAAAGTCTTAGTAATTTAATACAAATTTTAAAATTTGTATTTTAAAAATAAACCTTTGAGTGAATTCTCTTTTGGGAGAGTGCATTCTTAATAGTAACATCAGGGTTTTCCAAAAATATTGAGAACCTTAAAAAATAAAAATATGCCATCCTGGACTCATGTATTCATCCATGTTCTTTTGTATGTGTATATGTGTGTATGCATGTGTGGAAAATTGCATTCTGCTACACATGAAAATAAAGAAGAGTCCATGATTTCAAGGACCCAAACTGAGTGGCAGATAGAAGAATGTTCTCCATTACATTCTGAGTGATTACATTTTAAGGTGCTATGGTAAAATATAGAATGAAGGAGCAAAGAAACCAGACTTCACTGAAAATATAAGTGAGAGAACACTGAAGAAGCATATGCTGCCTTAGGAGAAGGAAATAAAGTGTCCACTTACAGGCTGCGCTGTCTCTAGAGGACTGAGAAGAGTTATGTTCTGAAAGCTAAGTAAAGCTAAGGTCCTGAAATATCTTTGTAGTCATAAGATAGGTATAAACAGGTATAAACAGTCATAAAGCACGTATAAAATGCTCAAGTTAACTTGGTAATGGTGGCAAATATATTTGCATTTCAGGTAGTTGATGAAAAATTGGAAAGAACATTACTGTAAAAGAAATGGGAGTTAGATTAACTGAGAATATCTCTATTTTTTAAATTAATCTCATGTAATTGCTTAACTCTCTTTCTGCATATCTCTTACACTGCTTCAGGATGTCAATCCTAAAAAAAAAAAAAAAAAAAGAATATATTAATATAATGTGCTTCCTCTTGCATAGAACTACTAAATCAATCTAAACATTAAATCCTTTTAGACCTGCTTTACAGTGGCCCAGTGCTGTCATATTCAAAGATACATCCTTAATTGCCTGTATTTCTGCCTAGTGTCCATATTAGACCTCACCATTTTGCTTCCCTATTTTGTGGAGACCTTGGTATGTATGAACACAACCATTCATGTATTTGAAAAAAAAAAAAAAAGTGTGTGTGTGTGTATGTGTTCAGTTGTGTCTGACTCTTTGGGACCCCAAGAACTATAGCCTGCCAGGCTCCTCTGTTGATGGGATTTCCCCAGCAAGAAATATAATGTAGTTGGTTTCCTACTATTTCCTACTCCATGGACTCTTCCTGACCCAGGGATTGGATCCAAGTCTCCTATGTCTCTGCATTGACAGGCATATTCTTTACCAGTTGTGCCACCTGGGAAGCCAGGTTACATGGTAGCTTATGAGTGACTTTGTGCAAGAACCCTTCAAGAGCAGAGTCTTGGTTTCCAACAGCCTTCGGCTCTCCTGGGAATAAGCCCAGGGATTGGTTGGGGTTTCTCTCCTGCTTGTTTCTTGTCGCACCAGGTGTGTGGGGTCTGACTAGACCACATCTTTGTCCCCGCTACCCATCTGAATGTTCAGTTCAGTTCAGTTCGGTCGCTGAGTCGTGTCCAACTCTTTACGACCCCATGAATCGCAGCACACCAGGCCGCCCTGTCCATCACCAACTCCTGGAGTTTACCCAAACTCACGTCCATCGAGTCGGTGATGCCATCCAGCCATCTCATCCTCTGTTGTCCCCTTCTCCTCTGGACAATCCCTCCCACCATCAGAGTCTTTTCCAATGAGTCAACTCTTTGCATTAGGTGGCCAAAACACGGAGTTTCAACTTTAGCATCATTCCTTCCAAAGAAATCCCAGAGCTGATCTCTTTCAGAATGGACTGGTTGGATCTCCTTGCAGTCCAAGGGACACTCAAGAGTCTTCTCCAACACCACAGTTCAAAAGCATCAATTCTTTGGTGCTCGGCTTTCTTCACAATCCAACTCTCACATTCATACATGACCACTGAAATAACCATAGCCTTGACTAGACAGACTTTTATTTTTGGCAAAGTAATGTCTCTGCTTTAGAATATGCTATCTAGGTTGGTCATAACTTTCCTTCCAAGGAGTAAGTGTCTTTTAATTTCATGGATGCAGTCACCATCTGCAGTGATTTTGGAGCCCAGAATAATAAAGTCTGACAGTGTTTCCACTGTTTCCCCATCTATTTCCCATGAAGTGATGGGACCAGATGCCATGATCTTCTTTTTCTGAATGTTTAGATTTAAGCCAACTTTTTCACTCTCCTCTTTCACTTTCATCAAGAGGCTTTTTAGTTCCTCTTCACTTTCTGCCATAAGGGTGGTATCATCTGCATATCTGAAGTTATTGACATTTCCCCTGGCAATCTTGATTCCAGTTTTTTGCTTCTTCTACCCAGCGTTTCTCATGATGTACTCTGCATTTAAGTTGAATAAACAGGGTGACAATATACAGCCTTGATGTACTCCTTTTCCTATTTGGAACCAGTCTGTTGTTTCATGTCCAGTTCTAACTGTTGCTTCCTGACTTGCATACAGATTTCTCAAGAGGCAAGTCATGTGCTATGGTATTCCCATCTCTTTCAGAATTTTCCGCAGTTTATTGTGATCCACACAGTCAAAGGCTTTGGCATAGTCAATAAAGCAGAAGTAGATGTTTATCTGCAACTCTCTTGCTTTTTCAATGATCCAAGGGAGGTTGGAAATTTGACTGTTGGTTCCTCTGCCTTTTCTAAATCCATCTTGAATATCTGGAAGTTCACCGTTCATGTACTGTTCAAGCCTGGCTTGGAGAACTTTGAGCATTACTTTGCTATCGTGTGAGATGAGTGCAATTGTGTGGTAGTTTGAGCATTCTTTGGCACTACCTTTCTTTAGGATTGGAATGAAAACAGCTTTTCCAGTTCTGTGGCCACTGCTGAGTTTTCCAAATTTGCTGGCATATTGAGTGCAGCACTTTCACAGTATCATCTTCCAGGATTTGAAATAGCTCAACTGGAATTTCATCACCTCCACTAGATTTGTTCATGTGATGCTTCCTAAGGTCCACTTGACTTTGCATTCCAGGATGTCTGGCTCTAGGTGAGTGATCACACCATCATGATTATCTGGATCATGAAGATCTTTTTGTAAAGTTCTGTGTATTCTTGCCACCTCTTCTTAATATCTTCTGCTTCTTTTAGGGCCATACTATTTCTCTCCTTTATTTGGCCCATCTTTGCATGAAATATTCCCTTGGTACCTCTAATTTTCTTGAAGAGATCTCTAGTTTTCCCATTCTATTTTTTTTTCCTCTATTTCTTTGCACTGCTCACTGAGGAAGACTTTCTTATCTCTCCTTGCTATTCTTTGGAACTTTGCATTCAAATGGTTATATCTTTCCTTTTCTCCTTTGCTTTTTGCTTCTCTTCTTTTCACAGCTATTTGTAAGGCCTCCTCAGACAACCATTTTGCTTTTCTGCATTTCTTCTTCTTGGAGATATTATTGATCCTTGTCTCCTGTACAATGTCATGAACCTCCATCCATAGTTCTTCAGGCACTGTGTCTATCAGATCTAATCTCTTGAATCAATTTGTCACTTCCACTGTATAATCGTAAGGGATTTGATTTAGGTCATGCCTGAATGGTCTAGTGGTTTTCCCTGCTTTCTTCAATTTAAGTTGAATTTGGCAATAAGGAGTTCATGATCTGAGCCACAGTCAGCTCCCAGTATTGTTTTTGCTGACTGTATAGAGCTTCTCCATCTTTGGCTGCAAAGAATATAATCAGTCTGATTTTGGTATTGACCATCTGGTGATGTCCATGTGTAGAGTCTTCTCTTGTGATGTTGGAAGAGTTCTCTTGTGTTTGCTATGACCAGTGTGTTCTCCTGGCAAACTCTATTAGCCTTTCTCCTTCTTTATTCTATCAGATCAGATCAGATCAGTTGCTCAGTCGTGTCTGACTCTTTGCGACCCCATGAACTGCAGCACGCCAGGCCTCCCTGTCCATCACCAACTCCTGGAGGTCACTCAGACTCACATCCATCGAGTCAGTGATGCAATCCAGCCATCTCATCCTCTGTTGTCCCCTTCTCCTCCTGCCCCCAATCCCTCCCAGCATCAGAGTCTTCTCCAATGAGTCAACTCTTCGCATGAGGTAGCCAAAATACTGGAGTTTCAGCTTTAGCATCATTCCTTCCAAAGAAATCCCAGGGCTGATCTCCTTCAGAATGGACTGGTTGGATCTCCTTGCAGTCCAAGGGACTCTCAAGAGTCTTCTCCAACACCACAGTTCAAAAGCATCAATTCTTTGGCGCTCAGCCTTCTTCACAGTCCAGCTCTCACATCCATACATGACCACAGGAAAGACCACAGCCTTGACTAGGCGAACCTTTGTTGGCAAAGTGATGTCTCTGCTTTTGAATATGCTATCTAGGTTGGTCATAACTTTCCTTCCAAGGAGTAAGCGTCTTTTAATTTCATGGCTGCAGTCACCATCTGCAGTGATTTTGGAGCCCAGAAAAAAAAAGTCTGACACTGTTTCCACTGTTTCTCCATCTATTTCCTATGTAGTGATGGGACCAGATGCCATGATCTTCGTTTTCTGAACGTTGAGCTTTAAGCCAACTTTTTCACTCTCCACTTTCTCTTTATTCTATACTCCTAGGCAAATTTGCCAGTTACTCCAGAAGTTTCTTGACTTCCTACTTTTGCATTCCTGTCCCGTATAATGATTCTTATATCATGTGATATTTTGGCTATTAATGATAATTACCCACACAATAGTTCTTCCTAATTTTCCCCTTAAGAATGTTGTGCTTGGCTTAAAGCTGAAGCTTAAAATCATGAAGTATAGTTCCAAAACTTTAAGAGTTCTTAAAAATAAGCTATTTACTAAATTACTCAGCTAATTAAATTATTTTCTTCTGTCTCTGTATCTCTCTCTATATATATCTGTGTGTGTTTGTCTGTGTGTGCTTGTATATACTCTGGACCTGAAAAGGTCATTTGTCACCAACACATTTGTGGGAAATTGAGATGTTATACATTAGCAATTTTATTTACTATGATATTATAATGATGACAAATACATTCAAAACCCAGGGAAAATGTATTTCTTATCTTTATTTCCATTTAGGATTTTAAGTAATTCATTACAAAAAACTGCAATTATTTTTTCAGTTTCACAACTTTCATTGAGATCTTTCCATGTGCTATGTTAGACTCTGAGGTTACAGATAAATATTGTTTCTCCTTTTATTTCTTTTTAAAATTGAAGTATAGCATATTTACAATATTGTGTTTCAGGTGTATAGCAAAAAGATTCAGTTATTCATATATATATATAATTTTTTAGTTTCCATTATAGCTTATAAAAAGATACTAAATATAGTTCCCTATGCTATTACAGTAAATTATTGTTTATTTATTTTCTATGTAGTAATTTGTATCTGTTAATCTCATTCATCTAAATTAACCCTCAACCCCCTTCCCCTTTGATAACTGTGTTTGTTTTCTATATCTGTGAGTCTGTTTCTGCTTGTGAATAAGTTCATTATTTTTTTTTAGATTCCATATTTACATGTGTTATTATATAATATTTGTCTTTCTCTGATTTACTTCACTTAGTATGATAATCTATAGGTTCATCTATATTTTTTCAGATGGCAATATTTCATTCTAAAATATAAATTCTTAATAACAAATTGATTTTATTCAGTCTACAAAGAGTTAATTTTTTTCCAAGGAATTTTTAAAAGAGATAAATTAAGTCTATATATATGCAAATATATACTACAGGTTTGCCCATTGTAAATATTTCTCTTAGGCAATTATTTATTTCTATAATTTGTATGTAAGTTAAGCATTTTCCCTTCAATTTTGTATCTCTTTCTATTTAATGATCTCATTGAACTCTGTCCAACACACACAAAAAATGTCAGATTCATTAACTTTTAAAATAGATTGCTTTTCAAGAATGAAACATTAGTAGTCATTATGTAGAACAATTATAAGATTTTTATTTTAACAATAATCTCATGACTATTATACTACTGCCAATTGCTTAAAAAACAACAAAAACAACTAAAAATCCTCTAAAACATTAACTACAACAAAACTTGAAAATATAAACTAGGTGTAAAAAATACGGTTTTTTTAAAAACTTAATGTTGTAATGTACAATTTTAGGACTAAATTTACAGAGAAGGAGTGTTAAAATAAAATATCAGCTCTTAATGGACATATGAGATAAAGAATAAAATCAGATCAGATCAGATCAGTCGCTCAGTCGTGTCCGACTCTTTGCGACCCCATGAACCGTAGCACACCAGGCCTCCCTGTCCATCACCAGCTCCCGGAGGTCACCCAGACTCGCATCCATTGAGTCAGTGATGCCATCCAGCCATCTCATCCTCTGTCGTCCCCTTCTCCTCCTGCCCTTAATCCCTCCCAGCATCAGAGTCTTCTCCAATGAGTCAACTCCTCCCATGAGGTGGCCAAAATACTGGAGTTTCAGCTTTAGCATCATTCCTTCTAAAGAAATTCCAGGATTGATCTCCTTCAGAATGGACTGGTTGGATCTCCTTGCAGTCCAAGGGACTCTCAAGAGTCTTCTCCAACACCACAGTTCAAAAGCATCAATTCTTTGGCGTTCAGCCTTCCTCACAGTCCAGCTCTCACATCCATACATGACCACAGGAAAGACCATAGCCTTGACTAGGCGAACCTTTGTTGGTAAAGTAATGTCTCTGCTTTTGAATATGCTATCTAGGTTGGTCATAACTTTCCTTCCAAGGAGTAAGCGTCTTTTAATTTCATGGCTGCAGTCACCATCTGCAGTGATTTTGGAGCCCAGAAAAGAATGGTGTTTAAAATATTTAATTACTTTGGACACTAACAGGATGAGATTTTTCACACTAGTGCAAACACATCATACCTGGGAAAGGGACATAGGAAAAAAAAACAACAACCTATTTTCAAGAGGAATGGGCAGACCAACATCTGAGCCCAGAATTACAGTGCAGGATCCTCAAGAGCATTGAAAGGTCACACCACAAATTCCAGGGGAAAGTATGAGCCTAAGACTGAGGCTCAGTTAGCTCAGTTAGAGAATTAACTAACCCCTGTTCAAGTGGAAGCAGCTTGAGTGATACCAAAGTATGGGAGAAATGCCCACTGACATACAAAGAGAAGACCTAAAGATAAAGGTCTTCACTGATGATGGGAATGATGGAAGGCAGGAGGGGAAGGGGACGACAGAGGATGAGATGGTTGGATGGCATCACCAACTCAATGATGAGTTTGAGCAAGCTCTGGGAAATGGTGAGGGACAGGGAGACTTGGTGTGCTGCAGTCCATGGGGTTGCAAAGTGTTGGACGTGACTGAGCGACCTAACAACAGCAACGTTAAAGTCAGAACTAGAAAAATTTTTGCAAATCATCTCTACCCTGAATGCAAAGTTATGCTAGAGGAATTTGAAACCTCTTGTGCAATAAAGATATAGATAGCAAAAACAACACTAAGTTTAAACATATCAAATTGTGTATCCGTGACCTTTTTACATAGCAATCTGATTAATTTTTAGGAATACGTTTATTTATTTCCATTTTCCTCCCCAAGTCCCAAACTGTCTTAGGATTCTAGATGGCAATGTGCTGAGATGACATTCTGTTAGATGCCAGTATGTATGTCATGAGAAGCTCACTTATAAGCTGGCCTTTTCAGTTCGGTCTTAATCATCAGAAGAATACTTGACAGCTTTCATTTTCCTTCTTTCCCCCTCATCTCTTCAATGTGCACTGGTAGCACTGAAATGAATTGATATTTTTCTTCTTGGATCATTATCTGCCCCTGTAAATTCCACCTAATGTGAAACCCCAAGACTTTTTTTTTTTTTTTGATAAATTGAATTACTGCCAGGATTTGGCAATTTTATGTTCATTGTTAAATGGAGTTTATGAAAATTAAAAATACTTTAAAAAAACTGCACTGGGTAAACTGGGGGGAATACGTTTGAAGATAACATGTAAGACAAAAGTCTTGAATCTGCAATGCTTTTTTTAAATTTTGTTTTTATTTTCCTGGTTTTTTGAGGTGGAAGTTTAGGTTATTAATTTGAGACTTTTCCTTGTGCATGTATTAGTGTTGTAAATTTTTGTCTCAGCACTGCATTAGCTATGTCCCACAAGTTTTGAAGTATGTATGTTATTTTCCTTCAGTAAGTACAGTTTTAAAACCTCTTAATATTTTCTTTTTTTCCTGGATTAAAGACATTATGTGTCCAAGTGTTTGGAGATCTATTATGTTTCTGTTGTTTATTTCTAGTTTGATTCATTGTGGCTGGAGAACACTTTCTGTATGATTTCAAATTTTATAAATTTGTGAAGATTTTATTTATGGCTCATAAGTGTAGTCAGTCACTTAGCTGAGTCCAATTGTTTGTGACCTCATGGACTATAGCCTGCCAGGGTCGTCTGTTCATGGGATTCTCCAGACAAGAATACTGGAGTAGACCTTCTCCAAAGGATCTTCCCAATCCAGAGACTGAACCTAGGTTTCCTGAACTGCTGACAGATTCTTTACCATCTGAATTACAAGGAATTCGATATTGCTCATTATTTGGCAGATTTTGGTGAACATTAATTTGCAAAAGTATATATTGCTAATGTTGAGTTAGAATATTCTATAAATGTCAATTAGACCATGTTGGCTGATATTACAGATTTTTTTCCTGTATGGTTCTGATATTCCTGGTAGTTGTTCTCTGTTTTTGATGAGATGAGCTGACATTTTCAACCATAATTCTGGTTTAGTCTATTTCTCTTTTTCTCTGTGGTTTTTCATTCACATATTTCACAGTTCTGTTTCTTTGGTACACCTGCATTTACAATTGTTGTTCTTCTTGTGGATCTCATATGGCCAAAAAGGGTTAGAAGGCTCTCTGGGGTCCCCTTAAAAACACTAATCTTATTCAGTGCTCCACCTTCACAACCAAATTACCTTTCTAATCCCCTACCTCCTGATACCATCACATTGGAGATTTTGTTTCAACATATGAGTTTTGTGGGAGACACCACCCTTCAGTTCATGGCATTGCCTACACTTCAGATCTTAACAGAGACCTCAATTCTTCAGAAAGCACTTCTCTGACCCATATAAAAAATGCTCTCCATTTTTCTCTCTGATCATTCCTTTCATAGGATTTGTAAATGCAGTAGTTTACATGCCTGTATTAAGGATGTATTATTTCTCTTTTCCATTTTAATGAAAGCTCCATGCTGCTACTGCTGCTGCTGCTAAGTCACTCCAGTCGTGTCCGACTCTGTGCGACCCCATGGACAGCAGCCCACCAGGCTCCCCTGTCCCTGGGACTCTCCAGGCAAGAACACTGAAGTGGGTTGCCATTTCCTTCTCCAATGCATGAAAGTGAAAAGTGAAAGTGAAGTCACTCAGTCGTGTCTGACTCTTTGTGACCCCATGGACTGCAGCCTACCAGGTTCCTTTGTTCATGGGATTTTCCAGGCAAGAGTACTGGAGTGGGGTGCCATTGCCTTCTCCAGAAAGCTCCATGAGGGCAGGGATTATGTTTGTATTATTTGTGTCCGTATTCTCAGTGCTAAACACAATGCCTGATGCCAAGGAAACATCAATTAGTTGAATTAACATTTACTACTATTACTAATATAAAGATATATATACATATATGTAGTTTGCTTAATGATATATAATCATACTATATGAATTTCTAAAATAAAATTTAATTAAAAATGAAAATGATGGATATGGAGGACAGTTTGTAGAACTGCTTGCACCTTCAAGTAACAGAATCACTTAGGCACATAAAATCTCTCAAAGAACATTTTTGGTTAACATGGATATTATCACAAGATGCATTTGTAGATTCATATAATATACAATGCTACTTATTCCCTAGTACTAAGTGAATCACAGTAGTCCTAGGTTGCTCTCGCACAATCAGTTTATATTCCTTTTATGAGAACAACTTGGTTAAAGTCTTCAAGCAACAGGGATGTTGTTTCTGTACCACTTTTTATGATATTAAATAACTATAGGAAGTAGTTCCACTCTTTTATTGGAATATATAGGGAGATAATTTATCAGCCATTATAGTTTATAAGATTTTGGTATCAATTACTATAAAACACCTTAAACACTGTTTATACATTTTCCAACAGAGCTACTGTTAACCTAGAGTAGCCAAAAGTTTTTTATATTTGTGTATATGTTTCATCTTCTCTGTCTTGTAAGGATGATTCAAAGAGCCTTTTTACCTGTACAAGTTGGAACAATTTCAGAAAAAGGAACTTTTTTCCACCTTTGTTGCTACTGTTACTGTGATAGAAGCTACTGGTAACAATGGATAAGCAACATTTTCAGGATTCTCATTCTGGAGCTGTGGGAGAGAAAATGTTCCAGCAAGATCCCTTATCTGTCACAGCTCCAGACAGAAAGGTGCAACAGTTATTCATTCTGATAAATAAAGATACTAACAGCTCCTCACTGTTAATGCGATTATAAAATTCATCCTTGTAAAAATGCCTGGATTTCCTTGAATCCCTGTGGAGCGTCCCAGCATGACTTGTGAGAAGCATTTGAAGAGGATTTAGTATTTGTTTAGAGACTTCTGCTCAGTACTAATATTTCTTACATCTCCAAGTATAGTAGAATTGCACTACATGTACGCAAAGATCCACTCATTCTGATCTTTTCTAAAACCTTGCTCAACTTAGAAATTACCTTAAATACAATTAGTCATATCCTTGAGACAAATTCATGGGGAAGTCTGATTCATCTTAAATCTATATTTAAATAAGATATACCAGTAACAACTCAGCTGGAGCTGATCAGTGGCATTAAGGACTTTTCTGATAAAGTATATTGTTCTAAGTCAAAAGAGAGGGATAGAATATTCTCTACTGGTAATCAGAGGTGACTTTAAGTACTTAATTTCCAGAACTGAAATCAGATCAAATCAGATCAGATCAGTCACTCAGTCCTGTCTGACTCTTTGCAACTCCATGAATCGCAGCACACCAGGCCTCCCTGTCCATCACCAACTCGTTGAGTTCACTGAGACTCACGTCCATCGAGTCAGTGATGACATCCACCCATCTCATCCTCTGTCATCCCCTTATCCTCTTGCCACCAATCCCTCACAGCATCAGAGTCTTTTCCAATGATTCTTCACATGAGGTGGCCAAAGTACTGGAATTTCAGCTTTAGCATCATTCCTTTCAAAGAAATCCCAGCGCTGATCTCCTTCAGAATGGACTGGTTGGATCTCCTTGCAGTCCAAGGGACTCTTAAGAGTCTCCAACACCACAGTTCAAAAGCATCAATTCTTTGGCGCTCAGCCTTCTTCACAGTCCAACTCTCACATCCATACATGACCACAGGAAAGACCATAGCCTTGACTAGGCGAACCTTTGTTGGCAAAGTGATGTCTCTGCTTTTGAATATGCTATCTAGGTTGGTCATAACTTTCCTTCCAAGGAGTAAGCGTCTTTTAATTTCATGGCTGCAGTCACCATCTGAAGTGATTTTGGAGCCCAGAAAAAGAAAGTCTGACACTGTTTCCACTGTTTCTCCATCTATTTCCCATGTAGTGATGGGACCAGATGCCATGATCTTCGTTTTCTGAATGTTGAGCTTTAAGCCAACTTTTTCACTCTCCACTTTCACTCTCATCAAGAGGCTTTTTAGTTCCTCTTCACTTTCTGCCATAAGGGTGGTGTCATCTGCATATCTGAGGTTATTGATATTTCTCCTGGCAATCTTAACTCAGATGACAATTGTATCTACTTTCTGCGGGCAGGAATCCCTCAGAAGAAATGGAGTAGCCATCATGGTCAATGAAAGAGTCCAAAATGCAGTACTTGGATGCAATCTCAAAAATGACAGAATGATGTCTGTTCGTTTCCAAGGCAAACCATTCAATATCACAGTAATCCAAGTCTATGCCCCAACCAGTAATGCTGAAGAAGCTGAAGTTGAACGGTTCTATGAAGACCTACAAGACCTTTTAGAACTAACACCCCAAAAAGATGTCCTTTTCATTATAGGGGACTGGAATGCAAAAGAAGGAAGAACTGAAATACTGGATATATATTATTAAGCATGGAGATATAAGGAGTTGTGTACTTCGTGTACACAGAATTATGAACATTCATTGCAGTTAGTTATCTTTTATCACAGACACCAAGGCTGAAACCTATTTTTTTTAATACAAGTATATCATAGAGTTTCATAATGTAGTGTACCCAAACACATCAATACTTCATGAAAAAAATTCATAAAGTTTGAAAAATGTCTGAAATGTTATGCAAAAGCTTGATTTTGTTACCAGGTTTGGAAAGTGAGAGTTCAAGAGGACCTCCCTTGTGGGCCTCAGTTCTTGGTAAGGACACAAATAAGAATCTGAGGGCTTACCTGTGGCAAAAACAAGTTTATTGAAGGAAGACCAGAAAAAACATTTCTAGGGAGAGGTCAGTCAAGCCAAGGGAGGCACTGGCACAGGAATGATGAGGGGGGTTTTAGAGACAAGGCTTTTACATGTTCATTTAGGCAGGCATGGACTGACAGGTGCAAGTTACATAACAACAGGCTCTATTGCCTATATCTCTCCCATAATTCAGTCTGTAATAATCATTGTGTGTATATATGTATAGAATATGAACCCTTAATGAGCTCTAGGCTGCCTCAGGTCATTTAAGGCCATAGCTATGGGACAAGGCACATATGCTGGAGTTGGAAAAGTCTCTGTGGTTATTTTGTAGCAAATCTATGAGATCTCCTGAGCTACACTGGAGCCTGTCTGGGTGGGAAACAGATCAGGTTGCATACTTTTCAGCAAGGCCACCCCTTTTGCTCATGCCTCAGTCAGTTCAGTAGCTCAGTCACATTCAACTCTTTGCAACCCTATGGACTGCAGCATGCCAGGCTTCCCTATTTATCACCAACACCCAGAGCTCACTCAAACTCATATCCATTGAGTCAGTGATGCCATCCAACCATCTCAACCTCTGTTGTCCCCTTCTCTTCCTGCCTTTAATCTTTCCCAGCATCAGGATGTTTTGCAATGAGTCTGTTCTTCACATCACGTGGCCAAAGTATTGGAGCTTCAGCCTCAGCATCAGACCTTCCAATGAATGTTAAGGACTTCTTTTAGGACTCACTGGTTTGATCTCCTTGCAGTCCAAGAGACTCTCAAGAGTCTGATCCAACACCACAATTCAAAAGCATCAATTCTTTGGCACTCATCTTTCTTTATGATCCAACTCTCACATCTATTTATGACTACTGGAAAAACCAAAACTTTGACTAGATGGACCTTTGTTGGCAAAGTAATGTCTCTGCTTTTTAATATGGTGTCTATATTTGTCATAGCTTTTCTTTCAAGGGGCACACATCTTTTAATTTCATGGCTACAGTCACCATCTGAAATGATTTTGTAGCCCAAGCAAAGAAAGTCTATCACTGTTCCCATTGTTTCCCTGTCTATTTGCCACAAAGTGATGGGACTGGATGCCATGATCTTAGTTTTATGAATACTGAGTTTTAAGCCAGCTTTTCTCACTCTCCTCTTTCACTTTCATCAAGAGGCTTTGTAGTTCCTCTTCACTTTCAGCCATAAGGGTGGTATCATCTGCATATCTGAGATTACTGATGGTTCTCCCAGCAATCTTGATTCCAGCTTGTACTTTGTCCAGCCCGGCAGCATTTTGCTTGATGCACTCTGCATATTAAGTTAACTAAGCAGGGTGACCATATACAGCCTTGTCAAAGTGCTTTCTCAATTTGGATCCAGTCTGTTTTTCTATGTCTGGTTCTAACTGTTGCTTCTTGACCTGCATATAGATTTCTCAGGAGGCAGGAAAGGTGATCTGGTATCTCCGTCTCTTGAAGGATTTTCCAATTTTTGTGATCCACACAGTCAAAGGCTTTGGCATAGTCAATGAAGCAGAAGTAGATATTTTTTCTAGAATTCTCTTGCTTTTTCTATGATCCAATGGATATGGCAATTTGATCTCTGGTTCCTCTGCCTTTTCTAAATCCAGCTTGAACATCTGGAAGTTCTCAGTTCATGTACTGTTAAAGCCTAGCTTGGAGAAGTTTCGGCATTACTTTGCCAGCATGTGAGATGAGTGCAATTGTACAGCAGTTTGAACATTGTTTGGCATTGTCCTTCTTTGGGATTGGAATGAAAACTGACCTTTTCCAGTCCTGTGGCCACTGCTGAGTTTTCCAAATTTGCTGGCATATTGAGTATGGCACTTTAGCAGCACCATATTTTAGATCATCTTTTAGTTAGCACCATGCTTAACTCCTACATAACACTTTGAAGAAAATATTCTGAGTATGGTGTTTATAATCTTAATCAGATTCTCTTTGTATCCACAAAGCTCCAACCAATGTTAAAGAATCCTAGGACAAAAGCAAAAATTTAAGATTTAGAAATATCATACTTGTGAAAAACTAAAGAGAAGAGATTGCAAATTATCAAGAAAAATTTAGTAAACTAGAAACATTAATACTCAAAAGGAAGCAGGTTTTATAAAATAAAATGTCATTCAGAAAACCAATAGAACTCTTGTGCAATGTAAGAGGAAAAGAAAAAAATATCAACTTAACTTTTGCTATTCATAAAAAGTATCATCTTTTGTTAGACTGCTTGACATTATTAGCATTTAAATCATATGATGAGTGTTGTGTGCTCAGTAAAATCCTATTCTTTGCAACCCCATGGACGGTAGCCCACCAGGCTCTTTTATTCTTGGAATTTTCCAGGCAAGGATACTGGAAAGCATGCCATTTTCCTTTCCATGGTATTTTTATGATCCAGGGATAGAACCCAGGTCTCCCAAATCTGCAGACAGATTCTTTACCACTGAGCCACCTGGAAAGTCCAATCATATGATAAATGTATTTATAAATAAATCTTTGACATAACTAGGAGAAAGACTTCTCCAAACTTGAGTTTTCCTAGCTATAAGCATGGCTATATATGCAGCCATGAAATTAAAAGACACTTACTCCTTGGAAGGAAAGTTATGACCAACCTAGATAGCATATTCAAAAGTAGAGACATTGCTTTGCCAACAAAGGTCCATCTAGTCAAGGCTATGGTTTTCCCAGTGGTCATGTATGGATATGGATGTGAGAGTTGGACTGTGAAGAAGGCTGAGCACCAAAGAATTGATGCTTTTGAACTGTGGTGTTGAGAAGACTCTTGAGAGTCCTTTGGACTGCAAGGAGATCCAACCAGTCCATTCTGAAGGAGATCAGCCCTGGGATTTCTTTGGAAGGAATGACGCTAAAGCTGAAACTCCAGTATTTTGGCCACCTCATGCCAAGAGTTGACTCATTGGAAAAGACTCTGATGCTGGGAGGGATTGGGAGCAGGAGAAGTGGACGACACAGGATGAGATGGCTGGATGGCATCACCGACTCAATGGACATGATTTTGCATAAACTCCGGGACTTGGTGATGGACAAGTAGGCCTGGAGTGCTGTGACTCATGGGGTCACAAAGAGTCAGACATGACTGAGTAGTGAACTGAACTGATCCATCCACTTTCCAGTCTGTAAAAATATGTCCAAAATGTTATCAGACATATATTTTCTAACAACAAAACAAAACAAAAAAGCTGAGTCTAGCTATTTTTTTTTTTCATATTTCAAGATCATGCCATGCTGTCCATTAATTTCAAGATGCCATTTACCATTTTCCATAGACAACAGTGTAAGAGTGTAAAAAAATAGTAAAGGAAACCAGGAGTAATTTGTGCACCTTCACTGAATGCTTTATACTAGATAAGATCCTTGAAGTATCATCTCATAGTGATTTTGTCAAGTGATGCAGTGGTCTGTTTTCAGCAGTCTGGGTTCTGTCACAAAACTAGAGTGAATAAAAGAATTCTGGGAAGAAAAAAAAACAAAATTTTACCATAGGAATTATGGTTTACAGAATATCAGAATGCTCAGGAGGAAAAAAAAGAGAGAGAGAGAGAGAGAATGCCAATGTTCAGGGAGCTGTAGTTGGGAAGATAAAGAAGTAGATACTGAATGAAAGTGAAAGTCGCTTAGTGTGTCCAGAATCTTTGCAACCCCATGGACTGTAGCCTACCAGGCTCCTCTGTCCATGGAATTCTCCAGTCCAGAATACTGGAGTGGGTGTTCTATCTCCAAGGGATCTTCCCAACCCAGGGATTGAACCCAGGTCTCCTGCATTGCAGGTGGATCCTTTACCTGCTGAGCTATCCTGAATAACTCACTAAAATGGAATTGGCTTCTCAAAAATCACATCCAGAAACTGCTATAATTATCCAGAATTTCTGAAAAAGTTCACACTGTGCTTCTGTGAAATATGTGGTAAACAAGCACTCAATTAGAATTTTCTGTGAATCCTGCATCTGCTTAATCCCTCTCATACAAGCCATTTGAACTTGGTGGAATCTGGCTGCACATCCCAGATTCATGGCTTGGTGTGTCAGATAACATCAGTTCAGGATGAGCATGTCCAAGTGACATGATGACTTAGTGGCTGTGGACAAGTCTCTGCAAGGGCCCAGCACCAGGCTTTTGCTGTAGGCAGTAGGTAGTAACCATCTGTAGAAGAGAATATGTCTTTTCTCCAAAATACTTCCGCACATTTCGATCTGCTGGTCATACAGAGCATGGGTGGATTAAATAACACGGAAACTTAGACCTGCTCCAGACTTAGTTTATTGAAAAGGAATCAAAGTAGTAAGTCCAAATAAAATACTCTTTTGCTGCTAAAAGTTAGAGGCTATTAGACATGTCTCTTTTCTGTGAATAGGTACATAACATAACATAGATATTCATCTTAACATGCCTCATAATACCAAACCAATAGTCTTCAAGTGTTCCTTGATAATCGTATGAAATGTTTCTGAGTCTCTGGCAGCTATTTTTCCATGTCTTCCAATGGATCTTTTACATTTGCTGACACTGACTAAGTCCTATCAGAATGATTTGTCAATACAGTAGATAATCCAGACTCCTTATATAGAATTGACAGCAAGCTAAAGAGTTGATTAAAGGCCTGAGTTAAGATGTTGAAATTTTGACTCTGTCCCTGCCAGGTAAAGGCAAACTGCTCCACTGTCTTTATTAATAAAAATGGATAGAAGACCATTTTCAAAAACAAAAGCAAGATACTAAGTGCTGAGCACTCTGTTTATTTTCTTTGGAATAGCACTTGACATTTGAGTCACCAACTGTTCCCTTTTATTGTTGAATCATATTGAAAATAACAACTTAAAAATTAATCTGTTTATGGATATTTGACTTGTTTCAGTTTTAGGCTATGATGGATAAGACTGTATGGATGTTCAGGTATGAGACTTTGTGCAAATATTACCCCATTTGTCTTGGGTAAATAGCTAGGAATAGAATCAGTAGGTCACAAAATATATGTTAGCTAAACTTTATAAGAAAACTAAAGACTGTTTTCCAAAGAAGCTGTGCTATTAACCCTCCAACCAGGAATGCTTATTTACCCATATTTATCTTGTTTTGGGCTTCCTTGGTGGCTCAGGGGTAAAGAATCCACTTGCCAATGCAGGAGACAAGGATTCAATCCATGGTCAGGAAGATCCCCTGCAGAAGGAAATGGCAACCCACTCCAGTATTCTTGCCTGGAGAATCCCTTGGACAGATGAACCCAGCAGACTACAGTCCATGAGGTTGCACAGAGTCGGACACAACTTAGCATGCACACATGCATTCCACTTATTATCTATTTGGGGTTATTTTTTCTCTGAAGAATTAGGTTGTAAGAGTTTGCCTTTTTTACTCCTACAATGAGGTATAACTTTCAGTTTTATAGTTTCTTTGGAAGAGCAGAGATATTGTTATAATTTATAGTAGAAAACTAGTGATTGCAGAACACAGGTAAGATAGCCTGCAGATAGTGAGTTTGCTTCGTGTGGGGAAATATTGAAAGTAGATCTGAGTCAAGGTAAATAAGCACTAGTTACTAGATAAACAAAATATAGCAGCTCCAAAATTCCATAGGACAAGTGGTAGTAGTCTTGGAAAGGCACTACATTTCTAGAAGAAAGAGTTAATCTGGAATCAGCATTCTCTGGAAGTGTGGTGGTGAAGAGGATTAACAAAGCAAACAGTAGAAATAGAGTCCAACAAAATCAAAAGAGAATCACTACTTTAGAAGTCCATCAACCCCTCCTGCCACACAGTCCATAATCCTGCCTAGATAACTTCAGATTACTACTAGAGGTCAAAGCAAAAATAAGACATTTCAAAATGAAAATAATATGGTAGGCAAAGCAAACAGAGCTACCAAATAAAACAGAAAATAAAAAAGTGTGTTTTATCTGGTTTAATTTCCAGGAGTTTGGGTTTTTTTAAAATTCTATGTTCTATGTTTTTTAATTCTATGTTCATATTGCATTCAATACAAAAAAAAAAAAATCTAAAATGTTGCTCAGATTTATTTTCTCAAAAGTACTGGAAAGTGCTATTATGATAAACATTAAATTGATGATTTTACTTATTTGCCTATTTATGAATTGAGCATTTTGCTTATCTTATAAGCCTGTCTCTTTCTTTCATATATTTGGTATTCAATTGTTTATTATTTGCTGACATATAAATATTAATTATATGGCTTTTATGCAATATGATATTATGCTTTTATTACAAATGTAAGTTTTTGCATCTAAAGTTTAGGTTTTGTATATCTATGGCATTTTATTTTTATTATATTTTTGAACTACATCATTTCAAATTTGTGTACTGTGTAAAATAATGATTGCATCAGTTATAAAGGACAGTTTTCTCCTAGCAATGTATAACCTTTGACATGTTTAAATAATTCACTCACATGACATTTCTTATTTTGGTAAAAGTGGAAAAAAAAAAAAAAAAGGAATCCAACCTTATTGTTTACAGCTGCACACAGACTTGTCCTAAAAACATTTTCTTTGTTACAAACAGACATCATGACTCTGGCTCTCAGGGGACTCTCAGCTGTTAATCATAATTAACAGCCTATAACACTCTCATTTTTAATGCAAGAAAAAATGTTCAGAAAGAAAACAGATCATGTCTCAGTATAAGAAATCAAGGGCTTTGGATGTTGTTGTTCGATCACTAAGTCCTATCTGACCCTCTGTGAACCCTTGTGAACCCATGAACTGCAGCAGGCTTCACTGTCCTTCACTATCTCCTGGAGTTTGCTCAAACTCATGTCCATTGAGTCGATGATACCATCCAACTAACTCATCCTCTGTCATCCCTTTCTCCTCCTGCCTTCAATCTTTCCAAGCATCAGGGGCTTTTCAAATGACTCTGCTCATCTCCTCAGGTAACCAAAGATTTGAAGCTTCAGCTTTAGCATCAGTCCTTCCAATGAATATTCAGGACTGATTTCCTTTAGGACTGGTTTGATCTCCTTGCATTCCAAGGGACTCGCAAAAGTCTTCTCCAGCACCACAATTCAAAAGCATCAGTTTTTCGGCACTCAATCTTTTTTATGGTTCAACTCTCACATCCATATGACTACTGGAAAAACCATAGCTTTGCCTTGGTAATTATTTGCTTTTATGTTATATACACTATAACTTATATCAGTTCATTTCAGTCGCTCAGTCGTGTCCGACTCTTTGTGATCCCATGAACTGCAGCACGCCAGGCCTCCCTGTCAATTACCAACTCCCCGGAGTTGACTCAAACTTACGTCCATTGAGTCGGTGATGCCATCCAGCCATCTCATCCTCTGCCGTCCCCTTCTCCTCCTGCCCCCAATCCCTCCCAGCATCAAGGTCTTTTCCAATGAGTCAACTCTTTGCATGAGACGGCCAAAGTATTGGGGTTTCAGCTTTAGCATCAGTCCTTCCAATGAATACCTAGGACTGATCTCCTTTAGGATGGACTGGTTCGATCTCCTTGCAGTCCAAGGGGCTCTCAACAGTATTCTCCAACACCAGAGTTCAAAGGCATCGATTCTTTGGTGCTCAGCCTTCTTCACAGTTCAACTCTCACATCCATACATGACTACTGGAAAAATCATAGCCTTGACTAGACGGACCTTTGTTGGCAAAATAATATCTCGGCTTTTCAATATGCTATCTAGGTGGTCATAACTTTCCTTCAAAGGAGTAAGCATCTTTTAATTTCATGGCTGCAATCACCATCTGCAGTGATTTTGTAGCCCCTCAAAATAAAGTCTGACACTGTTTCCACTGTTTCCCCATCTATTTCCCATGAAGTGATGGGACCCGATGCCATGATCTTCATTTTCTGAATGTTGAGCTTTAAGTCTACTTTTTCACTCTCCTCTTTCACTTTTATAAATTATATTAAATTATTTCAATCTATATTTTTACTATTTTAAAAATTAATTTATTTATTTTAATTGGAGGCTAATTACTTTACAATATTGTGGTGGCTTTTGCCATACATTGACAAGAATCAGCCACAGGTGTACATGTGTCCCCCATCCCTTTTGACTGATGAAAAGTAAAAATAAAAACAAAGAAACACTACAGAGCCCAAAATACAGCTGTCTCTACATTCTACATTCCAGTTTAATATCTGATTTTTTCACATCAGATGGCCAACTGTGCTTCTACATCAGGTTGCCAAAGAGGGTTACTTTTAGTTCTGTTTCATTTTTAGATACTCACGTGTTTATACATATACAATTATGAAATTTTCTCCCTAAAATATGGCTTCTAAATGCTGTTTTATCTGTAGCTATGGTGTTATTTATAATTAGGATTTAAGACTGAAGAAATGACTGAATAGCCTAATTGATGAAAAATAATATAGTCATCCATATTCTAGCAAGATGTGCTTTGTGACTTAGTATTTGTGACTTCCTTTACTCCTACTGTGGAGTAAGTAAATTCATTGCTTGAAATTGTTTCCATCAGCCCTACAAACATTTGATCTACTCCCTGTTTGCAATTATGTGTTTCACATGTTTATATTGATACATGGATGATATAAGTTACCGCGCATTCCTAGTAATCAACTTACATTTATGATGATTTAGGCCAGCTTTCCTGAAGTTAGCTGTTAATGAAAATGCCAGAAATCTTTTTTTTTAATATTCATATATACATAGTTACATAGGGAGATAGAAACAAAGAAGGTATAGGTATAGATGTCAGAGTTAAATTTAAATAATTTCCCCAGGGTCAGACTAAGCTATAGGGCTTAAACTGTACATTTGATTCATGTATTTATTAATCCCATAATTACATATGAATTTGGCACTGGGCTGGCACTAAGGATGGTGAGTAAAACAAGGCACAATGCTTGGCTATTTTAAGTCATATTATAAAACTTGCAATGTAACAAAGAAGAATTTAACAACCATGAGACGAGGTGGTCATGTATGCCAAGGAAAGATGTAGCTGAGCAGAGTTAAGACACAATACACAGTACTGAAAAATTGTGAGTAATTGTATATGCCTAGAATAAGAAAAAAAAAAAATTGACATGGTGAGAAGCCAAGCAAGAGAGGTATGTAAAAGCAAAATCATGACATGAATATTGTGCCACAAAGAAGATTGGACATTACTTTATATTCAAGTTTTCTGACCAAATAATTTTTAAAGGAACACATAATTGTATTTTAAGGGAAAAAAAAGAGAGAACAATTTGAAAGAGTTTGAGTCCAAAGCAGAAAGGATATTTGATGTTATCACAATCATTGAAGTCAGCAGGACTGAGTCTGGTGCTGTGCAGCCAGAGGAAAGGAGATGGATGTGGTCAGTAGGAGAGAAATTAAAGTAAGTTGGACTTCCTTTTAGGATGAGGGAAAACTAGTGTCTGGCTTTAGAGACTGGGAGGTTGGTAGAGTTACAACTACTGCCATAACATCCAGAGACATGGCAGATTTGGGAGAAGAGGATTCAATGTTGAATTGTTGTGCTTTCAGTTCCATAAACATAAAATTGCTCAGCTCAAAATAGCCAGCTAGTTTGGAAATATAGATTTGGAAGATGCCTTTATAGACAGACTAATACACTCCATATAGATTAAAGGGCACATTGACAGTGGATGATTTGAGAAGCAAAGGGGCTCAGGTAGAGTGAATTTTTAGGCCATAAATAGTAGAAGTGAAAGAGGAGATAGTCAATGACAAAGAAGAATCCCATTCAGCATCTCAGCAGGTAACTAAAATAAGGAATTGGCCAAGCATGTGGAAGTGTTAGTCGCTCACTCGTATCTGACTTTTTCTGACCCCTTGAAGCCCACCAGGCTCCTCTGTCCAAGGGATTCTACAGGAATACTGGAGTGGATACCCATTCCCTTTCCCAGGGTATCTTCCTGACCCAGGGATTGAACCCAGGTCTCCCACATTGCAGGCAGATTCTTTACTGTCTGAGCCATCAGGGAAGCCCTTAGCCAAGCATACCAGAAAACAAAATTAGGTGGGGTAAGATGATACTCAGATGATCCACTGCAGTTCACCAATAAGATTATCAGTGACTCTTGCCAGAGCAGTTTTGGTGGAGCAGAGAACAGAAATCAGAATGAAGTAAGTTGAGGAGAGATTAAGAAACATTAAGGACGTGCAGATAGATTTTGCAACTACTATTTTTAAGGATCTTGAGTATAATGACAGAGATTGGGGCTCAGGTTGAAGGGATATTTTCTCACTGTTACTGCTTTTATAAAATAGATAAATTTGGGATTGCTTTCATGTACTGAAAAGAGCTTCCATAAATATCAGGTGGCACTAGTGGTAAAGAACCCACTGCCAACTCAAGAAACACAGGAGACGGGGGTTCCATCCACAGGTCAGGAAGATCCCCCGGAGGAGGTCATGGCAACCTACTCCAGTATTCTTGCCTGGAGAATCTCCATGGACAGAGGAGCCTGGCAGGCTATAGTCCATAGGGTCACAAAGAGTTAAGCATGACTGAAGTGACTTAGCATGCACATGTATTAAAAAGAAACCTCATAAATATTTATAGAGTCCACAACTTATACATAGTAGATTAAATGCCTATTTTCTTATATATATACATATATATATTTAAAAATTCTTGAGCATAAATGATTGCTCTGTTGTATCAGTGAACTTCAGTTTAGTTCAGTCACTCAGTCGTGTCCAAATCTTTGTGACCCTATGAATCCCAGCACGCCAGGCCTCCCTGTCCATCACCAACTCCCAGAGTTCACCCAGACTCATGTCCACCGAGTCCGTGATGCCATCCAGCCATCTCATCCTTTGTCATCCCATTATCCTCCTGCCCGCAGTCCCTCCCAGCATCAGAGTCTTTTCCAATGAGTCAACTGTTCACATGAGGTGGCCAAAGTACTGGAGTTTCAGCTTTAGCATCATTCCTTCCAAAGAAATCCCAGGGCTGATCTTTAGAATGGACTGGTTGGATCTCCTTGCTGTCCAAAGGACTCTCAAGAGTCTTCTCCAACACCACAGTTCAAAAGCATCAATTCTTCGGTGCTCAGCCTTCTTCACAGTCCAACTCTCACATCCATACATGACCACAGGAAAAACCATAACCTTGACTAGACGAACTACCCTCTATATTTACACCCTGAAGTCTGTTCCTTAATATTTTGACTTTCCTTTTTGTTGTAAATATCCTCCTTCCTCTGTGTGTGTGTGTATGAAAGAGGGAGCAGGGAGAGGAGAGCTATGGATGAATATAGTGGATGATGAGAATATGCTTGTGTGAATGCATATTTCCAAGCTTGTGTGATTCAATATGAAGAGGAAAGGATCTGGGAAAAAGTGGAGAAAAATAGGACAATATGAGTACTAGGTATGAAACTCCACATTTTGGCCACCTGATGTGAAGAACTGACTCATTGGAAAAGACCTTGATGCTGGTAAAGATTGAAGGCGGGAGAAGTAGATGACAGAGGATGAGATGGTTGGATGGCACCACCAACTCAATGAACATGAGTTTGAGTAAGCTCCAGGAGTTGGTGATGGACAGGGAAGCCTGGCGTGCTGCAGTCCATGGTGTCCCAAAGAGTTGGACATGACTGAGCAACTGAACTGAACTGTAATGAGTACTAGGGGTGCCTGAGTGCTACCTCCAGTTTTAGAGGAGAGGGGAAATTTTAGAGATGGAGAAAGGAGGAGTCAGAGATGAAGGGTGGAGAAGTCATACAGAGGTTTAATGGTGTTCATTTTAATTATAATAGCTCTAAGAGATGAAAATATGTGAGCATTCATAAAATAATCAAATATCCAATATTTCTATTGTGCTTGTTGTACAAATGTATTGTTTTAAAGACTTTTAACTTCCTTAATAGGAATAAATCTGCCGCAATTACTACTATAGCTTTTTTTTTTTTTTTTTTAGCAACTTGCGGATTTTATTTAGATGCTCAAACAAATACAGTGGGGAAAACTTTGATGTTTATAAGAATTGTAAATTTGAGTACCACATAGTGATTATGCCTGATACCGGATGCCTGGGGCTGGTGCACTGGGAGGACCCCGAGGGATGGTATGGGGAGGGAGGAGAGAGGAGGGTTCAGGATGGGGAACACATGTATACCTGTGTCAGATTCATTTTGATACATGGCAAAACCAATACAATATTGTAAAGTTAAATAAAATAAAAATAAAATTAAAAAAAGAATAAATTCATGAGATTAAGTTTAAACACTTCTAATTGTGTTTGTTGTTTTAGTAGCTAAGTTAAGTCAGACTCTTTGTAACACCGTGGACTATAGCCCATCAGGCTCCTCTGTCCATGGGATTTCTCAGGCAAGAATAATGGAATGGGTTGCAATTTCCTCCTCCTACTACTACTATTTTATATATTAAAATTAACTAAGGTAGAGAGAGATAACTGAGAAATGTATTTTGGCAAAATTTATTTCAATATATTTAGTATTTATTTTGATAGAAAGCAACATCATAGCTTGATTTAGTCATCCTTTATATATTATTTGTACTCTGGTCTCAGTTTTAAAAAAGAGAATTTATATCATACCAAAATTATATTTACTGATTTTGGAAAGGGAAATTTTGCTTAAGCATGGCAGTACAAAATATAATAAATAAAATTTTCAGTTGTGGAGCTTTCTCATATAATTTGAAATATCATTTTTAAAAATGGAAACTAAAGGCTTTTTTAGGGAAAAAAGTCAGTAAAATTTAAATTAGCTCAATTTTCAGGAATATAGGATAAACACACATTTTTCTATTCCACCCTCTAAGTGAAACTTTGAACATTATATATCAAATAAACATGGAAAAAAATCTCTGAAAGTTGGAGAGCAACAGACTTACTGTGTACTACTAGCAAGGACCCACATGATCCAAGGAACGACTGGTGGTGTGTTTTCTGGGTTTTCTTACTGCCTCATCTTTAATCGATTTGAAATTGAAGAAGCCAACACCTGGGAAATGTCAATGCATGCAAGCAAAAGTAGCCCAGCCTCGTCAAAGGAAAATAAAAGGGTAACCTAGAGAAGGCAGTGGAACCCCACTCCAGTACTCTTGCCTGGAAAATCCCACGGACGGAGGAGCCCGGTAGGCTGCAGTCCATGGGGTCGCTAAGAGTCGGACACGACTGAGCGACTTCACTTTCTCTTTTCACTTTCATGCATTGGAGAAGGAAATGGCAACCCACTCCAGTGTTCTTGCCTGGAGAATCCCAGGGACAGGGAAGCCTGGTGGGCTGCCGTCTGTGGGGTCACACAGAGTCGGACACGACTGAAGTGACTTAGCATAGCATAGCATGATACAAGGCAATGGCACCCCACCCCAGTACTTTTGCCTGGAAAATCCCATGGACGGAGGAGCCTGGTAGGCTCCAGTCCGTGGGGTCGCTAAGAGTCGGACACGACTGAGCGACTTCACTTTGACTCACTTTCATGCATTGGAGAAGGAAATGGCAACCCACTCCAGTGTTCTTGCCTGGAGAATCCCAGGGACAGGGGAGGCTGGTGAGCTCCGTTATGGGGTCGCACAGAGTCGGACACGACTGAAGCGACTTAGCAGCAGCAGCAGCATGATACAATGCTTTAGATAGCAAGTGTTCTCTTCCAACCAAACATTATAAAAGAAAAAACTGTGACCCCCCTATGAACCTCATAAATCAAGGCCAAGTGGGTAGACTAAACTTCAGTTACAGAGCAGAACTACAAGCCTTGAGCTGAGTGGTTGATTTCTGCTTCTTCTAAACCTGGTGGCTACAATACCAGGAATGATCATCTCCATTGATATCTACCACTAATCTGGATGCTCATTCATTTTGAAAAACATTAATTAATTTTGTCTAAATTATATTGCCAAATATAATTATTCTCACAATAATGAGATTGGTAATAATGTATTGATATAGTTTATCTCTTTGAAGAGATAATATGCTTTTAAGTGATCCCTGATAGTTCAGATGGTAAGGAATCTGCCTGCAGTGTTAGAGATCAGGGTTTGATCCCTGAGTCAGGAAGATCACCTGGAGAAGGGAATGACAACCCACTCCAGTATTCTTGCCTGGAGAATTCCATGTACAGAGGAGCTGGGCATCCAAAGAGTTGGACACGACTGAGCACCTAACATTTTCACATTCAAATGAATTGAAATTCAGTTTGCCTTTAGGAATTGATATACACATCAAAATCTTTGAGAAGATGTGAGCAACTTTTGCTTAGCCATTCATCTATTCATTCATCCATTTATTCAAAAATATTTTCATGTTTCTGTTATGTGCTAGTCACTATTCTAGGCTCTTGGACTTGAGTAAAATAGGCCAAAAAATCTGCTTTTCTGGCACTGAATAAAAATCATGATAAATTGTATATGATATATAATTGAAGATAATAAGACCTATGTAAAAAAAATAGACCATTATATGAAGGTATGGGAGGTCATTTTAAATAGTCAGGCAAATTTCATTGAGTAGATGATATCTGAGCAAAGATGTTTGTGTTAAGTGATAAATCATGAAATGTAGAAAACTTTTCAGTGGAATTTAGGATGTAGGTTGACACTGCTTTGTACAAACATCTCATCACCAAATGTGTAAGTTAAACCTTGGAGTTGTAAAAGTATTATTTTTCTCAATATAGAAATGTTAACTTGTCTTACACAGATATACAATATATAGTTGTTATATAGTTGTATATATTTACATATGTACTATATATATGTAAATTTTTGGATAGGCTACAGATAGCATTTTATGGGGGAAACGTTAGCAAATTACTAACGGTGTGACCATAACTATGCAAGGGCAATTTGAGTTTACCTCATTTGAACTGGTGTTGAATATCCATCACAGATTTTATGGTGTGCAAATTGCAAGTGAACTGTGGTGTTGGAGAAGACTCTTGAGAGACCCTTGGACTGCAAAGGGATCCATCCAGTCCATCCTAAAGGAAATCAGTCGTGAATACTCAGTGGAAGGACTGATGCTGAAGCTGAAATTCCAATACTTTGGCCACCTGATGTGAAGAGAGAACTCATTTAACAAGACCCTGATGCTTGAAGAAGAGATTGAAGGTGGGAGGAGAAAGGGACGACAGAGGATGAGGTGATGGGGTGGCATCAGCGACTCAATGGACATGAGTTTGAGTAAACTCTGGGAGTTGGTGATGGACAGGGAGGCCTGGTTTGCTGCAGTCCATGGAATTGGAAAGAGTCGGACATGACTGAGCCACTGAACTGAATTGAACTGAAAGTCACAGCGTACAAAGAAGACGAAGCCTTGTGACTCCTAGATCTGTATAGTAATTGATACATTAACTGATTTGAACCAGATCAAAAGTTTTTCACTTTTGAAAATTAAGTAAATACTTCATGGTACAGTCTCCTTCTGTTTAAATAAATAAATAATTTTACAAAATCATTGGAGTATTCAATTTTTATAGGGGTAATACACTGAAAAGATTGACCAATGGAGATGATATTTTATACCAAGTTTGGAATAACAGATGTTATAGAGGATTTCAAAATATTGTAAGCAAATTTCAAAAAAATAGATTTTTTAATAGAAAAACTTTTAAGACTAATAATAACTTAAAGCAGTTATTACAGGCTTAATCAGAGATACAGATAAATTAATTTTCAAATGTAATTCTGATTGTAATGTTGCTAGTGCTTCATCTATATAACACACTCAAAAATGAAACCCTATATACTAAAGGATAAATCAAAATATATCAAGTAACAAGGTATGATTCAAAAATAAAAACAAGAAAGAACTAAGCCATACATTTGCTAATAAGCCCATAACCTAACTAAATTTTTCAGAGCAATTCAGTTTGGTTTGGTTTAGGGCTTCAGGTATGCTGCATCAAGCTGTCAGTGTTGTATTTCACCAAGCAAGAGAAAAATTTACATTTTCATTCCCAGTCTATCAGTATTTAGCCGTTTGATTCAGGACAACTCTGGTGATCTCATTAATTCAAATATAACATATCTTTGTATATCTCCCAAATTCTACTAGCAATCTGAGATTTCTTTTGATTCCTAGCATCCACCAACTGCTGGACATTTCTAGTTTTCCCCCTGCAATATTCTCAAATGGAATTTGCTTAAAAACAACAGCATATTAATTTATATCTTTAAGATCTAAACTACTTACCCTTCAAAGTATTTCTCAATTATTTTAATTGCCACCCAAGCCTTACTGTCTATACCAACTTTTTACTTTTGCTTCACTGTGTAGATGATAAGTGCCTCCTGTAGTGGCTCAGCAGAGAATTTGCCTGCAATACAGTAAACCCAGGTTTGATCCCTGGGTCTGGAAGATCCCCTGGAGGAGGGCACGGCAACCCATTTCAGTATTCTTGCCTGGAGAATCCCTTGGACAGAAGAGTGTAAGGCTACAGTGGGGTTGCAAAGAGTCAGACATGACTGAAGTGACTGAGCAAAAGCAACTGAAGTGACGAGCACACACGCATGTAGAAGAAAACAATGTTACCTACTTCTACTTTCTCATTTTTAAAAGAAACTCTAAACAGTTTCCTTATATATAGCTTTCCCCCAATCTAAGTAATTCACCATTCTGCAGAGTGATCAATCTTTATAAACTTCCACAGCATCATTTTCCAACTATTGCCTTTAGGTTTGCCTCCACCAAACTCCTTGTGTCTGTTATGACTTCTTTGCTGCCTTTCCAACTATTTTACAAATAATCTTATTTAAGACTCATTTTAAATTAAACTTTTTATTACACCTTTTTATTGATCACCAAATGTGATTTCCCTTTACTCCAGAATCCTGCAGAATGAAAAATAGGTAGTTTGTTTGCACCTTTTATAGCATTGAAATTGGCAAGATTTAAACGGAACATATGGAAAGAAGACTGCCTCATTACACTGTTCAAGCTATTCTCTGTTCTAAAAGATGAAAAATCAGGCAGAATTTGCATCTCTCTGAATTTCAGAAGAATTTCCACATCCAACTACAAAGTGAATTAGACCTAGGCATGGGGACTCCTGGAAAAACTAAAAGATGGCAAAAGATTAAACCATAATCCTCAATGATTTTTTTTAATGAGGTCAGAGAATGTAGTTTTCTATTAATAAGTTTTTCCTCTGCTATCTAAATTAGCCATTTACATGTGCATTTATTACGTGATTTTTATGAAGCTGGTATTTTCTTGAAAAGGCATATTAAGTTATTTTAACATTTATATCATAAATTTAAATCAACCTCTATAGGTGAATATCATACTAATTTGTAATATCTTGATTCAGATGGTCAGCCTGTGATTGACTGGGTTTTGATAGGATTTTTTTTATTATTATTAATAGGCTACTTTTTTAAAAGAGCAATTTCAAGTTTACAGAAAATTTGAGCAGAAAGAACAGAGAGTTTCTTTACAGCTCCCCTTCCTTGAGCACCCTTCCCCCACCTCCACAAACAGCCCTCTCACTAACAGCCTGCATAATTAGTGTGATGTCAGTTATTGCATATCATGTGTTCGTCTTTGCAGAATCAGAATACTTCCACTGTCTTAAAACTGTCCTGTGTTCTGTCTAATCATTCTTACTTCCCTCCCTCCCACTGAACCCATGGCGACCACTGATGTTTTCACTATCTGTACAATTTTGCTTTTATGGATAGTCTGTAATTAGAATCATACAATATGTACACTTTTCAGACTAGGTCCTTTAGCTTAGAATTTATTCATGTATAGTTCCTTTATGTCTTTACCTGACTCAATAGCTTATTTCATTTCATGGTTTAATGACATTTTGTTATGTGGATGTACAAAATTTAACCATTCACCATTGAAGGACATCTTGGTTGCTTTCTGTTTTTGTCCATTATGAATAAAGTTGCTATAATCATTCCTGTGCAGATGTTTGGGTGGGTATAAGTTTTCAATCACTTGGATAAGTGTGTGTTGTGTTAGTCTTGCCGTCATGTCTACCTCTTTGTGACTCCATGGACTGCAGCCCATCAGGCTCTTCTGTCTATGGGATTCTCCAGGCAAGAATACTGGAGTCAGGTACCATTCTCTTCTCCAGGGATCTTCCCAACACAGGGATTAAACCTCTGCATTGCAGGCAGATTCTTTACCTGAGACACTGTCACAGCCTCGGATGAGTATCTGAATATGAATGCTGAATCCTGTTGTATGATCGTATTTAGCTTTAACTTTGTAAGAAACTGCTATATTTATCTACTAAAGTAGTTTTACGTACCATTTAATATTCCAAAATCAATGTCAGTCCACATTCTCCTTAGCATTTGGTATTGCTTGATTTAGATTTTAGCTAGTCTAATAGGTGCGTAGTGCTGTCACGTTTTGCCGTTTCCTAAAGACACATGCATTTGAGCACCTCGTGTCCTATTTCCCATCATCTTTTCTGATGAGACGTCTGTTCGATCTTTTGTTTTGGTTTGTTTTTCAGATTTTTGAGTTTTAAGGATTTATTTTTAAAAACCAATGCCCTTGTAAAGAATACAAGTCCTTTGTCAGGTATGTGGTTTGCTAATATTTCTCCCAGTCTGTTGTTTGTCCTTTCTCCTCTCTTAAGAGTATTTCTCATAGCAAGTTTTAGTTTGTTTTTTTTTTTTTTTCAACTGATATTTATTGTTATAAGCAAGACACTAATTAAAATCACTTTCTAATTACATTCTAGTTTTAATGAGCTCTATCTTATCAAGCTTATCATTCATGGATTTCAATTTTGTATCTAAAATTCAACTCTAAACCCAAAGTCACCTAGATATTCTCTTACGTTATCTTAGAGAACATTATAGATTTTTATTTTACATATGGCTCTATGATACATTTTCAGTTAATTTTATGAAAGTGTAAGGTAAATATCTAAATACATTTTTAATATTCAGTAAATACTCATTGATGATTTATTGAAGTTGCATGATTATATTCATTTTTTTGCATTTGTGTCTGGTGGCTCAGACGGTAAAGTGTCTGTCTACAGTGCGGGAGACCCGGGTTTGAGCCCTGGGTTGGGAAGATCCCCTGGAGAAGGAAATGGCAATCCACTCCAGGACTATTGCCTGGAAAATCCCATGGACAGAGGAGCCTGGTAGACTACAGTCCATGGGTCACAAAGAGTCGGACACGACTGAGAGACTTCACTTTCTTTCTTTTCCAATTCTGATACCACTTGTTGAAAAGACCGTTCTAGTCTCCATTCAGTTGCTTTGGTTCTTTGTGTGGGTTGCTTTCAGGACATTTCATTATTTTCCATTGATCTTTTTGTCTGTTTTCTTGCCAGTGCAACATTGTTTTGATGACTACAGTTTATAGTAATTCTTGAGATAGAGTAGTGTCAATCCTGACATGTTTTTCACTTTTGTGTGCTATTTTGGGTCTTTTGACTTTCCATATAAACTTTAGAATTATTTTATCAATATCCACATAGTAACTTGCTGGCATTTTATAAAAATTGCCATAGGGGATTGCTTTGAATCTATTGATCAAGTTGGGAATAACTGGCCACTTGACAGTATTGACTCTTATTAGCCACAAACAGGGAATATTTCTACATTTATTCAGGTCTTCTTTGATATTTCTTATCAGAATTTTATACTTTTTGTCATACAGAGGTTGTGACTATATTACCAGACTTATACCAATGTCTTTTGAGAGTTTTTTAGTGCTGCTATGAATGCTTTTGTGTTTTTAATATCAAACTCCAGTTGTTCATTGTTACTAAGGAAAGCAATTGGCTTCACTATATTAAACTTTCATCCTGCAGTCTTGTTACAATCATTACTTTTAAGAATTTTTGTTGTTTATTTTTTGAGATTTCCTAACACTGGAGTGGGTTGCCATTTCCTTCTCCAATGTATGAAAGTGAAAAGTGAAAGTGCAGTCGCTTAGTCATGTCTGACTCTTAGCGACCTCATGGATTGCAGCCTACTACGCTCCTCCATCCACGGGATTTTCCAGGCAAGAGTACTGGAGAGGGTTGCCATTGCCTTCTCTGTTAGCAGTAGCAGCAGCATACAGGCAATCATGTCATATACAAAAAAGATATTTTATTTCTTCCTTTCAAATCTGTATACTTCATCAAGACAGTATGGTACTGGCACAAAGACAGAAATATAGATCAATGGAACAAAATAGAAAGCCCAGAGATAAATCCACGCACATATGGTCACCTTATCTTTGACAAAGGAGGCAAGAATATACAATGGATTAAAGACAATCTTTTTAACAAGTGGTGCTGGGAAAACTGGTCGAACACTTGTAAAAGACTGAAACTAGAACACTTTCTAACACCATACACAAAAATAAACTCAAAATGGATTAAAGAGCTAAATGTAAGACCAGAAACCATAAAACTCCTAGAGGAAAACATAGGCAAAACACTCTCTGACTTACATCACAGCAGGATCCTCCATGACCCACCTCCCAGAATATCGGAAATAAAATCAAAAATGAACAAATGGGACCTAATCAAACTTAAAAGCTTCTGCACAACAAAGGAAACTTTTAATTTATTTTTAAAAAATCTATGGCAATGGCTAGGACTTCCAGTATGATATTGCATTAGTGCTGAAAAGGGAAGTCTTTGTTTTGTTACTTATCTTAGAGGGAAAAGTTTCTAATGTCTCACAATACAGTATAATATGAATTGTAGGATTTTTGTAGATGTTATTTATGAGGTTGGTGGAATTCCCCTGTATTCCTAATTTGCCAAGAGTTTTTATCATAAGTACATGTTGAATTTTATAAAATTTTTTCTCACATCTATTGACATGATCTTGTCTTCTTTATCCAGTGGATGGGAAGAATTACATTAATTGATTTTGAATGTTGGGTGAACTTCAGTTCAGTTCAGTTGCTCAGTCCTGTCCAACTCTTTGCAACCCCATGAATCACAACACGCCAGGTCTCCCTGTCCATCACCAACTCCCAGAGTTCACTCAAACTCATGTCCATTGAGTCGGTGATGCCATCCAGCCATCTCATCCTCTGTCATCCCCATCTCCTTCTGTCCCCAATCCCTCCCAGCATCAGAGTCTTTTCCAATAAGTCAACTCTTTGCATGAGGTGTCCAAATTACTGGAGTTTCAGCTTCAGCAGCAGTCCTTCCAATGAATGCCCAGGACTGATTTCCTTTAGGATGGACTGATTGGATCTTCTTGCAGTCCAAGGGACTCTCAAGAGTCTTCTCCAGCACCACAGTTCAAAAGCATTAATTCTTCGGTGCTCCGCTTTCCTCACAGTCCAACTCTCACATCCACACATGACCACTAGAAAAACCATAGCCTTGACTAGACAGACCTTTGTTGGCAAAGTAATATCTCTGCTTTTCAATATACTAACTAGGTTGGTCATAACTATCCTTCCAAGGAGTAAGTGTCTTTTAATTTCATGGCTGCAATCACCATCTGCAGTGATTTTGGAGCCCCCCAAAATAAAGTCTGGCACTGTTTCCACTGTTTCCCCATTTATTTCCCATACTTACGTGCTATGCTATGCTAAGTCAC
This sequence comes from Tragelaphus eurycerus, assembly GCA_935064755.1. Classification (NCBI taxonomy): domain Eukaryota; kingdom Metazoa; phylum Chordata; class Mammalia; order Artiodactyla; family Bovidae; genus Tragelaphus; species Tragelaphus eurycerus. Next base: position 13,099,021 of record CAKXYN010000061.1, read on the forward strand.
TTCAGTCGTGTCCGACTCTGTGCGACCCCACAGACAGCAGCCACCAGGCTCCCCCGTCCCTGGGATTCTCCAGGCAAAAACACTGGAGTGGGTTGCCATTTCCTTCTCCAATGCATGAAAGTGAAAAGTGAAAGCAAAGTTGCTCAGTCCGACTCTCAGCAACCCCATGGACTGCAGCCCACCAGACTCCTCCATCCATGGGATTTTCCAGGCAAAAGTACTGGAGTGGGGTGCCATTGCCATACTTACATACCTTGAATAAATCCCCCATGGTTGTGGTATATAATTCTTTTTGTATGTTGTTGGATTTGACTTATAAATATTTTGTTGAGGATTGTTATATGCATATTCATGAGCCATACTGCTCTGTATATTTATTTCTTGTGATTCTGATATTAGAATTTTGCTGATATCATAGTATGAGTTAAGAAGTGCTCCTTCTGCTTCTATGTTCTGAGCAATATTGTAGAGAAGTAGTTGGTGTTGTTGTTGAGTCACTAGGTCATGTCCGACTCTTTGACACCCCATGGACTGTAGCCCACCAGGATCCTATGCCCATGGGATTTCTCAGGCAAGAATACTGGAATGGGTTGCCATTTCCTCTCCAGGGATCTTCCTGACTCAGGGATAGAAGCCCTGTCTCCTGCATTGGCAGGCAAACTGTTTACCAGTGAACCACCTAGGAAGCCCAGAGAACCAGTTAATCTTCATCAAATGTTTCATAGAATTTACCAGTGAAATTAGCGATGCCTAATAATTCTGTTTAGGAAGATTATTAATTACTAAGTTTCTTTAATAAGTGTAGGCCTATTTACATAGTCTATTTATCCTTGTGTGAACTTGGGAGACTGTGTTTTTTAAGGAATTGACACATTTCATCCAGGTTATCAAATTTGTTGGGACACAGCTTTTTATATTTATTATCTTTTTAATGTCCATGGGATCAGTAGTTGTATTCCAGCGTTCATTTCTAATACTAGGGATTAGTATCATCTCTCTTATCTTGGTTAACTTGCCCAGCAGTTTATCAATTATATTGATCTTTTAAAAAGTTAGTTTTTGGATGTATTCATTTTCTTCTTTTCACTTTCATTGAATTACACTTCAATTTTTATTACTTTTTTTCTTTAGCTTACTTGGATTTAAATTTTTATTCTTTTTCTGATTTCCTCAGGTAAAAGCTAGGATTATTGATTTTAGATTTATCTTTTTTTCTAGTCTATATATTTAGTACTATAATTTTCCCTTTAAATGCTGCCTGGACTGTATCCCACAATTTTATAAGTTGTAATTTAATTTTTATTTATTTCAAAATACTTTTAAAAATTTCTCTTGAGACTTTTATTAATTACTTTGCTATTTAAAATAAAAAATAATTGCCCTAGAGTTTGCTCTATTCATTTCTCATGAATCTTAGTCTTTGTTATCATATTTTTCAAAAATTCTAACATTTTATTTATGGAAAAAACTGAACTTTTTGGCCAACCCAGTACTGTTTGCTTTTGTTTATACTTTGGTTTTACCTCATTGCTATTGTTATTAGTCATGTCTGTGTTTTTTAAGGAGATATACTGAAATATGTCCTTTTAATTCAAGTCTTCTTGTTATATGCACACAGATAGAAATTATACCATTACCACTTTGATGAATGTCTTGCAATTTAATTTTCTAACATTTATTTATTCATAATAACCTGTAATTTTACTTTTCAGTTATCTTTATTCTTAGAAAAATTAAGAAAATATTATTTAAAAATTAAATTCCAGTATTTATATCTACTCACGTGCATGCACATATACACATATACACCACATTTCTATCTTGTTTTGAATACTGTGTGAGTCTAATTACTTTTAAATAAACTGATATAAACTTTGATTTTACATTTTGCTTTAAATATAATATGCTTTAGTTGTGCAGTGGAAAGAATCTGCCTGACAATGCAGGAGATGCAAGAGACACGAGTTCAATCACTGGGTTGGGACGAACCCCTGGAGTAAGAAATGGCAACCCACTCCAGTATTCTTACCTGGAAAATGCCATAGACAGAGGAGCCTGGCAGGTTACAGTCCATAGCACTGCAAAGAGTCAGGCACAACTGAAGCAACTGAGCACATACACACACACACCAGAGCATTCATAATAATTTGACCAAATCTTATGTTTACTGAATATTATTTTTTATTTTTTAATAATGGAAAAAGCAAGAGAGTTCCAGAAAAACATCTATTTCTGCTTTATTGACTATGCCAAAGCCTTTGACTGTGTAGATCACAAGAAACTGTGGAAAATTCTGAAAGAGATGGGAATACCAGACCACCTGATCTGCCTCTTGAGAAATCTGTATGCAGGTCAGGAAGCAACAGTTAGAACTGGTCATGGAACAACAGACTGGGTCCAAATAGGAAAAGGAGTAGGTCAAGGCTGTATATTGTCACCCTGCTTATTTAACTTAAATGCAGAGTACATCATGAGAAATGCTGGACTGGAAGAAACACAAGTTGGAATCAAGATTGCTGGGAGAAATATCAATAACCTCAGATATGTAGATGACATCACCCTTATGGCAGAAAGTGAAGAGGAACTAAAAAGCCTCTTGATGAAAGTGAAAGTGGAGAGTGAAAAGGTTGGCTTAAATCTCAACATTCAGAAAACGAAGATCATGGCATCTGGTCCCATCACTACATGGGAAATAGATGGGGAAACAGTGGAAACAGTGTCAGACTTTGTTTTTCTGGGCTCCAAAATCACTGCAGATGGTGACTGCAGCCATGAAATTAAAAGACGCTTACTCTTTGGAAGGAAAGTTATGACCAACCTAGACAGCATATTCAAAAGCAGAGACATCACTTTGCCAACAAAGGTTCGCCTAGTCAAGGCTATGGTCTTTCCTGTGGTCATGTATGGATGTGAGAGCTGGACTGTGAAGAAGGCTGAGTGCCCAAGAATTGATGCTTTTGAACTGTGGTGTTGGAGAAGACTCTTGAGAGTCCCTTGGACTGCAAGGAGATCCAACCAGTCCATTCTGAAGGAGATCAGCCCTGGGATTTCTTTGGAAGGAATGATGCTCAAGCTGAAACTCCAGTGTTTTGGCCACTTCATGAGAAGAATTGACTCATTGGAGAAGACTGATGCTGGGAGGGATTGGGGTCAGGAGGAGAAGGGGATGACAGAGGATGAGATGGCTGGATGGCACCATTGACTCGATGGATGTGAGTCTGAGTGACCTCCAGGAGTTGGTGATGGACAGGGAGGCCTGGTGTGCTGCAGTTCATGGGGTTGCAAAGAGTCGGACACGACTGAGCGACTGATCTGATCTGATATTCTTTAATAATATATGTGTGTATAGCAAATTTGGAAAACAAGAAAATCATGTTACTTTACCACAGAGAGTTTGAATAACACTGTTCTGTATTTCTTTAGCTATGACCACTTGTCTGGGTCTGATATATATTTATCCAGTTCACAAAAATGTTTAACCTTTTCCATCTTACATGCAACCGTATGCTATATACATCATCATATGAAAATCATGACATTAAGCTAAAAAACTATTTGCATTTGCTTCTTTCCAGCAAATACTAAGACGATCTACTTTCAGCCATGCATTTTTATATAAAGCTAGAAAAATAAATGATGCTGGTTTTTAAAACATTCTGTCTTTATATGGTAGCTATTTCCTGTGGGAGAGTGGACATGAAGCAATAGTGGGAGATATCAGGAAGCACCTGTGATGTTTGTACAGTACAGAAGTGACATTACTAGCCAAGGTGGTAAATCCTAATGAGCAATTGCAACAGGACAATATTGGATTTTGGGGACACACCAGTCTACCCTCCTCATGCAGTATTCACTCTCCAGCCAAATAGCCACCTTTGGAGCTACAGATCTGTTTGTGAATAACACTCACTGGCATGTGGAAGCTGTCACTTTTTGAACTCCAGTTCATTGTTAAATCATATTCTTAAGGCTTATTTTTTGCCACAGTGAGTCCCTGGAGCTCTCAGAGTTTTTGCTCTATATAGTCTATTTGGCATATGTGTATGCACCAAGATGAAACTCTGCCACAGTGATCCAGGTTATTAGCTCTCAGCATCCCTGAATTACTCCTTTGGATTCATGACCTAGAGCAGCACAAGGCCTGTAAGTTGTCATTCAAAAGGTACTGTGTTATGATAAGGGATTCTCCACACCCCTTTTAGATTCTAAGGACACATTCAGATTAGTTCATTTGGATTCTGAGAACACTTTAAGAGTAGTTAAAGCTGTGGTTTCCTAATTAAACTGAAATTGAATAGCAGGTGGTAAGAAAAAAAGAAGGTAACAGGATGGCTGTTTATTCTGTGGTTTGCTCTCTTGCATGCATGGATTTGCATTGATTTGGAAAGTTTCCAATTTGATAAAATAGGGGGAAATGGAAGATCATAATTTTGTTCTTGATATATTTATTTTAAGGCACTTTCACTGTAGAGAGAAAGGTTTCCAAATTGATTTTTATTGTGTGAGCCTGAAGAATAGAGCAGGAATATGAACAGCAGAGATAAAATCAGGATTATCTGTATATAAATAATATTCAGTCACATGTCTATGGATAAGATTCCTTAGGAAAAATACTCAGTGTCAAGTGATAAGTGGGTATAATATAGACCTGATGGCATTCGTGGGGGAGAAAAGGAGAATGAGCCTGAGAAAAATACAAAGGATATCCAGGGAGAAAGGAAGAAAACTTCGGATTCCAGGGTCAGCTGAAACCAGTGTAAGAAAGTGTTTCAGGAAAAGAGACAGCCACTGCAAACTGGCAGAAGGAAATATAAAATAAGAAAGTAATTTAGTCACCTGGATGGAGGTCATTGGTGACATGAGAAAAGCATTTATGTTGGAAGTAGGAATCAAGTTAGTTTTTCCTTATAACTCACATATAATTCAGCAAAAAAAATTCTACTAACTTTACTCTGAAATTCATGTAAAATATCAGTCTATCGCATTTCTCTACTGCTGCTGCCCTGGTTGAGGCCTCATCATCTCTTGCCTGTGTCAGGGGAGTGTGTAATTTCCTCGGTTCTGTATTGCCACAGCAAAGCTTTGAAATGGTAGACCAGTATTCCACCTCGGTTACAGCTCAGAATTTTATTCAGCAAACAAAGGAAAGTACACCCTTTTAGGCATGAGGGCGGGCTGACCACAAAGGAGAGGCCCAATCTTGGCTCCACTTTTTATATGATTTGTCTCCTCCCCTCTGAGCCTGCCCTGTGAAAACTGGACTAGGCAGGAGGGCTGTTTGTTTCACCTGAGACTCTTACTTCGGTCCTCGGATTTTCCTTCGTTTCATCTTCATAGTATCTTCCCTCCCTTTGTCTTTTGCTGCTGCTACTGCTACTAAGTCGCTTCAGTCGTGTCTGACTCTGTGCGACCCCAAAGATGGCAGCCCACCAGTCTCCCCCATCCCTGGGATTCTCCAGGCAAGAACACTGGAGTGAGTTGCCATCTCCTTCTCCATTGCGTGAAAGTGAAAAGTGAAAGTGAAGTCGCTCAGTCATGTCTGACTCTTAGCAACCCCATGGACTGCAGTCCACCAGGCTCCTCTGTCCATGGGATTTTCCAGGCAAGAGTACTGGAGTTGGGTGCCATTGCCTTCTCCACCTTTGTCTTTTAGCCACTGCCATTTTGGACTCCTTTTTCCGATTCTAACTACCTAGCACTTGGACAGCTCTGTTCTTTCAGTCTTCTCTTTCAATCAGTCCACAAAACAGTGGTGTGAGTAATCCTTTAAAATAGCAGTCAGACTGTTACTCCTCTCCTGAGGGCTTCACAACGACTTGCCAATTTAATAAAAGTAAAAGGCAAATTATTTATCAACTACAAGGCTCTGCAGGAATCAGTTTTTGTTACTTTCCTGACACCACCTCCTTCTCCTTGCACTTGCATTCCCTTCACTCCAGCTACACTGACTTGCTATTCCCTGCTCATGGAATGTGGCCACAGTGGAATCCTTTGGCTCTTAACTCAGGCCCAGGCTGGTAGAACAGCTACTCTCTGGAACCTTGCTGGTGTTGAGAAAGAGGGAAGCATAAAACACCCAGTTAAAATGTCATATGACCAAGGATAACATCAAAAAAATAAGGGACAGGAGCAGCTTAATAGGAAGGGACATTTCATGTGTTGAAAATAATAAAATCTATCCAGGCCTTTCACATGGATTCAATCCCTGGTTCAGGAAAATCCCCTGGAGAAGAAAATGGGAACCCACTCCAATATTCTTGCCTGGGAAATCCCATGCACAGAGGAGGCTGGTGGGCTACAGTCTATGGGATTGCAAGAGTCAGACATGACTGAATAACTGAGTCTTGGTGCCAGAAGAGCCCCTCCCAAGCAGGCAGAACAGAGGAAGGAACATAATCAGATCAGATCAGATCAGTCGCTCAGCTGTGTCCGACTCTTTGCGATCCCATGAATTGTAGCATGCTCTCCACAAAGGTTTCTCACTATAGAAAACATAAGAAATAGAAAATAATTATTGAAACACTGGTCATGGAACAACAGACTGGTTCCAAATAGGAAAAGGAGTAGGTCAAGGCTGCATATTGTCACCATGTTTATTTAACTTATATGCAGAGTACATCATGAGAAATGCTGGACTGGAAGAAACACAAGTTGGAATCAAGATTGCCGGGAGAAATATCAATAACCTCAGATATGCAGATGACACCACTCTTATGGCAGAAAGTGAAGAGGGGCTAAAAAGCCTCTTGATGAAAGTGAAAGTGGAGAGTGAAAAGGTTGGCTTAAAGCTCAACATTCAGAAAACGAAGATCATGGCATCTGGTCCCATCACTACATGGGAATTAGATGGGGAAACAGTGGAAACAGTGTCAGACTTTGTTTTTCTGGGCTCCAAAATCACTGCTGATGGTGACTGCAGCCATGAAATTAAAAGACGCTTACTCCTTGGAAGGAAAGTTATGACCAACCTAGATAGCATATTCAAAAGCAGAGACATCACTTTGCCAACAAAGGTTCGCCTAGTCAAGGCTATGGTCTTTCCTGTGGTCATGTATGGATGTGAGAGCTGGACTGTGAAGAAGGCTGAGCACCAAAGAATTGATGCTTTTGAACTGTGGTGTTGGAGAAGACTCTTGAGAGTCCCTTGGACTGCAAGAAGATCCAACCAGTCCATTCTGAAGGAGATCAACCCTGGAATTTCTTTAGAAGGAATGATGCTAAAGCTGAAACTCCAGTATTTTGGCCACCTCATGCGAAGAGTTGACTCATTGGAGAAGACTCTGATGCTGGAAGGGATTGAGGGCAGGAGGAGAAGGGGACGACAGAGGATGAGATGGCTGGATGGCATCACTGACTCGATGGATGCGAGTCTGAGTGACCTCCGGGAGCTGGTGATGGACAGGGAGGCCTGGCGTGCTGCAGTTCATGGGGTCGCAAAGAGTCGGACACGACTGAGCAACTGATCTGATCTGATCTGAATATAGATTAATCTATCAAGTTAGTGTATTAGTTCATTCTTGAAATCTTACCTGGTTTTTGATCTTAAGAATGTATCCAAACATGTGTCTATATAATAAATATAATTAAATTATAATGGAGATGATAACACACACAGCTTAAAATGTATTATATGTATAAGTTAAATTAAAGAAATAGTTAAATTAAAAGTATACTATTGTGATGTTTCTGCATTATAAAGTACTATAGTTTTTTAAAACCCTTTTTATTTTATTTTGGAGTATAGATGGTTAATAATGTTGTCATAGTTTCAGGTGGACTGTAAAGGAATTTGGCCATATATATGCATATATTCATTCTCCCCCAATTCCCTTCCTGTCCAGGCCACCACATAATGTTGAGCACAGTTCCCTCTGCTATGCAGGAGACCCTTGTTGGTTATTCATTTTAAATAGAGCAGTGTGTACATTGGTACCTAAATTCCTGTCCTTTCCACCCCCATCCTTCATCCCTAGAAACCATAAATTCATTTTCTAAATCTGTGAGCCTGCTTTTGTTTTGTAAATAGTTCCTTTGTATCATTTCCTTTTAGATTCTGCATATAAAGGATGTCATACAATATTTCTCCTCTAGCTTCACTAAGCATGACAATCTCTAGGTCCATCTATTGCTGTAAATGACATTATTTAGTTAGTTTTGATGGCTGAGTAATATTCCATTGTATATATGTACCACGTGTTCTTTATCCATTTCTCTGATGATGAACTTTTAGGCATCTTCTATGTCTTGGTATGTAAACAATGCTACAATGAATACTGGGGTGCATGAATCCTTTTGGACCATGTTTTTCTCTGGGTTTATGCCCAAGAGTGGGATTGAAAGATGATATGGTAGCACTGTTTTTAAAAATTTATGTATTTTTAAACACAAAGGAGTAAAGGACAGATTTTATGGAAACTGAAAAACAAGAGGCATAGTTAGTAATAAATTAAAGAAGAATGCCTTTGTGAACTAGAAATGAAACAGAAACACTCAAAAGTGAGCTGGGTTGAAGCCATGAGATTTCCATTTTTCTAATCCAGAACAGCAAGAGTAGGGGTGAGAGTATGGTTCCCAAAGCATAAAAATTTCTCCTGAAAAGTAGAGTGAATCAGTTATACATATACCTATTCTTTTTGAGATTCTTTCCTGTATAAGTCTTTATAGAGTATTGATTATAGTGTTCCCTATGCTAATAAAAAGTTGGTTTTTATTAGTTATCTACTTTTTATATATGTGTGTGTGTGTGTGTGTGTGAATCCCAGTCTCCCAATTAATCCCTCCCCTACCAGAACCTAGTCTTTTAAGCACTATGTTAAACTATAGACAGGAAATTTCATTCTATACTTTATCACATGGTATACAGCAAGAGAGGGGCTTCCTACCAGAACCTAGTCTTTTAAGCACTATGTTAAACTACAGACAGGAAATTTCTTCTATATTTATCACATGGTATACAGCAAGAGGTGGCACTGCGTTGTGCCTAGTCACTCAGTCATGTCCAACTCTTTGCTGGTTCCATGGACTGTAGCCCATCAGGTTTCTCTGTCCATGCAGTTCTCTAAGCAAGAATACTGGAGTGGGTTGCCATGCCCTTCTTCAGGGGATCTGGACCTACAGATCAAACCCAGATCTCCCACATGGAGATGGCAATTCTTTACCATTTTAACTACCTGGGAAAGAACCCATCTACCAATGTAGAAAACGTAAGAGACGTAGGCTTGATCCCTGATTCGGGAAGGCTTCCTGGAGAAAGGCATGGCAACACATTCCAGTACTCTTGCCTGGAAAATCCCATGGATGGAGGAGACGAGTAGGCTGCAGTCCATGGGGTCACTAAAAGTAGGACACAACTGAGTGACTTCACTTCACATATCCCTATAGTGCAACATACCATCCATTCTGTCTTCCCCTCTTTATTAAACCTAACCTAAGTTATGAAACCGAGTAAGTGAAAGCGAAGCATAAATTTTTATTTAAGAAAAAGTGAGAGTATTTATTCTCCAGTTTTCCAGGATAAATAATATTAGGTCATTGACAAAATTTAGTAGGCAATCCAACTGTTGTCACTATAAGGAAAAAAAAAAGGCGGGGTTTATTTAACAAATTGGCAGTATCTCTTGCCATATTTCATTAAATGGGAGTATTGCCTGTAAATATAACAGGCTATTTTATAGTCATTGATAGTGTAAAACTGCCTCTTTCTTCATGTAAGTGTGTAATCTCTGAAGTGGCAATGTGTAATCTCTGAAATCTGACTAGAAACTTTTCTAGAAAATGGTTAAGAAATGTGTACTTAGAAATAATGGATGGCTGGTATTTGCATCCACATATGATAAATAATTCTAATGCATTAGCATCAAGAACATATTAAATATATTAAAAATTGAAATTTGATAAGTATTTAATCCAATTTTATTGTAAATGTGAACTATAGTTGATTCACTAATCACTTCAAATTGAGTATAACAAATTAATTTTAGAAGACAATATGGAAATAAATATTTTGAAATATTCTTCAACATGCTATTGTACCTTCCAATGATGATAAATGTTAATTATATAAGATCAGTGAAGCTGATAGCTTTTAAATCTTGGTTTTCTCTTCAATATTGAGAATTTCATTGAAGAAATTTAGCTATAAGGAGAGAGAAACAAAAAAAAAATAAAGTAGAACATAATGTCATAACTGAGGAATGAGAAAGTGCTATATTTTCTTGAGACATTTATAGAAAAATGTAAGGAATTATCATTAAACAACAGAAGAATTGTCTAAAATCAGCTATTGTGTTTCATGAAGGATTTTTTTCTTTTTGAAATTAATTCAATGAATTATAAGCTTTTCAACCAGGGATCATCATGGTCTTCTTAATAATAAATATGAAATTAAAAAGCCTATGAAAATGATGAAAAGTTATTTTATTTTAAAGAGAGATTTATCAAGCTATTTGACCTTATAACAGAAATACTAACTTAAGCAGCAAGATATTTGAAGTTGAACAGTTTCTCATATTTTAACTCAAATTCTAATACTCTACTTGATATATATAACACAGACACGACTTGATATATATCTACTGGATATATATAACACAGACACGACTGAGCGACTGATCTGATCTAATCTGATCTGATTACCAGGTCTTGAAGTATAGACAGATATATATTCAGAAATATCATAAATTGAATTAGACCAATATATGTTCAAGAACAAAAGAATTGTCTAAAGATCTTGAACACATGCTAATCCAATAATAAAATTACCTGTTCAGTTCAGTTCAGTTCAGTCACTGAGTCGTGTCCAACTCTTTGCAACCCCATGAATCACAGCACGCCAGGCCTCCCTGTCAATCACCCACTCCCAGAGTTCACTCAGACTCACATCCATTGAGTCAGTGATGCCATCCAGCCATCTCATCCTCTGTCATCCCCTTCTCCTCCTGCCCCCAATCCCTCCCAGCATCACAGTCTTTTCTAATGAGTCAACTCTTCTCAAGAGGTGGCCAAAGTACTGGAGTTTCAGCTTTAGCATCATTCCCTCCAAAGAAATCCCAGGGCTGATCTCCTTCAGAATGGATTGGTTGGATCTTGTTGCAGTCCAAGGGACTCTCAAGAGTCTTCTCCAACACCACAGTTCAAAAGCATCAATTCTTCAGCGCTCAGCCTTCTTCATAGTCCAACTCTCACATCCATACATGACCACTGGAAAAACCATAGCCTTGACAGACCTTTGTTCGCAAAGTAATATCTCAGCTTTTCAATATGCTATCTAGGTTGGTAATAAGTTTTTTTCCAAGGAGTAAGCATCTTTTAATTTCATGGCTGCAGTCACCATCTGCAGTGATTTTGGAGCCCAAAAAAGTAAAGTCTGACAGTGTTTCCACTGTTTCCCCATCTATTTCCCAAGAAGTGATGCAACCGGATGGCATGAACTTTGTCTTCTGAATGTTGAGCTTTAACCAACTTTTTCACTCTCCATTTTCACATTCATCAAGAGGCTTTTTAGGTCCTCTTCACTTTCTGCCGTAAGAGTGGTGTCATCTGCATATCTGAGGTTATGGATTTTTCTCCTGGCAATCTTGATTCCACCTTGTGCTTCTTCCAGCCCAGCCTTTCTCATGATGTACTCTGCATAGAAGTTAAATAACAGGGTGACAACATACAACCTTGATGTACTCCTTTTCCTATTTGGAACCAGTCTGTTGTCCAGTTCTAACTGTTGATTCCTGAGCTGCATACAGATTTCTCAAGATCCAGATCAGGTGGTCTGGTATTCCCATCTCTTTCAGAATTTTCCACAGTTTACTGTGATCCACACAATCAAAGGCTTTGTCATAGTCAGTAAAGCAGAAATAGATGTTTTTCTGAAACTCTCTTGCTTTTTCCATGATCCAGCGGATGCTGGCAATTTGATCTCTGGTTCCTCTGCCTTTTCTAAAACCAGCTTGAACATCAGGAATTTCATGGTTTACATATTGCTGAAGCCTGGCTTGGAGAATTTTGAGCATTACTTTACTAGCATGTGAGAATAAGGAAATTTTGCCGTAGTTTGAGCATTCTTTGGCATTGCCTTTCTTTGGGATTGAAATGAAAACTGACCTTTTCCAGTCCTGTGGCCACTGCTGAGTCTTCCAAATTTACTGGAGTATTGAGTGCAGCACTTTCACAGCATCATCTTTCAGTATTTGAAATAGCTCAACTGGAATTCCATCACCTCCACTGGCTTTGTTCGTAGTGATGCTTTCTTAGGCCCACTTGACTTCACATTCGAGGCTGTCTGGCTCTAGGTCAGTGATCACACCATCGTGATTATCTTGGTTTCCTAGGTATATTTCTCTGGCATATCTTTAATTTGAATTGGGTAAGGAATCTTTTATTGCTATTGCAAATGCAAAGCAACTTGCTATCTTAGAATATTCTTTTGCTTTCATTTCTTTTTCCTCCTCCCCTTTTTTTCTTAGGTTACTAGTGTATACTCAGTGACTTGCTGTTCTTGAACTTATTAGCAAACATCTTGACATTATTTCCAATATATGTGACCAATTCATTTCTAAATATTTGGAGTTTTCTCTGTTTTTGGTTTTGTTGTTGTTACTTTTCTTTTTTTTTTTTTTTATTCTTTCATCAGGTGGATTTCTTTGGATATTTTCCCATATGGAATCTGTCCTATTTGTCATGTTGGCTCATGACTTTATAAAATTTGTGAAAATGCTAACTATTATTTAACTATTTTCTCTAAGATCCACACTTTTTCTTTCTTCCTAGAACTCTAACAGTATAAATGTTAGACAATTTACATTACCTTATACACTCCTGAGACTATATTTTTTCTTTTCCATTTTCTCATTTTACTCAGATTGAATAATATGTTTGATCTGTTTTAGGTTTGCTGATTCTTTTCTGTATTGTTTACAGCATACTTTTGGATCTGTACAGTGAGGTTTAAATATTTTAGTTACTGTGTTTTTTACAAACTTCTATAACTTTATTTCTTAAAGTCTATTGTTTACTGAACAGTTTTGTGCTTCAGTTACTTTCCAGAGTGGTTGAAATTGCATGGTGAAACATAAATAATATGACTTGTCTGAGATAAAATTTCTGAATATCTGTGTTGTGTCAAACCCAAACACTCCTCTCCATGTATTTATTTTTAAATAATTATTTATTTATTTTTGACTGTGCTGAGTCTTCATTGATGTGTAGGCTTTTCTCTAATTGTGGCAAGTGGGAGATACTCTCTAGTTGCAGTGCATAGGCTTCTCATTGGGGTGACTTGTTGCAGAACTCTGTCTCTATAGAGTTGCATGGGCTTCAGTAATTGTAGTGTGTAGACTCCAGCAGTTGCAGCGCCCAGACTATAGAGCATGGGTCAGGAGTTGTAGCACAGGCTTAGTTGGTCCATGACATGTGAGATCTTCCCAGTTCAGAGATCAAACACATCTCCTGCATTGGCAGGAGGATTCTTTACCACTGAGCCACTAGAGAAACCACCATGTACCTATTAATTAAAAGAAATTCTTAAAAATTGTTTGTTTTCACTACTTAATTGAGAATTGCTAGAGCCCTGTGGTAGAATAATAATTATAGCGCTCTACATAGTTATTTAGTCATAATGTTATAGTAATATATAGTAAAATTCCATTGTACAAATTGTCTTCATTCTATAATGAGCAACTTAACTTGTTCTTGCATAAATCATAACATAATGGGATACTGTAAATTTTTCAGAGTTCTTACTAATAAGTGTAGGAAATGCATTGTTAATGCTTAAACAGTAAATGAAATGTGTTTTAGGTACAAAGATATAATGTTCTTTATAATGATATAAAGAACTATGCTGTTTAAAAAACTCATGCTTCTGATAATCAACGTCTGTTATCAACTCTTACTTTGTATATGTCCTCTTCATTTCTATTTCTCCTTCTCCTCCTTTTCAACTCTTCTTTCTACTCCTCATTCTTTTCTTTGTGATCTGAGTTGAGAATAATATGTTACACTTTGTTATTTTGGAAAAATGCAGAGAATTACTGATTATGTTTAAAAATGAAAATGTATCTTTATTGGATGGAAAACAATAACTTGATCCCTTAAAAGTAACACTAATAAGCATTCTCTTTGTTCCAGAAGCTGATGGTTTGGCTTTTTAAATACGTTTTGCCATTAACATGCTGATAATATATGGACAACTTTGTAAAACTTGAATTCATCCCCTACTGCAATTTTTATTCATTGTTTTCTCATCACCAAGCATTTGTACTCATGTGAAAGTGATTGTTTTAAAATTTTATGTATATTTCATAGGGAAAAAATTCCAGTGAAATTAGCATATAAAATATCATCCCTGTTGACTATTTTAAAATACTTCTCTATTTTTTCATGGTTGAAATAGTATTTATAGTGACAATTTATTTAAAAAAAGAGAGGTACCTTGTTTTTTTTGAAAGTCAAGAAACTTCCTAGGTGTTTAGAGACTAAATTTTCTCTGCAAGAAAAATTGTTGCAAGATTTTTGTATCTGACTGTGGCACCCAGGCAGTTAGCTAGATATGGAAATAAAATGATAGTAATAATAAAGCAGGCTACAAGACTGGGTGTTAATTTTTTATTAGATGAATGTTGTATTTATTTTTTGTTCATAATGTATAGATTTGATAATAAAAAACTGAATGAGGAAGAAAAGGTATAGTATTTTGAACTATGGTACAAACGCCCAGGTCAGACAAAAATTGCATGTGAGAACTGGCCAACCAGAGGTGTAGATTTTTATTTATTTATTTATTTTGGTGTTTTTTTCCATACATTCAAATGAATCAGCCATGGGTGTACATGTGTTCCCCATCCATAACCTCCCTCCCACCTACCTCCTTATCCTATCCCTCAGGGTCATCCCAGTGCACCAGTCCTGAGCAATCTATCTCATGCATTGATCCTGGACTGGTGATCTATTTCACATATGATATTATACATGTTTCAATGCTAGTCTCTCAAATCATCCCACCTTCACCTTCTCCCACAGAGTCCAAAAGTCTGTTCTTTACATTTGTGTCTCTTTTGCTGTCTCGCTTATAGGGTCATCATTACCATCTTTCTAAATTCCACAAATGTGCATTAATATACTATATTGGTATTTTTCTTTCTGACTTACTTCACTCTGTATAATAGGCTCCAGTTTCATCCACCTCATTAGAACTTATCAAATGCATTCTTTTTAATAGCTGAGTAGTATTCCATAGTGTATATGTACCACAGCTTTCTTATATATTCATCTGTCGATGGACATGTAGGTTGCTTCCATGTCCTGGCTATTGTAAACAGTGCTGCAATGAACACTGGGGTACATGTGTCTCTTTCATTTCTGGTTTCCTCTTTGTGTATGCCCAGCAGCAGGATTGCTGGATCATATGGCAATTCTATTTCCAGTTTTTTAAGAAATCTCCACACTATTCTCCATAGTGGCTGTACTACTTTGCATTCCCACCAACAGTGTAAGAGGGTTCCCTTTTCTCCACACCCTCTCCAGCATTTGTTTGTAGACTTTTTGATGGCAGCCATTCTAACTGGCATGAGATGGTACCTAACTGTGGTTTTGATTTTCATTTCTCTGATCATGAGTGATGTTGAGCATCTTTTCATGTGTTTTTTAGCCATCTGTATGTCTTTGGAGAAATGTCTATTTAGTTCTTTGGCCCATTTTTTGATTGGGTCGCTTATTTTTCTGGAATTGAGCTGTAGGAGTTGCTTGTATATTTTTCAGATTAATTCTTTGTCAGTTGCTTCATTTGCTATTACTTTCTCCCATTCTGGAGGCTGTCTTTTCACCTTGCTTATAGTTTCCTTCGTTGTGCAAAAGCTTTTAAGTTTAATTAGGTCCCATTTGTTTATTTTTGATTTTATTTCCATTACTCTGGGAGGTGGGTCATAGAGGATCCTGCTATGATTTATCTCAGAGAGTGTTTTGCCTATGTTTTCCTCTAGGACTTTTATAGTTTTTGGTCTAACATTTAGATCTTTAAACCATTATGAGTTTATTTTTGTGTATGGTATTAGAAAGTGTTCTATTTTCATTCTTTTAAAAGTGATTGACCACTTTTCTCAGCACCACTTGTTAAAGAAATTGTCTTTTCTCCATTGTATATTCTTGCTTCCTTTGTCAAAGATAAAGTGTCCATAAGTGTGTGGATTTATCTCTGGGCTTTCTATTTTGTTCCAGTGATCTATGTTTCTGTCTTTGTGCCAGTACCATACTGTCTTGATGACTGTGGCTTTGTAGTAAAGCCTGAAGTCAGGCAGGTTGATTCCTCCAGTTCCATTCTCCTTTCTCAAGATTGCTTTGGCTATTTGAGGGTTTTTGTTGTTGTTGTTGTATTTCCATACAAATTGTGAAATTATTTGTTCTAGTTCTCTGAAAAATACTGTTGGTAGCTTGATAGAGATTGAATTGAATCTATAGATTGCTTTGGGTAGTATACTCATTTTCAGTATATTGATTCTTCCGATCCATGAACATGGTATATTTCTCCATGTATTTGTGTCCTCTGATTTTTTTCATCAGTGTTTTATATTTTTCTATATATAGGTCTGTTGTTTCTTTAGGTAGATTTATTCCTAAGTATTTTATTCTTTTCTTTGCAATGGTGAATGGAATTGTTTCCTTAATTTCTCTTTCTGATTTCTCGTTGTTAGTGTATACGAATGCAAGGGATTTCTGTGTGTTAATTTTATATCCTGCAACTGTTCTATATTCATTGATCAGCTCTAGTAATTTTCTGGTGGCATCTTTAGGGTTTTTTTACATAGAGAACCATGTCATCTGCAAACAGTGAGAGTTTTACTTCTTTTCCTATCTGGATTCCTTTTATTTCTTTTACTTCTCTGGTTGCTGTGGCTAAAACTTCCAAAACTATGTTGAATAGTAGTGGTGAGAGTGAGCATCCTTGTCTTGTTCCTGACTTTAGGAAAAATTCTTTCAATTTTTCACCATTGAGGATAATGTTTGTGTGGGTTTATCATATATGGCTTTTATTATGTTGAGATATGTTCCTTCTATGTCTGCTTTCTGGAGAGTTTTTATCATAAATAGATGTTGAATTTTGTCAAAGGCTTTCTCTGCATCTATTAAGATAATCATATGGTTTTTATCTCTCAATTTCTTAATGTGGTGTATCACATTGATTGATTTGCAAATATTGAAGAATCCTTGCATCCCTGGGATAAAGCCCACTTGGTCTTTATACTTGATGTATAATCTTTTTAATATGTTGTTGTATTCTCTTTGCTAGAATTTTGTTAAGGACTTTTTCATCTATGTTCATCAGTGATATTGGCCTGTAGTTTTCTTTTTTTGTGGCATCTTTGTTTGGTTTTGGTATTAGGGTGATGGTGGCCTCATAGAATGAGTTTGAAGTTTACCTTCCTCTGCAATTTTCTGAAAGAGTTTGAGTAGGATAGGTGTTAGCTCTGATCTCTAAATTTTTGGGAGAATTCAGCTGTGAAGCCATCTGGTCCTGGGATTTTGTTTGTTGGAAGATTTCTGATTACAGTTTTGATTTCTGTGCTTATAATGTGTCTGTTAAGATTTTCTATTTCTTCCTGGTTCAGTTTTGGAAAGTCATACTTTTCTAAGAATTTGTCCATTTCTTCCAGTTGGCCATTTTATTGGTATATAGTTGCTGATAGTAGTCTCTTATGATCCTTTGTATTTCTGTGTTCTCTGTTGTGATTTCTCCATATTCATTTCTAATTTGGTTGATTTGATTATTCTCCCTTTGTTTCTTGTTGAGTCTGGCTAATGGTTTGTGTATTGTATTTATCTTCTCAAAGAACCAGCTTTTAGCTTTGTTTATTTTGGCTATGGTCTCCTTTGTTTCTTTTGCATTTATTTCTGCCCTAATATTTATGATTTCTTTCCTCTACTAACCCTGGGGTTCTTCATTTCTTCTTTTTCTAGTTTTTTTAAGTGTAGAGTTAGGTTATTTATTTGATTTTTCTCCTGTTTCTTGAGGTATGCTTGTATTGCTATGAACCCTCCCCTTAACACTGAATTTACTGAATATCATAGGTTTTGAGTTGTTGTGTTTTCATTTTCATTTGTTTCTATGCATATTTTGATTTCTTTGTTGATTTCTTCTGTGATTTGTTGGTTATTCAGAATTGTGATATTTAGCCTCAATATGTTTATATTTTAATTTTTTGTTTCATTGATCAGCAGTGCTTGTTTCCAGTTACAAGTAACCATTAAACTTAAAGAGGAGAGAACCAGCAAGAATTTTGCTTAGAGCACGTTAGGTTTTAAAATAAAATAACCATTATTTCACTCCTGATGACAAGATTTTTCACTTTAGCTATTAGCTAACAATAGCTATTCAATTCAGTTCAATTCAGTAGCTAAAGCTAAGGCCTTTATAGATTCTTGAATGTGTTTTATAGCTGGTTTAGAATGAAATGCTTATGTAAAGAGTTTGAAAAATTGGTTATATTATTAGTTTCAGATCAATCAGTGTAGCTGAGTGTTAAAATCATTACTTTTATCCTAAATGTATGTGTTATATCAAATAGGTATAGCAAAATGTATATAGTTGCTTTATCTTCAATATTTATTTGATTTAAAAAAGTGATCAAATATGGAAATCAATATATGAATATTACTACAAATAATTTTATAAATTTTAAAGGCCTAATACAAAAAACTGTTTACAATGTCAGCACATTTTCTCTTTCAAATTAGTTTACACAGTACATCCTTCATAAACCCCTTCATATATTAGAACTTTTATTTAATGAGACAGACAAATCCATGGACTCTTGGTTTCTCTATCTCTATGTATAGCTGTGTCATTCAATGCTTAGTTTTTTTTAGTATCTCTCAGTTTTTAGGTTATCTTCTATTGTAGATCAGTCAGTAAGGAATCTGCCTGCAATGCAGGAGATCTGGTTTTGATTTCTGGGTCAAGAAGATCCCTTGGAGAAGAAAATGACAACCCACTCCAGTATTCTTGTGTGAAGAATCCCATGGACAGAGCCTGGTAGGCTACAGTTCATGGGGTTGCAAGAGTCAGATGTAACTTAGTAACTAAACCACCACTACCACCAGTTTTAAATTAATTTCCTTTGCTTGTCTTCCTTCTTTAAAGTCAAAACTTATTTCTAGATCCTTAAACATAAGTTCATCCTTAATCTTGAAAGTAAATAAATTTATTCTGATTGCACGGAAAGTTCAGTAAGGATGCCCTTTCTTAAGACATTGTGTTCACAAATTCTACTTGCTACTTGTTTGCAGTTCAGTTCCGTTTAGTTGCTCAGTCATATCTGACTCTTTGCAACCCCATGGATTGCAGCATGGCAGGTCTCTCTGTCCATCACCAACTCCCAGAGAT
This sequence comes from Tragelaphus eurycerus, assembly GCA_935064755.1. NCBI lineage: Eukaryota > Metazoa > Chordata > Mammalia > Artiodactyla > Bovidae > Tragelaphus > Tragelaphus eurycerus. The sequence continues at coordinate 13,118,390 of CAKXYN010000061.1, forward strand.
TATTCAAACACATGCCCATTGAGTTGGTGATGCCATCCAACCATCTCATCCTCTGTCATCCCTTTAGCATCAGGTGCTCAAAATATTGGAGTTACAGCTTCAACATCAGTCCTTCCAATGAACCCCCAGGACTGATCTTCTTTAGGATGGACTGGTTGAATCTCCTTGCAGTCCAAGGGACTGTCAAGAGTCCTTTCCAACACCACAGTTCAAAAGCATCAATTTTTCGGTGTTCAGCTTACTTTATAGTCCAACTCTCACATCCATACAAGACTACTGGAAAAAACAGCTTTGACTAGATGGACCTTTGTTGGCAAACTAATATCTTTGCTTTTTGAAGTGCTGTCTGAAATGTTTTCTGAAAGTTGTACTTTAAGCCATTTTTTTTCACTCTCCTCTTTCACTTTCATCAAGAGACTCTTTAGTTCTTCTTCACTTTCTGCTGTAAGGATGGGGTTATCTTCATATTTGACATTATTGATATTTCTCCCAGCAATCGTGATTCCAGCTTGTACTTTATCCAGCCCAGAGTTTCTCATGATGTACTCTACATATAAGTTAAATAAACAGTGTGACAATATGCAGCATTGAGGTACTCCTTTTCCTATTTGGAATCAGGCTGTTGTTCCAAGTCCAGTTCTAACTGTTGCTTCCTCACCTGCTTACAAATTTCTCATGAGATAGGTCAGGTGGTCTGGTATTCCCATCTCATTCAGAATTTTCCACAGTTCATTGTGATCCACACAGTCAAAGGCTTTGGCATAATCAATAAGGCAAAATAGATGTTTTTTTGAAACTCTCTTGCTTTTTTGATGATCCAATATATGTTGGCAATTTGATCTCTGGTTCCTCTGCCTTTTCTACAACCAGCTTGAACATCTAGAAGTTCACGGTTCACATATTATTGAAGCCTGGCTTGGAGAATTTTGAGCATTACTTTACTAGCTTGTGAGATGAGTACAATTGTGCACTAGTTTTAACATTCTTTGTCATTGACTTTATTAGGGATTTGGATGAAAACCGACCTTTTCCTGTCCTGTGGCCACTGCTGAGTTTTCCATATTTGCTGACATGTTGAGTGCAGCACTTTCACAGAATCATCTCTTAGGAATTGAATTAGCTCAACATGAATTCCATCACCTCCACTAGCTTTGTCCATAGTGATGCTTCCTAAGCCCACTTGACTTCACATTCCAGGATGTCTGGCTCTAGTTCAGTGATCACACCATCATGATTATCTGGGTCGAGAAGCTCTTTTTTGTACAGTTCTTCTGTATATTCTTGCCACCTCTTCTTAATATCTTCTGCTTCTGTTAGGTCCACACCATCTCTGTCCTTTATTGAGCCCATCTTTGTATGAAATATTCCCTTGGTATCTCTAATTGTCTTGAAGAGATCTCTAGTTTTTTTTTACCATTTTATTGTTTTCCTCTATTTCTTTGCATTGATCACTGAGGAAGTCTTCCTTATCTCTCCTTGCTATTCTTTGGAACTCTGCATTCAGATGCTTATATCTCTCCTTTTCTCCTTTGTTTTTCACTTCTCTTCTCTTCACAGCTATTTGTAAGGCCTCCCCAGACAGCCATTTTGCTTTTTTGCATTTCTTTTCCTTGGGGATGGTCTTGATCCCTGTCTCCTGTACAATGTCACAAACCTCAATCTATAGTTCATCAGGGACTCTATCAAATCTAGTCACTTTAATGTATTTCTCACTTCCAGTGTTATGTTAGGGTTTTGATTTATGTCATACCTGAATGGTCTAGTAATTTCCCCTATTTTCTTTAATTTAAGTCTGAATTTGGCAATAAGGAGTTCATGATCTGAACCACAGTCACAGTCACTTGTTCACACTTGCTACTTAAATAGAATTAATCTATAATATATACATCTAACTTCACATGATAATACCTAAGGGTACAGGCTTTCAGGTAAAAAATTTGCTAGTCTTCTGTTTTCATGATGTCACATTGCTTTTAATACAAATGTGCTTGTTAAAAATTGCAAATGTAACCAAGAACTTGTTTGTAGCATCATTGCTAGTTAGCTGTTTGAAATAAAGTTTACTCTGATGTATCAGTATCCTTTCTAAAAACTCAAATGGGATATTGTGTATATGAGATGGAAGGAGAAAAATTGTGTTATATTTTTCAATTTTAGATAAGATGCCCTCAGAGTTATTTCAAAAATGTTAACATTTGATACACTAGAAATGTAATTTAATGTCATTATGTATTCACTTAAAGATTGTGCTTAATTTTATTTACAAAGTAACAGTAAATCTGCATAACTCTATCTTTCTCTAAATAAGATAACCTTTCTCATCATTAGAGTTTGGTTAGAAATGGTGGCACTAGTGGTAAAGAACCCACCGGCCAAGGCAGGCGACTTAAGAGATGTGGGTTTGATCCCTGAGTCAGGAAGATCCTCTAGAGGAGGGCATGGTAACCCACTCCAGTATTCTTACCTGGAGAATCCCACCATCAGAGAAGCCTGGTGGGCTACAGTCCAGTGGGTCACACAGAGTTAGACAGAACTGAAGTGACTTAGTGTGGCATGTACATCTGTATCCCATCTTTGTTTCACTGCTCCAGTTTATATAAGACAGTCAGAGGAAATTAAATCATAAAAATATATAGCATGTGAAGTTTAGAGAGATGTGATTCAAGCTCTAAAAATGACTATCAAAGAAAAATAAATATATGCAAATATTTTAAATGAATAAATATATGCAAATTTGAATAGTCGCATGGTTTGATATTCGGACATATCTACATTCTAAAGAGCCATGAGTATATGATGTGTTTATGAATGAAAATGAAATATGAATGGAGTGGAAATCGATTCTGGCTTGATTTTATCTACCCCTTTTTCCAGATGACCTTTATCTTAGTATCTAGAAATCTAAAACCTTTTATGTGCAATTATTTTTACTTTTCATTTCTTTTTGTCACATAATATATGTACAGAATTCCATGGAAATGCACCCATGACCAGTGAAATCCAGATGAGCAGAAAAACTTGAAGTGCTTACTATCTATGTATATATATTGTCTGGGGCTGTGGTTCAAGTTATATTTTGACTATTCAAGTGATAAAATTCTGCCATGTATGTAATAAACACCATCTGATAAAACTCCTTACCCTGATATACACTAGTTTATCTACTGAATATGACAAAATGTTGAAAAAATTGATTGCTATTTCTTTGTCTTCATCTAGAAGAAGTTAATAAGGTAGATAATTAACTCTTACTTTTTAAAAAGCCCTACTTTGATTGCTTGTGGAATTTAATAAGCATTGATGAAAAAATCAAAATTCCTAGGGAAATTAAATCTCTATATTGGTAAGTGAACTGCTCTTTAAAATTAATTTATTTCATAAAAATGCCAGCTCAAAAAAAAAAAAAAGAAGAGAGAGAGAGAAAAGAAAAAAGAAAGTATAGCTGTTTTAATAAATACCTAGAAGATGAGAAGAAAAAAATATAAAATAAATGTGAGGCTAGCAAATAATATATATTTATCATCATCATAACTTTTATTTACATTACAATGCATATTTATATACTGTTCTTAACATATATTAATTGACATTTTGACATTTGATAGTTGATAGAAAATGAAGACAATATTTTAACCATCCAAGTTTTGCGTATTAGTGTTGGTGACAGTGAATATAAAGATGGGAAATCATAAGTTTATTAATTTGAGTCAAAACTTTTATGCCTTCATTCTAATAATAAGAACTATCATGGATATGTAACATTTTAACTTATACAAGCCTTAGAGATATTATTATAAAAACATATTTATTTAAAGCTTTTAAATTAGGAAATGACTTGCCAATTTATCATTGTTTTCACAAAATATTTACCATCATGAAAATATATACATACATGTTTATTAAATTATGTTATAATTACTGATAGTAATTTAAAAGAATATTATGAATTTGGGGAAATTCTAGAAATCTTTTGAGATTAGTCATTTCACTTAACACTAATTGGATAAATTTTAAAAAGTCATCTGATGTATTCTTTGTATCACTAATGAGTGAGATGATAAATTGCACCTTAAATATAATTCCCAAGATCATTTATTTTACAATTTAGACTGTTAGTAAATTGAGTTAAAAAATGAATAATCCCTGAATACTTGCAGGCATCCTAAGGAAATTAATGTATTTTCTGTGTAGACTGTACTTTTATACCCTTGTCTATAACAAATGTGATGGCTTTATTGTACGGTGTCAGTTAAGAAGGGTAATTTGGTGTGATGTAAAATGCCTGTGCAATAACAAATTTTCTACAATATGAATATGTTCTATAGACCCATTAAGAGTTTGAATCGATTAGTTATATACACAAAAAGGCATACATCAAAATAAAGTAAAGCTTATAGATAATAAAAATAACAAAACACCCTTAGACTATGAAGTATGTTGCTGGGGACCAGCCCCAGCTGATCCAGGGACTTCGAAGCGAGGACGGCATCCGTGGGGGTCAGGACACGATAGTTATAATTAGAGATATAAAGAATAATAGAACGAGGATAGCTCAGTAGGAAAATTCAGTGGAGAAAAGAGGTTGAGTAGCTTGGTTTACGCGGGGGACCAATAAAACTTCAAGACAAGAAGTTTGCACCACTTACGTAGGCCGCAGGCCTCTTTCCATTCTCCCGAAGGAGAGGAGACACTGAGGCCTCCCCGGTCCGATCTTAGAAGCCCAGGCATAATTAGTAAGCATGGTGGGTTCCGTGCTCCAGATGGAGACTCAGCCAGAATTTGAGAGAGAGTGACATGGGGAGACCAGTCTTTTGAGGAACTGATCCCAATTTTTTATTTTCCATGGTCTACTTTTATACACTGAGATGTTATACAAAAGTCACGTGGGGTCAGCAGCCCTGACTTTTATCAAAGTCAGGTGCTTCTTACAAATGTATACAGAGGTTTTAGGTGTGTTACATCATCTTCTGGCCAGGGGGCCTGCTGAAAATTTATGACCTTCTCCTTGTAATAGCCGTCAGTCAACCAGGACATTTATTTCTCCAGGGGTGATTATTCTTAAAACAGACTCCACCAGATAAATTTACATTCCTATAGGGTGAGGGTGGGTTTTACTTAAAGAAAGAACTTACTTAGCCTAAGGTCTAACATGATTAGTATCAAAGGTTAATACCTATTTCTTCTATATATTCATTAATGTGTGTAAGGGTATGCGATGTGGAGACTTAGCAGCAAACATTGGCTCAACAGATGAAAAACCCTTCACCAATACAATTTCTAATCAGCCCACTAATAGTTTTCTTTTATTTTTATCAAGAATCTCTTTTATTGATTATCAGAAACATTACAAACATCTAATATGAACAAATTGTAACATGACAGTGATTAGTTTGAACAATTAATACATTTCAGATATAATATTATACATATTTCAATGCTATTCTCCCCAATCATCCCACCCTCTCCCGGTCCCAGAGTCTAAAAGTCTGTTCTATACATCAGTGTCTCTTTTGCTGTCTCGTAAATAGGGTTATTTTTACCATCTTTCTAAATTCCATATATATGCATTAGTATACTGTATTTGTGTTTTTGTTTCTGGCTTACTTCACTCTGTATAATAGGCTCCAGTTCCATCCACCTCCTTAGAACTGATTCAAATGTATTCTTTTTAATGGCTGAGTAATACTCCATTGTGTATATGTACCACAGCTTGCTTATCCATTCATCTGTGGATGGACATCTAATAGTTTTCTAACTTCTCTAAAGAACCTGTTTTTAGAAGCACATGTGGCTGGACAAGCCTGTCAGGTAGGCTAGAGAACCTTCAGAGGAGTTTGTAGGTTAAAACACTCCTGTAACACCCAGGAATTTTTATTAACTGAAGCTTTAAGTTAACTCTTTTTTCAGAGAGAGGTAGTGGGGGACAGGCCCCTGTAAAGTCAGAGGTGTAGGTGAGAGCACAAGTAGTAAAGCAGGCAGGCTCTGGTTTTGGGGGTAGATGCTTGAGAACCTCCAAGGGGCTCCTGAGGCTCGACCCCACCTTTGTGTATGTCAAGCCTCCTTCCTCATGACCTTTGCCACGGGTGGAGCGCTAATTCAAACCAGCTCCCAACAGTATGTCTTATACAAAACGTGTGTGTATATATCAATAAGTATAATCTGCTCTTAAAAATATATATGAAAGAATAATTCACACACTACACACACTTGTGTGTGTGTGATAAGTGGCTTCAGTTGTGTTCAGCTCTTTACAATGTTATGGACATTGGCCTGCAAAGCTCCTCTATCCATGGGATTCTCCAGGCAAGAATAGCAGTGGGTTGCCGAGCCCTTCTCCAGGTTATCTTTTCAACCAGAGATTGAAACCATGTCTCTCGTGTTTCCTGCATTGGCAGCTGATTCTTTACCTCTACCATCACCTGAAAACCCCATACACACACACACATATATGTGTGTGTGTATATATATATATATAATATATAAAATATATATTCTACATGACAAGTTTCTTATCACTTACTGAGATATTGTTAACTATTTGTGCTTTTGTACAGATTCTGCAATACTGTCAAATAATTTTACTAGATATTTCGTACTTTCAAAAATACAAGAATTTCTTTTAGATGCTGTTTCAGTTTAAATTTCATCACTATAGTTACCATTGCAATCCTATGCACATCATCTCTGCACATCAGTTATTTATTGTTAAAATTAATATAAAAACCAGTTTTCTTCAAGACACTTAGTTTCTTTTCTAAATGGGTTCTAATATGAACATTGAATTCTATATTATGTAAGTATCAAGCTGTCTTTTAAACTCAAATCATTGTTGTAATTGCCTCTATATTATTGAATAATAACAGATGTTTACTCATTCACACTATAACCCACTAGTAGTAATGAGGTATGGAAATATAGTTTTACATATATATAAGACGCTTACTCCTTGTAAGGAAATTTATGACCAACCTAGATAGCATATTCAAAAGCAGAGACATTACTTTGCCAACAAAGGTTCGCCTAGTCAAGGCTATGGTCTTTCCTGTGGTCATGTATGTATGTGAGAGTTGGACTGTGAAGAAGGCTGAGTGCCGAAGAATTGATGCTTTTGAACTGTGATGTTGGAGAAGACTCTTGAGAGTCCCTTGGACTGCAAGGAGATCCAACCAGTCCATTCTGAAGGAGATCAGCCCTGGGATTTCTTTGGAAGGAATGATGCTAAAGCTGAAACTCCAGTACTTTGGCCACCTCATGTGAAGAGTTGACTCATTGGAAAAGGCTCTGATGCTGGGAGGGATTAGAGGCAGGAGGAGAAGGGGCTGACAGAGGATGAGATGGCTGGATGGCATCACTGACTCAATGGACGTGAGTCTGAGTGAACTCTGGGAGTTGGTGATGGACAGGGAGGCCTGGCGTGCTGGGATTCATGGGGTTGCAAAGAGTCGGACACGACTGAGCGACTGATCTGATATATATATATATATATATATATATATATATATATATATATAGTTAGATTATGTATAATATGCTCCATTATTTTAAATAAACCAACATTACTTTTAGAGGTGTGCATATTACCAAGCCTGTAATATGTAAAATAAAAATCATGTTGAAAGGTTTAAATATAATCAGGTAAACTATATTGAATGAATGTAGCTTAGCAGTATACATTTTTCAAGATGGACAGCCACATATTCCTGATCAAGGAAAAAGATAATGCAATAACGTTCAATAAATTTAAGTTCTAAAAAATCGTACTTGAGGAATTAATATAACTTATAAAGGTGACAGTGTTAACACATTCCACAAAATGCCTCCATAAGAGTTGTAAATGCCATTATAGTATGCTTTGATACTTAAGATAATAATTGACAAAAATTTTATGTAATATTATGTGTATGAGTCCCTGTTGATTTTAAAGTTCCTGGTTATTGTAATAAACTAATTGAATCATTAGACATTATTACAAACAGATGGTTTCTGTTCTTGTAGTTTCTAGTAGACTCTCATTATAAACTAAGAGCCAGATATAGAATTCTCTAAAAGAAAAGTAAAAGCAGTTTCCTATTTCTCTTATGCAGAACTTTACTGAGAACTCTTTACCACTGACAAGTCAAAGTACAGACTGTCCTTTGTAAATTAACATTGTCACATGATCTTAAACCTGCAGTTAGTTCTGGGGCAATGAATCAGAATCTGGAGGATAATTTTGGTCCTGAAGTTGACTTCATGAAAGCAGACTGTTGATTTAGGATCCAGCAGAACAATATCTAATTATGAAGGAATTAATGCAACTAATAAGGGGAATCTAATACCTTTTATAATATAAGTTAATTGCATTTAGATTAGTACTACTGTAGTATTTGAAGGTTTCACTGGTGGGCTTAGATGGAAAAGAATCTGCTTGCAACGCAGGAGATCCAGGTTCAATTCCTAGATTGGGAAGATCCCCTGGAGAAGAAAATGGCAATCCACTCCAGCGTTCTTGCTTGAAGAATCCCATGGACAGAAGAGCCTGGTGGGCTACAGATCATGGGGTCACAAAGAGTCAGACAGGACTGAGCAACTAACACTTTTCACTGTAGTTGTTAAATTCTAAATGTTATGATGGGCAAATGAGAAAGCAATTCATCTTTCTTCTTGAGTTTTCTCTAATCTTCCTCTGGAGCAGGCTAAATTTGTGCAAAGTGGAATAAAAACATTTTTTTAATGATATTTTGTTTGACATTTTGTTCTCACCACTGAGAATATAGGAAGATATCTAGAAGAAACCTTAACGTTGTAAGCCAATTAATGATAAGCATAGAAGAACGATCCTTCTCTAGATATATGACATACATCCCCTATATTGGACAAGTAAACAAGGTATCTTTATCGAGTCTGTAACACTTCGCTCATGGCTCAGATACTAAAGAATCTGCCTGCAATGCAGGAGAGACAAGTTCCATCCCTGGGTTGGGAAGAACCCCTGGAGAATGAAAGAACAACCCACACCAGTATTCTTGTCTGGAGAATCCATGGACTGAGGAGCCAGGTGGGCTACAGTCCATGGGATCTCAAAGAGTTAGACATGGCTGAAGGACTAAAACTTTCACTTTCATTTTAGTGCTTTCTTAATCCACATGGGCCTTTAATAGAAGGAAAGTAAGAAACCATTCCTGGAATGAGATAGCATCATTAAACTAGTCTGCTGCTGCTGCTGCTGCTAAGTCACTTCAGTCGTGTCCGACTCTGTGCGACCGCATAGATGGCAGCCCACCAGGCTCCCCCATCCCTGGGATTCTCCAGGCAAGAACACTGGAGTGAGTTGCCATTTCCTTCTCCAATGCATGAAAGTGAAAAGTGAAAGTGAAGCCACTCAGTCCTGTCTGACTCTTCACTACCCCGTGGACTGCAGCCTACCAGGCTCCTCTGTCCATGGGATTTTCCAGGCAAGAGTATTGGAGTAGGTTGCCATTGCCTTCTCCTTAAATTAGTCCTGGAAGTCCTATTACACAAAAAAATAGATATTAGCAGAGTCGACTGTGAAGGTAATGACGAATATTATTGAATGCTGTATTTGGTTGGTATCAAGACATAGCTCAAATTTTATGTTCTGTCTGGAAATGCATACTACATCTATGAGCCCTTAGAGGAACACAACCTGCCAAAGTTGAATGATCAGCAGAGTTTATGTAAAATTTACAAAATAATGGGCCAGCAATCACCCTGGGTAAGCAAGTAGCACACACTGCACTACATCACAGTCCACTAACTTGCATTGATACAAAAAACTGAAACAACAACATAAACAAAAAATCCACATACATTTGTTTTCCATGGCAAAAATGGGAGAGGGGGATTTTGTTATGTGCCCTTATTCTTTTATTTGAAAAGACAATCTTCATAGAGACAGTTTTCTATCTTCTATATATACAAATTGTCTCTTTCTTGTTTATCATTAAGAAAAAGAAAAAAAAGCTCAGACATTAAGTAATTTTTTCATTGTTATTTACCTGGTAATTTGCGGTTGTGAAGTATTCGCTTTTTTCTTTGCTCACATTCATTTTATTCAACATCATCTCTTGATTTTCCTTTCTCTCAACATTATTTCTGTTCTCTTTTGGAGAATAAGTAAATATGGATGTCTACCTGATCATAGGGTGTAAAATCTATTAAAAGTGCTTTGTATGACAGGTAATAAAATAGATTCTGAAGCTAAACTAATGGGTCTGGAATCCTATCTTCACCACTTATAATCTCTGTGGTCTTAAGTCACTACTTAACTTCTTTGTTTCTCCAGTTCTCTGGCTGCAGAGTGGAAATACTAATAATCCTACCCTGGGAGCATTTCCAAGAGGAGAAATTAAAAATATATGTAGCACTTAGGAACCATGCCTTACATGTAGGGAGTGCTATGTAAATATTATTTCTGTGGTTGCTATAAATATTCATGTTGAGTTGCTCAGTCATGTCCATCTCTTTGCTATCCCATGGACTACAGCCCACCAGAGACCTCTGTATATAGAATTTTCCAGGCAAGAATACTGGAGCAGTTTGCCATTTCCTACTCCAGAAGATCTTCCCAACTCAGGGACTGAGCTCATGTCCCTTGCTCCGTTGGAATTGGCAGGTGGATTCTTTACCAGTGTATCACCAGGGAATCCCTCTTGTTGCTATAGTACTTGTTGTTAATATTATATCAATCAATAGTGATATGTGTTGGTATGTGTGACTAAGAATGCATCTGTATTTCCTTAGAGCGTGAAAAAGAGAGCCCCTCAGGACATACTTTGTTCTGAGATTTTTTTCAACTCCACTATTTTTTTTCCAGCAAATGTCAAAGAATAACTGGTTCAACAACATAAGAAAAGTATTTTTTTAAAGCAGAGTTATTTAGCCTTCTAATTTATTATCAGCTAACTAAAAAAGACATAGGAAAATGCTCCTTTGAGATAGATACTTTTTTGTAATAAATGTGTAAAGCACATCTGGAACTTGAAAGCAAAATATTTAAGATAAAAGCCTCAAAATAATATCTTAAAATACCTTTGAATAAACAGAATGCATGTGGGCTTCCTTTTCATGAAAGGCTTCTTATTGCCCATATGCCAAAAAAACAAGTTTCTAAAAATTTTTCCATATTCCATACTCAACGTGCTACATAGCCACTCCATTCTATGTTCTCTCTCCCAATCTATGCTGGTGTTTTTAAACACTATTTAAACAAAAGCTGGATAATTTACCACCAATTATAAACCTACATGTACAGCTTATGTTTGTTTCATTAAAGATATATATTGTCATGGGTGTGACTGAGGAAGGAAAGGCTTTGTTTTTCCCTTCTGTATAAATAACAGGCGTAGTATAGCTTACAGTCAGCAACCAGTGTCCCATTCAACAAAAAGAAATGTTGCATTTATAGAAAACTAAAACATTTTTTGTTGAGTATATAAAATGTTATGATTAGAGCATATGAAACAGCATTGAAAGTCAACCAATAAACTTTGGCAAAGGGCCAAAGAACTGATGGTTTCAAACTGTGGTGCTTGAGAAGACTCTTGAGAGTCCCTTCAACAGCATGCCAATCAGACAAGTTCAATCAAAAGGAAATCAACACTGAATACTCATTGGAAGGACTGATGCTAAAGCTGAAGCTCCAGTTCCTTGGCTTCCTGATTCCAACATCTGCTGGATCATCAAAAAAGTAAGAGAGTTCCAGAAAAGCATCTATTTCTGCTTTATTGACTAAGCCAAATACTTTGACTGTGTGGATCACAACAAACTGTGGAAAATTCTGAAAGAGATGGGAATACCAGACCACCCGATCTGCCTCTTGAGAAATCTGTATGCAGGTGAGGAAGCAACAGTTAGAACTGGAAACAGAACAGTAGACTGGTTCCAAATAGGAAAGGAATATGTCAAGGCTGTATATTGTCACCCTGCTTATTTAACTTATATGCAGAGTACAGTATGAGAAATGCTGGGCTGGATGAAGCACAAGCTTGAATCAAGATTGCCGGGAGAAATATCAATAACCTCAGATATGCAGATGATACCACCCTTATGGCAGAAAGAAATTGTAGTTCTTTTTTTTAGTCTAAGAAAATTTATTTTAATTCCTCAAATATGGCTTGCCCTTTCTCAGTTAAAGCTATGTCTTAAGCTGCTCCCTTTAACAGAAACATATGTCATTACCCTGTTCCTTCCCCAGTGATCCATGGGATCTCAATTTAACTTATTTCTTTTGCATATCTTTCCTGTATACTTCCTTTTTCACAGTGCAAATCAGTATACACCCTTTATTAATCTGTGTAATTTCTTGTATATGTAACATAAATTACACATACTGCATTATATGTAATGAGAAAGTCTTTTTCACTTCTGTTTCCTGTTGATTATTATATAACTGCCCCTCAGAAATTGTTTAAAGGAATCATGTCACATATCAAAACATAAAATGATATGCTAAAAATTCTTCTGCATGGCATAAAATGTTTACAAATTTAATATTTCTGTGTAGCATACATGCCTTCCAATTTATACGTGCTTCACAACATTATGCTTCCTCATCTTAATTTCATTTTGCCTCATATTTGCTAATACATTAAATATAAAGTATGTAGATAAATTGTTCTGTGACAGTTTTATTCAAACCACTGTATTCACATGTGTGTGTGTGTGTATGTATACAAATCATATTTCTTAGGTGATTAGATTTCCTATAATTCATATGTTTTCTCTTTTCACACTTTATTCTTTTATAGATTCACATACATTAACATGACTCTACCAAGAAGGGGTAGTCAAGTCCTCAGCTATTAGTATGTGCAGTTATCAGTTGCAACAATTATATTTCCTTATGTCTTTAATTATAGGAAACCTTTCATATGAGTGCTTGTGTGTGTGCTCAGTTGCTTCAGTCATGTCACTCTTCATGACCATATAGACTGTTGCCAGCCAGGTGCCTCTGTCCATGGAATTTCGCAGGCAAGAATACTGGAGTGGGTTGCCATGCCCTTCTCCAGGGGATCTTCCCATCTGAGCAATCAAAGCTGTGTCTCCTGCTTGGCAAGCAGATTCTTTACCACTGAGCCACCTGGGAAGTCCTATGTGAGTGCTTAGTAATAAACATATATTTACATCAATCCATCAGGCTTCCCTGGGTGATGCTAGTGGTACAGAACCCACTGCCAATGCAGAAGATGAAAGAGATGCAGGTTCAATCCCTGGGTGGGGAAGATCTCCTATAGGAGAGCACTGAAACCCACTCCAGTATTCTCTCCTGGAGAATCCCATGAACTGAGGAGACTGGAGGGCTACAGTCCATGGGGTAGCAAAGAGTCGGATATAACTGAAGTAACTTAGCATGCACACGTGGATCCATGAGATGTTTTCCGATATACAAAAGTTGAAAGAATTGATCACCTGAGATCTACATTAAAAGAAGAGTTTACCAAAATCCTTCAAATGGAGGGAAAGTTTTATTAAATGAAATATGTATCCACATATAGAAATAGAGCATGCTGGAAGTGGAAACTACATAAATAAATATGCACATTTTTCCTGTAATTTAAAACCTGTTAAATGAAATTTTCTATTTGAAAGTAAAACAAATAACAGCATTAGTACAAATATTAAGAGGAAAAAAATCACAGTGAAATATTTTAAGTTATTATCCTATATGTGAAGTCCTATAATAAGTTAGAATGCCTTCTAAAATCACTACATGTTTATTCTTCCTCTCACACTTTATGTCTTTGACATATATATTACATCTTTTTATTTTGTGTACCATTTATCTAAGTATTTTAGATATAGATGATTTGTCTTTTGACTGTCATACTAGTTTTATGAGTCGTGACCTACTACCTTTCCTATATGTTTTCCTTTACCTGAAAGATTTTTTTGTGATTTTCTTTTTGTTCATTTGTTTCTAGTTATGATATATTCCCTTTCATTAAAGAAAAGTCCCTTTAACATTTCCTGTAAGATTAGTATAGTGGTCATGAACTTCTTTAGACTTGCTTATCTGGGAAACTATTTATTACCCCTTCATTCTGAATTATAACTTTGTTGTGTAGAATATTCTTGACTGTAAGATTTATTTTGTTTGTTTGTTTTAGCATTTTGAATATATTATGCTTTCTGAATATATTATGCTTTGAATATATATCCTTTCTGGCCTGTAAGTTTTCTGCTGAAAATTAGCTGATAGTATTATGATAGTACCCTTGTTCATAACTAGTTGTTTTTCTATTGCTGCTTTTAAGATTTTCTGTTTATTTTTTACTTTGAGCATTATAATTATAATGTGTCTGGTTATGGGTCTCTTTGGATTCATCTTGTCAGGGGTGTGGATTCTGACTACTTTTATCTATGCTATCCATCTCAATGTGGCCTTTTCTACATATCCTTAACTGTAGAAACTCTGCTCTGTTAGTTTTCAGGTCATTCTCCAAGAGAGTTGTTCATGCAGCTGGAGTTCTGGTGTGTCCATGGGGTCTCTGAATCTTCCAACTCTGCCATCTTTGTCTGGACTCTGACTTGTATCATATTGAAAGCTAGAACTTATAGGGTTATCACTGAAGTATAAAAACAGTCTATATTTGTAGAGATTGAAGAAAATAATAATTAGGAAATTTTCCCTGCAATAAGAATAAAACACTGCAAGAGATTAAAATGCACTATGAATAGGACAAATAGAGAATACAAAAGTAGATAGCATAAGTAAATCCAATCTCTTTCATATATAATGGTTTTTATTTGAGTCTCATGGTTTAAGTATTAATCTTCCAGTAATTCATTTCTGATAATTAAGCTCTAAGAAAGAAGTCACTAAAACCAATTCAACACGAAGTCATTGAGTAGTTCTAAACATAATAAGACACCATATCACAGTGGTCAGTGACTACTTCACATCCTCAGCAGAGATCAAGGGCTGAATGAGCATTAACACCGAGTAACACAGTTATTCCTAAAATGGTCCCTCAGGTTTAGGTTGACTGAGCTTTAAATTGCCTGCATTCTATTGACTCTTAAATTCTCTCAGCCATTGATAAATGAAATACTTTAGTCATCAGAGTTAATCCACTTTCATGACACTTGCTTTTCTTGAAACATTAGATTAGCTCCTTTTGTTTTCTGAATTTAAGATTCAGGTCAAGTTAAATGGAGTTTATATCATTACAAATTGTCAGGCATAACCCCTCCTGGGAAATCTGAGGATTTTTGTGGAATTAAAAGTCTTTATAAAATCAGCAAAGAACAATATAATTTATGTCAGCGTGTTGAAATAGTTATATATATATACACACACACACACACATATATATATTATAATTACATCAAAATAAAATATTTGGAAGTTGCTATTTTATAAGTATCAACAATTAGTTGGATTTAGCATGACTGGACCATTTCTGTATTGTGGCTAAAAAATATTTGCATGTATGTCATGTTTATATTTAATATAGGTTATTTGATTGAGATGTGTAAATGTACTTTTGGTTTTTCTTTTCCTTGCAAGTAATTTAATTTGGAGAAATAGTCAAATCATTCTATATTGATAACCTCCTTTAGCCATCATTTTAAAATAGTCAGATAATACATTTTCTTAGTTTTCCTTCATCTGTGAATGTGTTGATTTTTTTTCTTGATTCCATAAGGATATTTTCACTCAGTATGAATTCTGGGTTTACAGAGTTTTCTTATTGTTTATTTTTTTGTTTTCCCCAGCACATGAAAAAATTTCCTTCTGACCTCCAGAAATACTTCTTATGATAAATCTTTTGTCATTTCATTTTGTTTCTCTGTAGGTACAATGATTTCTTCTCTCTCACTGTTTTCTGATATCCCTCTTGTCTTTAGTTTTCAAAAATTTGATTGTAGTCTCCCTTGGTTTGTGTTTCTGTAGGTGCATTTAATTGGGGTTTCATGAAATTCTTGGACTATAGATTTAAAGAGTTTTGGAAAAATTTGAGGAGTTATCCTGCTGTGTCGTTAAGTGCCTTAAACCATCCTTACTTCTCTTCAACACCAGTGGCATGATATTAAATATTTTTTAAAGTCTCGTCATTCCTTATGTTCTATTCAATATTAAATTCTATTTTCTCTTTGTTGTTCAGATTAATTAATTTTTGTCTATGTTTAATTTCACTAATTATTCGGTCTTTCCCTTCTGCTTCTGTGCCTATTCATTAAGGAGTTAAAGAAATTTTGTTATTGTATTTTACAAGGCTAAAATTTCCATTAGTTTCTTCTCTATATTTTCTATTTCTTTGCTGGAACTATTTATCTCCTCATTCAGCATGATCACGGAAGCAGGTTTATGATGACTGTTTTAAAATATGTCATAATTCTAACATTTCTGTCACCATTTTGTTGGCATTTCTTGATGGACTTTTTATCAGTCAGTTTGACATCTTCCTGGTTTTTGGAAGGTTGAATGATTTTTAATTAAAACCTGACTTTTTGAGTATCATGTGGTGACACTAAAATTGTGTCTCAGCTTGCTTTACTTTGACTTGCTTCCTGTGGGTTAGCCACAGGAGCCTCATTGTGAGAGAGGATGTTTAGAATCTCTGCTCAGACTTTACTGGCATGAATGGAGGCAAGGCTACAGTGTTATTCTGTGATGCTGGAATGCTGTTTTCTGAAAGCTTTCTGTCTTCTGGGCTGCCCCTTTCTTAACATTTTGGGTATAGAGGACAGCCATTTTGGGAGACTTTTGCTACCTACACCTCTTAGCATTTCCACATTGCTGGGTCCTCCAGCATCCATTCTGGGATGTAGGAGGCAGAAAGAAAGCCATAGGATGTAATACCATGTTTTTTTCAGGTTACATGAGCCCTAGCTGGCCTGCCCTAGAAGAAGAAAAAAAGTTCAAACACTTCATTTACCTGGATGTAGAAACACTTCTGTTTCTCTTTTCTAAATTCTTTCAGTTTGATGCAATTTTATTTTTACATTAGGTTCAAGAAAATGTGCCATTAATTGATGAATAATGTATGCAGTGATTAATTTTAAATCCTTACCAAATAATACTCACATCATATTCTTTTTGGTATTAGTGTCGGTTTATCTTTCTCATTCAAACTGAAGTTTTCCTGGCTCTTCATGTGACAAGTGTTTTCAATTGTATCTTGGACAGTTTGGTTATTATGTTAGGGGGATCTTGATTCTATCTGAATCATCTGTTTTAGGCAGCAGTGGCTCAGACAGTAAAGTATCTACCTACAATGCGGGAGACCCAGGTTCAATCCCTGGGTCGGGAAGATCCTCTGGAGAAGGAAATGGCAACCCACTCCAGTACTCTTTCCTGGAAAATCCCATGGACAGAGGAACGTGGTAGGCTACAGTCTGTGGGGTCGCAAAGAGTCAGACACGACTGATTGACTCCACGTTCAGTTTCTTTCACTTATCCTGTTTAGATTCAGCATGTAGATTCAGGCCAGTTTTATGGAATATAGTTAATATAATTGTTTAGTTTCCTCCCCTTGTAGCTATTTTCTGCTTAATTTCTTTGGTGCTCCAGGGTCTCCTGCTCAATCCTACTGGATGTGTTAGTTGTTCAGTCATGTCCCACTGTTTGCAACCCCATGGACATCACCAGGCTCCTCTGTCCATGGAATTCTCCAGGCGAGAATACTGGAATGGGTTGTCATTCCCTTCTCCAGGGGATCTTTCCAACCTAGGAACTGAACCCGGGTCTCCTGAATTGCAGGCAGATTCTTTACCATCTGAGCCACTAGGAAAGCCCTAATTTTGCTGGTGCCATCTGCAAAGATGAAAGGAACTTCTGTGAGCATTCTGTGATCACTTGGCAACTTTTGGAGAGAGATGGGCAAAACCATTGGGTCTACATGTCCTTATGCCACTGTGTAGAGGGCAAGATGTTACAGAACTTTGCTGCTGCTGCTGCCACTGTCAGCAGATTGGTCTGCCTGCTGGTATCCAGTTGTTGATCCAGGTCTGGGATGGCCCAGTAGGACTTTGTGGCCAGAGCTACATATGGATTGACCCATCCCTTGGGTCTTGGCTTTGAAGCTTGGCCTGAGATAGCCAGGGTTTCATTGCGATCTCTGGTGTAGACAGGTCAGATTGCCCAGGAATGCCCTTAACTTTGAGAAGGACTGGAATGGATTTGGGCTTTGCTGCTACCACTAATCCCAGTGGATCAGTCCGTCAGTAGCAGCCAGGCGATGAGTCAGACTTTGGACTCTCTAAAGTTCTCTGTTGAACTTAGGCTTTCTAGGTCTCTTAACCAGGGAAGACCATCTGTTCTTGTTGGTTTGCTTAAAATATGGACCCTGTGGCTTGGACAGTAAAGAATCTGCCTGCAATGCGGGAGACCTGGGTTCAATCCTTTGGTTGGGAAGATCCCCTGGAGAAAGAAATGGCAACCTCCTCCAATATTCTTGCCTGGAGAATTCCATGGACAGAGGAGCCTGGCAGGCTACAACCATGGGATTGCAAAGTGTTGGACCTGACAAGTGACTGACACTAACCAGGGATGACAATTTGTTCTTGTTAGTTTGCTTATTTTATTGTTTTTCTATGCCTGTTGGTAGTTTGGTATCACAGGCTTCTGTATCACTCATTCCAGAGACATATCAGAAATAAAAAGAAAATTGAGACATCTCACCACGCTATAGTTTCTCATGTCCTGGGTTCCCAGCCAGTCTGCCAGCTTTCAGAATCCTTTTATCATTGTCAATTTAAAACTTTCCAAGGTATTTAGTTGTTTTAAGAGGGGTAAGAATAGGGGGAAATAAGCATATACTATCTAGTTTAGTACCTGAAATTGACCAAATCACTTCTTGATATATTCTTGTGGATAATGTAACATTAATTCTTGTAAAATCTTTGCTTTGATTGTTATGACAGTATTGTGTTCCCTCAGACATACTATTTAATGTCCCCTCCAATAAGGTAGGCCTATCTTCTTTCCCCTCTCCTTGTTTCACATAGATTTAACCCTTGGTATTTGAAGTTGTTTCATACATGTGATAAAGGAACTCAATCCATTTTCTTCCTTTTTCTTTCTTTCTCCCACCCTTCCTTCCTTCTTTTCTCATCCTGATTGTTTTAAACTCCTGTAGTTTATGCCAGCTCCCTTAGGTTAAAATGCTGTCCTCTCTAGGATAAGGGCCTCTCAAGTTTGGGAGACAGTCACTTTCATAATGAGGCAAATAAGCATGAATAACAAGTATAGTGCATTTAACAGCTTGCAATATGCTTTTCTCTTCAAAACTTTTTCTTTTTCAGTCCATCATGACTATCTCAGTGTTTCAACTTCACTGTTTAGAAAATAGAATCAGAAAGAGAAAATAAAGAAGCTTCTGACTGGCAAGGAGTTAATGTGTGAGCCAGTATTACCTCTTCATCTGCAGTACCAGTGTCTCTTACAAGATTCATAAGTCTGCTGTTCCTTGACCATCAAGTCCTTTAGTTTTTCCATTTAAACATGGCAATTGATGTGAGTCCCTTTGAAATTCCCTACAGTCAGCCCTAGCAATACTACACTCCTATTACAAAATAAGTAGGATTTTTAAAGCTCCTAGTATGACCTTTTATGTTTCTGTAGAAAGTGTAAATTATCCCCTGTTATTTGGGGGTGTTTACAATATTTATTTAAACCTTTTTCCCTTTCCTGAGGATACACATTTCTTTCATAGCCATTATTTTTATAGACACTTCCTTTTTTATTGTAGCATAATTGCTTTACAATGCTACATTAATTTCTTCTGTACAATGAAGTGAATCAGCTATATGTATATATATACGCCCTCCCCCTTGAGCCTCCTTCCCATCTCCCCATATGAATCCCTACCCTAGATTTCACTTTTATATGTGCTTCTGTGTTCCTCATTTTAGTGTCAAGAAGAAGGTCATTTTGTGAACAGAGTACAATGTATTCAGCACTTATCTGCAACAAGTATTTATCGAGCAACTCTGTGCTCATCACTAGTGTATGGTATTAGAGTGATAAAACTTAAAACATTTCTTTGAGAGAAAAGCAATGACTAAGCACTGAAAAAACATGACATAATTACAGGTCATATAATATAATTACAGGTACTCTTAAACATGATATAATTACAGGCACTCTTAATTGCTACTTAGTCTAGGATTAAAAATGATAACAGACAAAAATACCTGCTTTAACATCTCTGGGGAGATCTAAGTAGAAAATGTGTAATGAGCCAGTGTAGGGCTTCCCTAGTGGCTCAGTTGGTAAAAAGTCCACCTGCAGTGCAGGAAACCCAAGTTCAATTCCTGTGTCGGGAAGATCCCCTAGAGAAGGAAATGGCAACTCATTTTAGTATTCTTGCCTGGGAAATCCAAGAGACAGAGGTGTCTGGTAGGCTATAATCCACAGGGTCACAAAAATTGAACACACTTGTAACTAAATCATCACCACCAATGAGCCAATGTGAAGACTTGGGAGGAAAGATTCCAGGTAGTGGAGACAGTGAGACCAAAGTCTTTGTGCTAGGAAAAAACACAGCTGGTGCCACAATCTACAGGAGGATAAGTAGGGAGGAAGACAGCAGAGCATTCAAGGAGATACAGTTAAAAGATGGCCAGGACAGAGAACATAAGGTCACATAGACCAATGTAAAGATTTGAGATTTACTAGACCAGAATTTCTGCTATGTTTATTTTTGTGTATTTAGTATGTAGGTTACATTAAAATGTTTCCTAAAAGAAGTCAGAATTTTTACAATGGCTAATGCATCAGTTAAATGACTATCTAAGTTGATATGAACCAATATTTCCTTAATCATATTTGCCTGCACAGAAGATGGGTTTTCCCCCCCAGATTGTTATTTCCATGAGCACAATTTTGTTGAATTCCAGAGACTAGCAGGCTGATGATATACATGGTCATTATGCAGTAAAATTAAGGTATTTTAAATACCAATAAAACAGCAAAATTACATTTTTGTCATTAGTCAGATGCTGTGGTAGATGAAAGGGATAAAATTTATAATATGCACAAAACTCTGTGTGATGTATCAGAAATAGGAATGTCATGGTATTCCTATTTCTAGCACTGTGGTTCAAATTGCTGTTGAAAGCAAATATAAATGCAAAATGAAATATTAAGAAAGGACATTTTAAAATGCATCTGTGAACTGATGAAAAAGTAAGAAATACCAAGGCCAAGATCTAAATGAGAGCTATAACTCAGAGATATAAAATAAGCCGTGAAGCTGACATTCACCTTGAAGGCATTTGTCAAATTTAGCGAACTTGTGAATAGTTTTTCACCATATCTCAAATCTTGCAGGCTGGAAGACAAAGCTTAAGACACACTCACAATGGAAAAACTATCAGAAAACCCTGAAATTCTAAGAATCCAAAGAATACATCCTTAATAAATTTGAATTAACTCCTTAAGCAAACACCTTATCTCTGCTTTTCCACCCATCAGGGGATCACTAGAATTCTCTCTCTGGCACTGACTGTGAAATGAAAAAAGAAATGGAAAAAAAAATCTCTCAGAAATTTTCAGCACAAACCTCTGTTCTGGTGTTAAGTTCCTATGATTTATGTGGTCAAAAAAATATAACCCAATTTTTTTTTTTTTAATGTGACCACACACCAGTGAGTTCTCCAAAGAAGAAAATACAAATCACTTTTGGAAGAAATTATCAAATCAGTCATCAATAAAAATGACATAAAGATATAAAATAACTAACCTGAACAATTGCTAAATTAATTATTATTCAATTCATAGTGAAAAAAACTGTAAGCAAAATCACAGTATTTTGATTTTCTAAGGTGTTCAATGTGATGATTTAATATAGGTACATTGGGAAATGATGAACACAATCAAGATAATTAACAATCTGTCACCTCACATAGGTATTTTTGTGTGTGAAAACATTTATGCTTTACTCTCTTAGCAAATTTCAAGTATTCAATACAATTTTAGTGATTGTATTCACTGTAATGTAGATCAGAGCCCCAGAAATCATTCTTTATGTAAGAAGGAAATCTTGCATTTGTTACAGTTTGGATGAATTTGGAGGACATTATGCTTAATGAATTAAGCCAGACACAGAAAGACAAATATGATATGATTTATATATTAAAATTATAAAAAATCAAGCATAGAGAAATATAGACTAGAGTGGTGGTTTTCAGGGGTCATAGCTGGGGAGAATGGGGGACTTGGTAAAAGGGTACACAATTTCACTTACTAGATAAATATATCCTGGAGATCTAAAGTACAGCATGGTGACTACTTGTCACCATGTGTATACTTGGTGACATAATATATTGTATACTTGAAAATAATAAAAGTATAGTCTTATTTTACATGCAAAACCACAGACAAATCTATCGACACAACAAGAAATCTCACTATATCTCTTACTAATTAGATCAGTGTAATTAGAAAGCTATGGAATTATAAAGCAAATGTGAAGAATGGAATTAAATTAAAATATATGCAAAACTCTAAAACCAACAATTAAAAATTCATGAAACATCCTCCCTCACTGTAATGCAATTAAATTGCATCTTCAAAAATATATCTGGAAATGGTGCACAGCATGGGTTATCCATTTTCATAACCCACAAGTCAAATACAGAATCAAAATGGGAATAGGAAATGTTTAAAATGAAAAGATAGTGAAAATATTACATATTGTAACTTTTGAAAAAGGGAGAAATAATCTAATATCTATTGTTTTACATGCTTATGTTAATAAAAGAAAAAGAAAGACTGAAATTAGTCAGTAAAACATCCATCTCAGGGAGTCAGTGACTGGAACAATATTTCCTTATGCGAATTTGGTTCAGGGTACGTTCTCCTGGGTGGTAGGAGGCTTCCTGCCAGACAGTAGGTCCAGAATTATCTTGGTCTGTGTGTCACTGCACCAGCCACTGGAAAGGAAAAGAAAGCTCATGGAAAGGATGCATCTTTCTTGGATACTTTGTTCTTTAGGGAACATAGAAGCATTTCTTCACCTGTTTTAGAGCTGGTCACATCTTCCTCCCTGGCCAGTTTCTCACAAGGGTTAACTTTGTATTTTGACACTTATTTGCCAGCTCTGCCACATTCTGAATGCAAGGTCTGTTTCTCAGTAGAAAATCACTCCTGAGAAACTAAATGTGAATGGATTATAAGTTTTTTTTTTTTTTTATTTATTATAATCTCTGGGTTACTACAGCTATAATTAGGAAGCTTTGGGTAAAGAGAAGGTGACAGTCACAGACTCATGATAAATGGCAAGTGTTAAAGAGATGCCTTTCTGCTGAGGTTGAATAAAAGAGTCTACTTTACCTACATGGCAAATTGTGGATGATTCTGGTAATTGCTTGACAAAGTGCTGAATGTGAAAAAATCCAGCAATATTTTGTTGAAATTTATAAGTTTATTAATAGAAAAGGTATTTGAAAAAAATTTGTAAATTTATGCTAGTGGATACTGAGACATAGTAAAGTTTTGATTGTTAAAGTTAAATAAAGTTAGTGTTATATTGGCTCAAAAGAGACAAAGGATAGAATATAGTTGAGCACAGATGGTCTTGTGCCTATGAAGACATTGGAGATTAACAAAGCGGACAGTAGAGGAAAAAGAAACTTTTACTAAAGTTTCTAAATGTTGTTGAATGTTGCTAAATCAGTTTAATGTACATGTAGGTAAAAATTTTTTAAAAAAGAAAAAAAAAGCAAAAACATGACTCCTACACTATACCATATGAAAAAATTAATTTTAGCAAGAATGAGAACAAAATAAGAAAAAATGAAACAATGAACCTTTTTGGAGATGATTTTTAGATATTATCTTCTTGACTTCAATATATAAAAAGATTACTTAAGCAAGACCCAAAAAAACTAACCACTAAAAAAATGATAAATTAGACTCGCTTAAAACTAAGAACACTGTTTTTCATGATAAAAATTAAGAGAATGAAAATATAGACACAAAATCATGAGGAGATAATATATATGACACAAAAGCTCATATAGGGCCATCATCAGATAAGCAATAGAACAGATAAATAAACTTATTACAATCACAAATGGAATACTCTACAGCACTGGAAAAGAATGAGTTGGTGCTAAATATGGATAACTCTTAAAAGCATTATTTTAAGAGACAGAAGCTAAACACAAATGAATGCAAAATATATAGGTTTAGGTGTTTACAACTCAGAAATAGGCAAAACCAAGCACTCACATGAAAATCCAATATAGTATTTGCTTGTGTGTATAGAAAGTAAAGGATAGAGATTGACAGAGGGCATCAATGAATGTTGGGGTGCTGATCACATTGTTTATCAACCTAGATAGTTTTTACATAGGTTATCATTTATTGTGCCATACATTTATTTTTACATACTTTTATATATTTGCATTTTCTTTATAAAAATATAGCTGACAGTTGAAATTTATGCAGTTGAAATTTAGAGAAGTAAAATTTTGTGATTCCAAATTTCTGTTAACAGCTCATCTTTCATATTTGACAGAATGAGAGTATCTTTCTCCTAGCATATGCAAAACAAATTCTGAGATTCAGCATAGCTGGTTGCTTCATGTCACATGCCCACCATGAACCAAAAGATGTGGCAAAAGGGAACATAGGATAATTGGCTCCCTCTCACTCTAGATCTGAGTGTATGATCAGCTTTAGCACCATTGTCTTTATAGAAATAGAGGCTGGCTGGAAAGGGGTGATGAGAAGGAAAAGTTACTAGAATTCAATTAACAAAGGTCCCATTCAAAAATTATAAGAAAGAAAACAAATTAGCTCTAGATTACACCAATTACATGCACAAAGCCATTAAATGGCATCTGTTTCAATGGAAAAATTAAATGTGAGGTTAATGAAGCTAATTCACATAGGGAACATTTAAACTACACAAAATTAATGTAAGATTCAATATTTGCTGGAAAAAGTAACTGCCTTTCTGGCATTAATGAACTGCATGTAACTAAACTGTCCTTTCATACTAGAAAGTGCTTCTAATTTACTGAGGTCTTCAGGAATTAACCAGGTGTCATATCTTGACTCGGTTTGTAAGCAAAAAACTGCTGGTTCTATTAGATTTCAGAATCTGACCATGTTAAGTGAGGATTATTAGTTTCTGTGTTATGAAAATATGTAATTATCTTACATACTAGGATCAAAGAGGCATTTAAGAAAATGCAAGTAATGCACATTTTAATAACTTTCTGATATTTAAAAATACTTTTTAATAGCAAATGAAAACAGTCAATCTACAAGTTCCATGTAATTGAGAGGCCTGTGTTCTTCTTATAACAATGAGTCTTGAGGCAATAAAGTTTTTTTATTCTTTAATACTTTTGATTTTAAGAGAAATTAATACAGCTATAGCTATTAAGAAGATTAATGATCATTATATAATCAAGCGTCATATTGAGAATAAACTTAAATTTTTGAAACAGATGAAATTTTATGACTAATTTTCTAGTAGCTTTTTGGACAGGAGCTTTAATTGTGAGGAAAAGAAAGTTAATCCACTATAATTAAATCTGCTACGTAATGTGATTACAAGAGGAACAGTTAGAATTTGTTTTGTTTTATTTTTCAGGTAATTCAGAAAACTATGGAAAAAGCAGTGGCCACAGGACTGGAAAGGTGAGTTTTCATTCCAATCCCAAAGAAAAGCAATCCCAGAGAATGCTGAAAGTACCACACAACTGCACTCATCTCACACGCTAGTAAAGTAATGCTCAAAATTCTCCAAGCCAGGCTTCAGCAATACATGAACCGTGAACTTCCATATGTTCAAGCT
This sequence comes from Tragelaphus eurycerus, assembly GCA_935064755.1. Lineage (NCBI taxonomy): Eukaryota > Metazoa > Chordata > Mammalia > Artiodactyla > Bovidae > Tragelaphus > Tragelaphus eurycerus. Next base: position 13,144,153 of record CAKXYN010000061.1, read on the forward strand.
GGTTTTAGAAAAGGCAGAGGAACCAGAGATTAAATTGCCAACATCCGCTGGATCATGGAAACAGCAAGAGAGTTCCAGAAAACATCTATTTCTGCTTTATTGACTATGGCCAAAGCCTTTGACTGTGTGGATCACAATAAACTATGGAAAATTCTGAAAGAGATGGGAATATCAGACCACCTGACCTGCCTCTTGAGAAACCTATATGCAGGTCAGGAAGCAACAGTTAGAACTGGACATAGAACAACAGACTGGTTCCAAATAGGAAAAGAAGTACATCAAGGCTGTATATTGTCACCCTGCTTATTTAACTTCTATGAAGAGTACATCTTGAGAAAAGCTGGACTGGAAGAAGCACAAGCTGGAATCAAGATTGCCGGGAGAAATATCAATAAACTCAAATATGCAGATGACACCACCACCCTTATGGCAGAAAGTGAAGAGGAACTAAAAAGCTTCTTGATGAAACTGAAGGAGGAGAGTGAAAAAGTTGGCTTAAGCTCAACATTCAGAAAATGAAGATCATGGCATCTGGTCCCATCACTTCATGGGAAATAGATGGGGAAACAGTGTCAGACTATTTTTTTGGGCTCCAAAATCACTGCAGATGGTGATTGCAGCCATGAAATTAAAAGATGCTTACTCCTTGGAAGGAAAGTTATGACCAACCTAGATAGCATATTCAAAAGCAGAGACATTACTTTGCCAGCAAAGGTCCATCTAGTCAAGGCTATGGTTTTTCCAGTGATCATGTATGCATGTGAATGTTGGACTGTGAAGAAAGCTGAGCAGAAGAATTGATGCTTTTGAACTGTGGTGTTGGAGAAGACTCTTCATAGTCCCTTGGACTGCAAGGAGGTCCAACCAGTCCATCCTAAAGGAGATCAGTCCTGGGTGTTCATTTGAAGGCCTGATGATAAAGCTGAAACTCCAGTACGGATGGCATCACTGACTCAATGGACATGAGTCTGAGTGAACTCCAGGAGTTGGTGATGGACAGGAAGGCCTGGCGTGCTGTGATTCATGGGGTCGCAGAGTTGGACACAACTGAGTGACTGAACTGAACTGATGGAAAAGTAAGCTATTGTCTCAACATTTAATACCTTTATCAGGTATTTTGTTTTTTTATTTCTATTTCTGATTTTGCTTGTCCCAGTGTTATGAACCTGATAAAATTTTTTTTATCAGCCAGTACTACAATACACCTTCCTCTTAAGTGTCATTTGGGTTGGAGCTTTATATAGATTTACTTGATTGCCCAGTCATTTGTAAATGGCTTAATTATGCCAAGGAAAATAAAAAATATTCTTATAAAATTATATTTTCAGTAATGTAAGCAAAATAATCTGAACCAACCCTCCAATTGAAAATAAAAATACTGGATTAAACAATTAAATAATTAAATATACTGGATTAAACAACTGAAAGAATAGTAGGAAATCATCAGCACAGAATTTGACAGATTAAGTGAACTGAGTTAAGTGAACTGAGACCCAGAGGCTTTTGTTGTTGTTATTGTTCAGTTACCAAGTCCTGTCTGACTCTCTGACCCCACGAACCATAGCATGCCTGGCTCCTCTGTTCTCCATTAACTCCTGAAGTTTGCTCAAATTCATATCCATTGAGTCGGTGGTGCTATCTAACCATCTCACCCTCTACTGTCCCCTTCTCCTTTTGTCTTCAATCTTTCCCAGCATCAGTCTTTTCCAATGAGTCAGCTCTCTGCATCAGGGGGCCAAAGTATTATTGGAGCATCAGCTTCATCAGTAGTCCTTCCAATGCATATTCATGGTTGATTTCCACTAGGATTGACTAGCTTGTTCTTGCAGTCTGAGATCAAGAGTCTTCTCCAGCACCCAAGTTTCACATCTTTACACGACTACGGGTAAAACTATAGCTTTAGCTATATGGACCTTTGTTGGCAAAGTGACATCTTTGCTTTTTAATACGCTGTCAGTGATATCTCTGTTTTTTAATATGCTTGTCCAAGGAGCAAGCATTTTCTAATTTCATGGCCGCATTCACCATCCACAGTGATTTGTAGCCCAAGAAAAAAAACATCTTTCACTGCTTCCACTTTTTTTCCTTCTATTTGTCACAAAGCAATGGGACAAGATGCCATGATCTTGTTTTTTATAATGATGAGTTTCAAGCCATGATTTTCATTCTCTTCTTTCACCTTCATCAAGAGGCTCTTTAGTTCCTCTTTGTTCTCTGCCATTAGAGTGGTATCCTCTACATATCTGAGGTTGTTATACTTCTCCCAGTTATCTTGATTCCAACGTGTGATTCATTAAGCCTGGCATTTCACATGGTGTACTCTACATATAAATTAAATAAGCAGGATTACAATATACAGCCTAATTGTACTCCCTTCCCAATTATGAACCAGTATTATACACACACACACACACACACACACACACACACGGAAATAGAGAAAAATAAAATCAATTGGGCAAACTTAAACATTTAGTTTTGATAAAGTGTATAAGAGCATTTTTCATACTATTCTCAACAACTTTAATAAAAATAAATACAAAAAGTAACATTTCCAGTGAATCCCCCCCCCCCCAAAAGAGGCATGACTCTCAACACAGTCTCTGTGTTGAAGAAAATTCTATTGACCTTGATATACTCTAAGAAATTTAGTTTTAGATTTATATGTTTTAGGTAATACTTAAGTTAGTTGCTTGAATAGCCAAAAAAGGCATTAATAGAAAGTGATAGACTACATTAAAATTTTAAAACAGTAATCATAATGACTAGAAAAATTTAAAACATTATATGTATATCATATTTAAAATTTATAGATGCAATAAAAACATATACATCTGGAGGAAGATATATAGAGTTCAAATAAATATTTTAAGGCCATTTATTATTTGGAGAGCGGAATCAAATTGTATGAAGCCAACATGGGAACCTTCTGTCACAATGTACCTCATTAAATCACAATTTCAAAATCTGTTTTCCTGCCCACAATCTCTAAAAATCACTTTAATATTTTTTATCTTTTCATATGCAGCAGTTTTACTTGGCCCAGATTCCTTCCTACTGCCAAACCTAAACCTTATATTTATCTGTGTTTCCTATTATACCATCTAGAGTATGAGGACAAGTCTAGCATCCTCTCCCATCTTATCTGTTGGAAGGGTTCTTGTGTGCAGAAGAGCATGAACCTCCTATAATTCCCAAGGGGATTTCCCATCTCCCTTGAGGAATTTTCCTTCATTAGCATCCAGCCTTTTCTATAAAATTTTTAAACGTTTAAAGAGTTATTTCTTCCAATATATTTTTTATGCTCTCTTTCTCTCTTCTTCTATTTGGAGTTCAATTTACATGTTCTAAATTGTTTGCTATTTCACCATAAGTTGTTCCTGTTTTGTTCATTTTTTTTCTCTTTATTTCTTATTATTTTCTCATTATCTCTCTTTTTCCTCTACTTCATTTCAGAAAGTTTTACTATTCAGTCTGAAAGGGCTCACTTCTTTTTTTCAGTAGTGTCTAAATTCTATTTCCATGCTCATTGCATTTCTTACTGTTTATTTTCTTGTCTACAGAAGATGCTTTTGCATTTTCTCTTTTCCTATTCTTGTCCTATTAAAGTTCACTGTATTGTCTTGAGTGCATTGAGTCTGTTTGTAATAGGTATTTAATATCCTTGTCTGCTAGCTTTATCATCTCTGTAATTGCTTGGGCTGTTTCTGTTGATTGATGTCTTCTCCTGGTTACGAGTTTTATTTTCCTTGCATGATAAATTTTAATTGTGTATGGAAGATTCTAAATTTTACTTTTCTGTTTGCTAGTTCTTGATATATTCCATTAAATGGTGGTCGGCTTATTTTGGCATTCAGTGAGTATATTCATTTTGATGCTTGCTTTAAGTTCATTAGGGTAAGTCCAGAATAAGGTTTAGGCTAAAGACTATTTTGCTGGTGGTTGGTTTTAGTTGCTAAGTCATGTTCAACTCTTTGTGACCCTATGGACTGTAGCCCACCAGTTTCTTCTGTCCATGGGATTTTCCTACAAGAATATTGGAGTGGATTGCCATTTCTTCCTCCAGGGTATCTTCCCAGCCCAGAGATCAAGCACATGTTTCCTGCTTGGCAGGCAGAATCTTTACCAGGGAGCCACCAAGGAAGCCCCAGACTATTTTAGCCCCACTATTTAGGTGATACCTTTCTGAAAATTCTGTCCAGTATGCTATGTTGTAATTAAGAGGTCTTACTCTCTCTGGCTACTTGCAGACTTTTATAAATTCCAACCCTTTTTAAGTTTCAGAGGCATTTGTCCTATCTAGTGATTTTTCCTAATGGTTCTTTCCCTAATAGAAGCTGCTTTCTAGTGTTCCCTGATAGAATACTGGTTTCTAGTGGTTCTTTCCCTGATATTGAATAATTTCTTTTGTTTTTCTAACTTGACTTAGATAATCACCATGTGATATTTTATATTTTTAAGACATATATTTGACACACTTAAATACTGTGAAATGATTACCACCAAAGTTTAGTTAGCACCTCTATCATCTCCATGTATGCCAAGTCACTTCAGTCATGTTAGACCCTTTATGGCCTAATAGACTATAGTCCGCCAGGCTCCTCGGTCCACAGGACTCTCCAGGAAAGAATACTGGGGTGGATCGTCATTTTGTTTTCCAGGGAACCTTCCTGACCCAGGGATTGAAACTGCGGCTCCTGTGCCTCCTGCGTTGTAGGCAGATTCTTTACCACCGAGCCAGCAGGGAAGCCGCACCTCTATCATATCACATAGTTAGCTTTTTCTGGCAAGAATATTTAAGATCTGGGCTTCCCCAGGTGGCTCAATGGTAAAGAATCTCCATGCCAATGAAGGAGCCGTGGGTTCGATCCCTGGGTTGGGAAGATCCGCTCCAAGGAGGAAATGACAACCCACTCCAATACTGTTGCCTGGAGAATCCCATGGACAGAGGATCCTGGCAGGCAACAGTCCATGAGATTCCAAAGAGTCAAACATGATTTAGCAACTGAGAATGCATGCATTTAAAATCTACTCTTTGAGCAGCCATCAAATATAAAATGGTATTAATTAACTGTAATCACCATGCTGTATGTTAAACTTTCTAGAACTTTTTTCATCTGGAAATTTGTACCCTTTGACTAAAATCTCTCTATATCCCCCATCCCCTAGACCCTTGTAATCACCATTCTACTGTTTCTATGAGCTCAGCTTTAGCTCATAGAAATGTGAAATGATTTTCACATTTACACATGTGAAGATCAGTATTCTCCTACAGATCTAGGGAACCCACTGCTCTCTACATCATTCTCACTTCTCTGGTCTCATGCTCATGCATTCTGACTTTCTAAGCCTCTGTGAACTCTCACTTGTGTTTCCTCAATTCAGAAATGTGCCTTGACCCTGTTTCCCCTTTCCTTACTCCTGACTAAAACTTAGCTATAGATACTAAGCTAAAACAATTGTTGGGTTCTTTTCATTTGATCCACTTCCTTTCGGGTTCACAAACACATACTGCAGTGTTATCCAGTGTCTGAACATCATTTTTTAACATATTTTATCTGATTTTCTAATTGTCTAGTTGTGGCAGGCATCAAAGATAAAAATTTCTTTTAAAACTTTATTAGTGAGTTTATTTTTAGAGGCCAATTTTGTTATAAAAATTCAACTACAAGCATTCAATTATTGGAATTCTCTTTTTTTTTTTCACTCTGAAGAAAAACATCTGAAAAGTTAATGTTTTTCCTTAATGATTTTTAGCTATAAGTTCATAATAAAGGCAACAAGGACCATCTATCATAATGCAAGAGAGTTTTTGGCATTATACAATATTCTGCTTTTCACTAAGAAAGTTTTTACTTTTTAATTCATAAATCTTGTTTAATAATGTAGTATACTTTTGGAATATGCCTAGTAATTGCAATATTTTTGACAGTAATGGTGAACACATTTAGTACTGTGCTCAGTAATGGCACAAAGAACAATTTTCTAATATTTATTTCTGTAGATGTCAGATATATGTGTGCCTGCCTGGATTCAATCTTCTTGGTAAAGACCAAACAAATGATAGACTATTGAGAAAGGTTTCCAAGAGGACTCTTTCATACTTTAAAATGTAAATACTTCTTGAGGTACTTCACACATATCCTAAGAGAGTAATTGAATGCTTTTCAAGCAATTTTTCTTACATTTCAATGTCTCTTTAAAATAGAAGGAAACATTTTGTTATACTTTTCAAATGGGTTTTTATGACATATTTTATCATATATCAGTGCTATTCAAAATGGAAACCAATAACATATGCATATGTTCCTAAAGTTATGCTAGGGAAAAGTTATATGAAACATGAAAAACACTTTAAAAAAATCTTATATAACAGGTATAAACACTACTGTGTTTTGTAAATTTGTCCTAATTGGCTTAAAGATAAGCCTGGAGTCAGAAGTTTCAAAAACTTTGAATATAATCAAATTAAGGAAACAAGAATTATAATAATTAAGTAAATTGTATTATTTTGGCTAATCTAGCAATATTTACTTTCATATAAATAGAAGAATTTATTTACCTGAGAATGAAAGACTTGGAAAAGAAAAGATCATGTAGCGTTTTAACTTGTCAGTCACCTTTTAATAGTTAACAGACATTATCTACTTTTGAAAATATAGCTACTCATATTCTTGATTCAGTCCCAAGTGTATGTCACATGTGCCCTGCATATTGCCTCTCACAGATTCAGCTTCCCCCTTCGAAGGCCAGAGGGGAGTATTCTCCTCCAGGGTATCTCCCCAACACAGGGATAAAACCCAGGTCTCCTGTACGTATTGCAGGTGAATTCTTTACCATCTGAGCCACAAGGGAAGCCCATTCAATATGATAGTATGTGCAATTTCTCAGGGCTGGCACCTCCTTCCCAGTCAAGACCTGAAGTGGGTGCACTGTGTGCCTAAGCTTGGCACTCTTACATATGTGAGAATTTACCCTAGGTGTCAATTCCTTCCTCCGTAAGAAAAATAAATCAAGGTGCTCCCTATTTATGTGTGAATAAATCAAGGGCTTCCCAGGTAGCACTAGTGGTAAAGAACCCACCTGCTAATGTGGGAGATATAAGAGGCATGAGTTTGACCCCTGGGTCCTGAAAATCCCTGGAGAAGGAAAAGGCAACCCACTCCAGTATTCTTTCCTAGAAAATCCCATGGACAGAGAGAAGACTGGTGGACTGTGGCCCACCAAGTTGCAAAGATGTGGACATTACTGAAACAACTTAGCTCACACATACACAAATATAGCATATTAAAGAGGAATTCAACACAATTTTTGAAGAACCAACAATTAGGTAAGCAGTTGCATGGGAGATAACAATCTTGCCTGATAAGGTTGCATGATTCTTCTAAGGGCCCCAAGGTGAGAGACTGAGAGGAAGATTCACACACATGTAAGTGTAGCAGTGGTAGTAAGCACATTTTTATAAAGCAATATATTTTGCCCACTTTTAAATGATGCTCTAGTGTATTGAAAAATACTTCACCTATTGTTCCTGTGTAGTCACTAAGTTGTGTTCAACTCTTTGTGCCCAGGCAAGAATACTGGAATGGGTTGCCATTCCCTTTTCCACAGGATTTTCCTGACCCTGGAATCAAACCCAGATCTTCTGCACTGCAGGTAGATTGTTTACCATTGAGCCACTGGGGAAGGCCCACTTCACAAATGCATTTAACATAGCTACGGATACTGTTTCCTGTTGCAGTGAATCCTGGGCAGCAGTTATGCCTCCAAAATTCATTATGCTGCAAAGCTTCATAGCTGTATCAAGAAATGTTTAAATACCAAAACCATGAGAGCCTAGGCACAATGGTTTTGAGATTTACTTACAAACCTAAAAACACCATCATAAAGCAAAACACAGGGTCATGAGAAATGTTGCCATGTATACCGCACTCTGACTGCTACTATGGCCCGAGCTATATCACCATATGTGCAGCAATTCTGACATGTGAGTGAATTGCTTAGGTCATAAATTTATATTAAAAAAAGAAAAAGTACCTGGGAAGAATAAATAAATGCTAACAAATTAAAGCTAAATTTATAGAATATTAATATTTATAAAATATATCTGGAATTTTAAGATGAGCAATGTTCTACTATATGATCTAAGTGAATTTTAAATATACACTGATACAGCTAACAAAGTTAATTCAATGTGCCATTATTTACCAAAGATAAATAATTTAGGGGACTCTGCTGCTTTGGTGTAATGTACGACTATATATAGTGGTCATCTTAGTCACATTGTTTTAACTGTAGAGGTCTTTGTTTAGTTTAATTAATTATTTTTTGAAATTATTGAGCCAAACCACTACATGAGCAATACTTCTTAGGTCCGCAGTTATTGTCATATCACTGGACTTGAATCAGATGTGAATTTTTCCCCCAATCCTTACAGAGGATCTATGAATTCCCTTATTTTCTTCCTTGAAAAAATGTTGGTTTCAGTTGAAAAATATTCTTTGGAAGAAACTCAAAAACAGAAATTCAGCCAATATTTTTCTATCCATTGCTGGACTTGGATGAGAATTAGGCAATTTGGAAAGCCGTGATACATATTGGAGGGCACACAGGTCCCACACTAAGGCCATAATGTGCCCCAGTAGTACTCTGGAGACAGAATCTTTGGTCTGACTGTGCAAATTGGGATATATTCCTCACATGCCTGGCAGAGGTTGTTTTCTGAATTTGACTTTTTTGAACTATATGAAAATTTTCTGCATAGTTTTCTATTTTGGGTAGAGACAGATATGACAACTGTTTAGTAGTAGTACTATTAGCAGTAAGCACATTTTTAAAAAGCAATATAATTTTCCTTTTGTTATAACTACACCTTTTAAATTATATTATTGTATACATAATTTAGTTAGTACTTTTCCTGGAATTTAGTAATATATTCAACAAGGTATAAAAATTATTATTTAGATTCACAGTTGACTCTGAACAACACAGATTTGAACTGCACAGGTCTATTTATATTATAATTTTTTAAAAACAAATACATGGGAAAATTTGGCAGAGAACTGAGACAATAAAAAAAATGCAGATGCACCACATATCTTTGAAATATCTAAAAAATTTTTAAAAAGGTTGTGATGAATGCACTGAATATATGAAGCTATTTATCTCTCCTTACATAGACATAAGGGTAGTGATAACATAAAATTAGTAACATGTTAGTTTTCTTACTGTTTCAAAATTTTGCTTTCAAAGACTTACATTAGCATACAGTATGCCAGTCTCTTTCACAGTGGAAAGACTGTATCAGTCTACCATCAGAGATAAGTGCTTTATTTAATGTAACAATATTTCTAACACTGTATTATGAATATGAGTTAATACTGTATGCCATAAAAATGTATAATGATCTCTGCATTAATATATAGACTAGGCTACAGTGAAGCAATCATATGGGTTATACTAAGTACCATAAACCAATCATATTGCTGCTCCTTCCTTATCAATGTATGAATACATTTATACCTATAAGCATGAATTTCTTTTGCACATTATCACTATCTTTTCACTTTTCATATATAATGTTAGATATACACATAACATAACAGTGTTTTATTAAGACAATATTGATGTAGGTTCTGACAGACAACTGATCTTGTAAATAGATGACATGAATAACAAATAGATAAAACCAGTACATTACTATATATGCACTTTCTCTCCTTATGATATTTAAAAACATTTTACTTCCTATAGTTTATTTATTGTATACAAATACAGTATGTAGTACAGTCAACATACAAAATAGTGTTAATTGACAGTTTATGGTATCTCTAAGACTGCCAGTCAACAGTAGGTTATTAGTTTTAAGTTTGGGAAGAGTCAAAATTTAAATGTAGATTTATAATTAATAGGGATTGGCACCCCAATCCCCATGTATATTGATTCTACCAAATATATAATTATCTGTTTCAGTTATAATATTTTCAAAGAATATACATATTATTTGTAGATTTGAGAATCATACTTAATGAATAATGTATCTGTACTGTGTTTTTAAATTTTAACTTGATGTATATATAAGTAGGGAAAACCACTAGACCATTCAGGTATGACCTAAATCAAATCCCTTATGATTATACAGTGGAAGTGAGAAATAGATTTAAGGGCATAGATCTGATAGATAGAGTGCCTGATGAACTATGGAATGAGGTTTGTGACACTGTACAGGAGACAGGGATCAAGACCATCCCCATCGAGAAGAAATGCAAAAAAGCAAAATGGCTGTCTGGGGAGGCCTTACAAATAGCTGTGAAAAGAAGAGAAGCGAAAAGCAAAGGAGAAAAGGAAAGATCAGATCAGATCAGTCGCTCAGTCGTGTTCGACTCTTTGCGACCCCATCAACCGCAGCACGCCAGGCCTCCCTGTCCATCACCAGCTCCCGGAGGTCACCCAGACTCATACCCATCGAGTCAGTGATGCCATCCAGCCATCTCATCCTCTGTCGTCCCCTTTCTCTCCTGCCCTCAATCCCTCCCAGCAGCAGAGTCTTCTCCAATGAGCCAACTCTTCGCATGAGGTGGCCAAAATACTGGAGTTGCAGCTTTAGCATCATTCCTTCTAAAGAAATTCCAGGATTGATTTCCTGCAGAATGGACTGGTTGGATCTCCTTGCAGTCCAAGGGACTCTCAAGAGTCTTCTCCAACACCACAGTTCAAAAGCATCAATTCTTCGGCGCTCAGCCTTCTTCACAGTCCAGCTCTCACATCCATACATGACCAAAGGAAAGACCATAGCCTTGACTAGGCGAACCTTTGTTGGTAAAGTAATGTCTCTGCTTTTGAATATGCTATCTAGGTTGGTCATAACATTCCTTCCAAGGAGCAAGCGTCTTTTAATTTCATGGCTGCAGTAACCATCTGCAGTGATTTTGGAGCCCAGAAAAACAAAGTCTGACACTGTTTCCACTGTTTCCTCATTTATTTCCCATGTAGTGATGGGACCAGATGCCATGATCTTCGTTTTCTGAATGTTGAGCTTTGAGCTAACCTTTTCACTCTCCACTTTCACTTTCATCAAGAGGCTTTTTAGCCCCTCTTCACTTTCTGCCATAAGAGTCGTGTCATCTGCATATCTGAGGTTATTGATATTTCTCCCAGCAATCTTGATTCCAGCTTGTGTTTCTTCCAGTCCAGCATTTCTCATGATGTACTCTGCATATAAGTTAAACAAACATGGTGACAATATGCAGCCTTGACGTACTCCTTTTCCTATTTGGAACCAGTCTGTTGTTCCATGACCAGTTCTAACTGTTGCTTCCTGACCTGCATACAGATTTCTCAAGAGGCAGATCAGATGGTCTGGTATTCCCATCTCTTTCAGAATTTTCCACAGTTTATTGTGATCTACACAGTCAAAGGCTTTGGCATAGTCAATAAAACAGAAATAGATGTTTTTCTGGAACTCTCTTGCTTTTTCTATGATCCAGTGGATGTTGGCAATTTGATCTCTGGTTCCTCTGCCTTTTCTAAATCCAGCTTGAACATCAGGAAGTTCACGGTTCACATATTGCTGAAGCCTGGCTTGGAGAATTTTGAGCATTACTTTACTAGCGTGTGAGATGAGTGCAATTGTGCGGTAGTTTGAGCATTCTTTGGCATTGCCTTTCTTTGGGATTGGGATGAAAACTGACCTTTTCCAATCTTGTGGCCACTGCTGAGTTTTCCAAATTTGCTGGCATATTGAGTCCAGCTCTTTCACAGCATCATCTTTCAGGATTTGGAATAGCTGCACTGGAATTCCATCACCTTCACTAGCTTTGTTTGTAGTGATGCTTTCTAAGCCCCACTTGACTTCACATTCCAGGATGTCTGGCTCTAGGTCAGTGATCACACCATCATGATTATCTGGGTCGGATCATAGAAAAAGCAAGAGAGTTCCAGAAAAACATCTATTTCTGTTTTATTGACTATGCCAAAGCCTTTGACTGTGTAGATCACAATCAACTGTGGAAAATTCTGAAAGAGATGGGAATACCAGACCATCTGATCTGCCTCTTGAGAAATCTGTATGCAGGTCAGGAAGCAACAGTTAGAACTGGTCATGGAACAACAGACTGGTTCCAAATAGGAAAAGGAGTATGTCAAGGCTGCATATTGTCACCATGTTTATTTAACCTATATGCAGAGTACATCATGAGAAATGCTGGACTGGAATAAACACAAGCTGGAATCAAGATTGCTGGGAGAAATATCAATAACCTCAGATATGCAGATGACATCACCCTTATGGCAGAAAGTGAGGAGGGGCTAAAAAGCCTCTTGATGAAAGTGGAAGTGGAGAGTGAAAAGGTTGGCTTAAAGCTCAACATTCAGAAAATGAAGATCATGGCATCTGGTCCCATCACTACATGGGAAATAGATGGAGAAACAGTGGAAACAGTGTCAGACTTTATTTTTCCGGGCTCCAAAATCACCGTAGATGGTGACTGCAGTCATGAAATTAAAAGATGCTTACTCCTTGGAAGGAAAGTTATGACCAACCTAGATAGCATGTTCAAAAGCAGAGACATTACTTTGCCAACAAAGGTTCGCTTAGTCAAGGCTATGGTCTTTCCTGTGGTCATGTATGGATGGGAGAGCTGGACTGTGAAGAAGGCTGAGTGCCAAAGAATTGATGCTTTTGAACTGTGGTGTTGGAGAAGACTCTTGAGAGTCCCTTGGACTGCAAGGAGATCCAACCAGTCCATTCTGAAGGAGATCAGCCCTGGAATTTCTTTGGAAGGAATGATGCTGAAGCTGAAACTCCAGCATTTTGGCCACCTCATGCGAAGAGTTGACTCATTGGAGAAGACTCTGATGCTGGGAGGGATTGTGGGCAGGAGGAGAAGAGGACGACAGAGGATGAGATGGCTGGATGGCATCACTGACTCGATGGATGTGAGTCTGAGTGACCTCTGGGAGCTGGTGATGGACAGGGAGTCCTGGCGTGCTGCAGTTCATGGGGTCGCAAAGAGTCGGACATGACTGAGCGACTGATCTGATCTGATATATTTGTATCTATAGTTACATAGTTGTTTAAATAGTTTTAAATTCTGAGTAGGGCTTCACAGGTGGTTCAATGCTAAAGAATCCACCTGCCAAACAGGAGACACAGGTTCAGTCTCCGGGTTAGAAAGACCTCCTGGAGAAGGAAATGACAGTCCTCTCCATTTTTCTTGCCTGGGAAATCCCATGGATAGAGAAGCCTGGTGAGCTACAGTCCATAGGATCACAGAGAATTGAGACAACTTAGTGACTAAACAACCACAATAACAAATTTTGAGTAACTAAAATTTAAATTTGCTGCCTTATTGCTCTTTAAATAATCTACTATTTCACTAGTTGTTTTGAAATGACAACACTTTTTTCAATAGGTTAACATCATTTTTGTACCTAGTAGGGCAGGCACCCTACTCCAGTACTCTTGCCTGGAAAATCCCATGGATGGAGGAGCCTGGTAGGCTGTAGTTCATGGGGTCGCTAAGAGTCGGACACAACTGAGAGACTTCACTTTCACTTTTCACTTTCATGCATTGGAGAAGGAAATGGCAACCCACTCCAGTGTTCTTGCTTGGAGAATCCCAGGGAAGGGGGAGCCTGGTGGGCTGCCCCATGGGGTTGCACAGAGTAGGACGTGACTGAAGTGACTTAGCAGCAGCAGCAGCAGGGCAGATCTACTAGGTTCAGGTCTACTAGTAGTTAATTGAATAAATGCTAAATTGGTAGGTAACATAGTTTTCATAGTCTATAAGTTTCTTTAATACTCATTTCAATAATCCAATATCACCAAGCAACATTACTCAATATATTAAATGTATCCTAGATAATATAAAATATAACAGTTTTCTATATAAGCTGCATTATTATCAATTATTTTCATGCTTCTAAAAATCATGCTCACATCTTCCAAATTTCTAAAAACATATTAATAAGTGTCAGGGCTTTAGCAACCACAAAGGTGATATTGTGTATATTATTGATTACAATGGTGATGGTGCTTTAGTTGCTAAGTTGTGTCTGATTCTTTTTACCCCGTGGACTGTAGCCCACCAGGCTCCTCTGTCCATGGGATTTTCTAGGCAAGAGTACTGGAATGGGCTGCCATTTTTTCTCCAGGGGATCTTCCCAACCCAGGGATCAAGCCCATGTCTCTGGCATTGCAGGTAAATTCTTTACCACTGAGTCATTGGGGAAACTGAGTCATTAATTACAATGTGTTTGACTAAATTAAAAATAATGCTGTTAAACCTCAAGCCATATTATTAGTAAATGAGAAAGTATTGAAAGAAGATAGGGTTTGGTAAACAGTATTTGCCAAATATAGAGCCCAAACATTCATAGAAGAAAACAGTGGGAGTGCTGTGAAGAAAGCCTGAACACAGGCAGCTCCTGTGAACCCCTTCCACTAACATGCTACCCAAGTGATGGAGAGCAATCATTCAGCCTCTGCAAGAAGGAAGACACTTACTGAGATCAGCACATTAGAATAAACACATCAAGCTAATTTTATGAATTAATTTAATCTTTTATTCAGGTTGAATAAGTGAAAATCCGAAGATAAAACTTCAAAGTACCACCTTAAAAGGGCAATAATTAATGTTTATTTATTTATTCCTATTTAAGGCACATAGAATATTACTTAGATAAATACTTGTTGCACCAATGAACAGCATAGGTGGGAAACTAAAGTGAATACTTAACACTGTGAATGTAGTAATAATCCAGAAATTAGAAGAAAGCATTTCAATTCTATCTAATAGATTTGACAACATTAAGAAAAAAGCACATCTAATAAAAATGAAGCTCTTTGAAATTTGAAAATATGATGACTATAATTAAAATGGAAGTGTTGAGCAAGAGAATTAAAATGGTTAAAAATGTAATTTGCAATCAGTTATGTAAGATGGATCACAACAAACTGGAAAATTCTTAAAGAGATGAGAATACCAAACCACCTTACCTGCATCTCTAGAAATCTATTTTCAGGTCAAGAAGCAACAGTTAGAACTGGACAAGGAACAAGGGCCCGGTTTCAAACTGGAAAAGGAGTACATCAAAGCTGCATATTGTCACCCTGCTTATTTAACTTATATGCAGAGTACATCACACAAAATGCCAGACTGGATGAAGCAGAAGCTTGAATCAAGATTGCAGGTAGAAATATCAATAACCTCAGATATACAGATGGCACAATCCTTATGGCAGAAAGCTAAGAGGAACTAAAGAGCCTCTTGATGAAAGTGAAAGAGGAAGAGTGAAAAAGTAGGCTTAAAACTCACCATTCAAATCTAATTCAAATCTAAGATCATGGCATCCGGTCCCATCACTTCATGGCAAATAGATGGGGAAACAGTGGAATCAGTGAGAAATTTTATTTTCTTGGGCTCCAAAATCACTGCAGATGGTGACTGCAGCCATGAAATTAAAACATGCTTGCTCCTTGGAAGAAAAGCTATGACCAACCTAGACAGCACGTTAAAAAACAGAAACATTACTTTACCAACCAAGGTTTGCCAAGTCAAACGATAGTTTTTCCAGTAGTCAGGTATGGATGTGAGAGTTGGACCACAAAGAAAGCTAAGAGTTGAAGAATTGATGCTTTTGAACCGTTGCTTTGGAGAAGACTCTTGAGAGTCCCTTGGACTGCAAGGAGATCCAGCCAGTCAATCCTCAAGGAAGTCAGTCCTGAACATTCATTTGAAGGACTGACACTGAAGATGAAGTTCCAATACTTTCACCATCTGATGGGAAGAACTGACTCATTGGAAAAGACCCTGATACTGGGAAAGATTGACAGCAGGTAGAGAAGGGGATGACAGAAGATGAGATAGTTGGATGGCATCACCAGCTCAATGGACATGAATTTGAGCAAGCTCCAGGAGCTGGTGATGGACAGGGAAGCCTGGTGTCCATGAGATCCATGAGATCACAAAAAGTCAGAGACGACTGAGTGACTGAACTGAGCTGAATGTAAGGCTGAGACTTTTTTCGGATATATTAGAAAGAACACTTGTAGAATATGTGAAAATAAAACTAAAGCTGAAAGTGTTCCAGTTCCAGCATGCTAAGGGCTATTAAACTTCTTTTTACCAACAAGGTGGTCTTCATGACAGGTTTCCCCTGTGGCTCAGTGGTAAAGAATCCACCTGCAATAGAGGAGCTGAAGGAGACTCAAATTGGATCCTTGGGTCAGGAAGATCCCTGGAGGAAGGAATGGTAACCCACTCTAGTATTCTTGCCTAAAGAATCCCTTATATAGAGGAGCCTGGCAGGCTATGGTCCATAGTGTCACAAAGAGTTGGACATGTCTGTAGTGTCTGAGCACACATGCAGGCAGATCTTCTCTATACATGCAGGCTGGAGAACCACTGAGAGCTGCCATTCCATATTCTCATTTTAGGTTCTGGTACCCAAAATATTGATTTTCTGGAAAACACACACTTAACAGAGAATTGTTTGCCAAAAATATATCGGGGCATGTCCTCAAAAGATAACCCTGTCAGGATGTGAGCAACCAAGCCTGAAAAGGGGGAGAAATTGACCTGAAACTTGGTGGCAGATGAGTCCTTGGCTAATCCAGTCAGAGACTGTAGATCGAGGATGGCTGTTCAGCGTTATATCAGAATGAGATGATATTTCACTTCCTTATGTAAGGCTTATGTGTCATGGTGTGCCGTTAAACCACATCTTCAAAAGACCAAAAAACAGCAAAAAAGCTCTAAGTTTTGGACTGATTTAGTGTTACCCTAAGTTTAGCTGCAGAGTAGCAAAGTTCTTCAGTATTTGACAAATGACTTCTTGCAGTCAGCAGAAGCTGCTTCCAGCGCAACTTTCAGTGAGGTTGTGAAGTGAAAGTTGCTCAGCTATGTCCCACTCTTTGTGACCCCATGGACTGTAACCCGCCAGACTCCTCTCTCCATGGGATTCTTAGGCAAGAATAATGGAGCAGGTACCAATTCCTTCTCTACCAGATCTTCCCAACCCTAGGATGGAACCTGGGTCTCCCAGCATGGCAGGCAGATCCTTTTCCATCTGAGCCACCAGGAAAGCCCTCATTGAGCCCTTAGTGAGGTTGATCCTTATGATCTGGGACAAATTCCAGTGAGAGCTGAAGCTCTAAGCCATTTGCCTGCAACAGATCCAACCCTGGGAGAAGACACATACCCAACATCAAGAAAGAGATCAGATTTTGTCACCACAGTCCTGCTACACTTTCCATTGCTCAGTCTTCTAAGAGCTTACATCCATGAAGTCTTAATATTCACATCAATCTTGTCAAGTTTATCATCACCTTTGTTTTGCAAAGGAAAGTACATGAAGACTTCACACTGAGGAGAATTCTATAGAAAATTGTGGACAGTGAGTTAAGTATAATAAATATTTGGCAACCAAAATTTTAAAATCCTTAAGAAGACAGTACTAAAGTAGCAAGCTTAGTGTAGTATGTGATTCTCATTCCTGGAAGTTTCTGAGAAATGACTGCCTGGCTAACAACATTTATGGAATATTAGTGCATATTTGTGGGTGAAGTAGATAACCTCCAACATTGCTACCATGAAGCAAGGAAATATGAAAATAGCATGCAAAATTTTCTCTATGATACTTCTTTCTTCCCAGTGTCAGTCACTTCTATGAAAAAAAAAAAAAAAAAGCATTAAAACAAAATTAGATTTTCATAAAAGCTCTGTATCTTTGTTATTGGGTGATTTTGCAATGTCTCATCTACTTATCTTAAATGAAATGTTAACATTTATTCCACCCTTATCAACTTGTCTATATAAATATAAATTATAATTTATTTTTCTGTTTATGCATTCTGCATTTTTTTAGAACATGATTAATATTTTGGATTTTAGAGTTTTTTATGGGTCAATTACATATGGAAATATTTACTAGGCTTTTGATTTACTTTGAGGGAATTCAAATTAATCTAACATGTTACTGAAAGTCTTAAAAATCAGATCTTGTAAATAAATCATGAATGTGAAGTAGTCTTTAAATATTAAGTTATGTATGCTTAAAGTATTAGCGAAATATGTCATGAATATATTTTTAAGATAAATATCTCAAATGCAATTGTACTCTGTTAAAAGTCAATAAGTTATATATAACTTAGATGTCATTTGTCAAGTATAATTTATTATGAGACATAATTGTACTGATAGAGAAATAAATATGAACTGAACTAAAGCAATAATTATATGCATAAATATTAGCCTAGTTTTTAGAAAATAATTTTGAAAATCAGAATAATCTGAGGAATGCATAGAGCTACTTATATGCTGTTAAATTGCTCTTTATTGGCACAAGACATACAAAATATTAAAGTGGAACATCATAAGTGAAAGTAAGAGAAAAGCAACTGGAGCCCCAATGTTTTCAAATAATGTGTTTTTAAAACTAAGTATCTTGATTAAAAAGGAAAATACAAATAAGCTGGTTGATAAATAAACAAATGATTCAGAGAAGAAATTATAAAAATGCCCCCAAAACTAACCATGCTTAAGCTTATTATCAGTGAAAAAATAACAAAAATGAACAAATTAGTTAAATATTTCTGTGTTGACTATATATATTATTTATAAGTAAAATAAGAAGATACACAAACCACAAATAAAAATGATCTTAAAACCCTGTTACATCAATCAACTTCAGGCATTTATTTCAGTGTCATGTATTTAATAAGAGTGCAATCATAGTTTCCAATAATAAAATATAAATTTTACTCAAAGAAAATAGAAAATAATGCATTAAATGATTGAATTCCATAAAATCACTTATTTAAATGTAGTGAATAGTAAGTAACCAAATAAATGTAATGAGTTAACTCCTATTTGTTACATTTTAAATTTGGGAAAGTGTCTACAGTTTTAACTAAAATTCACTTATTATAAATATTCTTTCTGTGTGTATAGGATGTAGGTATTTCTCAGACAATTTATACAATTATTCACTGTGAGGTATTTATTTCTGTGACTTCTGTATTCACCTTTTGTTTCTATACTTCTTGTAGTATAAAAATGACAATTATATAACGGTGAATATCTTTATATTTTTCTGACTTTTAGAAGAACTTTCTTTTTGTTGTTTTCTTGCAGCATTAGAACCAACTTTTTTTTAACAAAGATTTTCTTTAAATAAAGAGTTGTTTTGGAAATAAAGTTTCTCTACATTTTTTCTAATGAGTTAAGCACAAATTTTGTCTGGATTCAATTTTTAAAAATTGATTGAAAATATAAGTGAATAAATATATATGGATTTCTTTCTATAATCATCTGTTGATTACTGAGTCTCTTCTATCAAAAAGGTAGAAAAGACATCATTTTTGCTTGTCTTGCATATTACAAACCTGTTCACAGAACGTCAGTGTCTCACCTTAGAAATAGTAATTTGCAACTAATAAATATATGTCTTAAACAATTTATATTAAGAAAAATAGCTAAATAATATGATAAAAGACATAATAGACACATAGGTATACTTTAAGGATTATTTACTTTTTAATGGAATCATGTGGTTTTAAAACATTTCTGGATACTAAAAAATCAAAGGTCATCAGATCAGATCAGATCAGATCAGTCGCTCAGTCGTGTCCAACTCTTCGAGACCCCATGAACCGCAGCACACCAGGCCTCCCTGTCCATCACCAGCTCCCGGAGGTCACCCAGACTCACACCCATCAAGTCAGTGATGCCATCCAGCCATCTCATCCTCTGTCGTCCCCTTCTCCTCCTGCCCTCAATCCCTCCCAGCATCAGAGTCTTCTCCAATGAGTCAACTCTTCGCATGAGGTGGCCAAAATACTGGAGTTTCAGCTTTAGCATCATTCCTTCTAAAGAAATTCCAGGATTGATCTCCTTCAGAATGGACTGGTTGGATCTTCTTGCAGTCCAAGGGACTCTCAAGAGTCTTCTCCAACACCACATAGATTTTGGTAAATTAAGGAAAATGATATGAGTCTTCGCCCTTCAGTGAAGACATTTTACACAGGGAAGTTGAATTAGAAAGCTGAACAATCTTATACTATATCTGATCAATAAAATAATAAACCCATGTAATTATAACACAGCATGTAACATTTACCAAGTGATGAGTGAATTCTCATTTTTTCCTTTGATTTGTCTAAAAATATTGCTTCAACTCTTCAGTTTAATCTGCCTCCTCAGAAACTGCACATGTACACTGCAACCAACCACCTGTTGACTTTTAATTTAAAATATTTATTAGTTTAAAATATTTTACCCATCTAAATTAATTTGTGGGGTACACATATTATAGTGAATATTAAAAATGAATTTCCTTGATGGCTCTGCCTGCAATGTACAAGATGCAAGTTTGATCCCTGGGTTGGGAAGATCCCCTGGGTAAGAGAGTCCAGTGGGTTACAGTCCATGGAATCATAAGGGTCAGACACGACTGAGCAACATAAATCATATATCACATCACAAACTAATTGATGGGGTATATATATTATGATGAATATTAAACATAATGGAGTCATTTCAAAGAGAATATGGAAGTATCAAGAACTTTATAAGTACTTTAATCCAGCAATTAATTTTTGTAATTATAGAGAACTATGTTAAAATAATTGAAGTATTAGTACTTTTAAAATGTTGCAGTATTATTTATAATAGTGAAAAATATAATCACATTATTGCTCTAACATGCCTTAGTATAATTTGGGGTATAATATAGTAGTTGCAGTAAGTATAAATATTAAGCATTTGAAACAGGTCACCGGAGAGAGGAAATTGGAGAGGAAATTGAGATGAAAGTAGTTCTCTGTTTCAGTCATTTTGTTTCATATTGATTATAAACTGTGTAGACATTCATACCATCCCACTATGTAAACGATTCAGCCATACTAAATATGCAGTTATTTGCTACAAAGTGAACATATTAGTAATAATTAAAATTCACTTTAGTGGCAGTTTATTTTTAATTTGCCAAGCAGTATCACAATGTAAAATGCTGATCTTTTAGGACAGGAGTTTTTATTTTTTCAATTCTTAAAACAGTTTAATGCAAGATTTATTTAAGTTACAGTTACATGGGTTTGGGAATTTCTGCAGAATTTTAATGACTAGAGAGGAGTCAGCTTTTTTTTTTTTTTTTAATTCTCTATCTTTATCAAATATTTATATTCACAGGTGGAAACCTAAATATCTTCAGGTTTTCCTTGACATATGAGCCAGTTCTCTAGGGATAACAAAATAGGATTTATTTTCCTGATTATGGTACTGATTGTTTTATTTCCTTGTGAGAAACCTTTTGGAGTAAAGATAAGAAGAGATGTGTGCTTTATGTTAGGTTGGTGCAAACATAATTATGGTTTCAATCATGAATTTTGAATCATTACAACTAGGCTCAAACACATCTTTATTAATCAAAATAGGAACCATTGCAATCAACATATTTTTGCCCAAGAGAAATGAATTCGTTTATTGTTATAGCGTAAAAATCCATGTTTTGGGATTTGATGAACTCTTGAAAAGCATTTTCTGCCTCCTACTAGTTGTGGAAGCATTTTCCCTGCAAAATATTGTGGAGATGCTTGAAGAAGTGGTTGTCAGTTGAAGAGAGGTCAGATGAACATGGCAGATAAAACTTCTTAGCCCAATTCATTCAACTTCTGAAGCTTTGGTTGTGCTACATGTGGTTGGGCATTGTGGAGAATTAGGCCATTTCCTTTGACCAATGCCAACAATAGGCATTGCAGTTTTCAGTGCATCCCATCAATTTTATGAGCATACTTCTCACATGTAACGTTTTCACCAGGATTCAGAAAACTGTAATGGATCAGGAGGGTAGTAGACCACCAAACAGTGATCATGACTTTTTATTTGGTGCAAATTTGACTTTGGAAAGATTTGAAGCTTTTTTTTTGTCCTACCACTGAGCTGGTCATTGCTGGTGGTCATATAAAATCCACTTTTCATCACATGTCACAGTCAAACAAGAAACAACTCATTATTGCTGCATAGAATAAGAAAAGATGACTCTTCAAAATGACAACTTTTTTTGATTTTTGGTCAGTTCATGAGGCACCCACTTATTGAGATTTTTTGCCTTTCCAATTTGTTTCAAATGCAAATGACCATAGAATGGTCCATGTTGAGTTCTTGAGCAGCTTCTCATGTAGTTGTAAGAGGATCAGCTTTGATGATGGCTCTCAGTTGTTGTTATCAGCTTCCAATGGCTGGGCACTACACTCCTCATCTTCAAGGCTCTCGTATTCTTTGAAAACTTCCTGAACCACCACTGCATTGTATGTTTGCTAATGTTGTGAGTTGTTTCCACTGCTTTACAACTCATTGTAAACTCAATAAAATCACTCTAATTTTCATTGTTTAATGTCATTTACATCAGTTCAGTCCAGTCACTCAGTGTGTCTGACTGTTTGCCACCCCATGGACTGCAGCAAACAAGGCTTCCTTGTCCATCACCAACTCCCAGAGCTTGCTAAAACTCATGTACATAGAGTCAGTGATGCCATCCAACCCATCTCATCATCTGTCATCACCTTCTCCTCCACCTTCAATCTTTCCCAGCATCATAGTCTTTCCCAAGAAGTCAGTTCTTTGCATCAGGTGGCTAAAGTATTGGAGTTCCAGCTTCAGCATCAGTCCTTCCAATGAATATTCAGGACTGGTTTTCTTCAGAATGGACTGGTTTGATCTCCTTGAAGTCCAAGGGACTCTTAAGAGTCTTCTCTAGCACCACAGTTCAAAAAGCATCAGTTCTTCGGCCCTGTCCCTTCTTTTATGTTCAGCTCTCACAACCATACATGACTACTGGAAAAAACCATAGCTTTGACTATGTGGACCTTTGTCAGCAAAGTGATGTCTCCACTTTTCAATACACTAAGTTTGTCATAGCTCTTCTTTCAAGAGCAAGTGTCTTCTAATTTCTTGGCTACAGTCACCATCTGCATTAATTTTGGAATCCATGAAAATGAAATCTGACACTGTTTCCACATTTTCCCCATTTACATGCCATGAAGTGATAGGACTGGATGCCATCATCTTCATTTTTTGAATATTGAGTTTTAAGCCAGCTTTTCCACTCTCTTTTACCTTCATCAAGACAAATTCGCTATTGATTAGTTTTAAAAGTTCAAATACCCTTTGTTTTCTTAATACTATATATTGTACCTCACCTGAGCATTTTATGTAATGTCTTCTAATTATTTTTTGTACTGACTGCAAATATGTTTATTCTAAACAACGTCTCAAAAGGGTGGAAATGTGCATAAAATAGACGTTTTATTCATGCTTTCTGAATTCCTAATTCTGAAAACATAGAGAGTATTTTTCTGTGTTGGTATTTCAGCTGGTTCAAAAGTTAAGATTACAAAGGCTTATAGCTTCTTGATAAGTGATAAATTGTTATATTAAATTCTGTGTTTTTAAAAGAACTGAAAATCAGAAGGATAAATTATGTGTTTTTACCCTTTCTACCCTCTAAAAATATATTCATCAAAGTAAGTCTTTTATCAATGATTAGGAAAATCATTTATCTTATACCATATACTTATATTGCACTTAAGAGTAGTGTAATTCCAATATCTTTTACCACTAGAAACTTCACTTTGAACTGAAAATTATAAATTGCCCCAAAATAGAAATGCTAATAAAGAACAAATTTAAATTGCCTTCTTAAAAACTCTATAGGTTCTACTGTTACTTTATCTTTCAGAAATTTAGAAGCAATGGATAGAAGGATATTATGTACAATAATGGAACTCATACTTCAGCATTTTACTCTTCAACAGTCTATAAAATCCAGACGTATTTTTCTTTCAAATACATATGTTGAAAGGATTACAAAAAATTAAATAATAATTAAAATATTTTATATAAAATCTTATACATTATTAAAGATAGACATGAGCATATATATATGTGTGTGTATATATATATATATATATACATATATATATTTATTTATATAAATAAAGTGAAGCGAAGTTGCTCAGTCATGTCCAACTCTTGGCGATCCCATGGACTGTAGTCTACCAGGCTCCCCCATCCATGGAATTTTCCAGGCAAGAGTACTGGAGTGATTTGCCCAAAGAAAAGAAAAGCAATGCCAAAGAATGCTCAAATTACTGCACAATTGCACTCATCTCACACGCTAGGAAAGTAACGCTCAAAATTCTCCAAGCCAGGCTTCAGCAATACGTGAACCATGAACTTCCTGATGTTCCAGCTGGTTTTAGAAAAGGCAGAGGAACCAGAGATCAAATTGCCAACATCCGCTGGATCATGGAAAAAGCAAGAGAGTTCCAGAAAAACATCTATTTCTGCTTTATTGACTATGGCAAAGCTTTGACTGCGTGGATCATAATAAACTGTGGAAACTTCTGAAACAGATGGGAATACCAGACCACCTGACCTGCCTCCTGAGAAATCTGTATGCAGGTCAGGAAGCAACAGTTAGAACTGGTCATGGAACAAAAGACTTGTTCCAAATAGGAAAAGGAGTATGTCAAGGCTGTAAATTGTCACTCTGTTTATTTAACATATGCAGAGCACATCATGAGAAAAGCTGGGCTGGAAGAAACACAAGCTGGAATCAAGATTTCCGGGAGAAATATCAATAACCTCAGATATGCAGATGACACCACCCTGATGGCAGAAAGTGAAAAGGAAGTAAAAAGTCTCTTGATGAAAGTGAAAGTGGAAAGTGAAAAAGTTGGCTTAAAGCTCAACATTCAGAAAACAAAGATCATGACATCCAGTCTCATCACTTCATGGGATATAGATGGGGAAACAGTAGAAACAGTGTCAGACTTTATTTTTTGTTCTCCAAAATCACTGCAGATGGTGACTGCAGCCATGAAATTAAAAGACGCTTACTCCTTGGAAGAAAAGTTATGACCAACCTAGATAGCATATTCAAAAGCAAAGACATTACTTTGCCAACAAAGGTTCACCTAGTCAAGGCTATAGTTTTTCCTGTGGTCATGTATGGATGTGAGAGTCGGACTGTGAAGAAGGCTGAGTGCCGAAGAATTGATGCTTTTGAACTGTGGTGTTGGAGAAGAATCTTGAGAGTCCCTTGGCCTGTAAGGAGATCCAACCAGTCCATTCTGAAGGAGATCAGCCCTGGGATTTCTTTGGAAGGAATGATGCTAAAGCTGAAGCTCCAGTACTTTGGCCACCTCATGCAAAGAGTTGACTCATTGGAAAAGACTCTGATGCTGTGAGGGATTGGGGCAAGAGGAGAAGGGGACAACAGAGGATGAGATGGCTGGATGGCATCACTGACTCAATGGGATATGAGTCTGGGTGAACTCCGGGAGTTAGTGATGGACAGGGAGGCCTAGTGTGCTACAATTCATGGAGTTGCAAAGAGTTGGACATGACTGAGCGACTCAACTGAACTGAACTGAATTGAAGACATGTGTGGATTATGCTTATGTCTATTTTTATTAACATGTGTATATATATGTACATGTGTGTGTTTAATATTGTATAATGGTTATATGTATACATACATATGTGTGTGCTTCATATAAAAATCGTTTACAAATTAAATGATTTGTAAATGATTTGTAATTTAAATGATTAAATACTGATGCTAAACATCGAAGAACAGAGAAGCCAGGAGCTATGAGATAGAATTAGTACACTGGTAAGTGAGCATAAGACTTTTTCGATAGCAGTTCAGAAATAACCAGTAAAATTACCACTTGGGATTTAAGATAGAGAATCCTCTTAATATAAAGTTTTAAAAGAAAAATATAGTTTAATATAGCTATTTATCACTTATCAGGAAGTTATAACCCTTTATAATCTTAACTATTGAAATAAAGAATATTGAAAAATATTGAAATATTTTTCTCTGAAAAACAGAGAAAAATACTCTGTATTATGTCTATGTTTAATAATATTTAAGATTCTATGTAAAATAATTTAATTATCTAACTTTTTATGAATGAATTAAACTAATGATTTTCTTAGACAAAACCAAAACTGTGAGAATTAATTACCAACATACTATTCTGTTAAAAATACTAAAGGGATTTTCTTCAGGCAGGAATACCATATCAGAATTTGCACATATAAAATGAAATGAATAGCACTGGAAGTGTAAAGATGATGGTACAATGAAATTCATTATTTTTTCTCATTTAAAATGGTATTACTGTATTGTGTGTTTATGCAATATTTAAGAGAATACTACAAGAACAGCACAAAGAATAGGAGGAAGGAATTAGAAATATATAGTTGCAATATTCTTACACTACATGTGAAGTGGTATTATCATTTTTGAAGGCAAACTATGAATAATTAAGCATGTATATTATTAGCCTTAGGGAACCATTAAAATAATTAACAAAAACAACATATATGCACATGACTTAATGGAGGAAATAAAGTAGAATCCAGAAAAATGGTCAGTTAGCCTAAGGGAAGGCAAAAAAAAGGAAAAAGATAAACTGAGACAAGTAGAAAAATTGCAGGATGGTAGATCTTAATTAAATATGCCAATATTCACATTGAATGTGGCATAAAGACATTGATTATAAGACAGATATTGCCATAATTGATAAAATAAGACAATTATAAGCTAAGTAGAATTTAGATTCTGAATGAAATAAAAATTCTTACAGTTTCAGTGTATAAGATGATTTAAACAAAATTAAGTAATAAGACAATTTCTTCCAAGTTTCAGTTTGAATTGTAGAAAATTGAATTTTTCTGGCACTAGCATATGTTTTCATGCAAATACTACTTTTTCTGGTTTGTGAAATATTAACATATAAAATAATATATAATATTATTAGTAGGACACTTAATCTTATCTATTTCTTTAAACTATAAACTTCAAATAAATATATATATATATATATATATATATATGTTGCATGTGTGTATATATGTGTTAATATGTATACGTATGAATGTAATAAGTATCAAGATATTCAGAAAATATGCAAAATTAAGATGGTCATATGTGCTATTTGGGAGAAGTCAGGTGGATTTAATGAAGGAATTTGTGGTTTAAATGTATCTCATACATTTTTTCATATGACTTTGTATTTTAAATAATTCAAATATTCTTCCACCAAACTAACACAACAACCATTGTATATGAAGACTCAAACTTACATGTATAGGGCAAAAGTGCTTAATTCCAAGGAATTATACAATATAAAATTTAGGGGATTTGCTCTAATACAGGACCTGGAGTACCTATGGGTTTCTGTATTTCAATTTCAAAATAAAAGCCTCTGCAGCATCTCCTCAAAATGCCCAAAGCTCAGTAGGATTGCTTGGCATATTGGTACACAGAGGTGATCACAGGGGCTTCCCAGGTGCCACTAGTGGTAAAGAACCTGCCAACCAATTCAGGAGATAAGAGAGATGCTGGTTCAATCCCTGGGTAGGGAAGATTCCTTGGAGGAAGGCATGGCAACCCGTTCCAGTATCCTTGCCTGGAGAATCCCATGGAAAGAGGAGCCTGGTGGGTTACAGTCCATACAGTCCAAAGAGTCGGACACCCCTAAAGCAACTTAGCACATAGCATGAGTGTTTTATTCATTGTGAGTTCAAATTATGCTATGATACTCTCTAAATTGCATTGTTGACATTTCCTTCCGGAACATCCTGTATAGGAATATTCTCTTGTTAATATATTGTTGGATTGTAGAGGTTCATTGACAGAGCACTGGCTAGGAGCTTCCTTAGAACCAGCTCATACTGCTTTCTGTTCCACTGAATCCTAAAATTATATATGAACTATTTTCACACTAAACACTTATTATATTCTAAAGTTAGCATTTTAACAATATTTTTTTAAAGTCTACTGAAAACTAGCTAAACTGTCCTTATGCCAAAAATCCCACTGTTTGCTTCATGTCATTTATATTGTTTCACTGTAGGATAAAAGCTGGATTTACTAGCTGGCTGGCAAGCAAAAACAATATTAAAACTAAAAATAGTTCTCTGCAGAAAAACTTATCAAATATTTATAAACTTTCTAAAGAAGATAAGAGCTTAAAACCTGATCTGAAATAAAAATAATTGTAACAAAGTATACACTACAAAGGACATTTTCTATTAGTGAATATCATACAGTAGAGTTTTATAAATTAAAAATATGTTCCATTCTCATCTTCCTTCATAAATGATATGATGGCAAAAACTTGTCATCTTGAATCCTGATTAATATATTCTCTCTTATCTAAATTTATGCTACTTCTAATTGTGTTATGAGTCATCCAGGAATGGATTATAGATCGATCCATGACAGATAAAAGAAAATGAATTGTGTCTTTATGGAGATCAATTATAGTACAAAGCTGATTATATTCTAAAATGTAAGGATATAAAAAGACAGAGGAACATAATCCAGAGGAAATGTTTGAGTGTTTTGAGAACTCCAGACTATTAAATACATTCGTTTGTGAATGATTTTCAGGAAATTATAACTGTCTTTATTCACTGTCTTTGTGACAACAAATACCCAAATATCTTGCTTCAAATATTGCAATTGATACAAAAATATTTTATAGTTTCTTTCTTGCTCCTTAAAATCTATTCTTACATGACAACAAGATTCCAATTCAAAGACCAGAAATAAAATGTCTCTCTCTTTTACTCCCTGATTCAACACCCTCTACACACACACACACACACACACACACACACACACACACACGCATTTCTATAATGGGTAAAATAAATAACAGGTCACCTTTGAGTTTTCATTATCATATCCCTGAAGAAATCCTTGGCATCATCTCCTACATTTTTCTCCTCATTTTGGCTGTTTCCCTGGCCTCCCTACTATTCCCAACAACACTTCTGTCTTTGCAGCCTTTCTTGCTGTCTCCTCTACCAGGAATGTGTTTGGCTATATGCCCACGCACTCTTATTTCTTTCAAGTCAGTGCTGAAATACTGCTCTCCATAGTGGCATTTCCAGTCTGTCTTATCTGAAATAACATCACCCCTGTAACTCTCTAATCACATACACTGTTTTAATTTTCTTCACAGCTTTCTTTATTACCTGATTTCATGTCAAGCATCTATGCATTTATCATACCTTATCAAATAGAATGTAAACTCTGAGTGCAGGAAGTTGATCCATTGTGTTCACTGCAGTGTCTCCAACAATTAGAAGCCTGCCTAGTGATTGCTCTGTAAAGTTTAGTTGACTATATGGATGAGTGAATTAAAAATTACTGACAACAACAAAAAAAGTATACAAACCAATTTTATTGCTGTCTTCATCATTGTGGTAGTCAGTGATGATCCTCAATGGCCTTGCCATGGTATGATACACTCCCCTGGATTGTGAGTGAGACTTATAAATTCCTTCTAATGGAATATGGCTATAGCATATGACAAAGGGAATGGGCTATGCAGGTAGAATTGTGCAGATAAAATTAATATCTCTAATATGTTGAATTTGGCTTAATCAATAGAGAGTGTATTCTGGATGGGCCTGACATAGATAATGTCTTTGAAAGAAGATTT
Organism: Tragelaphus eurycerus; assembly: GCA_935064755.1. Taxonomy (NCBI): domain Eukaryota; kingdom Metazoa; phylum Chordata; class Mammalia; order Artiodactyla; family Bovidae; genus Tragelaphus; species Tragelaphus eurycerus. Next base: position 13,173,686 of record CAKXYN010000061.1, read on the forward strand.
AAGGAGACTCGACAACTAACTCAATCCCTGGTGCAGAGAAATCATATCACCGTGAGTTCTATGGTTACAAGAAAATTCTAAGCAACAAAGACATGACCCTGAAGAGGATACTGGATTCTATATGAAGCCATAGTTCTACAGAAATCCTGATCAAAGAGCTCAGTTTAGTCATGCCAGATGCCAGGCCCACATACAGTAAGATCATAAATATATGTTATTTTAAGCTACTAAATGTGTGGTGATTTAATGCAGAAATTGAAAACTGATATAATCATTGATATCACTATTACATCAAAAAATAGAATTTGGTATTCATACCCTAATAAATAGCTAAGCACTCTGCTCTAAACAAACAAAACCCTCTATTCCTTTGGCATAGTTTGGTACAAAGTAAATTTAAGAGATGTGCCATAAAGACATACTAAGTTTATGTAAAAAATTTTTTCCTGAATTCATTTCCTTTGTAGGCATTTTTAGGTTAAATGTGTATAAAATACTTTCTAATTACTATAAAAGAGAAATCTTTCTCATTTACTCTTATTAAATATTAAAATTATTAATGTATTTAATAATGAACAAAATAATAAGATATTATGTTTTGGTTACATTAGTAGATCATATTCTACATTTATATAAGATACTGCATAGTATATATTTATTGAAGGTAGCAGAAGATTGCAGGCGGGAGGAGAAGGAGATAACAGAGGATGAGATAGTTGGATGGACAAGAGTTCGAGTAAGCTGTGGCAGTTGGTGATGGATAACGGAGCCTGATGTGTTGAAGGTCATGGGTCGCAAAGAGTTGGACATGACTGAGCAACTGAGATGAACAGATATACTTATTCATAATATGCACCATCATTATCTGGCTACTATGTGAAAAGGTTGGCTTAAAGCTCAACATTCAGAAAACGAAGATCATGACATCCGGTCTCATCACTACATGGGAAATAGATGAGGAAACAGTGTAAACAGTGTCAGACTTTATTTTTCTGGGCTCCAAAATCACTACAGATGGTGACTGCAGCCATGAAATTAAAAGACACTTACTCCTTGGAAGGGAAGTTATGACCAACCTAGATAGCATATTCAAAAGCAGAGACATCACTTTGCCAACAAAGGTTCGCCTAGTCAAGGCTATGGTTTTTCCTGTGGTCATGTCTGGATGGGAGAGCTGGACTGTGAAGAAGGCTGAGCGCTGAAGAATTGATGCTTTTGAACTGTGGTGTTGGAGAAGACTCTTGAGAGTCCCTTGGACTGCAAGGAGATCCAACCGGTCTATTCTGCAGGAGATCAGCCCTGGGATTTCTTTGGAAGGAATGATGCTCAAGCTGAAACTCCAGTATTTTGGCCACCTCATGTGAAGAGTTGACTCATTGGAGAAGACTCTGATGCTGGGAGGGATTGAGGGCAGGAGGAGTAGGGGACGACAGAGGATGAGATGGTTGGATGGCATCACTGACTCGATGGATGTGAGTTTCAGTGACCTTCGGGAGTTGGTGATGGCCAGGGAGCTGGTGTGCTGCGATTCATGGGGTCGCAAAGAGTCGGACACGACTGAGTGACTGAACTGAACTGAACTGAACCATCCCGCAAGAAATATCAATAACCTCAGATATGCAGGTGACACCACACATATGGCAGAAAGTGAAGAAGAACTAAAAAGCCTCTTGATGAAAGTCAAAGAGGAGAGTGAAAAAGTTGGCTTAAAGCTCAACATATAGAAAACTAAGATCATGGCATCCTGTCTCATCACTTTATGGCAAATAGATGGGGAAACAGTGACTGACTTTATTTATATTTTGGGGCTCTGCAGATGGTGCAGATGGTGATTGCAGCCATGAAATTAGAAGACGCTTACTCCTTGGAATGAAAGTTATGACCAACCTAGACAGCATATTAAAAACCAGAGATATTACTTTGTCAACAAAGGTCCATCTAGTTAAGGCTGTGGTGTTTCCAGTGGTCCTGTATGGATGTGAGAGTTGGATTATAAAAAAGAGCTGAGGGTCGAAGAATTGATGCTTTTGAACTATGGTGTTGGAGAAGACTCTTGAGAGCCCTTGGACTTCAAGGAGATTCAACCCAGTCCATCCTAAAGGATATCAGTCCTGGGTGTTCATTGGAAGGACTGATGTTAAAGCTGAAACTCCAATACTTTGGCTACCTGATGCAAAGAGCTGACTCATTGGAAAAGTCCCTGATGCTGGGAAATATTGAAGGCAGGAGAATAAGGGAAACTACAGAGGATGAGATGGTTAAATGGCATCACCAACTCAATGGACATGGGTTTGGGTGATCTCTGGGAGTTGGTGATGGACAGCGAGGCCTGGTGTGCTGCAGTTCATGGGGTCGCAAAAAGTCGGATACGACTGAGTCACTGAATTGGACTGAATCCTACCCAGTACTGGGAGGATTTATACACGGGAGACCTTGGGGATGCCTAAATCCAGCCTGGGGATTCCCAGAAGGTCGACCTGCCTCGATCTGCCTAGCGATCTGGTCCTTGAAATGTTGTCATGCCTCAATCAAGTTCTGCCTATTCACGGGTCTCAGGAGGTCATCATGCCTCAACCGGCCTAGGGACCCAATTCTTAGGAGGCCATCCTGCCTCGACCTGCCTGGGGTTTCAGTCTTCAGGAGGCTGTCACACCTCAGCTTGCCTGGGGATCTTCACCCTGACCCGGGAACGCCTAGCTCTCAGGTTGCAATAGTACAGGGTAGGATAAGTTTCAGAAAAACTCACCCCTAAGTAAGTCTAACCATGGAAATAGAAGGAAGCCTATTTCTTGTGGGACTATGCCCGGACCTCAGCAATAACTTAGGAGCCCAAAGAGAACTGCATTGCCTTTCTGGAAAGGCTGAAAGAGGCTCTCCAAAAGTTTACCAATCTGGACTTAGACTCTTGTAAGGGACAGGTGATTTTAAAGGAGAAATTCCTGTCCCAACAAGCATCAAACATTAGGATAAAGTTACAGTAACTATAGCAGCAGGACCCTTCTGCCTCTTTAGATGAGATGGTTCAGACAGCCTCCAATACTTTTTATTACAGAGAACAGGAGAGGGAGAAAAGGAAAGATACAAGGCATGACCAGATGCTGCCTACCCAACAGGGAAGCTCTATAGCAAACCCTGAGTCCTTGAAGGAGGCAAGTGACTAATCTGTAGACAGGCGGGGCATTGGGCCAAAGAGTGTCCAAACCATGACACGTCTCCTAAAACGGCTTGCTACAAATACCATCAACTGGGACATTGGGCAGCACTCTGCCCTTAGGACCCAAGAGCCTCACGGTCAAGGACCAAGCCTTCCCTCACGATGGTTCAACAGGACTGAAGTGGCCCACTCCAGCCAGCCCGCCTATCACAGATAACAATCACAGGGCTGGAGCCAAGGGTACAACTGGATGTGGCAGGTAGGTCCAAGAATTTCTTGGTTGGAGAATTTCACAGGGGCTACCAACTCTGTCCTGACCTCCTACTCCAGAGCCTTTTCCTCCCAAACCTATACCATTTTGGGTGCTACAGGGAAAGCAATTACAAAAAGATTCACATGAGCACTTTGTTGCTGGGATGGACAAATATTTTCCCACCAGTTTCTAGTGATCCCTGATTGTCCTCCTCCCTTATTGGGAAGAAATTTTCCCTGCCTTAGAAACCTTGCAGCTATTGCAATCCTGATAGAAGATACTTTAAAACTTTCTTTTGGGGGCAAACTAACTATTTTTACCAGCCACCAAGTGAAACAACTCCTAAGTGGGAGAGGCCACTTATTGATGTCTGGTCAAAGAATCTTCAGATATCAAGTAGTGCTGATGGAAAATCCAGGCCTCACTATATCCCCTTGTGAGTTTCTTAACCCAGCCACCCTCCTGCCTATACCTGAGGGCTCTCTCCCCTTTCACTCTTGCCTAGAAACCTTGGATCACTGGACAAAACCTAGAGAGGGATTGTCAGAAAATCCTCTGACCAATCCTGAGGAAATCTGGTACACTGATAGAAGCAGCTTTGTCTTGGATGGAAAAAGAAGAGCCAGATATGCAATAGTCTCCAATTTTGAGACCATAGAAGCTAAACCTTTGCCATCAGGTACTTCAGCCCAATTCTCTGAGCTCATAGCCCTGACTTGAGCTTTAGAGCTAGGAAACGGAAAAAGAGTAGTTATTTACACTGACTCCAAGTATGCCTTTCTGGTGCTACATGCACATGCTGCTATTTGGAAGGAAAGAGGCCACTTGACAACCCGAGGGTCCCCGATCAAATATGGTGATCAAATCCTTAAACTCTTGAAGGCAGTCCATATGCCTGATGAGGTTTCAGTCTCCCACTGTAAAGGACACCAAAAAGGGAGCACAGAAGTGGCACAAGGGAACCAAGCAGCCTATCAGCTAAGAGAGCAACATTACAGAACAATGACATAATAGGGGTTGCCACTTTAGTTCCACAGACTAATTTGCCAGAACTTCCTTCATATACTGAAGGCAAGACTCTTAAAGCTAAGAATGAGGCTTTAAAGAAGATCATTTGGGGTGGTTCCAAAAGAAGGGACTCCTTTTTCTGCATGGAAACCTCCAATGGAAGTTGGTTAACTCCTTACATGCCACCACTCATTTAGGGGAGAAGGCTCTCCAAAGATTACTAGAAAGGTCCTTCAGAGGAACAGGCCTCCAAACAACTACAAGACAATTGGTCTCCTCTTGTACCATTTGCCAATTAAACAGCCCTAAAGGAGCTCAAAGACCCCAGCTGGCCCAGCCTGTCCATGACCTGGGTCCTACCCAGGAGAGGACTGGCAGACGGACTTTACCCAGAAGCCAGTTTCTCAAGGGTATAAATACATATTAGTCATGATAAATACATTCACAGGATGGATTAGGCTTTTCCATCTGGACTGAGAAGGCTGAGGAGGTGGTTAAAAAACTGCTCCATGAAATCATTCCAAGATTTAGTCTGCCCAGGTCATTACAAGTGACAATGGGATATCATTTACTTCTAAGGTCACCAAGATCAGATCAGATCAGTCTCTCAATCGTGTCCAACTATTTGCGACCCCATGAATTGCAGCACGCCAGGCCTCCCTGGTCATCACCAACTCCCGAAGGTCACCCAGACTCACATCCATCGAGTCAGTGATGCCATCCAGCCATCTCATCCTCTGTCGTCCCCTTCTTCTCTTGCCCCCAATCCCTCCCAGCATCAGAATCTTCTCCAATGAGTCAACTCTTCACATGAGGTGGCCAAAGTACTGGAGTTTCAGCTTTAGCATTATTCCTTTCAAAGAAATCCCAGGGCTGATCTCCTTCAGAATGGACCGGTTGGATCTCCTTGCAGTCCAAGGGACTCTCAAGAGTCTTCTCCAACACCACAGTTCAAAAGCATCAATTCTACGGCGCTCAGCCTTCTTCACAGTCCAGCTCTCCCATCCAGACATGACCACAGGAAAAACCATAGCCTTGACTAGGCGAACCTTTGTTGACAAAGTAACGTCTCTGCTTTTGAATATGTGATCTAGGTTGGTCATAACTTGCCTTCCAAGGAGTGTCTTTTAATTTTATGGCTGCAGTCACCATCTGTAGTGATTTGGGAGCCCAGAAAAATAAAGTCTGTCACTGTTTCCACTGTTTCCTCATCTATTTCCCATGAAGTGATGAGACCGGATGCCATGATCTTCGTTTTCTGAATGTTGAGCTTTAAGCCAACTTTTTCACTCTCCACTTTCACCTTCATCAAGAGGCTTTTTAGTCCCTCTTTACTTTCTGCCATAAGGGTGGTGTCATCTGCATATCTGAGGTTATTGATATTTCTCTCAGCAATCTTGATTCCAACTTGTGTTTCTTCCAGTCCAGCGTTTCTCATGATGTACTCTGCATTTAAATTAAATAAACAGGGTGGCAATATAGAGCCTTGACGTACTCCTTTTTCTATTTGGAACCAGCCTGTTGTTCCATGTTCAGTTATAACTATTGCTTCCTGACCTGCATCCAAATTTCTCAAGAGGCAGATCAGATGGTCTGGTATTCCCATCTCTTTCAGAATTTTCCAGTTTCTTTTGATCCACACAGTCAAAGGCTTTGGCATAGTCAATAAAGCAGAAATAGATGTTTTTCTGAAACTCTCTTGCTTTTTCCATGATCCAGCAGATGTTGGCAATTTGATCTCTGGTTCCTCTGCCTTTTCTAAAACCAGCTTGAACATCAGGAAGTTCATGGTTCACGTATTGCTGAAGAATGGTTTGGAGAATTTTGAGCATTACTTTCCTAGCATGTGAGATGAGTTCAATTGTGCAGTAGTTTGAGCATTCTTTGGCATTGCCTTTCTTTGGGATTGGCATGAAAACTGACCTTTTTCAGTCCTATAGCCTTAGAAAGCATCACTAGGAACAAATCTAGTGGAGGTGATGGAATTCCAGTTGAGCTATTCCAAATCCTGAAAGAAGATGCTGTGAAAGTGCTGCACTCAATTTGCCAGCAAATTTGGAAAAGGTCACCAAAGCGGTCTCTAAAACATTGGGCGTTACTTATTATCTCCAGTGTGCCTGGAGGTCTCAGTCTTCAGGAAAAGTAGAAAGAGCCAACCAGTTCTTAAAATCAGCGATACAAATGATAACCCAGGAGACCTCCCTGGGATGGAAGGAGGCTTTACCAGTATCTCTCCTCCACAGCCGTATTGCCCCTAAGGAACAGGTTGGTCTTAGTCCTTATGAGATGCTATATGGGAAAACTTTTGTTTATATCAATGACCTCTTCTAGATCCAGAGGCTCAGACCCTCTGGTCTTACACCAAGGCCATTAGGCAATTCCAACAGGCTATATGCTTGTTGGGTTGTCAACAAGGACCTGAAAGATTCTAAAGCTTCACCACTATATGCTCCAGTGACTCAAGTCCTAATTAAAGTCTGGAAAGATGGGTCCCCAAAGGCTCAATTCCAGCCCACATGGAAGAGCCCCTACCCTGTAATACTTCCTACCCCCACAGCATTCAAGCTACCAGGATATGACTCCTGGATTCACTACTCATGAGTCAAGCCATGGAATAAAACAGAAAAGGACACTCCATACACCTGTGAGCCCCTGGGAGTTCTCAGATACCTATTCAGAACTACAAATGAGTGCCATTCTAATGAATATCCCCAAAATCTACTTTCTGAGGATAAGATTTCTCAGGACAGCTCTAAAGAGACAACACAGCTTGGCAGGGGTTGTACTCCAAAACAGACAGGAGATAGATCTTCTGATCCCTGAAAAAGGAGGGACTTGAGACAGGCTCGCAGTGGGAATTTATAGTTGGCTAATGCCCCTACCAGTCTTTGTTATGCCATATTGATGCTGATTATGATTGTTACATGTATTATCAATTGTCTAACCCATTTTATCTCTGCCTGGGTCAACAAGGTACAACATGCAGTGCCAGTTCAACAAGGATATATAAAACTACAGCTGACAATGGAAAATATCACTCACCCTTAGATGGACACCACTATAAGGACTCTGAAGCCTGATACTAGCAAAAGGAGGAGGCCCAATGTCCCTCGCTATCCCAGTTCAGCAGGAAGTAGCCAGAAAGGCCTCAATGCCTCTATTCCCAAAGAATTGGGCCTCCCGTTCTCATGACAGGGGAATGTTAGATAGTTAGAATAGGAAAAAGGAGTCCAGAATGTCATGGCTAAAACACAAGGAAGGGAAAAGCCCAGGAAAATTGAACAAAGGAAGGTCCAAGGACTGGAGTGAGGACCTCAGGTAGAACAAACAGCACTCCTGGCTAGCCCAATTTACATAGGGCAGGCCCACGGAGAGGAGAAAAAACATTAAAAGAGGAGCCAAAGGGCTGGGGATCTCTCTCCCTCTCTCCCACTCTCTTTCTCTCTCACTCTCTCGTGCTCTTTTTCTCTTAGTGTCTTTTAGGTCAGCATGCGCTCATACCTCGAGGATGTATTTTCCTTTATTTTCTAAATAAAACTGAGCTGTAACATGGAGCTGTAACACTGATCCATCCGAGAGCTGTAACACTGGTCCGTTGCTTCAGTTTTTTGTTGTGATGAGACAGAACCGAGGAAATTACATGCTTCCCTGATGGTTGGATAGCATCACTGACTCCCTGGACATGAATCTGAGCAAGGCCTGGGAGTTGGTGATGAACAGGGAAGCCTGGTGTGCTGCAGTCCATTGGGCTGCAAAGATTTGGATGCAAATGAACTGAACTGAACTGAATTGATGGATATGGTAGACAATACACAATCCAGATAACAGGATATGGTAAAGTACATTTAAGCCTAATTACATGTGTCATTTAAGACTATGAAACTTAGCGGTCCCCCAGATGTGATTAAAAAATGCATATGCTGCGATGGGATGCTCAGAATTTTCATCTAGTTTTCTGAATACATAATATCACAATACAATAAGTGAATCCAGGAAGAGAAAGAGAAAAATGAAAATGTGCCAATGATGATGATTGACGTCCCACAGATAATATGTTTATTAATGTATAGGATGAAAGAAAAGAAGGAAGGAGAAAGTCACCTTTGTGCAGAAGAAAAGATGGGAAAACTAGGGGGAAAAGAAACAGTACTCTTCAACAAGATTACACACTTGTTTATTTCTAGCACTGAAAAAAAATATTTAAATGCCATAAAAAGATAGTTTATCTGTTATCACTTGAACAGTAGCCAGTATATGACTTCTAACTATCAAACAAGATATTTATAAAAACAAAATGAGTACAGTAAAGAAAATAGGTAATTAATTTTTAAAAATCTTTTGTTGTTGTTCAGTCTCTAAGTTGTGTCAAACTATTTGTAACCCCATGGACTTTAACATACCAGCTTCCTCTGTCCTCCACTATCTCCCAGAGTTTGCTCAAATCTGTGTCCATTGAGTCAGTGATACTATTTAACCGTCTCATCCTCTGCCACCTCTTTCTCCTTTTGCCTTCAGTCTTTCCCAACATCAGGGTCTTTTCCAAGGCACTATACCACAGATCGATTATATTCTTTGCAGCCAAAGATGGAGAAGCTCTATACAATCAGCAAAAACAAGACCAGGAGCTGACTGTGGCTCAGACCATGAACTCCTTATTGCCAAATTCAGACTGAAATTGAAGAAAGTAGGGAAAACCACTAGACCATTCAGGTATGACCTAAATCAAATCCCTTATGATTATACAGTAAGTGAGAAATAGATTTAAGGGCCTAGATCTGATAGATAGAGTGCCTGATGAACTATGGAATGAGGTTCGTGACATTGTAGAGGAGACAGGGATCAAGACCATCCCAATGGAAAAGAAATGCAAAAAAGCAAAATGGCTATCTGGGGAGGCCTTGCAAATAGCTGCGAAAAGAAGAGAAGCGAAAAGCAAAGGAGAAAAGGAAGGATAAAAACATCTGAATGCAGAGTTCCAAAGAAAAGCAAGGAGAGATAAGAAAGCCTTCTTCAGTGATCAATGCAAAGAAATAGAGGAAAACAACAGAATGAAAAGAATAAGGATCTATTCAAGAAAATCAGAGATACCAAAGGAACATTTCATGCAAAGATGGGCTCGCTAAAAGACAGAAATGGTATGGACCTAACGGAAGCAGAAGATATTAAGAAGAGGTGGCAAGAATACACAGAAGAACTGTACAAAAAAGAGCTTCACGACCCAGATAATCATGATGGTGTGATCACTGACCTAGAGCCAGACATCCTGGAATGTGAAGTCAAGTGGGCCTTAGAAAGCATCACTATGAACAAAGCTAGTGGAGGTGATGGAATTCCAGTGGAGCTATCCCAAATCCTGAAAGATGATGCTGTGAAAGTGCTGCACTCAATATGCCAGCAAATTTGGAAAACTCAGCAGTGGCCACAAGATTGGAAAAGGTCAGTTTTCATCCCAATCCCAAAGAAAGGCAATGCCAAAGAGTGCTCAAACTACCGCACAATTGCACTCATCTCACACGCTAGTAAAGTAATGCTCAAAATTCTCCAAGCCAGGCTTCAGCAATATGTGAAACGTGAACTTCCTGATGTTCAAGCTGGATTTAGAAAAGGCAGAGGAACCAGGGATCAAATTGCCAACATCCGCTGGATCATAGAAAAAGCAAGAGAGTTCCAGAAAAACATCTATTTATGCTTTATTGACTATGCCAAAGCCTTTGACTGTGTAGATCACAATAAACTGTGGAAAATTCTGAGAGAGATGGGAATACCAGACCACCTGATCTGCCTCTTGAGAAATCTGTATGCAGGTCAGGAAGCAACAGTTAGAACTGGTCATGGAACAACAGACTGTTTCCAAATAGAAAAAGAAGTCCGTCAAGGCTGTATATTGTCACCCTGTTTATTGAACTTATATGCAGAGTACATCATGAGAAATGCTGGACGGGAAGAAGCACAAGCTGGAATCAAGATTGCCGGGAGAAATATCAATAACCTCAGATATGCAGATGATACCACCCTTATGGCAGAAAGTGAAGAGGAACTCAAAAATCTCTTGATGAAAGTGAAAGTGGAGAGTGAAAAAGTTGGCTCAAAGCTCAACATTCAGAAAACGAAGATCATGGCATCTGGTCCCATCACAACATGGGAAATAGATGGAGAGACAGTGGAAACAGTGTCAGACTTTCTTTTTCTGGGCTCCAAAATCACTGCAGATGGTGACTGCAGCCATGAAATTAAAAGACACTTACTCCTTGGAAGGAAAGTTATGACCAACCTAGATAGCATGTTCAAAAGCAGAGACATCACTTTGCCAACAAAGGTTCGCCTAGTCAAGGCTATGGTCTTTCCTGTGGTCATGTATGGATGTGAGAGCTGGACTGTGAAGAAGGCTGAGCGCCGAAGAATTGATGCTTTTGAACTGTGGTGTTGGAGAAGACTCTTGAGAGTCCCTTGGACTGCAAGGAGATCCAACCGGTCCATTCTGAAGGAGATCAGCCCTGGGATTTCTTTGGAAGGCATGATGCTAAAGCTGAAACTCCAGTATTTTGGCCACCTCATGTGAAGAGTTGACTCATTGGAGAAGACTCTGCTGCTGGGGATTGGGGGCAGGAGGAGAAGGGGACGACAGAGGATGAGATGGCTGGATGGCATCACTGACTCGATGGATGTGAGTCTGAGTGACCTCCGAGAGCTGGTGATGGATAGGGAGGCCTGGCGTGCTGCAGTTCATGGGGTCGCAAGGAGTCGGACACGACTGAGCGACTGATCTAATCTGATACCGCAGGCCTTAAAGATAGACATGTTATTTGCTTTACCCATGATTCTATTTATAATGCATTATGTAATATAGATCCTTTCTTTTTTCACTTTTTTCAAATTGATGCATGGACAAAATATTAAGTAAATCTCATTAGAAATAAAAGATGCCTTTCTTTTTCCTTTTGATGTTATAGTACTTACACTTATAGTTATTGATGTAAATTACCTTTGGTGGGGATTGTCAGGTTTTTCTGAAATGACTTTCACTAGTTCACTCAGTTTTTACGTAGAAAGCATATATTCATACTTGCCTAAAGGAAATTGTATGAACAACACTTGTGAACCTATATCCCCACGGTGAGAAGATGTGATACCTGTGGTTGTGAAGCGGTGGTTTTGAAAGTGGCAGACACAGTCAAAGAAAGAAAAAAAAAAGAGAGGGAGGGAGGGGGAAAGAAGCAGGGAAAAAAGGAAAGAAAGACTGTATGTGCTAGCTTAGACAAATCTGTTCATCCAGGTGTCAGGTATGCCTGGTGAAGTAATATGCCCAAGTACACCCTGAGTCTTCTGCTAGGGGATGGACTAAAATTCGTACCCATTTTTCACGTTTTTTGACATTAAGAAAATCGGTTCAAGCAGGCTCTGATCTCAGTTTAACAGCAATGAAAGATGCCAACACGTCAAAGGGAAACTCATCACAAGGGCTATCTGGCCTTTTAATGCACGCTTGATAAAATATCCTTTGTGTTTGGGGGAAATACTTAATGCCTCCAAAATATGCTGTTGAAATTGGTAAGACAATATGGATTCAGACAGCTGGCAAACCTTGTTGTGTGCCTGTGTATGTGTGTGTGGAATACTGAATAAGAAAATTAATATAAATTACCCAAAATAGAAAGAGATCACAACAGTGAGAATCAGTGTGAAAATTTACTTTCATGGCTTTGGCCCCACTGTGTCCTTTTGTGACAGCAATAGGGCTAACCACTTGATCTGATTTCCTAGATTGTTTTGCTCTATTGCACAGAAAAATAAAACACTAAGCGCTACAGTGGCGGCGACCGCCGCACTAAGCACAGCCGGGAGGAGCTACCCCACGACCAAGGTCAGGGACATAAGCCGGGAGGACCCCATGCCCAAAGGGCGGAGGTGGGGAGGAACTACCCCATGCCACCACCCCAGGGGTCAGAGGCGCAGGTGGGAGGACCAACCCCATGTCCAAGGAGGCTGTGTGGGTGCAGGAGGGTCTAGAGGCGATATCGCACGTTCAAGGTCAGGAAGGGCGGGGGTGAGGAGATACCCCTCCTCCAAGGTCAGGAAGGGCGGCGGTGAGGAGAAACCCCTCGTCCAAGGTAAGGTGCGATGGCTGTGCTTTGCTGGACCAGCCAGGAAGAAGTACCCCATGCCCAAGGTAAGAGAAACACAAGTAAGACGGTAGGTGTTGCAAGAGGGCATCAGAGGGCAGACACACTGAAACCATACTCACAGAAAACTAGTCAATCTAATCACACTAGGACCACAGCCTTGTCTAACTCAATGAAATTAAGCCATGCCTGTGGGGCAACCCAGGATGGGTGGGTCATGGTGGAGAGATCTGACAGAATGTGGTCCACTGGAGAAGGGAATGGCAAATCACTTCAGTATTCTTGCCTTGAGAACCCCATGAACAGTATGAAAAGGCAAAATGATAGGATACTGAAAGAGAAACTCCCCAGGTCAATAGGGGCCCAATATGCTACTGGAGATCAGTGGAGAAATAAGTCCAGAAAGAATGAAGGGATAGAGCCAAAGCAAAAAGAATACTCAGCTGTGGATGTGTCTGGTGATAGAAGCAAGGTCCAATGCTGTAAAGAGCAATATTGCATAGGAACCTGGAATGTCAGGTCCATGAATCAAGGCAAATTGGAAGTGGTCAAACAAGAGATGGCAAGAGTGAATGTCGACATTCTAGGAATCAGCAAACTCAAATGGACTGGAATAAGTGAATTTAACTCAGATGACCATTATATCTACTACTACGGGCAGGAATCCCTCAGAAGAAATGAAGTAGCCATCATGATCAACAAAAGCGTGTGAAATGCAGTACTTGGATGCAATTTCAAAAATGACAGAATGACGTCTGTTCGTTTCCAAGGCAAACCATTCAATATCACAGTAATCCAAGTCTATGCCCCAACCAGTAATGCTGAAGAAGCTGAAGTTGAACGGTTATATGAAGACCTACAAGAGCTTTTAGAACTAACACGCAAAAAAGATGTCCTTTTCATTATAGGGGACTGGAATGCAAAAGTAGGAAGTCAAGAAACACCTGGAGTAACAGGCAAATTTGGACTTGGAATATGGAACGAAGCAGGAAAAAGACTAATAGAGTTTTGCCAAGAATATGCACTAGTCATAACAAAAACCCTCTTCCAACAACACAAGAAAAGACTCTATACATGGACATCACCACATGGTCAACATCGAAATCAGATCGATTATATTATTTGCAGCCAAAGATGGAGAAGCTCTATACAGTCAGCAAAAAACAAGACCAGGAGCTGACTATGGCTCAGACCATGAACTCCTTATTGCCAAATTCAGACTGAAATTGAAGAAAGTAGGGAAAATTACTAGACCATTCAGGAATGACTTAAATCAAATCCATTATAATTATACAGTAGAAGTGAGAAATTTAAGGGCCTAGATCTGATAGATAGAATGCCTGATGAACTATGGAATGAGGTTCGTGATATTGTACAGGAGACAGGGATCAAGATCATCCCCATGGAAAAGAAATGCAAAAAAGCAAAATGGCTATCTGGGGAAACCTTACAAATAGCTATGAAAAGAAGAGAAGCAAAAAGCAAAGGAGAAAAGGAAAGATATAAACATCTGAATGCAGAGTTCCAAAGAAAAGCAAGAAGAGATAAGAAAGCCTTCTTCAGTGATCAATGCAAAGAAATAGAGGAAAACAACAGAATGGGAAAGACTAGGGATCTCTTCAAGAAAATCAGAGATACCAAAGGAACATTTCATGCAAAGATGGGCTCGATAAAGGACAGAAATGGTATGGACCTAACAGAAGTAGAAGATATTAAGAAGAGGTGGCAAGAATACACAGAAGAACTGTACAAAAAAAGATCTTCACGACCCAGATAATCATGATGGTGTGATCACTGACCTAGAGCCAGACATCCTGGAATGTGAAGTCAAGTGGGCCTTAGAAATCATCACTATGAACAAAGCTAGTGGAGGTGATGGAATTCCAGTGGAGCTATTCCAAATCCTGAAAGATGATGCTGTGAAAGTGCTGTACTCCATATGCCAGCAAATTTGGAAAACTCAGCAGTGGCCACAGGACTGGAAAAGGTCAGTTTTCATTCCAATCTCAAAGAAAGACAATGCCAAAGAATGCTCAAGCTACCACACTCACACGCTAGTAAAGTAATGCTCAAGATTCTCCAAGCCAGGTTTCAGCAATATGTGAACCATGAACTTCCTGATGTTCAAGCTGGTTTTAGAAAAGGCAGAGGAACCAGCGATCAAATTTCCAACATCCTCTGGATAATCGAAAAAGCAAGAGAGTTCCAGATAAACATCTATTTCTGCTTTATTGACTATGCCAAAGCCTTTGACTGTGTGGATCACAATAAACTGTGGAAAATTCTGAAAGTGATGAGTATACCAGACCACCTGATCTGCCTCTTGAGAAATGTTTATGCAGGTCAGGAAGCAACAGGTAGAACTGAACATTGAACAACAGACTGGTTCCAAATAGGAAAAGGAGTACGTCAAGGCTGTATCTTGTCACCCTGCTTATTTAATTTAAATGCAGAGTACATCATGAGAAATGCTGGACTGGAAGAAGCACAAGTTGGAATCAAGATTGCCAGGAGAAATATCAATAACCTCAGATATGCAGATGATACCACCCTTATGGCAGAGAGTGAAGAGGAACTAAAGAGCCTCTTGATGAAAGTGAAAGTGGAGAGTGAAAAAGTTGGCTTAAAGCTCAACATTCAGAAAACGAAGATCATGGCATCTGGTCCCATCACTTCATGGGAAATAGATGGGGAAACAGTGGAAACAGTGTCAGACTTTATTTTTCTGGGCTCCAAAATCACTGCAGATGGTGACTGCAGCCATGAAATTAAAAGACACTCACTCCTTGGAAGGAAAGTTATGACCAACCTAGATAGCATATTCAAAAGCAGAGACATTACTTTTCGACAAAGGTTCACCTAGTTAAGGCTATGGTTTTTCCTGTGGTCATGTATGGATGTGAGAGCTGGACTGTGAAGAAGGCTGAGTGCCGAAGAATTGATGCTTTTGAACTGTGGTGTTGGAGAAGACTCTTGAGAGTCCCTTGGACTGCAAGGAGATCCAACCAGTCCATTCTGAAGGAGATCAGCCCTGGGATTTCTTTGGAAGGAATGATGCTCAAGCTGAAACTCCAGTATTTTGGCCACCTCATGCGACGAGTTGGCTCATTGGAGAAGACTCTGATGCTAGGAGGGATTGAGGATAGGAGGAGAAGGGGACGACAGAGGATGAGATGGCTGGATGGCATCACTGACTCGATGGATGTGAGTCTCAGGGACCTCTGGGAGTTGGTGATGTACAGGGAGGCCTGGCGTGCTGCGATTCATGGGGTCGCAAAGAGTCGGACACGACTGAGCGACTGATCTGATCTGATCTGATTGCACAGAGGAAAAGGAACTAGCTCATTCAGAAAAACTAGTTATTTATCAAAGGAACTTCAGAATTCCTTGAATATGGGGATATTAAGAAAAAATTCTTGACCTCTCACTCATAATAGCAGGTGACTATTTAGTTATTGCTTCCTAGGTGGTGCTAGTAGTATAGAATCTACCTACCAATGCAGGAGACATAAGATAACTTCTTTAGATCCTTGGGTCATGAAGATCAGAAACATTTTTAAGATTAAATCATAAAAATATATGGAAGGTAACATGGTAAAATATCAAATGGCCTATCAATAAATTTTGATAAAAATAAAATATATAGTTTTGAAAGTTTATTGATTTTATATTGCTGTATAACAAATCACAATAATCTTAGTGACTGAAAATAATATTCATTTATTAGCTCATAATCTATGGATCTGAAGTCTGGAAAGTTGAATTTGGATTCTCTGCTCAGGTTAAAACCAGTTTGCATGTTCACCTGAAGTTCAGGATCCTTTTCTTATCACCTTTCTGTTATTGGCAAAATTCGTTTACTTGGAGTTCAGGACTATATTCTTGTTTTCTTTCTGTCTATCAGCTGAGGATAGCTCTCAGCATCTAGAGGCAACTCTGAGGTCCTTGTCCTGTGGCCTCCTCCATCTCAGCAAGATGGAAACTTGATCATCTTAAGTCCTCTTTATCTGAATATGTCAGACATTCTCTGCTGTACCAGTTAAAGAAAACTCTACTCTGAAAGAGCATATATTATTAAGTTAGGTCCATCCAGATAATCTCTGTGACTTAAACTCAATTGACTATTATCTTGAATTACATCTGTGAAATTTCTGTTGCAATAAAAGTTTGCATAATAATATCAGTAGACCAAAGGGGCAAAGATCATGAAACCACTTTAAAATTATACCTACCACAGAAAAGAAACTACCTTAAATAAAAAGCATAACAAAGCATAATGTTTTTATCTTATTAATTTGTTATCAGTGATCTCAGAATGTTGGCCAGTATTATTGTGCTTAAGAACAGTGGTGTGTGTGCTTGAATATGTGGCAATTAATGAGTTCAAATAAAGTCATCATAAAAAGGTTAAATAATGTAAAAATAGTTATGTCAACTTGCAGTCTATCTACTGATCTTCACATATCATGCTAGAATTCAAGTGATGACAATGTACATACTAATTATGTTAATCCAGTGATCTATACAGGAGCACTTACTTTGCATTTGTCAACTTGCATCCGGATAGAAATGGAAAATGACAAAACATAAAAATCTCTACAGACTTGTGATGAGGTTTCTACTCAGCCACAGTATTCATATTTGTGGAAGACAACATTTATAATTTAAGAAAAGGGAAATTGGGAAATAAATCCATTTGTATATTTCAAAGCATAATGTATTATTAATTTTATTACATAAATAGATTAATTTGCTTGGAGGACAAATTCTCTCTCTTTGGAATTCTGTTTATTTTTATTTACCCTTAGAGGAAAAACAGTAAAAACAATTATTCTTGTAAATATATATTAAAACTGAATCAGAACAGATTAAGTGTAAAAGTTAAGTAAATTTCATATTTGCTTAGTAAAGGAAAAGTATTACATTGAATGAGCTTCCCCAGTGGTGCAGTGGTAAAGGATCCGCCTGCCAATGCAGAAGACATAGGAGATGTGAGTTTGTCCTTGGGTTGGAAAGATCCCCTGAGGAGGAAATGGCAACCTACTCCAGTATTCTTGCCTGGGAAATCCTGCAGTCCATAAGGTCACAGAGAGTTGAACACAACTGAGTACTTAGCACACATAACATTAAGTAGGAAATTTTCTTCGGACAGAATAAATCATGAATAGTTTGATACTGCATTTGAACTAGATTGTTTCTATTTTTAAATGGCTTTACTGAGAAATAATTTACTCACTAAAACACACTCATATTAATGTTCCATTTGGTTTTTCAGAATTAATGTGGAGCTTTGTTATATATTTTATGATATTTTTTCCCATTCCTCCTTATGTTCTCGTTAAAGAATCATTAATATTCACTCACCAACACATTATAGGAGCTCCCCTGGTGGCTCAGAAGTAAAGAATTCACCTGCGATGCAGGAGTCGCAGGACATGCAGGTTTGATCCCTGAGTCAGGAAGATCCCCTGGGAGTGCATGACAATCCACTTAGTGTACTTGCCTGGAAAATCCCATGGACACAGGAGCCTGGCAGGCTAGAGTCCATAAGGTGGCAAAGAGTCAGACACGACTGAAGTGACTTGACACACATGCACACATTATAATAGAGTATGGCAGTGGAGAAGATTCCACTAAAGTATTCTAAGTACAACCAATAGTGAGTAAATACAGTAAAAAATGCAAATGTATCAGATTTTTAATTTTAATCCAGGCAGATGAAAGTAATAGGATTATCTTTTTTGTCTCACCAATGAAGATGCAGATTATAGTTAAAGTATAATAGTCAAGTTGTCATATCTTTCAAGTTTATAATGTTCACTTAAAATAATTTAAAACATTTTACTTAAGTAGCCCTGTTATTTAAAGTACATGATGATTTCTTATTAAATTCAAAGCGTTCACATTGTAAGCACTTTAGAGAACATCCACGTGCGTGTCTATGTGCATGTGTGCGTGCATGTGTGCTCAGTCACTCAGTCGAATCGGACTCTGTGTTCCCATGGACTGTAACCCAGACAGGCCCGTCTGTCCATGGGATTCTCTAGGCAAAAATATTGGTGTGAGTTGCCATTTCTTCCTCCAGGGGAAGGGAAGAAAAAAATTTCTTCCTCCATACCTTTGTGCACACTTTCATCACAGGACTATCCCATGCCTCATTTTTCTAATAAGTACGATAGTTTATTTGGATTGAAAGTAATAACTCTAGTTTAAATAAAAATATATGGCTTCTGACACATTGTGAAGAAAAATCAGGACTTGTGTTTTAATTATTCAGAAGAACTGCAGTCTGCCGCCTGAAGTCTGCATAGTTGCACTTCCTGAAGCTCTACCACCATTTTCTTTTTAATCACTCCTTTTATGTTGCTGAGTGATATATCGCTTCAGTTGTATCGGACTCTGTGACCCCATGAACGGTAGCCCACCAGGCCCGACTGTCCATGGGATTCTCCAGGCAAGAACACTAGAGTGGGTTGCCCTTTCCTCCTCTAGGGGATCTTCTTGACCCAGGGGTGGAAACTGCGTTTTTTAATATCTCCTGCATTGCCAGTGGGTTATTTACCACTAGCTGCCACCTGGGAATTCGGTTCAGTCACAGTTGTGCTGGACTCTTAGCTACCCCATGGACTGCAGCATGCCAGAGTTCCCTGTCCATCACCAACTCAAACTCATGTACATGGAGTTAGTGACGCCATCCAACCATTTCAACAACATCTTTGTTGTTGACTTTTCCTCTCACCTTCAATCTTTCCCAGCATCAGGGTCTTTTCCAATGAGTCAGTTCTTCATGCTGGATGGCCAAAGTATTGGAGTTTCAGCTTCAGCATAGTCCTTCCAAAGAATATTCAGGACTGATTTCTTTTAGGATGGACTGGTTGGATCTTCTTGCAGTCCAGGGACTCTCAAGAGTCGTCTCCAACATCACAGTTAAAAGCATCAGTTCTTTGGTGCTCAGCTTTCTTTATAGTCCAACTCTCACATCCATACACAACTACTGAAAAAACCATACCTTTGACTAGATGGACCATTCTTCGCAAAGTAATGTCTCTGCTTTTTAATATAATGTCTAGTTTGGTCATAACTTTTCTTCCAAGGAGCAAGCAAGCGTCTTTTAATTTCATGGCTGCAGTCACCATCTGCAGTGATTTTGGCGCCCCCGCAAAAAAGTCTCCACAATGTTTCCACTGTTTCCCCATCTATTTGCCATGAAGTGATGGGACCAGATGCCATGATCTTAGTTTTCTGAATGCTGAGTTTTAAACCAACTTTTTCACTCTCCTCTTTCACTTTCATCAAGAGGCTCTTTACTTCTTCACTTTCTGCCTTAAGTGTGGTGTCATCTGAATATCTGAGGTTATGCCCCTTTCATATTAAATATATACTTCATAAAACTCTCCTGATACTGTATATTTGTTTGTATGGCATCTTCTTCCAGAGTTAAAAGCTGCGCTTAAAAATAAAATGGATTACTTTAGATCTAGAGTTTCTACAATTCCTAGATTTTAGCTATCTATACTCACTTTTTGTTTACCTTTTACAGTTATTTCTTTGATTCTTTTCAGGCTATCTCTTGGCATTACTTGGAAAACTTTGTCAGCCACTGTGACTCAAAGTCTGCATGACAACAGAAGTGAAATGGAAAAAAGAGAGACCAAACAAATAAGCTTATTGTTTTGATTTCAATCATTACTTAAATTATCTTAAATTAATTTTAGTCTCTAAATTTGTAAATTTTGATGTTTCATGATGTTAATCTTTAGTTTATATCTTCAGTGATACTTCATATTTATTGTTTATGGATTTTTATTTGAAATATTTAGCATATTTGTGATATTTTAAAATCTATATTCAATCGCAATAATATTTATTTAGGAAAAGTAAAATTGAAGTTGCTCAGTCGTGTCTGACTCTTTGCAACCCCATGGACTGGAGCCTACAGGCTCCTCCATCGATGAAATTTTCCAGGCAAGAGTACTGGAGTGGGTTGCCATTTCCTTCTCCAAGGGATCTTCCCAACCCAGGGACTGAACCCAGGTGTCCTGCATTGCACACAGACACTTTACCATCTGAGCTACCAGGGAAGCCCTTATTTAGGAAAGGGATAATTTATTATGTAGAGTTCCCTGTGTTATACAGTAGACCCTTGGCAATTGTTTTATATATAGTAGTGTGCATATGTTTGGAGAAGGCAATGGCACCCCACCCCAGTACTCCTGCCTGGAAAATCCCATGAATGGAGGAGCCTGGTAGGCTGCAGTCCATGGGGTCGCTGGGAGTCGGACATGACTGAGTGACTTCACTTTCTCTTTTCACTTTCATGCATTGGAGAAGGAAATGGCAACCCACTCCAGTATTCTTGCTTGGAGAATCCCAGGGACAGTGGAGCCTGGTGGGCTGCCATCTATGGGGTCACACAGAGTCAGACACAACTGAAGTGACTTAGCAGTTAGCAGTGTGCATATGTTAATCCCAAACTCCTAATGTATCCCTTTTATCAACCTTTCCCCTTTGATAGCCAGAAGTTTGTTTTCAAAGTCTGTGAGTCTGTTTCTGTTTTGTAAAAAAGTTCATTTATATCATTTTTTTTAGATTCCACATATAAATATCATATGATATTTATTTTTCTCTAATTAATGTGTGACTCAACTTTTAACTTTCACTGTCTTCTGTTTGAAGACTAGACATGTTCTTATTTTCTGCAGATCTAGTAAGCCCCAGGATTCTAGGGTGAATGTATACAAACCTAAAATGTTAGAAAATGAGTTTAGGATAGAACATATATTGTAAAGAATAGTATAAAAAGATTGTTTCATTTGGTCGTATATTGAAATAGAAATATGTGTAGGTTATAAAATTTGACAAGAATTTTTATTAAAAAAGAAAAGAAACTATTCTTATACTTCAGTTTAAACTTTTATGACTGATTCAATAATTGATATGGGACATTTCTCAGAGCAAATATTGCTCTATTTTCTGTATTTTTCACAGCACACTCTTTATTTCTAAACATCATTTTTCCCCACTTAAGCACATCTACATGTACACTCATTTCACCTTCAATTGTGGATGACAGGAGAATTTAAACTAATTTAAATACCATCCTAAGCAAACTGTATTAGAATGTTAATTCTGCTGTAAATTTCAATTTGCATAATAAATTCTAAAATCACATACAGATGATTTATGGATTACTAATGTTACTGATTATTTATTATATTTTTCTATTAACACAAATAAAGCAAATCTTATTTAGGATTTTTATAAGTAATCTTGAATAAGAAATGCACATTGAATTTGTGATGCATGCAGTATATAACAAGATTCCTTGGACAATAAAATCCCTTGTCCATGGGGGACAGACTGCTAAAAAAGGGCTCACAGATTTCTGTGGCCAAAATAATAGACTTTTAGAAGATAAGTTATTTTAGGTTAAACAGCATTCCAGAGGTTTTCTCATCTCAGATCAGATAAGATCAGATCAGTCGCTCAGTCATGTCCAACTCTTTGTGACCCCATGAATCGCAGCACGCCAGGCCTCCCTGTCCATCACCAACTCCTGGAGGTCACTCAGACTCACATCCATCGAGTCAGTGATGCCATCCAGCCATCTCATCCTCTGTCATCCCCTTCTCCTCCTGCCCCCAATCCCTCCCAGCATCAGAGTCTTCTCCAATGAGTCAAGTCTTCGCTTGAGGTGGCAAAAATATTGGAGTTTCAGCTTTAGCATCATTCCTTCCAAAGAAATCCCAGGGCTGAGCTCCTTCAGAATGGACTGGTTGGATCTCTTTGCAGTCCAAGGGACTCTCAAGAGTCTTCTCCAACACCACAGTTCAAAAGCATCAATTCTTCAGCGCTCAGCCTTCTTCACAGTCCAGCTCTCACATCCATACATGACCACAGGAAAGACCATAGCCTTGACTAGGCGAAACTTTGTTGGCAAAATGATGTCTCTGCTTTTGAACATGCTATCTAGGTTGATCATAACTTTCCTTCCAAGGAGTAAGCATCTTTTAATGTCATGGCTGCAGTCACCATCTGCAGTGATTTTGGAGCCCAGAAAAAGAAAGTCTGACACTGTTTCCACTGTTTCTCCATCTATTTCCCATGAAGTGATGGGACCAGATGCCATGATCTTCGTTTTCTGAATGTTGAGCTTTAAGCCAACCTTTTCACTCTCCACTTTCACTTTCATCAAGAGGCTTTTTACTTCCTCTTCACTTTCTGCCATAAGGGTGGTGTCATCTGCATATCTGAGGTTATTGATATTTCTCCCAGCAATCTTGATTCCAACTTGTGTTTCTTCCAGTCCAGCATTCTCATGATGTACTCTGCATATAAGTTAAACAAACATGGTGACAGTATACAGCCTTGACATACTCCTTTTCCTATTTGGAACCAGTCTGTTGTTCCATGACCAGTTCTAACTGTTGCTTCCTGACCTGCATACAGATTTCTCAAGAGGCAGATCAGGTGGTCTGGTATTCCCATCTTTCTCAGAATTTTCCACAGTTTATTGTGATCTACATAGTCAAAGGCTTTGGCATAGTCAATAAAGCAGAAATAGATGTTTGTCTGGAACTCTCTTGCTTTTTCCATGATCCAGCGGATGTTGGAAATTTGATCTCTGGTTCCTCTGCCTTTTCTAAAACCAGCTTGAACATCAGGAAGTTCATGGTTCACATATTGCTGAAGCCTGGCTTGGAGAATTTTGAGCATTACTTTACTAGCATGTGAGATGAGTGCAATTGTGCAGTAGTTTGAACATTCTTTGGCATTGCCTTTCTTTGGGATTGGGATGAAAACTGACCTTTTCCAATCTTGTGGCCACTGCTGAGTTTTCCAGATTTGCTGGCATATTGAGTGCAGCACTTTCACAGCATCATCTTTCAGGATTTGGAATAGCTCCACTGAAATTCCATCACCTCCACTAGCTTTGTTCATAGTGATGCTCTCTAAGGCCCACTTGACTTCACATTCCAGGATGTCTCGTCTAGGCCCATTTAAAACAGAAGTGAATTAACATCCAGAAAAGATAAAAATAATATCCCTATTTAGAAATTTGCATTCTTTCTGCTAGTTGACTTTTGGAGAAGGCAATGGCAACCCGCTCAGTACTCTTGCCTGGAAAATCCCATGGATCGAGGAGCCTGGTAGGCTGCAGTCCATGGGGTCGCAAAGAGTTGGACACGACTGAGCAACTTCACTTTCACTTTTCACTTTCATGCATTGGAGAAGGAAATGGCAAACTATTCCAGAGTTCTTACCTGAAGAATCCCAGGGATAGCAGAGCCTGGTGGGCTGCCGCCTATGGGGTCGCACAGAGTTGGACATGACTGAAGCGACTTAGCAGCATCAGCAGCAGCAGTTGACTTTAGAGCCAATTGTTATACACAGCTCTCTATATCACCATCCTTTCCTAATTCTAAGCAATTCTTTGTCATCTGTAAAAATTTTTTTATAACTCATACTAAAAGAAAAACTGAGATGTTATAGTTCTAATTTTTATATCCAAATAGTTTGTTCTTTCTTGTCTGTAGTTTTAAAATATTGTTTTGTATTATTTAGTGTTTGTGAATATTGGGCTTTTTGTTTGCAATCTTATAAAATACTATATGGAATAAATATTTCTGGCAAGACACCATTAAGTATTATAATCAAAAATAATAAAGCTACTTAGACACATACCAAGATCTTAGAATGTATGTATTAAAACTACATGTGTTCTTTGAAGGTTTAATGGCAGAAGAAAGAATTTCTAAAGCTTTCTGTGAAAATATTAAAGGAGCACAAATGTGAGAAATTTTAAGTTCTGTGTTTAAAAACTGCTAACATAAAATAACATAACTACTAATATCTCCACATTAGAAAAGCACTATTGAAAGAGACAGACATAATTTTACCATGCTCTCCACTTTCTGATATCTCAAACCACAAAATGAAACTACAACAAATATCCTTTTCAACTTTAAAAGACTTTCTATATAAACTTTTGATAGATGCACAAAATACCACATCAGGGTAATATAATCTTATAAATGATAATTCTTTAATGTACATTGTAACCAAATTTCACCATAATATAGTTTATATAACTGTAAAAGCTCTACATCATTTGTAAAGGGAATATGAAGGATACTTGATCATTATGCCTTATAATTTACTATGGAAAGCATTTAAAATGTTTGCTAATTAAATTTTTATTAAGCCTCCATATTTCTTGTGCAATATTTTGTTCCTTGAGTAATTTATTTTATTCACCTAAGGATTCCAGTAACATGAAAGTATTTTCTAAAAGATGTAAATGATGAGTTCTATTTATTAAAAAGTTTGGTTTAGAAAGTAATCTTGATAACTCTTAGAAATGTTTTTTATTTTATGTTCTACAGGATGGTAGCTAGATAAATAAGACTAAAGAATACATAGACGAATGTGGAACTACAATTAATCACATTTTCAAATTCTTCAATTTATTTACTTAATAATGTATTTGTCTTCTATGAAAAATGGAAGCAGGAACTACAGTGACCTAGCTAATTTTTCCCCATCTCAGACACCTCAATGGTAAAATAGTGTAATTTCTACAGGCCAGGAAGCAAAATTAGAGAAGGTTACTAAGTACCCTTTGTTTTAATAACTACTTAATTGTAATGTTCATGGGTGTTTGATTCAGTCTAAACATAGTTGAAATCTTTGTACTTTCATTATGAACTGTGTAATCTAGGCAATTTGCCTAAACTCACAAAGCTTCTGTTTACTCTTCCAATTGTAATAAGAAAGATGCTCTCTTCAGATGATCATCAATAGCAACAAATTCAATTACAAGTCTCAAGTATTTAGCTCTATGGACGGAGGAGCCTGGTAGGCTGCAGTTCATGGGGTCACTGAGAGTCGGATATGCCTTGAGTGTCTTCACTTTCACTTTTCACTTTCATGCATTGGAGAAGGAAATGGCAACCCACTCCAGTGTTCTTGCCTGGAGAATCCCAGGGACGGGGTGCCTGGTGGGCTGCCATCTATGGGGTCGCACAGAGTCAGACACGACTGAAGCGACTTAGCAGCAGCAGCATACCACATGTTAAATAAAAAAATCAAAATGTTTCTTATTTTTATTAGTAGAATATATGTTAAATATAGCAGTGTGTACATGTCCACTCTAGACTTCCTAACATGGACATGTACACACTACTATAAGAAAGCAAGAAAGTGAAGTGGCTCAGTCGTGTCCCACTCTTTGCGACCCCATGGACTGTATCCTACCAGGTTCCTTCAATGGGATTTTCCAGGCAAGAATACTGGAGTGGGTTGCCATTTCCTTCTCATATTTAAAATGGATAACCAACAGGATTTACTGTATACCACATGGAACACTGCTCAATGTAATGTGGCAACTTGGATGAGAAGGCAGTTTGGGGAAGAATGGATTCATGTACATGTATGGCTAAGCCCCTTTGCTATTCACCTGAAACTATCCCAAAATTGCTTATCGGCTATACCCCAATACAAAATAAAAAGTTTTTAAAAAGTTTTAATAAAAATATATCAGTGTATTCTTGAGCAGATCAATCTTTTTTTTTTCTTTAGTGATTGTTCAGTTTTTATAGATGTCAATTTATTAAAAAAAAAAGAATATATGTTAATGAAAACTGAGAATATAGGCTGTGAGAAGAAGTCAGGCTGTTAGTAGTTACTATGATAAAGCAAAAACAGTTATGTAATGTAATACAATACCCTTTGGCCAACATCTCCACTTTTTGCCCATCTAAGGGCCTCTGGCAACAATTCTATTCTTTGCTTATAAATATGAGTGCAGTTTTTTAAGATGTTTTAGATGTAAGTGATCATACAGTATTTGTTGTGCACTGTCTAACTTATCTCACTTAGCATAATACCCTTAAGATACATCCACGTTGTGGCAAATGGAAGGATTTTCTTTCTCTTTTATTATGGCTGAATAATAGTCCATCTGTGTATACCTATGTATCTATATCTATGTTTAACATTTTCTTTATCCATTCATCTCCTGATGACACCTAGGTTGTTTCTTGGCTATTGTGAATATTGCTGCAGTGAACATGAGCCTGTTTATAACTCTTCAAGATAGTTATTTCATTTCCTTTGGATAATACTCTATACCTCTCTGTTGTTTTCTTGGTAAGTCTAGCTAAAGGCTCTCCAATTTTGTGTATATTTTCAAAAAATTAACTCCCAGTTTTATTTTCCTCTTCTATAGCTGGAGGTGCTCCCCCAAAATGT
Source organism: Tragelaphus eurycerus (assembly GCA_935064755.1). Taxonomy (NCBI): domain Eukaryota; kingdom Metazoa; phylum Chordata; class Mammalia; order Artiodactyla; family Bovidae; genus Tragelaphus; species Tragelaphus eurycerus. The sequence continues at coordinate 13,200,474 of CAKXYN010000061.1, forward strand.
ATACATAATAGGAGAATCAATTTCAGAAATCTCTGCAGGCATTGTGCCTTCATGCAGTCACAAAGGCTAGGGCTGGTTTTCAGTGTGAATTTCAGTTCTGGAAGGGGACAGGGACATTAGAAAGGGAACAGGAAGGGACTGAGGTGGCTCCTGTCTGAAGGAAGGAGCCTTCAGAGAAACAGGAAAATTTATGGGGATATAACTGCAGCAGTGGAATCTGTTTGTGGTTCACAGCAGCTGCACTGGTTCTTTGTTTCTTTGGAGGGAAAAGCTGCTAGAGTCCTGTGCAGGACATGTCACAGGGAACAGCCATCACACCCACCATGTAGCTGCTAATGGTACTCTTTGCTTTCTACCTCATTTATAGCCATGTCTATGTCTTAGCATTGCGGGTATCTGGATGGAGTGAGAGTGAAGTGGGTCCTTCATACACTATCCCAAAGGTTTATGGAAGCTATTTGCTCTTCTAACCCCCCTTCCCCTGAGAAAGGAACTCTCCTGAGCTGGGAAATTCCTTCTTGGTGCCGTTCAGTGTTGACTGCTGGGATGAGACTATGCAGGTAAGACAGAGTGGTTCTTCCTTCCTTTTTCATGTGGTTGTTCTCAGGTGTTTTGTTCCATGGTGTTGCTGAAGTTTCTTAAGTGGGCTCCCAGAGCTATTTTGGTCTGTGGATAGCTGTCTAATTATTGGTCTTTGCTGAATGATGAGGCTGGAGGTCTCAACCTGGGCATAATGGTGATACCTTCTATATTACATTTTTTTTTCCAATGGTACACATAAAATAGTAACTTACTGGAAGATTGTGTCTTTAACATTTTTTCAGAAGCATTGTATACTTATGGAAAAGCACAAAAGTCAGCAGCAAACATCTAAGTTAATTCTAACAGACTGAACATACCCAGGGAGCCAACAATATCAATACAAGGAACAATAAGAAACTTCCAAAACAGACAAGAACAAAAATTTTCCTATACTGTTTTACCTTAGTAATACCATGTAAAAAAACAATGCATAATAACTTCTAACACAACAGTGTTAACTTGTATATCTTAACTTTATGTAAATGGAATGATATATTTTGTACTTTTTAGTGACTACCTTCTTTCATTCAACATTACACTTGTGATGAATACAAATCAATTAAAAACTCTGATTTTTGCCTTCTCATTCATTTTCCTCTTTCTCTCCAGAGACTCTGAGCATCCTTGATTTTTTTTTTAATCTCCATATATAAATTAGGCTACATTCTTAATACTAAATAGTCAATAAATCCCCAACTCTCACATTTTTTAATTTTTTATCAACTTATTCAACAAGGATCTGATACTTAATTTTATCCCATATGTTCTTTTTATTTTCCCTTGAATTATTTAGATAGGACAATGTATAATACCCACTACATAAAGTATCTATTGTCATTATTCCTTTTTTTCCAAACTGTGATTTCTTGTTGCCTCCAAATGCTTTATAAAGAAACCTCTTTTGATCACATTAGAGGGCTTTAACCCACCTCACTCCATCATTATTCTAAACAGTTTAACCATTTTGCTTTACACTGAGTTTAAATTACTCTTCCACATTTCTAAAATTAAAGTCTCATGGGTCTTTTTGTTTGTGGTTCATTTGGCAGTCTCTGAGAGGAATGTCAACTATCTTGATTCCTTTTGTATTTCAATTTATTCTGTAATATCTGTACTAAAGGTTTTGACAATGATAAATTGAGGGATCTTGCATTACTGAGTAGGTACCTAAACAACCTTGAGATGCATCTTTGCTGACTGATTAAATGGCCTTTAAGTGATAGTTGTATACTGTCCTTAAAAAAGCACCAGCCTATTCCTCATATACTGCATCACTCTTACTGTTCTTTCTATAACTATTCTGTGAGGCACATTCTTTCTGACCACATACATTGATTGGTACCTATAGTCTATACGGCATTTGATCTAAGACAGGGCAGGGCTTGACACATATGGGAATCTAAGTTGCTGCTCATTGTGATCTCATATCTAGATTCCAGTAATTCTACAAGGTCTTGTTGCAGACCAAAACTCCCATGATAGTCCGGAAATAAGGAAACACTTGAATCTGAAGTGCCAATTCCAGTGAAAAACTCTAAGGATCAAAGCCAGATAAATTCAGAATTGCAGAATTGCAATGGGCACTAAGGAAATAAAGTAGGCAAATGTTAATGAGGTGTTATAGTCAGTCAGAAGTATGAGCGGTCCAGACTTGAGGTGTTGTTTGAAGTGGGGCTAACTGGTCAGACTGAGCCCTTAACCTATGGGGTGTGCACAAACTCCAGATAGTTGGTATCAGAGTTGAATTAACTTGTAGGACATGCAGTTGTTGTCTAGAGAGCTGAGTGATTGATGTGAGGGGAAAAAAATCATAAATTTGATAACAGAAGTTTGGAGTTGTGAAAACATACAGATAGTAGTACCTATACTATGTAGTGATGGGCTATTTCATAAAATTATATCCTTCTGTAACTTAAAAGATGAAAAATTTACATAATAAACTTTTGAATTTGGGCAAATATTTTCCAGATCAACTATTAAAAACTGATTCTTTTAACTAAATAGTATAAGACAGTGCAAGAAAGAGATGTGCTCAAAAAGAAAAAACAAATGAGGGTGCATTTTTCAAGAGGGGCCAGAACTTGATAGCTTAGAAAAATGATACCCTGAGCCAGTATAAGATGCTAAATAAAATACAGGCCTCAGTGTATAGAAATCACAACCATTGCTCTGTGAAATCCTTTGTCATGACCTTTTAAAAATTTCAGGCAATGCATCGTAGACACTTTAAGCTCTCTAAAAAAACTTCTAGGAAGCCTTAGTTCATAGCACACAGAAGTCTCACCTCAACATAGTAAAAGATAAATCCAGAGAAGCAGGCAGAGAAAAAAAGGAACTAAGAGAATGGTTCTCACTGTCCAAGTCTGACTATAAGCAGTGGGTCATAAAGTTTTTCAGAAAATAATAGTGAAAAAGTTTTCACAGTCTGAGCTAAAACAGACTGAGTCTGCTTAACTTATTATAAAGCAAATCTCTGAGATACCAAATTTTTACTAAGAAATAAGCAGAAAATTCTGAAATATTTTCCAATGCCTTTTATAGATGTGACCAAGGAGTATAGAAGAAAACAAATAATATCTAAGGAGATAAAGTCAAGATAAATGTAGGGCAAAGGAGTGAGGAGCCACTGATATGGCATAGTGGGTGCATGCTAAATCGCTTCAGTCATGTCCAATTCTTGGGACTCTGTGGACAGTAGCCTTCTAGGCTCCTCTGTCCATGGGGATTCTCTAGGCAAGAATACTGGGGTGGGTTACCGTGCCCCACTCCAGGCAATCTTCCTCACCCAGCGACTGAACCCAAATGTCTTAAGTCTACTGCATTGGCAGCAGGGTTCTTTACCACTAGTGACACCTGGGAAGCTCGCAAGGAATAGAATCACTGTCTGTAGAAGGGTAATTCCCTCTCCCAGAATAGACACTCAGACAACTCTAAACAGCAGGATTTAAAAGTTACTATAGACAAGTTTTATATCTTTGTTCATACTTATTTAGAACCAAATGTTCATTGTGCTTATTCTGCCTCTAAGTGCCATGAAGTGATGGGCTTATTCACTATTGCATTCTTTGGATTTGTTGAGGGGAGATGTCTTTTGGGCATCTTATTTCTCCAAATCAAGATAAGATGCATTTAGACTTCGTGCTGAGTTGATTAAATGGAATCTGGTGGGTCTTAGTAAGAAATAAGCTTGGTTTGCATATAAATTGGATGTGAAAAATTGTGGCCAGAGGCCAGAATATGATAAATTCATTTCACTGGGAGGGATCCAGTCTTCATATCTCCTTGGATCTCTGTCTTTTGATGAATTGTATTGCAGTTCACTAGGATCAGTCAGTTCAGTCGCTCAGTCATGTCCAACTCTGCAACCCCATGAATAGCAGCACATTAGGCCTCCCTGTCCATAACCAACTCCTAGAGTTTACTCAAACTCATGTCCATCGAGTCGGTGATATCATCCAGCCATCTGATCTGCTGTCATCCCTTTCTCTTCCCCCCGCCCCAATCCCTCCCAGAATCAGAGTCTTCTCCAGTGAGTCAACTCTTCGCATGAGATGGCCAAACTATTGTACTTTCAGCTTTAGTATCATTCCTTCCAATGAACACACAGGACTGATCTCCTTTAGAATGGACTGGTTAGATCTCCTTGCAGTCCAAGGGACTCTCAAGAGTCTTCTCCAACACCACAGTTCAAAAGCATCAATTCTTGGGCGCTCAGCCTTCTTCACAGTCCAGCTCTCACATACACACATGACCACAGGAAAAACCATAGCCTTAACTAGGTGAACCTTTGTTGGCAAAGTAATGTCACTGCTTTTGAATATGGTATCTAGGTTGGTCATAACTTTCCTTCCAAGGAGTAAGCGTCTTTTAATTTCATGGCTGCAGTCACCATCTGCAGTGATTGGAGCCCCCAAAAATAAAGTCTGATACTGTTTCCCCATCTATTTCCCATGAAGTGTTGGGACCAGATGCCATGATCTTCGTTTTCTGAATGTTGAGCTTTAAGCCAAATTTTTCACTCTCCTCTCACTTCATCAAGAGGCTTTTTAGTTCCTCTTCACTTTCTGCCATAAGGTTGGTGTCATCTGCATATTTGAGGTTATTGATATTTCTCCTGGCAATCTTGATTCCAGCTTGTGCTTCTTCCAGCTCAGCGTTTCTCATGATGTACTCTGCATATAATTTTAAAAAGCAGGGTGACAATATACAGCCTTGATGTACTCCTTTTCCTATTTGGAACCAGTCTATTGTTCCATATCCAGTTCCAACTGTTGCTTCCTGACCTGCATATAGGTTTCTCAAGAATCAGGTCAGGTGGTCTGGTATTCCCATCTCTTTCAGAATTTTCCACAGTTTATTGTGCTCCACACAGTCAAAGGCTTTGGCATAGTCAATAAAGCAGAAATAGATGTTTTTCTGGAACTCTCTTGCTTTTTCCATGATCCAGTGGATGTTGGCAATTTGATCTCTTGTTCCTTTTCCTTTTCTAAAACGAACTTGAACATCTGGAAGTTCATGGTTCACATATTGCTGAAGCCTGGCTTGGAGAATTCTGAGCATTACTTTACTAGCGTGTGAGATGAGTGCAATTGTGTGGTAGTTTGAGCATTCTTTGGCATTGCCTTTCTTTGGGATTGGAATGAAAACTGACCTTTACCAGTCCTGTGGCCACTGCTGAGTTTTCCAAATTTGCTGGCATATTGAGTGCAGCACTTTCACAACATCATCTTTCAGGATTTGAAATAGCTCCACAGGAATTCCATCGCCTCTACTAGCTTTGTTTGTAGTGATGCTTTTTAAGGCCCACTTGACTTCACATTCCAGGATGTCTGGCTCTAGGTGAGTGATTGCACCATCGTGATTATCTTGGTCATGAAGATCTTTTTTTTTACAGTTCTGTGTATTCTTGCCACCTCTTCTTGATATCTTCTGCTTCTGTTAGGTCCATACCACTTCTGTCCTTTATTGAGCCCATCTTTGCATGAAATATTCCCTTGGTATCTCTAATTTCCTTGAAGAGATCCCTAGTCTTTCCCATTCTGTTGTTTTCCTCTATTTCTTTGCATTGATCACTGAGGAAGGCTTTCTTATCTCTCCTTGCTATTCTTTGGAACTCTGCATTCAGATGCTTATATTCCTTTTCTCCTTTGCTTTTTGCTCCTCTTCTTTTCTCAGCTATTTATAAGGCCTCCCCAGACAGCCATTTTGTTTTTTTGCATTTCTTTTCCGTGGGGATGGTCTTGGTCCTTGTCTCCTGTACAATATCATGAACCTCCTTCCATAGTTCATCAGGCACTCTATCTATCACATCTAGTCCCTTAAATCTATTTCACTAGGATGATGGGGTCTAATTCCTTCACTCTTTGACTCTGAGTTTGGCCATTGACTTTTTTTGGCTAATGGGATCTCAGCATGTGTGACACATGCAAAACTTTTACTTCTGTATTTTAGCCTGGAAGTTTGATTAGACTAACCTGCCCAGAGGATGAAAGACATATGACCCAGTCATCCTTATAGAGCTAGATGAAAGTTAGGTTATCTATATAAATATGTGACTGAGCCCAAACAAGCAATGAAGAGGCACTCAGCTGAGTCTCACATAATTAAGTGATTTATAAATTCATGCGTTAATATATTGTTAACCAAAATTTCGTTCACATTTTTCTGTAAGATGTTATGGAAAACTTTGGCCAACTCAATAGTTTTTAAGTCTCTGAGTACTGGATGATTTATTATATAGCGTCTTGCAGTAGGTAACTGATAAATAAGGCCCATATTCGGATATGATATTTTGAGAAGAGACCTGAATGATTTTAAGAGGACCATTTGGGCAAAGAAATACAGTTAGTGTCATGAGAATAGAGAGTGATCCTTCTGAGGGGGAGAAAAAAAAGTCGATATATCTTGAGAAAAGTGATTAAAGAGAAGTAGTAAAACAATAAATTGGTAAGTTAGGCAGGAGTCACATCATGTGGGCTTTTGCAAACAGGTGAAGTGTCTCGATTTTAAGTATATTGGTACACTTTTGGAACATTTTAAGCAGAATTTAATATGATTTTTTTTTTTAACCAACCCAGTGTTCTTGGCCTCTTTAATCAATGGAAATTGATAAGAGGCCAGACAAGAAATTCAGCCAAAGTTTTATTGCTTGGGAAGCAAGGGAACCAAGGAGCAGAGGTGGACGGGTGAACTGGTTCCTTAAATGGGTTGAGGGTGGGGTTATGTCCAGGGGATGGCCAGAGGAGTGGCTTGGGTGGTTTGCCCACCCCTTAAATGGTAGGTGGCAGTGGGGCAAGTGCACCTTACTTTTGCTCCAGGCTCTTCAAAAGTGATAGTTGAGTTTTTATGGCCTCTTTGTATCTTTTGCCCAGAATTTGCCCCAACTGCAGCATGCATTCAATTATTTTTAGTCTTTTATCAGATCAGATCAGATCAGATCAGTCACTCAGTCATGTCCGACTCTTTGCGACCCCATGAATCCCAGCACGCCAGGCCTCCCTGTCCATCACCAACTCCCGGAGTTCACTCAGACTCACGTCCATCGAGTCGGTGATGCCATCCAGCCATCTCATCCTCTGTTGTCCCCTTCTCCTCCTGCCCCCAATCCCTCCCAGCATCAGAGTCTTTTCCAATGAGTGAACTCTTTGCATGAGATGGCCAAAGTATTGGAGTTTCAGATTCAGCATCATTACTTCCAAAGAAATCCCAGAGCTGATCTCCTTCAGAATGGACTGGTTGGATCTCCTTGCAGTCCAAGGGACTCTCAAGTCCTTTATAGTTTCATTGCATTTTATTGCTCAAGGAGAGGTTTGTCCAGGTGCAAGCACTGAGGCACAGTACCAGTGAATCCCAGGTCCCAACATCTCTCAGTTTAAATTTTATAAATTAGTTTTCTTTGATTTCCTATAAGGAATGGTTTTCAAGAGAGCAAGATTAGAAGTAGGGAAACCCACTATGAAGCCAGAATTCATATGATTGCTAATTGGACTCTTCAAGATGTACAGTTTATGGCATGCCTTCAGAAAGTGGAAAGTGAAAAATATCTGAAAACATAAAATCTAATAATGTCTATGGAATATATAAACTGTTGTGTTACATTTTATTCATATCTTTCATTTAAGAAAGAGTCATTAGTTGGAAGAATAAATATTTATGATGTTATTTATTTATTTTTGGATCTTAACCACATTCAGAGTCTGAAGTATCACAGACATTGTCTCTTGAATTGTTACATTTATTTTTTAATTATGCTTATAAATATTTGAAAGCAGTTCTTGCTTACATACCTCACATTTATATATTCTATCTCTTTCTGTCTGAAACATACTTGAATAGAGTCCACAATGTTGTTCTTTTAATTCCTACTGGATACATACAAATGATTTGACTTCCCTTTCATGCCATTAAATACAGTCAGTAAATTCTAAATTGTTTATTACATATGACTTTATTAAGTTAAGTTAATATTGAATTAGAATAAAATCATTATGGTGCTACTCAAGTAACAAGGACAGTTTCTCATAATATTTTTTAGAGTAGTTACTGTTCCTGACAGAAGTATTTAGTTGGAGATTGTTTATAAGAACTTAGAAAGTTTCTAAAATGTACGGGCTTTGCACTTAATAGATCACTCATTCTATGTTTTAAATATTACCAATAATTAAAATTGTATCACTGGACTGTAGTTTAAAAGTTAATTATTTAATTCTTTCCTTCAGTTTGATGATCTTGTCAAAACATGAGGGTTTTACTGCACATTCATAGGCTTACTGCATCCAGGAAAAAAGTAAAAATGCCTGTACTGATCACAAGGTCCTGTTTCCTCTTACTTCTGTCGGTCTCTAATATTTTCCTTTTTCTAACTCACTATAAGCGAGGATGTCATTTGCACATAATGTTCGTGCTACAAAACTTCTTGACATCTTATACTTTTGAAATAGGGCATTCTTTCTTTTTAATTTTATTCAATATGACAAGGAAGTTTGCATAATTTACAGATGGAAATTTTAAGGTTATATTCTTTAAACATAATCCTAAAGAGTATTAAGTATCCTATAAATTACTCCAGTTTGTCAAAGGCAGTCTGCTTCTTTATATGAAAAAAGAGTGACCAGATTCAGTCTTCTCTCTTTCCACCTTCTGCAAATTCAAGGGAGGTTTGCTTGGAGCTACTTAAGGCATTGCTGTTGTTTAGTTGCTAATTGTGTCCGACTCTCTGTCACCTCATGGACTGTAGCCTGCCAACCTCCTCTCTGTCCATGAGATTCCCAGGCAAGAATACTGGAGTGGGTTGACATTTCCTCCTTCAGGGAGTCTTTCTGACCCAGGGATAAAAACCACATCCCCTGCCTTGGCAGACAGACTCTTTACCACTGAGCCATAAGAGAAGCCCACTTAAGGCACTGGAAGATCATATAAAACCCTAAGATGATAGGTAAAATAACTTCTCTTTTCACAAAGTGATTCTGAATTCATATAGTCATAAAAACAGTTAAATCCTTATTTAAGTTATTGACTCAATGTTGATTCTAATATACTGATAAGTCTTTAATCACTAGAAATAGAAATATAATTTAATTTTTGCCTTAATTTTCCTATTTATTTTTAATTGTTTTTTTTTTCTTTTCTTTTTTAGAATTGAATTTTTTTATTTAATAGGGTTTTACAGTGAAAAGAGTGAAGACAGTTAGGAGACTCATGGAGGAGACCTTGCAGGAGTTACTGGTCACTTGTGCTGTTCCTATGGAAGAAGAGATGGATGGGAGCTGACAAACATAAAATACGCTGTGTAGTAGAGTTTGTGGATACGGTTTATTTTCAGAATCTAAAATCAAGAACTAAAGATGCACTAAGTGGTCTAAAAAGTTTTAAATCAACATCAAAGTAGATATCAATACAGAACAGTTAGACTAGCCTTCCATCTTAACACTCAAGTTTTGCTCAAAATATGTTTTAGAAAAAAAAAGGAAGACATGTTGTTGACTCCTATATAAAAGAGAAAATGAAACTGTAAAAATGTTTGCAAATTAATGAGTAGTGCAAGCCAGTGTGTGGTTTGGCAAATGTTTTGTGTCTTAATTTTAGCATATTCTAACCACATGAACTCATCACAGACCTTTAAATAATATGCACTCTTTCTTTTTCTAAAGCTGTAACATTAATAATAACATTTACCTTAACAAACCTCTAATTTGTTCTGAAGGTCATGTAAAATAAATGGGATACAATACTTTGGGTCTCTACTGTTTGTTTTATTGGTACTTGCTGTGGTGGTAATTGTAGGAGCACAGGTGAGGCTAGATGTCAGAGACTCTGTAAAACAAAAGAATATTCTATTGACATTTTAAAAAATGAATATAAATATTTGTGCAGATTAAATTTACTTAATTGTACTTCTTTGTTACTGTATTTTGAAATTTAAAAAATTACTATAGAAGCATCACTAAGAACAAAGCTAGTTGGAGGTGATGGAGTTCTCATTAAGGTATTTCAAATCCTAAAAGATGATGCTGTTAAAGTGCTGCACTCAATATGTCAGCAAATTTGGAAAACTCAGCAATGGCCACAAGACTGGAAAAGGTCAGTTTTAATTCCAATGCCAAAGAAAGACAATGCCAAAGAATGCACAAACTGCTGCACAATTGCACTCATCTCACATGCTAGCAAGGTCTTGCTCAGAATTCTCCAAGCTAGGTTTCAACAGTATGTGAACCTTGAACTTCAGAGGCTCAAGTTGGATTTTAAAAAGGCAGAGGAACCAGAGATCAAATTGTCAACATCTGTTGGATCATCAAAAAAGCAAGAGAGTTCCAGAAAAAACATGTACTTCTGCTTTATTGACTATGCTAAAGCCTTTGACTGTGTGGATAACAACAAACTGTGGAAAATGCTTAAAGAGATTGGAATATCACACCACCTGACCTGCCTCTTGAGAAATCTGTATGCAGGTCAGGAAGCAACAGTTAGAACTGGACATGGAACAACAGACTGGTTCCAAATAGGAAAAGGAGTATGTCAAGGCTGTATATTGTCACCCTGTTTATTTAACTTATATGCACAGTACATCATGAGAAACACTAGGCTGGAAGAAGCACAAGCTGGAATCAAGATTGCCAGGAGAAATTTCAGTAACCTCAGACATGCAGATGACATCACCCTTATGGCAGAAAGTGAAGAAGAACTAAAGAGTCTCTTGATAAAAGTGAAAGAGGAGAGTGAAAAAGTTGGCTTAAAGCTCAACATTCAGAAAACTAAGATCATGGCATCTTGTCCCAACACTTCATGGCAAATAGATGGGGAAATAGTGGAAACAATGATAGACTTTATTTTGAGGGCTTCAAAATCACTGCAGATGGTGATTGCAGCCATGAAATTAAAATATGCTTACTCCTTGGAAGAAAAGTTATGACCAAACTAGACAGTATCTTAAAAAGCAGAGACATAACTTTGCTGACAAAGGTCCACCTAGTCAAATCTATACTTTTTTCAGTGTTCATGTATGGATGTGAGAGTTGGACTATAAAGAAAGCTGAGTGCAGAAGAATTGATGCTTTTGAACTGTGGTGTTGGAGAAGACCCTTGAGAATCCTGTGGACTGCAAATAGATCCAACCAGTCCATCTTAAAGGAGATCAGTCCTGGGTGTTCATTGAAAGGACTGATGTGGAAGCTAAAACTCCAATACTTTGGCCACCTGATGTGAAGAGCTGACTCATTGGAAAAGACCCTGATGCTGGGAAAGATTGAGGGCAGGAGGAGAAGGGGACAACAGAGGATGAGATGGTTGGATGGCATCAGCGACTCCATGGACATGGGTTTGGGTAAACTCCAGGAACTGGTGATGGACAGGGAAGACTGGTGTGCTACAGTCCATGTTTTGCAAAGAGCCGGACATGCCTGAGCAAACTGAACGGAACTGAACTGAACTGAAAAGTATTGCACTTGTACTGAATATAACTGCATTTGAAAAGAATGAGGATTGTAACTTTGAAGGTAAAAAAGTCATTTTATACTTCTCTAATTTCCTTCCAAGTTAAATCTTGATTTTAATGTATTATTCCACATCCACAACAAATAATTATGATTACTTTGATTATGTTTTGATACTGTGTTTGAAATCTGGTCAGGTTTTCTCTTTGTAAATCTTTTCAGAGTACCTTCTGTCCTTCTCATCTGAAATAGAAGAGTTTTTACACAGTGCTCAGAACAACAAGGGGCAAAAATGGCTTAAAGTGCCACTGCATGCTCAGTCACTCAGTTGTGTCTGATTCCTTGTGACCCCCTTGGACTATAGCCTACCAGCCTCTCCATCCATTGGGTTCTCCTGGCAAGGATACTGGAGTGGGCTGCCATTTCCTTCTCCATAAAGTACCATTGTATATATACAAATAAACCAGTTAAACCTAAGTATTCATTCAACAAAATTTTTTGTTGTTGAATGTCTACTCTGTATTAGACAATTTTAAGTAGTTGGAGCTCATCAGTAAACAAAACAGACAAAATTTCGGGGCAAACTGAGTGTTGATAACTGACTGAGCAATGCATAATGTTATCAGTCACATCAGCAAGAGCAGATTGGCAGGAAATTCTTCTATTAAACTGGGCTTAGAAAAGAATAAAACAATACAGTATTGGATAAAATATTTTCAAATCATGAAAATGGTCTTGCATCCAGAATATGGGGATTCTTAAAACTGAATGATGAAACAAATAACCCAATCAAAAATGAGCAAATGATTTGAATAAAGTTTTTACCAGAGATGGCAAACAGTACTAACTTGCTGGAGCTAGATTCTACCTGCAATGCAGGAGACTTAGGTTCAATCCCCGAGTCATGAAGATCCCCTGCATTAGGAGATGGCAACTGACTCTAGTATTCATGCCTGGGAAATTCCATGGGCAGCAGAGTTTGGTGGGCTACAGTCCATGGGGTCACAAAAAGCTGGACATGACTAAGCGAGTAATTCTTCCACTCTCTTTTCAATAACTTGCTGATAATCTTTCAAATGGATTACTCTGGGTCCTTGAGAAAACGAGTTCTCGGTTATAAAACTATCAGCAGGTCTTTAAAAACATTTACATCACAAAGAATTAGATAAATAATTTGCAGTAACACATTTTTAAAAGTAAATATGTTAAGAAAAGGGAGAAGCAACCTCTAAAGTTAAGACATATGAGTTCTGTAAGAGACAGAGTAAGAGGGAAGTCATTGTTTAAGAGTCAAGAAGAAGCATGTCCAAAGTTCAGTCAACCTGAGGGAGATATTAAGATCAATATACATTATTTATACCAATGTCCACAGAAAGCTACATTACGACATTATTGTCTTTCCAACTTCTACATGAATCTTCATGATTTTAAGAGATCTGCCAAAATCCATAAGGTTATTTATAGTAAACTCAAGATTCAAACTTAGTTATATTAATGGCAAAGTATTTTTTCCTAAACAGAGTTTTTTGATTAACATAAAACATGACTCTCTGAATTTCTGTTTTCTGTGCCATCGGAATCTAAATTATATATATCCAGGTAAAAAACATGAGACACTAATAGACTCAAAAAGCTGTAGAAGTTCCAAGAGATTTGAAAGGTTAGGGCTCAAAGACCTTGTGTTTTCAAATTGCACATTATCTATGCTGAATCATTATACTAATGAGTTCCCACTGCAGAGCTAGCATTTACAGATATGGGTTTTCATATTACAAATGTAGAGTCAGATTTTCCTAATGCATTTCCTTTTGCTATTGGAAACAGCCTTAACTCATTAAGGCCATAAGGGCATTAAATCCTAAAGCTGGCTCTCTTTAAATTGATAGCTTTATTAAAAACATGTCTGCCAGGAGATTTTATTGTAATATGAGATACTCATACCTACAAACATTTTTCCACTGTCATAGTCCCATTACCTTGGGGGATGTGCACTACTTTGTCCCTTTTCTGTGTGTGTGATACTCATTTATCAGTGGACTCTCCAGGACTTCAGTCCTCCTTTCATACTAATCCACATAAGGTGCTAGCCTGTCTTACCCGGGGAGGTTCAAGAGCTTACGCTGTTATTAATGCCCTAACCTTTCTTCAGATGTACTGTTATATGTCAAGCTAATATATAAAGCAAACTAAAACTTAGTATCTCCATTTGGAGAAGGATTTGGACTCAAATCTTCCTGTCTTTGACTACCACCTTTCACTAAAGCCTGAGGCACTTTTGCAAGAATATGATATTCCATGGAAATCATTTAGAAAATCAGTTATCTTGTATAATCTCCACATATTCAGATAAGTAAACTGAAGGAAAAATGTTAGTAGTCCATATCTTGCTTTTTATAAATAGTATATAATAAAGCTTTAATCAAGCTTGTCCTGGTCCTCTGTGATTTTCAGGTTTATTACTTCTCAAATTATTAGAAATTCTTATAGAGGTAAAATAAAATTTCAAATTGGAATTGTTCAAGTACAAAAATGTTTGCCTTCCTAGACTTCATAATCAATAAAAGTCATTTATTTTATTTCCACATGCAGATGTTTATTATCATATTCATTAAAAATAGAAACATGACATAAAACCGGTGAAACTAATGACACTTTGCCCTTATTTCCATTGTGCCCAATTCCCAGCTTTTGGTTTTCTCAGACTAGTTAGCATCACTGATTTAACTTTTGGGATCTATTAATGTCAAGAATAGAAACTCCTCCCTGGAAATCTAGAAGATTATGTTATCAGAAAACCTGATCACAGAATTGTTATTAATTTGTTACTTATTTATTAATTCAACTCCAAAATTACTTGGACACTTGATCCTTCTTCTGTCTAGTTTTTTTTTTTTTTTTTTTTTTTTACCCCACTTGCTGATTCTGTTAATTTACACCATTCATTTATCACTATCTCATCTTTATCTATAAAGCAGTATATCTCATCTTTATCAATGAAGTTTTAGGGTTAATAAAGAAAACACGTGGGTCAAATATGTAGCCTTCTAAATCTATTCTAAGTCTAGAGCTTCCAATCTATTTGGAGTCTCACTTAGAGTCTCCTGTTGTGGCCTTGTGTTTTTCTCATTTCGTCAGTTCCTATCTATTCATACCAACATACTCCTCACTTAATCTTTCATTGTTGGCTAATACTATTCTGATTGTGGTGATAGAAATTTCTTTACTTTTAATGTCTAGTCTCCGGAGGACAATCTTTGCCTCTCTGAAAAATTTAAAATATACTTCTTTTGCATATAAACATTTTGAAATATTCTCAATAATTGTATCCAAAAACAGTCTACCAATAGATTTACTAGTAAAAGTAAAATGATTTGTTAAAGCATCTTTCTCAGTTATTTTGAGCTTCCCTTGTGTCTCCGCTGGTAAAGAATTTGTCTGCAATGCGGGAGACCTGAGTTTGACCCCTGTGTTAAGAAAAAGGGAAAGGCTACCCACTCCAGTATTCTGGCCTGGAGAATTCCATGGACTCTATAGTCCATCACGTTGCTCTGATCCTATAGTGCATTTTATGTTCTACAACAGCATTTTACATTGAACAACAGGTCTGTGATAAGTGCAGTTAATAACTTTAAGGAACAAACTTAGTTTTCACATCTATACAATATTTTCTGAAAAACGCAGCGATAAAATAAGTTTTGCACAATCAAACAATGTACTTTCATGGCTAAGATCTTAAACATTTACAATATAAAATGCTGAGATGGATGTCAATAATCAGGAATTTGTTCACTATTGGTAGCAATGAATAGGTGGGACACAAGGGATTTTAGAGTGGCTAAACTACTCTAGTTGATACAGTAAAGAAGGACACATGATATGCATTTAATGAAAATCCATGAAACTATACAACACAAAGAACGATAGCTAATGCAAATTATAGATTTTCATGGAAAATAATGTATTGATATTTATCAATTGTAACAAATGTACCACACGAATGCAAAGTGTTAATAGTAAGGGAAATTGTGGAATTGGGAGAGAGGGACTAAATGAAGATTTTCAATATAGTATAGCTATAATTTCTTTCCATTTTGAACTATATAGATATACAGGTTTGGTGGTGGTGGTTTAGTCGCTAAGTTGTGTCCAACTCTTGACCCCATGGACTGTAGCCTGCCAGGCTTCTCTGTCCATGGGATTCTCCAGGCAAGAATACTGGAATGGGTTGCCAATTCTTTCTCCAGGGGATCTTCTCGACCCAGGGATCAAAATCAGGTCTCCTGCATTGCAGGCAGACTCTGTACCGACTGAGCTACAAGGGAAGATAGGTTTATAGATACATAAATACATAGATATTTATGTCACAATTCCTATAAAAAACCCACTGAAATGCTTTTTTAAGATACAAAAACAATTACTTTAAAATGCATTTGGAATAACAAAGGTATAGGAATAGCTAAAACAATTTTGCAAAAAAGGTATAAGCTAAGAGCAATCAATGGACCCGATTTCAAGGCTCAATATAGAGTGAAAATAATTAAGATGTTGTCCAGGTTGTTTTGAGCAAGGATACAAAGATAAATGGAAACAGATAAACTGGAAACAAAGATAAACGAAATAGAATAGAGTACTCAAAATAAACCCAGATAATTATGTCCAATAGTTTTTGACAAATATACAAAATAAGTTGAATGCAGAAAAGATAATATTTCTAACAAATGGTGCTGGAACAATTGCACATCCATGGGTGGGGAGAAAAGTAATCCTGAATTAAATTTCCACTCGTATAAAACAACTAACTCAAATGTTTTGGGTCTTAAAGTTATATAAAAATGTATAATTAAAGAAAATATTCAGAGAAAAATTTTACAAGCTAGTCTAGAAATAGGGAAGATTCTTAGACTTTACAACAGAGCTTCGTTCCATAAAATGGAAAATTGATCAATCTGACTTCATTAAAATTTAAGTCTTTTGTTTTGCAAAAGGCTTTCTCATCAGATTCAGCAATTGCTGACTGGAAGAAAACATTTGCAGATGGCATATCCAACAAAGACTAGTACCTGAATATATAGAGAACTCTAAACTTAACAGTAAAAAAAAAAAAAGAAGAAGAAGAAGAAAGAAAGAAAATGAGCAAAGGACATTATTTAACATTTTACCAAAAAGGATATACAGATAGTAAGCACAAGAAAAGTGTATTAAACATTATATTAGGAAAATGTAAGTTAAAACCACAATGAGTTATCAGTGTGCACTTATCAACATGCTCAAAATATAAATAAAGACATAAGCAAATGCAGGTTATGATGCAGAAAGATTGTATCACATACATGTTTGGCTGGAATCTAAAATTGTGCAGGTGTCCTGAAAAGCAGGCTAGGTGTTTCTTAAAACCTAAACATGTAGCTATTATATCACCCAACAAATACACTTTGGGGCACTATCGAAAGGAAATAAAAGCTTGTAATTGAATGTTTATAGTAGCTTTATTAACTCTAGCCCCAAACTGGAAAAACCAGAGCTGTAAAACAAGTTATAGTAGATCATATCTTGGAATACTATGCTATGCTATGCTAAGTCACTTCAGTCATGTCCGACTCTGTGTGACCCCACAGACGGCAGCCCACCAGGCTCCACCGTCCCTGGGATTCTCCAGGCAAGAACACTGGAGTGGACTGCCATTTCCTTCTCCAATGCATGAAAGTGAAAAGAGAAAGTGAAGTAGCTCAGTCATGTCTGACTCTTAGCGACCCCATGGATTGCAGCCTACCAGGCTCCTCCGTCCATGGGATTTTCCAGGCAAGAGTACTGGAGTGGGATACTAGTCAGCAATAAAAGGGAATTAACCATTGTACACACAACAACAAAAAAAAATCTGTGTGACTCTCTAGAGAATTATACTGAGTGCTAAAAAGGCTTTCTTCAAAATTGTTCAGTTGTATACTGTATTATTCCATTTATATAATATTCTTAAAGTGTGAAAGAAATGCACAACAAATTCTTAATAGTAGTTGTTAGGAGTTAAGGAAGAGGTAGGTGTGGAAAAGAAATAAGTTTAGCTAGAGCTGTACAACATGAATGATCCTGTGTTGATGGAAATAGTCTGTATCCTGAATTTCCTTTAACTTTTTTAAAAAAATTAATTCCTATCTTGACTTTCTCACTAATAATATCCTGGTTGTATTATTCTACTATAATTCTGCAAGATTTTGTCATTAAGGGAAATTTGGAAAACCTTAAAATTGTTAATTTGGCAAAGTTAATGAGCACCATCAAGAAGAATCCATTAGTATAATGACTACATATTCTATATGCAGTTTAATATTGCAAGCAAAATTAATTCCTATTATATATATGTTTAAGAGATTAAATTTAAAAAATTTATATTAAGGCATATATTTTGATATTCTAAAAATGTTTTTAGTATTTAATATCATTTTACTTGGATAGTGTGTAAGAACTGTCACTTTGATTTTAAATATACACAATTAAAGTAATTTTATGATAATAGCAAAAATCTAATTTCTACAAAATATGGAAATATAAAAAACTATAATATGTGTTTAATTTGTTGGATTTATAAATGTTATTTCATTACTCAGGACTGTTTTATTTCTATGTTAATTGAAATACAGTGAAGAAATGAAAAAAGGAATTTAGCATATTAACACTATAAATGTACTTTAAGATATTCAAAATTTAATTAATGAAGTTTATAAATGGACTTTGTGTTACTTACAGTACCTTTACATGTAATTCTTAATACTTGCTTGACTATAAATTTTAGCCTGAATTTAAAAGTTTAGTAAATAAATAATTTTTCTTATAAATTAAATCTTAATCTTTAAAGTTGCAGTAAATTTCTGAATAGTCCTGTCTGAATACACCCTCACACATATGTAACACATATAAGGCATATAACAGAGTCAGGAAAATCCAGATTTGCTGTATCATGCCTGATGGAATGTCACAGAGAGCTCCATAGAGGAGGATGGAGTTAAATGTGAAGGAACCATGCTAATGTAATACGGGGTGAAAAGTATGAAAATACATGAAAGTGAAAGCCGCTCAGTCGTGTCCAACCTTTGGGACTCCATGGACTATACAGTCTATGGAATTCTCTGGGCCAGAATACCGGAGTGGGTAGCCTTTCCCTTCTCCAGGGCATCTTCCCAACCTAGGGATCAAACCCAGGCCTTCTGCATTGCAGGCCAATTCTTTACAGCTGAGCCACAAGGGAAGCCCAAGAATACTGGAGTGGGTAGCCTATCACTTCTCCAGTGATCTTCCCCACCCAGGAATCCAACTGGGGTCCCCTGCATTGCAGGTGGATTCTTTACCAACTGAGCTACCAGGGAAGCCCAATAATATGGGGGGCAGTAATAAAAGTAGAGTATGTAGCATATGAAGGATTGATGGAGAATCAATTTTTGGAGACAGAATAGCTAGGGAAATACACTAAAATTCATCTCTTGCTTTACATTATAATACAAAATTCTGAGATGAGATCATTCTAAAAAAAGAAGTCTAATGAGGCAAAAATGAATTTCTGTGCATGCTAAGATGCTTCAGTAGTGTCCAGACTCTTTGTGTCGCTATGGATGTAGCCCATCAGTCTCCTCTGTTCATAGGATTCTCCAGGCAAGAATGCTGGAGTGCCCTCTCTAGGGGATCCAACCCCATTTTTCTTATGTCCCGTGCTTTCCCAGGCAGATTCTTTACCACTAGCACCACCTGGGAAGCCCAAAAAGGAACTTATAAGAGTTTTAAAAAGGTAAAGATCAAGGAAGTAGGATTAAACTGCTAATTCATAATACATGAATTACAAACAAAATAGATATGGAGATAAGTCATTGAGATTGAGAAAAAAGCTAAGAAAATTCTAGTGAGTCCAAAAGAAAAAGAACAAGAAATATTAAAATTATTAAATAGATGATGTCATGCATATGAAGAACAGACACAGAATAAAAAACATTTGGAGAGTTGAGGTTTCTCAGAGCCCTAATATTAGAGAGCTCTTGAGCATTACTTTATTAGTGTGTGAGATGAGTGCAATTGTGCAGTAATTTGAGCATTCTTTGGCATTGCCTTTTTTTGGGATCGGAATGAAAACTGATCTTTCCCAGTCCTGTGGCCACTACTGAGTTTTCCAAATTTGCTGGCATATTGAGGGCAGCACTTTCACAGCATCATCTTTCAGGATTTGGAATAGCTCCACTGGAATTCCATCACCTCCACTAGCTTTGTTCATAGTGATGCTTTCTAAGGCCCACTTGACTTCACATTCCAGGATGTCTGGCTCTAGGTCAGTGATCACACCATCGTGATTATCTGGGTCGTGAAGCTCTTTTTTGTATAGTTCTTCTGTGTATTCTTGCCACCTCTTCTTAATATCTTCTGCTTCTGTTAGGTCCATAACATTTCTGTCCTTTATTGAGGCCATCTTTGCATCAAATATTCCCTTGGTATCTCTAATTTTCTTGAAGAGATCCCTAGTCTTTCCCATTTTGTTGTTTTCCTCTATTTCTTTGCATTGATCGCTGAGGAAGGCTTTCTTATCTCTTCTTGCTATTCTTTGGAACTCTGCATTCAGATGCTTATATCTTTCCTTTTCTCCTTTGCTTTTTGTTCCTCTTCTTTTCTCAGCTATTTGTAAGGCCTCTCCAGACAGCCATTTTGCTTTTTTGAATTTCTTTCCCGTGGGGATGGTCTTGGTCCCTGTCTCCTGTACAATATCATGAGCCTCCTTCCATATTTCATCAGGCACTCTATCTATCAGATCTAGGCCCTTAAATCTATTTCTCACTTCTACTGTATAATCATAAGGGATTTGATTTAGGTCATACTCGAACAGTCTAGTGGTTTTCCCTACTTTCTTCAATTTCAGTCTGAATTTGGCAATAAGGAGTTCATGATCTGAGCCACAGTCAGCTCCTGGCCTTGTTTTTGCTGACTGTATAGAGCTTCTTCATCTTTGGCTGCAAAGAAGATAATCAATCTGATTTCGATGTTGACCATCTGGTGCTGTCGATGTATAGAGTCTTCTCTTGTGTTGTTGGAAGAGGGTGGTTTGTTATGACCAGTGCATTTTCTTGGCAAAACTCTATTAGTCTTTGCCCTGCTTAATTGCGAATTCCAAGGCCAAATTTGCCTGCTACTCCAGGTGTTTCCTGACTTCCTACTTTTGCATTCCAGTCCCATATAATGAAAAGGACATCTTTTTTGGATGTTAGTTCTAAAAGGTCTTGTAGGTCTTCGTAGAACTGTTCAACTTCAGCCTCTTCAGTGTTACTGGTTGCGGCAGCTATGCTAAGTCACTTCAGTCGTATCTGACTCTGTGACCCCATAGACGGCAGCCCACCAGGCTCCCCCATCCCTGGGATTCTCCAGGCAAGAACACTGGAGTGGGTTGCCATTTCCTTCCCCAATGCATGAAAGTGAAAAGTGAAAGGGAAGTCGCTCAGTCGTGTCCAACTCTTAGTGACCCCATGGATTGCAGCCTACCAGGCTCCTCCGTCCATGGGATTTTCCAAGCAAGAGTACTGGAGTATAGACTTGGATTACTGTGATATTGAATGGTTTGCCTTAGAAACGAACAGAGATCATTCTGTCGTTTTTGAGATTGCATCTAAGTATTGCATTTCGGACTCTTTTGTTGATTATGATGGCTACTCCATTTCTTCTGAGGGATTCCTGCCCACAGTAGTGGACATAATGGTCATCTGAATTAAATTCACCCATTCCAGTCTATTTTAGTTAGCTGATTGCCAGAATGTCAACATTCACTCTTGCAATCTCTTGTTTGACCACTTCCAGTTTGCCTTGATTCATGGACCTGACATTCCAGGTTCCTATGCAATATTCCTCTTTACAGCATCGGACCTTGCTTCTATCACCAGTCATATCCACAGTTGGGTATTCTTTTTGCTTTGGCTCCATCCCTTCATTCTTTCTGGAGTTATTTCTCCACTGATCTCCAGTATCATATTGGGCACATACTGACCTGTGGAGTTTCTCTTTCAGTATCCTATCATTTTGCCTTTTCATACTGTTCATGGGGTTCTCAAGGCAAGAATACTGAAGTGGTTTGCCATTCCCTTCTCCAGTGAACCACATTCTCTCAGATCTCTCCACCATGACCTGCCCATCTTGGCTTGCCCCAAGGGCATGGCTTAGTTTCATTGATTTAGACAAGACTGTGGTCCTAGTGTGATTAGATTGACTAGTTTTCTCTGAGTATGGTTTCAGTATGTCTGCCCTCTGATGCCCTCTTGCAACACCAACCGACTTACTTGGGTTTCTCTTACTTTGGGCATGGGGTATCTCTTAACAGCTACTTCAGCAAAGCGCAACTCCTGCTCCTTACCTTGGACGAGGGATATCTCCTCACTGCCGCCTTTTCTGACCTTTGAACTGTGGTGTTGGAGAAGACTCTTGAGAGTCCCTTGCACTGCAAGGAGATCCAACCAGTCCATTCTGAAGGAGACCAGCCCTGGGATTTCTTTGTAAGGAATGATGCTAAAGCTGAAAGTCCAGTACTTTGGCCACCTCATGTAAAGAGTTGACTCATTGGAAAAGACTCTGATGCTGGGAGGGATTGGGGTCAGGAGGAGAAGGGGACGACAGAGGATGAGATGGCTGGATGGCATCACTGACTCGATGGATGTGAGTTTGGGTGAACTCCGGGAGTTGGTGATGGACAAGGAGGCCTGGCGTGTTGCAATTCATGGGGTTGCAAAGAGTCGGATATGACTGAGCGACTGAACTGAATTGAACTGAATAATGGAGAGGCAAAGAGTCCAATATATGAAAGAATGTTTTCATGAAATGAAGTAAGAAATGAATACATTGAGAGTAAAAGTGCACACTTATTTAGAAAAACAACCTAACATGACTTAAATCATTGAATTTCCAGGATAAAATATAAAATCTATAGATAAGCATGAAGAAAACAAGCTAAGTTAAAATAGGAGAAATTCAGTCTGGATTCTAAATTCTCTTTATAGCAATTTTCAAAGCCAGATGGGATAATACATGGAGAGGAAAATAGTCTATCTGAGAGGGTTATTCTCAGCCGAATAGTCTTAAAACAGTAAAAGCAAGAGGGAAAAATCTTAATTATACAAGAATTCAAGGAGTCTAATACACATGAGCTCACATTGGAGAGGAAAAACTTAACTTAGTGACAAAATCCAGGCAACTAATAAATGCAGAAATAATAGGTGAGATATCTAGTGGCGAGCTTTGGATAAATCTATTGTAAAACTGAAGCTAAGAAAGAAAATTATAGGAAAAGCTTTAGTGTGATGTTTATTGACTTTTACAAATAAAAATATATACAGTTGGTATGGAGACATGAAAGAATATCTTAGTATATTAATCTCATTTAGGTGTGAGTTAATATACAATATATTTATTGATAAATGATAAATAAGAGCATTATATTCTATTGATTTAGAGAATTGCTATTAGAAATCAACAAAAATGTATCCAAAAAACAACTAATATCAATACTGCTACTGCTTAGTCACTTCAGTCCTGTCCGACTCTGTCCGACCCCACAGACAGCAGCCCACCAGACTCCCCCGTCCCTGGGATTCTCCAGGCAAGAACACTGGAGTGGGTTGCCGTTTCCTTTTCGAATGCATGAAAGTGAAAAGTGAAAGGGAAGTCGCTCAGTCGTGTCCGACTCTTCACGACCCCACGGACTGCAGCCTACCAGGATCCTCCGTCCATTGGGAGTCTCCAGACAAGAGTATACAGCTTTCTAACAATCTATTAAAAAGTTGCACGCACTTACACTAACAGAAGAGGGCACTCTTGAGCTAAGAATCTTTACCAATAGTGTGTTAGTCTCAGCCCTGTTGGACTCTGAGATCCCGAGATGGTAGCCTGCGAGGGTCATTTGCCCATGGAATTCTCTAAGCAAAAATACTGGAGTGGGTAACCATTTCCTTCTCCAGGGGATCTTCCCAACCCAGGGATTGAATCTAGATGTCCTGCATTGCAAGCAAATTCTTGACCGTCTGAGCTACCATGGTGTCCCAAATTACCCCAAAGTAACAACTCTTGAATGGAGGGATTTACATCTATATCAGAAATTGGGAAAATTTTTCTGTTAATGACAAAATATGTTCAGTTTAGTGGCACATTTAATTTATGTCACATCTACTCAATACTGCAGTTATAGTATGAAATCAGCCATAGAAAAAACATAAGCAATAGATGTAACTTTATTCCAGTAACTTTATTTGGCACCAGTAACTGGTGCCAAACCTAATTTGGCCTCTTGATTGTTGTTAGCTGAGTCTTATTCTAGTTCTAAAAAGGACTCTTATTCTACTCTGAAAAGAAAAAGGGCAAGGAAGCCTCCACCCCAAATAACACTAATTAGAAGGAAATATTTAAAAATGAAATAAGTACTGCAAAATGAAGTAAACATCCTTGAACAAGTATTTAAAAATTTTGCTATATGGCAAAACCAATACAATATTGTAAAGTTAAATAAAATAAAATTAAATACAAAAATAAAATAAAAGTCAACATCCAAAAAATGAAAAAAAAAACCACCATGAATCCTAAATTCAAAATGATTTTAAAAATTCACAAAAAGCAGGAAAACAAAATATTGAAATCAGGAATAAAAGGAAGAAAAACACCAGTTAGCACAGTCTGAAATGAAAATTACAAGATGGTTAGTGAAGAATAAATTCCAAGGAAAATTGGACGTGTATTGAACAAAGAATGAGAAAGCATGTATACGAGGAAACAATGTCAAATGAAAAGCAAAAAGAAAAACAATTATAAATGAAATTCTTATAATAAAAATTAAATAATGAAAAATAATATTTTCATCTATAATCTAAAAAAATATGGAAATAAAGGAATACTTCTTGAGGTTACCATGGTGACACAGTGGTAAAGAATCTGCCTGCGATACAGGAGACAGGAGACGTAAGTTCAATCCCTGGGTTGGAAAGATTCCTTAGAGGAGGAAATGGCAACCCAGTATAGTAGTCTTGCCTGAAGAAGCCCATGGATAGAGGAACCTGGAGGGGCTACAGTCCATGGGGTCGCAAGATAGTTGGGCATGCACACATAATCTGAAAAAAAAAAAAAAAATAGGACAATTTGCTTGCAACAGGAGATGAGACAATTGCTATTAAAATTATTCAATTTTAATAACTAGAAATAGTGTGACTTTAATGTTAAATAACCCTCAAGGTTTCCAGTCCTCCATCTCCATCCCTCCCACTCCAAAGAAAGTTTAAATAATTTACACAGAAAAGAGAATTATGCCAGTATAAGCAGCCTTCTCAGACACAACATACAAAGTTAAAAGAATGGATCAGAATATTCAAGGCATCTAAGGAAAGCAAATGTAAACAAAGGATTAGGCATCCCCTTGAAATTGTCCTGGACATGGAACAATAGACTGATTCCAAATAGGTAAAGGAGTGGGTCAAGGCTGTATATTGTCACCCTGCTTATTTAACTTATATGCAGAATACATCATGAGACACGCTGGGCTGGAAGAAGCACAAGCTGGAATCAAGATTGTCGGGAGAAATATCAATAACCTGAGATATGCAGATGACACCACCCTTATGGCAGAAAGTGAAGAGGAACTAAAAAGCCTCTTGAGGAAAGTGAAAGAGGAGAGTGAAAATGTTGGCTTAGATCCCAACATTCAGAAAACGAAGATCATAGCATCCAGTCCCATCACTTCATGGGAAAGAGATGGGAAACAGTGGAAACAGTGTCAGACTTTATTTTGGGGGGACTCCAAAATCACTGTAGATGCCAACTGCAGCCATGAAATTAAAAGACTCTTACTCCTTGGAAGAAAAGCTATGACCAACCTAGATAGCATATTGAAAAGCAGAGATATTACTTTGCCAACAAAGGTCGGTCTGGAGAAGGAAATGACAACCACTCCAGTGTTCTTGCCTGGAGAATCCCAGGGACAGGGGAGCCTGGTGAGCTTCCGTCTATGGGGTTGCACAGAGTCGGACACGACTGAAGCGACTTAGCAGCAGCAGCAGCAGTGAAGGCTATGGTTTTTCCAGTGGTCATGTATGGATGTGAGAGTTGGACTGTGAAGAAGGCTGAGTGCCGAAGTATTGATGCTTTTGAACTGTGGTGTTGAAGAACTCTTGAGAGTCCCTTGGACTGCAAGGAGATCCAACCAGTCCACTCTGAAGGAGACCAGCCCTGGGATTTCTTTGGAAGGAATGATGCTAAAGCTGAAAGTCCAGTACTTTGGCCATCTCATACGAAGAGTTGACTCATTGGAAAAGACTCTGATGCTGGGAGGGATTGGGGGCAGGAGGAGAAGGGGATGACAGAGGATGAGATGGCTGGATGGCATCACTGATTCGATGGACATGAGTCTGGGTGAACTCCGGGAGTTGGTGATGGACAGAGAGGCCTGGTGTGCTGCCATTCATGGGGTTGCAAAGAGTTAGAGCTATTCAACTGAACTGAACTGAAGTGAAATTGTCCACTGTTATCTAGGGAGTACAAAGCAGTTTTAAATATAAAAAGATTCAAAGAAGACTATCCTTAAGCACTTCTCAAAAGGGAAATCTTCATCCAACAGAGGAATAAGTAGGACAATTTAGACAGAGACTGAAACAGAAAACAAATAAATAAATATATTGAGAATAATCAGAGCCAGGTTTTTTACTTTTGTATAAGAAATTTACAAATATGAAAAGGAAGAAGACTAGAAGAACACATGTGACTTTGGATTTGAATTGGATTGGTATGAACTCATTGTGCTTGTACAGAGGGATAGACAGGTAGGTAGCTAGACAGATAGGCAGGCAGACAAAGAGGCAAGTGTTGAGAGGGTAAGTGGATGAGTGTGTAGTTATGCAAGTAAAAGAAGTGAAAGTGT
The DNA here is from genome assembly GCA_935064755.1 of Tragelaphus eurycerus. Classification (NCBI taxonomy): domain Eukaryota; kingdom Metazoa; phylum Chordata; class Mammalia; order Artiodactyla; family Bovidae; genus Tragelaphus; species Tragelaphus eurycerus. The sequence continues at coordinate 13,226,886 of CAKXYN010000061.1, forward strand.
TAGTTGCTCAGTCATGTGTGACCCTTTTTGACCCCATGGACTCTAGGCCACCAGGCTCCTCTGGCCTTGGAATACTCCAGGCAAGAATACTGGAGTGGGTAATCACTGTCTTCTCCAGGGGATGTTCTCCACCCAGGGATCAAACCTGGGTCTCCTACATTGCAGGCAGATTTGTTACCATTTGAGCGACCAAGGAAGTCCAGGTATGTAAGTAAGCATGTATCTATTTCCAAGCTTTGTTCTTTGAAGGGCTCAGAGGCAACACCAAATAGTAATAAAACATACTTAAGACCCAGATCCTAAATTCTATGTACCATTTTCCCATAACAAACCAAGGTTTCTTTCAAAAATGTTAATTCCAAGTTTCAAAAGAAAAGTACACGAGCCCAGAATATCTTATTGTATTAGAAAGTAAGACTATGTTGAAAAAAAGATGAGAAACTGTCATGACAAAATAGGTTAAAGTGGCATTAAATTATAGTAAAGACAATTAAAAGATCATAATCCATAGAATAAAATCATCTATGAGTCCACGCTGATAGAAATAAATCCAGAAATAAATAAACAGTATAGAAGAAAAAGCTCTTTAATACAATATAATTTTAAAATGCCTGTAAAGGAATGTAGGAGTTGATAAGTCATTACTCAAAAGCCATCTTTGTAATAATTAGTTCATTAAAAAACCCTCAATGGGTGATAAAGCAAATTGATGAAATTTTAAGATATAGAACATTTTTATACTCTTAAAATATATCCCCACAAATTAATTATTAATAACAGTGGGGCAAAGTAGTAAATTCACAGAGTTAAACCTAGCACACACTACCTTAACCAAGAGATCAAAGTAAAATCAATGGGAAAAGGACAAATAAAAACCATGTGCCATCGTTACAATGCAAAACAATAGACCCAGACTCAGTTTTGTTTGTTTCCCCCCAAAAAGATACCCTAAAATTTATTACTAAGAAATGTCAGACTCAGATTAATATTTTATAATGTTACAGGGAGCCTAAAATGGCATGCCATTGTGGTTTTTAACTTGTACATTTTCTATTAATTATGAAGTAGACTAAAATTGCTGTCCATTTGTTTCTTCTCCAACAAAATACCTGCAATTCCCCTACTTAGATTTTTTTATTAAATTACCAGCAGTTATCTGTTACAATTTAGTTTTGGCTCAATTCACTGAACATACTTGCTTCAAGTATTTTGAAGTATGATATTTACTGTAATATTTATTTATATACATTTTTATCAAGCATAAATTTCAAATAATGTTTAAAATATCCCTCCCTATTCCAAAATGATCAATACATTCTGTGTGACTTCTTTATGTTTTAAATCTTTTTTTTTAATTTAAGCTTTTAGTCTTTACCTAAATTTATTTTTCTGTGATAGGAGAAATAATGCAATAGAAAATTAATTGTCTCAGCACCAGATTATTTGAGGTGTTCTATAAAGAAAATTATATCATCAATGAAATATGACATTTTTTATTCTTTCTTTTCAATACTTAGATTTTTACTCCATTTTACTGTCTTACTGTATTGTCTAGAGAAACCATTCACTAAAAAATTAAATGGGAGAGAGTTGGTATATTCTAGTGCTCTTGATTTTAAAAAGACTGCTTCTGACATTTCAACATTAAATATGATAATTACACTAGATTTTGAAGTAGTTTTCCATTATTCAGTGTAGAGAAATTTTCTGCTACTCTTGGTTTATTAAGAGCTTTTATAATTAATCAGCATTGCACTTTATAGAATGTACTTTCTGCTTTTAATGAAAAGATTAAATGGTATTTCAGTTTAATCTTTTAATACAGTGTAATTCCATAATAGATTTACTGGTAGTAAACCAAACTTGTATGCACAGGATAAAATCAATTTGTTAACACATATTTTATTTTTAATAGTTGTATTCAATTTGAAAATATTGTCTTAAGGATTTTTTTTCACCTATTTTCAGGTATTGGTTTGAATTATAATTTTCCTTTCTTGTATAGTTCTTATCTGGTATTCTACAGAGAAGACAACGACTTCAGTGAGATTACAGAAAGCTTAGAATGGGGCTCAGGCATTGAAAAAAGTCCAGAATCATTAAAAATATGTGGCAGCAACAGATGAATTTGAAACCTGAAAGCAACCTTTGCAACAATAAGAGCAACTTAAATCCAAATTTAGCTCATTCTTGAATATTAACCTAATTTCCCATGTTGAAATGACAGATGTCCATTCCCTGTAAAGCACTATTACCTGGCTTCTCCTGTTCAACATGAGATATATGTTATGCAGTAAAAATTTATGAGACAGAAATACAAGAAAACTCAATAGTCATGAGACAAAGTGGTTAGCAGAACAAAAATTAGAGTTTATTTAGATTTTAGAACCCTTAGACATAGACACAGAAATGATTCTGATGAATCTGTTAAACTATAGAGTAGAAAAGTAGACCACTGAAATGAACAGGTAAAGAATTTTAGCTGAGTAAGAGAACTAGAAGAAAGAAATGAATGAAAATACTAGGAAAAAGTTATCAAGCTCACCATTGGATGTGATACAGTTGAGGAAAGAAGTAGTGAAAATGAATTTAGGCCAATAAAATTACCCAAAATTAAATAGAGTGAAAGAGTTTTCATAAAATGTTCTGGGACAATATCAAACTCTCTAGTGTATATATATATATATATATATATATATATATATGTATATGTATGTGTATATATATATATATATATATATCAGGATCCTAAAAGTGCCTTTGACTATGTGGATCACAATAAACTGTGGAAAATTCTGAAAGAGATGGGAATACCAGACCACCTGACCTGACTCTTGAGAAACCTGTATGCAGGTCATGAAGCAACAGTTAGAACTGGACATGGAACAACAGACTGGTTCCAAATAGGAAAAGGAGTACATCAAGGCTATATATTGTCATCCTGTTTATTTAACTTATGTGCCAAGTACATCATGAGAAATGCTGGGCTGGAAGAAGCACAAGCTGGAATCAAGATTGCCAGAAGAAATATCAATAACCTAAGATATACAGATGTCACCATCCTTATGGCAGAAAGTGAAGAGGAACTAAAAAGCCTCTTGATGAAAATGAAAGAAGAGAGTGAAAAAGTTGGCTTAAAGCTCAACATTCAGAAAACGAAGATCATGGCATCTGGTCCCATCACTTCATGGCAAATAGAGGAGGAAACAGTGGCAGACTTTAAATTTGGGGGTTCCAAAATCACTGCAGATGGTGATTCCAGCCATGAAATTAAAAGATGCTTACTCTTTGGAAGGAAAGTTATGACCAACCTAGATAGCATATTCAAAACCAGAGACGTTACTTTGCCAACAAAGGTCCATCTAGTCAAGGCTATGGCTTTTCCAGTGGTCATGTATGGATGTGAGAGTTAGACTGTGAAGAAAGCTGAGCGCTGAAGAATTGATGCTTTTGAACTGTGGTGTTGGAGAAGACTCCTGTGAGTCCCTTGGACTGCAAGGAGATCCAACCAATCCATCCTAAAGGAGACCAGTCCTGGGTGTTCTTCGGAAGGACTGATGCTGAGGCTGAAACTCCAATACTTTGGCCACCTCATGCGAAGAGTTGACTCATTGGAAAAGACTCTGATGCTGGGAGGGATTGGGGGCAGGAGAAGGGGATGACAGAGGATGAGATGGCTGGATGGCATCACTGACTCGATGGACATGAGTCTGGGTGAACTCCAGGAGTTGGTGATGGACAGGGAGGCCTGGAGTGCTGTGATTCATGGGGTTGCAAAGAGTCAGACACAACTGAGCTACTAAACTGAACTGAACTGAAAAGTGAAGAAAAGGAGAATGTAGTAGAAGAACAGTTGAAGATGTAAGAGCAAAGATACTTTTAAAAAAGTATATGCAATACATATATAAGAATTATGTACAATCTATATATATTATAAATTATGTATATTATGCATCATGTGTCTGTGTCTATATGTGTGTGTGTGTGTGTATATATATATATATATATATATAATTATAAAAAGCACACGTTTAAAACTCCAAGCAGGATATATAGTACACACCAGAGGAAAAAGAGAATGCAGTAGAATAATTGAAGAGGTAAGAGCAGATATTTTTCCAAGCAAATTATATATATACATATGATTATATGTATGTAATGTTATGTATACATATGATTATATATATAATTATAAGAAATACATACTTAAAATTCCAAGTAGGATATACTGTACCCACACACATGCATACAACACACCCTCAAATTAACATAGTTATGGAAACAAAATGTGCATACTTATGGAAACTAAATTGAAGAGCAAATTTGAGGGCACCTATGGAAAACTGACACATCACATAAACAGGATAAAGATAAGAACTATTGATTTTAATAGTCAGCAGAAATAATACTGTCCAGAAAATAAAGAGTGAATTTTTATAAATTTTTTGAAAGGAAAATTTATCAAGTCAGAATTTTTTGTGCATTATGATATATTTTGCATTTCTTTTCCATGGGGATGGTCTTGGTCCCTGTCTCCTGTACAATGTCACGAACCTCATTCCATAGTTCATCAGGCACTCTATCTATCAGATCTAGGCCCTTAAATCTATTTCTCACTTCCACTGTATAATCATAAGGGATTTGATTTAGGTCATACCTGAATGGTCTAGTGGTTTTCCCTACTTTCTTCAATTTCAGTCTGAACTTGGCAATAAGGAGTTCATGGTCCAAGCCACAGTCAGCTCCCGGTCTTGTTTTTGCTGATTGTATAGAGCTTCTCCATCTTTGGCTGCAAAGAATATAATCGATCTGATTTCGGTGTTGACCATCTGGTGATGTCCATGTATAGAGTCTTCTCTTGTGTTGTTGGAAGAGGGTATTTGCTATGACCAGTGCATTTTCTTGGCAAAACTCTGTTAGTCTTTGCCCTGCTTCATTCCGTATTGCAAGGCCAAATTTGCCTGTTACTCCAGGTGTTTCTTGACTTCCTACTTTTGCATTCCAGTACCCTATAATGAAAAGGACATATTTTTTGGGACATCTTTTTTGGGTGTTAGTTCTAAAAGGTCTTGTAGGTCTTCATAGAACCATTCAACTTCAGCTTCTTCAGCGTTACTGGTTGGGGCATAGACTTGGATTACTGTGACATTGAATGGTTTGCCTTGGAAATGAACAGAGATCATTCTGTCGTTTTTGAGATTGCATCCAAGTACTGCATTTCGGACTCTTTTGTTGACCATGATGGCCACTCCATTTCTTCTGAGGGATTCCTGCCCGCAGTAGTAGATATAATGGTCCTCTGAGTTAAATTCACCCATTCCAGTGCATTTTAGTTCACTAATTCCTAGAATGTCAACATTCACTCTTGCAATCTCATGTTTGACCACTTCCAATTTGCCTTGATTCATGGACCTGACATTCCAGGTTCCTATGCAATATTGCTCTTTACAGCATCGGACTTTGCTTCTATCACCAGACACATCTACAGCTGGGTATTCTTTCTGCTTTGGTTCCATCCCTTCATTCTTTCTGAAGTTATTTCTCCACTGATCTCCAGTAGCATATTGGGCCCCTACTGACCTAGGGAGTTTCTCTTTCAGTATCCTATCATTTTGCCTTTTCATACTGTTCATGGGGTTCTCAAGGCAAGAATACTGAAGTGGTTTGCCATTCCCTTCTCCAGCGGACCACACCCTGTCAGATCTCTCCACCATGACCCGCCCATCCTGGGTTGCCCCACGGGCATGGCTTAATTTCATTGAGTTAGACAAGGCTGTGGTCCTGGTGTGATTAGATGTATTGATGTGAGAGCTGGACTGTGAAGAAGGCTGAGCGCTGAAGAATTAATGCTTTTGAACTGTGGTGTTGGAGAAGACTCTTTAGAGTCCCTTGGACTGCAAGGAGATCCAACCAGTCCATTCTGAAGGAGATCAGCCCTGGGATTTCTTTGGAAGGAATGATGCTAAAGCTGAAACTCCAGTATTTTGGTCACCTCATGCGAAGAGTTGACTCACTGGAGAAGACTCTGATGCTGGGAGGGATTGGGGGCAGGAGGAGAAGGGGACGACAGAGGATGAGATGGCTGGATGGCATCACTGACTCGATGGATGTGAGTCTGAGTGACCTCCGAGAACTGGTGATGGACAGGGAGGCCTGACGTGCTGCAGTTCATGGGGTCGCAAAGAGTTGGACACGACTGAGCAACTGATCTGATCTGATGATATATTTTGAACTTAGAAGCAAAATAGAAAACTTTTAACATGCCAAAAAAAAAAAAAAAAATCAAAATTTATTGCCAGCAAACCTGTGCTATAATGTTAGAAATTTCTTCAGGCAGAAAAATATTTGGATCTTCCCAAAGAAATGAAGAGCCTTAGAAACAATGAGAAATATAGGTAGTAAAGATAAAAAATACTTTTCTAATTTTTAATCATTGTAAAAATGAATGCTTTTCTAAAATGAAAGGAAACAACATTGCAAATCAACTATACTATACTGCGATAAAATTTTTAAAAATAAATGGAGTATTAATATATAAGGCAGTTCATAATATATGTATAATGAAATATATCACAATAACATCTCAAGTTATATATAAGAATTGGAAATATACTTTTGGAATGTTCTTATCATATACATCAGTGGTATAATATTCTGCTTTATATAAGTTAAAAACAGGTATTAAACAGATTTTCATCTTGCTTGTGGCAGTTTGACTATATGCCTTGGTAAAATCTCACAGAACTGCATACATAAAAAGATAAATTTTCCTACAAGTAAATTACACTTTGCTATAAAATGAATAACGGAAAAAAAAAAAATAAACCTAAGATAAACAAAGAGAGAGAGAGGGAGATGCTATGGTTTGTTGAATAAGAAATGAAGGCTTTGGTAACTGCTTTTCACTGTCTCAGTTCCTATCAGTCCATAATCTAAAAACAGTGGGGCATCACATCATTTTGGACAGGGAAAATTTGGAGAATGTTATAAGGTAAATCCCCATCTATCTCAAAAATAAGTCAGTTAATGATTAACATATTAAGAAAAACAATGAATAAATCTCTTTCTAAAGAGCAGTATAAATTCATTTAGAGATGATGAGGTCATCTACAGCATAACTAAAAATGTTGTTTAGTTGCTAAGTCAGCAACGCCATGGACTGTAACCTGCCAGGCTCCTCTGTCCCTGAGATTTCCCAGGCAAGAATATTGAAGCAGGTTGCCAATTCCTTTTCTAGGGGATCTTCCTGACCCAGGGATCAAACCTGCATTTCCTGCATTGGCAGGTGGATTCTTTACCTCTGAGCCATGAGGGATGCCCTATAACTAAAAAATAGAAAATTTTAAAATGGTATAACAGGTGCACAGCACTCTTGAAGCATGGCAAACTTGCTTTTTAAAATAATTTCTTTCTCTATTTAAAGTTTTCAAATAGCATGCATGTAATACTTAGGAAAAATTTAGATAAGCTGTTTTAACAGAAAAACATGTACATTGTGAATCCTACCTAAAAAAAAAAAAAAATTATAGAGATGTAACAAAAAAGTCATTAGTGCTTAGAATCATAAATATACCTCTGAAAGAGGGCAAGAAAATTAAAAAAAAAAGAGAGTTCAGTTCAGTTGCTCAGTTGTGTCTGACTCTTTGCAACCCTGTGGACTGCAGCACACCAGGCTTCCCTCATCATCACTGACTCCCAGAGTTTACTCAAACTCATGTCTATCGAGTTGGTAATAATATCCAACCATCTCATCCTCTGTCATCCCCTTCTCCTCATGTCTTCAATCTTTCCCAGCATCAGAGTCTTTTCCAATGAGTCCGTTTTTTGCATCAGGTGACCAAAGTATTGGAGTTCCAGCTTCAGCATCAGTCCTTCCAATGGATAGTCAGGACTGATATCCTTGATGAAGGACTGGTTGAATTTCCTTGTAGTCCAGTGGACTCTCAGGTGTCTTCTCCAACACCACAGTTCAAAAGCATCAGTTCTTCAGCACTCAGCTTTCTTTATAGTCCAACTCTGACATCGATCCATGACTACTGGAAAACCATAGCATTGACTAGACAGACCTTTGTCAGCAAAGAAATGTCTCTGCTTTTTAATATGCTAAGTTGGTCATAGCTTTTCTTCCAAGAGACAAGAAATTTCATGGCTGCAGTCACCATCTAAAGTGATTTTGGAGCCCCCCAAAATAAAGTATCTCACTGTTTCCATTGTTTTTGTTTCCCCATCTATTTGTCATGAAGTGATGGGACTGGATGCCATGATCTTAGTTTTCTGAATGTTGAGTTAAAAAAGGGAAATATACAACAAAAAAAAATCAATTTTCAATAGAACCACAAATACAATTGTATTAGCATAAGCTTTTGAAGTAGCTCAACCAAAAGGTGAATATTATCAAACTGGGTAAAAATGGAAGACCCAAACATATGCTCTGTACAAGATGCCAATTTTAAATACAAATGCATCAGATCAGATCAGATCAGTCGCTCAGTCGTGTCCGACTCTTTGCGACCCCATGAACTGCAGCACGCCAGGCCTCCCTGTCCATCACCAGCTCCCGGAGGTCACTCAGACTCGCATCCATCGAGTCAGTGATGCCATCCAGCCATCTAATCCTCTGTCGTCCCCTTCTCCTCCTGCCCTCAATCCCTCCCAGCATCAGAGTCTTCTCCAATGAGTCAACTCTTCGCATGAGGTGGCCAAAATACTGGAGTTTCAGCTTTAGCATCATTCCTTCCAAAGAAATTCCAGGGCTGATCTCCTTCAGAATGGACTGGTTGGATCTCCTTGCAGTCCAAGGGACTCTCAAGAGTCTTCTCCAACACCACAGTTCAAAAGCATCAATTCTTCGGCCTTCAGCCTTCCTCATAGTCCAGCTCTCACATCCATACATGACCACAGGAAAGACCATAGCCTTGACTAGGCGAACCTTTGTTGGTAAAGTGATGTCTCTGCTTTTGAATATGCTATCTAGGTTGGTCATAACTTTCCTTCCAAGGAGTAAGCGTCTTTTAATTTCATGGCTGCAGTCACCATCTGCAGTGATTTTGGAGCCCAGAAAAACAAAGTCTGACACTGTTTCCACTGTTTCCCCATCTATTTCCCATGCAGTGATGGGACCAGATGCCATGATCTTCGTTTTCTGAATGTTGAGCTTTAAGCCAACCCTTTCACTCTCCACTTTCACTTTCATCAAGAGGCTTTTTAGCCCCTCTTCACTTTCTGCCATAAGAGTGGTGTCATCTGCATATCTGAGGTTATTGATATTTCTCCCGGCAATCTTGATTCCAACTTGTGTTTCTTCCAGTCCAGCATTTCTCATGATAGGCAGGTTAAAACTAAGTGTTCTTAATGATATTTGTATACTGATACCTTTTTAATTTTTTTTTTTATTTTTGCATGACATTTCACTGGGTATTGATTTCTAGATTGACAATTTTTGTTTCTTTGTTGTGTATGACCTTGTGAATTTCACCTGGTGCTAGATATATTTGTAGTTCTTAAATATTCCATAACTCTGTTCTAGAGTGTAAACTACCTGAATCTGTTTTATCTCTTCAGGTTAGGCATTAAAGACTATTAGGTAAGAACAGCACAACATTTAGTATATATTTAAATTGATTTAAGATTAAGGCAAGACCCTCCTGAGTAATCTACCAAATTCTCAATGAATTATAAAGTTTTCCACCTGGTGGGAATTAGGTATGATTTCCTACCTGGTGGGAGTGAGGCATGATTTCTAGACCTGTGTGAACACTAAAGATTATTTCTTCTTCCCCCTTAGATATTTTCTTCACGTACATGTACCAGTCAATATTCTGATGAATATTCTAATGGATCTCTCTGAATATTTCTGGACTTGCCTCTGTGTTCATCTCTTTAAATATGCCTAAACCCTGGTACCTCAGATGGTAAAGAATTTGTCTGCAATGCAGGAGACCTAGATTCAATTCTTGGATTTGGAAGACCCCTTGGAGAAGGGAACGGCAGCCTCCTCCAGTATTCTTGCCTGAGATATGAAAAGCCTGACAGGCTTCAGTCCATGGGGTCACAAAGAGTCAGACACAACTGAGAGACTAACACTTTCGTTTTCACATGTCCATTTAGATTCTTAACTCTGTCTCAACAAATCAAGAAATTTGGAGTTCCCCTTCTTGATTCTCCCTTCAGTTAGAATGTTGTCTTGAAGCATGAAAGTAGGACTTTGAAGGCTTATCTCAATTTCTTTATTCTTTCTTGGGGACTATTATCCATCATTTCCTAATATATTGTGTTTGAAAACCACCATTTCATATGCTATGTCTAGTTTTAGAGGGATATTTTATATGGAAGAGTAATTCTGATCTGTTATTCTATTTTGAAAGATGTGGACAGAATGGTCATATGGATATTTTAAGAAAGAGCTTCCAGGCAGAAAATTTAGTTTTTGGAGCAATAGCAAGGAGTACACTTAGATTGTTAAGTGAACAGAAAGCTTTATATTTTTTGAACAGTTACTTCTGAGAAAGGGTAATGTTTATATTTAACTGATGTTCTAAACCAGCCTCTTGGAAGTGAACTTTCAAAATGATTGCCTTCAGTAGTGATGTATAACACATGTGCATTAGGGCATGAGGAGAAAGAGACAGGACTGTATCTACAATGATGTTCTAGAGAACCAAAAGTTAAGTGTTAGCTAAAATCTACTGAGACTTACTGTTTATTTGAGCACAAGCAATGAGCTACTTTTCTGGTGAATATTCCATTTGCTTTTATGAAAGTGTCTTCATTGGAAATCCTTGTTGATGTTCAACATATCTCTCATCATTTAAATTGAGGTGTTAAAAGTGTGTTCATTTGCATAAGGAGTTACTAAAATGCAAGTGACAGTTAACAGCAAATGCGGGAGCTAACCTATACCCATTATATAACCAAAGGTTTGATTTTAGTATTTTTTTGTAAATTTCATTAAAATGTGATAAAAACAAATGATATATCCAGGCTCTGACTGAAATTCCTATTCTTATTTATATAAATTCAATTTTAATTTTAACTCCCCAAAGGGATGAAGATTTAAATATTCTCTTTTTTTGGCCAATAATTTGTTCGGAAAAGTGTTCAATAATCACTCTTAATGAGATCTTCAAAACCTATAAAATAACCCAAAGTGAAAAAGCTGACTACAAAAACAAAGAAAATGTTCTTTGCCCCAGAGTCTCCACCTTAGGAGGTGCCATTGATAGTACTTACTGTTTATGAAAAATCATAAAATTAATTTTTTAATGTTTCTTCTGCTTACGGTATGTGGAACTCCTTATTGTTAGACAGGTTACTAAGCACTGAAAATATTGCATTATTTTGTTCTTCTTGGAAACAGAGGTGATTCTTGCAGGAAAATGATTTGGATAATAAAACAAAGTGTATATTGACATTATAAATATAAAATGCATATGTATTAACAAGTTGTACAATTAAAGGTGATATAGTTGGATAAGTCACAATAATGTTGTATAATATAGGCATTCTAGTATTAATCCAGAGTAAATATATTTTTAAAGTAGCTACAAGCTCTATTTAGATGACAATAGACAAAAGCATATAAATTTAAAAGACCATTAGATCATCTAAAAATATTTTGAACATTAAATCAATGACAAATAAGTTTGTATTGAAATTTATTATATGTCAGATACTGGTTATTCATGAGAGAAGAACATCTAATCAAAAAATACTTGATGTTTAGAGAGTCTAAGTGTACCAAGAAGACACACAAGAAATTCCTTTTGAAAAATGTGATAAGTACTTTGGCAGGAGGAAAGAATTGTTAAAGGACTGTACCTAAAAAACATATATTAAAGTCAGAACATAAAAGATACGGGTAATGACATGTTAGCTGATAACTGAACAATACATAAAATTAGCAAGGAGATTCAACATATACAAACACAGAGAAAGACAGATTGCATGGCACATTTAGAGATATAAAAGAAGTTTTGAGTGTTAGAGGAAGAGGGTAAAGATTAAAGAATAAGAAATGAGTTTTACCATGTCTTGGACATGAAAGTGATTGTAAAGCAAATACTGAATTTCCCCAAGGAAAGCTTACAGAAAAGTTAGATAATTAAATCCACTCAAATATTTTTTTTTTAAAACATGGTGTGATGAGAGGAAAAATGAAGTCTAGAAGGCCAGTCAGATAGTTGATTAAGATTTATTTTGACATGACATTGCTGAGAACTCTGATGATGACAGAGGATGGTAAAAGAAATAGACTAAAAAGATACTGAGAATGGTGATGTGGTGATTATGAAATGGAAACTGAGTGATACAGAAAATAACACAGTGAAGTCTGATTCTCAGGTGTCAGATTAGAACAACTGGTGTCTATAGCTCAGACAAGGAAATCAAGAGGAAGAAGTATTTTATTAGTTGTGAATTATTGTAATGACAATGTAATAATACTTTAATAGAACATATGCTTACTTCTAAAAAGAGAACTATATAAAAAGATAATTATTTTGCATTATCATAGACTCCATTTTTCATTCTTAAAAGAATTAGAAAAAAAAACATTTAGAAATGTATCTTCAATACTAAAATCTCCACTATCTTGGCTCCAAGATTTCCTGATTCTAGAATTCCTACTACATATAATGATTATTATATACAATGATATAATAAGTAAGAAGTTTCCAGTTGATTGAATCCCATCAATATTTCCAAATTGTTGTATTGCTAGGTTCTTGGTATTCATGTGACTATTTGCTTTTTTAAATGGTGTTTTAGGTAAAATTTAAAAAATGAATCTACATATTAAGAAAATCAAGTTTGAAGTAGTAAAAATCATTCTCTTAAGTAATAAAAGCAAGACATAGATGGAATCATCCCCCAGAATTTATCTTACCATATCAGTATGGATGCTGGTCAAAAAAGAGCTTCACGACAAAGATAATCATGATGCTGTGATCACTGACCTAGAGCCAGACATCCTGGAATGTGAAGTCAAGTGGGCCTTAGAAAGCATCACTACGAACAAAGCTAGTGGAGGTGATGGAATTCCAGTGGAGCTATTCCAAATCCTGAAAGATGATGCTGCACTCAATATGTCAGCAAATTTGGAAAACTCAGCAGTGGCCACAAGATTGGAAAAGGTCAGCTTTCATCCCAATCCCAAAGAAAGGCAATGCCAAAGAGTGCTCAAACTACTGCACAATTGCACTCATCTCACACGCTAGTAAAGTAATGCTCAAAATTCTCCAAGCCAGGCTTCAGCAATATGTGAACCGTGAACTTCCTGATGTTCAAGCTGGATTTAGAAAAGGCAGAGAAACCAGAGATCAAATTGCCAACATCTGCTGGAGCATCGAAAAAGCAAGAGAGTTCCAGACAAACATCTATTTCTGCTTTATTGACTATGCCAAAGCCTTTGACTGTATAGATCATAATAAACTGTGGAAAATTCTGAAAGAGATGGGAATACCAGACCACCTGATCTGCCCCTTGAGAAATCTGTATGCAGGTCAGGAAGCAACAGTTAGAACTGGTCATGGAACAACAGACTGGTTCCAAATAGGAAAAGGAGTACGTCAAGGCTGCATATTGTCACCATGTTTATTTAACTTATATGCAGAGTACATCATGAGAAATGCTGGACTGGAAGAAACACAAGCTGGAATCAAGATTGCTGGGAGAAATATCAATAACCTCAGATATGCAGATGATACCACCCTCATGGCAGAAAGTGAAGAGGGGCTAAAAAGCCTCTTGATGAAAGTGAAAGTGGAGAGTGAAAAGGTTGGCTTAAAGCTCAACATTCAGAAAACGAAGATCATGGCATCTGGTCCCATCACTACATGGGAAATAGATGGAGAAACAGTGGAGACAGTGTCAGACTTTCTTTTTCTGAGCTCCAAAATCACTGCAGATGGTGACTGCAGCCATGAAATTAAAAGACGCTTACTCCTTGGAAGGAAAGTTATGACCAACCTAGATAGCATATTCAAAAGCAGAGACATCACTTTGCCAACAAAGTTTCGCCTAGTCAAGGCTTTGGTCTTTCCTGTGGTCATGTATGGATGTGAGAGCTGGACTGTGAAGAAGGCTGAGCACCGAAGAATTGATGTTTTTGAACTGTGGTGTTGGAGAAGACTCTTGAGAGTCCCTTGGACTGCAAGAAGATCCAACCAGTCCATTCTGAAGGAGATCAGCCCTGGGATTTCTTTGGAAGGAATGATGCTAAAGCTGAAACTCCAGTATTTTGGCCACCTCATGTGAAGAGTTGACTCATTGGAGAAGACTCTGATGCTGGGAGGGATTGAGGGCAGGAGGAGAAGGGGACGACAGAGGATTAGATGGCTGGATGGCATCACTGATTCGATGGATGTGAGTCTGAGTGACCTCCGAGAGCTGGTGATGGATAGGGAGGCCTGGCGTGCTGCGGTTCATGGGGTCGCAAGAGTCGGACACGACTGAGCGACTGATCTGATCTGATCTGATGGCTGCTGGATAACTATAGCAGATTATAGCTGACCAAAGAGCAAGATACATACCATATTTAGGGAGAAGAAAAACACAAGGACACAGAGAGAGCTGAAGCCATTAGTAACTACAACTATAAAGATTAAAAGCAGCCCAACTCAGCCAGATTAATGTACCTCACAAAGGCCTTTTTATTCACTCCCCATTACCTGATACACCGTGTTCAGCTTTTAACAATATAACCAAAAGAATTTTTTTAATTGAAGAAACTAGACAAACCTAAGAAACCAGAACTCATATATGACACAGTTTTGAAATTACCAGATAGAAAATTTTAAATAACTCTAGTTCATATATTAAGGGCTCAGGTGAACAAGGTAGACAACATTCAAAGAGAGAGAGAATATGATAATATGAACATAGATATGCAAAAAATTAAGAAAAAAACTGCCAGAAATATAAAAACACTGGGATATAAATCAATCACACCTTTGCTGAGAGCATCAGGAGACTTGACACCACTGAGGAATGAATCCATGAGTTTGAAGATATGCAAAACAAAATGTTACTACCTAAAGAGAAAAAAATAAAAATAGAGCTGACCATCTGTGTATTGTGGAATAATATCAAAAAATATATTATATGTATAATTGGAATACCAGAAGCAAGGAACAAAAGGTGAACCAGAAATATCTGACTTAATACTAGCTGAGAACTTTCCAAAATTAACTGCAGACCTGAATGATGAACCAAGGAAATTCAGAGAACACCAAAAGGTATAGATAAACAAAGGTAGAAAAGCAAAGAGAAAACTTTCAAAGTGGTTAGAAACAAACAGATCAACAAACAAAACCTTCCCTATAGAAGAACAGAGGTAAGAATTACAGTGAACTTCTCATCAGATCATGCAAGGAAGAAGAGGAGAATGAAATAACATGTTGAAAGAAAAAAATAAAACAAAATACCAGATTCCAAATACATAACCAATGAAATTATCCTTCCAAAGTGAAAAAGAAATAAATTTCCTCAGAAAATTACTGAGGGAATTAATTGTCAATGGATTTGTCCTGTAAGAAATGTTAGAAGTAGTTCTTCCATGAGAAGGATAGTGATAGAGGTCAGCAACTCACATCTACATAAAGGAACAGTGTGGGAAAAAGAATAAATCTATTATTTATCATATTATTTTATCTTGAAGATACATACGCTACATGGATTATTTTAAGAAATACAGTACTACTTGCCATATCATTCATTTGGAAACATAGCATTCTATATCATTGCAGGTTATTTTATAAAACTTTCTAATAACTGATTATGACACAAAGTATGAGTTTGTCATATTTCATTTCAGGATCCAAGACCACAGCATGTAGCCAAGCTGACTGTGTAGCCAAGCTGTGTAGTGCCTTATTTCAGGGTCTGCAGGTCATATAGATTATGCTATGTAAGGCACTGCACAGCCCTGTTTTAATCCAGATCAGTTCAGTTCAGTTCAGTTGTGTAGTCATGTCCGACTCTTTGTGACCCCATGGACTGCAGCACACCAGGCTTCCCTGTCCATCACCAACTCCCGAAATTTACTTAAACTCATATCCATCAAGTCTGTGATGCCATCCAACTGTCTCATCCTCTGTCAATCCCCTTCTCCTCCTGCTTTCAATCTTTCCCAGCATCAGGGTCTTTTCAAATGAGTCAGTTCTTCACATCAGGTGGCCAAAGTATTGAAGTTTCAGCTTCAGCATCAGTCCTTCCAATGGATATTCAGGACTGATTTCCTTTAGCTTTAATTAAACAGATATTTGTTGGCAAAGTGATGTCTCTGCTTTTTAATATTCTGTCTAGGTTGGTCATAACTTTTCTTCCAAGGAGCAAGTGTCTTTTAATTTCATGGCTGCAGTCACCATCTGCAGTAATTTTGAAGCCCCCCAAAATAAAGTATCTCACAGTTTCCATTGTTTCTTCGTCTATTTGCCATGAAGTGGTGGGACCAGATGCCATGATCTTAGTTCTCTGAATGTCTAGTTTTAAGCCAACTTTTTAACTCTCCTCTGTCACTTTCAACAAGAGGCTCTTCAGTTCTTCTTTGCTTTCTGCCATAAGGATAGTGTCATCTGCATATCTAAAGTTATTGATATTTCTCCCAGCAATCTTGATTCCAGCTTGTCTTCATCCAGTCTGGCATTCTGAATAATGCACTCTGCATGTAAGTTAAATAAGCAGGGTGACAATATACAGCCTTGATGTACTCCTTTCCTGATTTGAAATCAATTGTGTTCAACTCTTTGTGACCCCATGGACTGTAGCCTACCAGGCTCCTCCGTCCGTGGGATTTTCCAGGCAAGAGTTCGGGAGTGGGTTGCCATTTCCTTCTCCAGGGGATCTTCCTGATCCAGGGATCAAACTCAGATCTCCCGCATTGTAGGCAGACACTTTACCTTCTGAGCCAACAGGGAAGTCCAGATACTAGTGGGAAATTATACATGAGTAAATGCTTCACAACATCTACATTTTTATAATTAAACAGTAGAAAACAAAAAAGTTTTACTATGAAATATAAAGTTTTAGAAAACGTAACCTATGTTTTTCCTAATATTTGTTTCATACATGTTAACTTATAATTTTTGAAATAGAAGCTTATTCTTAAAAATTATATATAATCCCAAGTGTTATATTATATTCTCACAAATGATAAAAATGGAATCCTAAGGATGGTATTTCTGCCTGCCTGCTGCTAAGTCGCTTCAGTCGTGTCCGACTCTGTGCGATCCCATAGACGGCAGCCCACTAGGCTCCTCTGTCCCTGGGATTCTCCAGGCAAGAATACTGGAGTGGGTTGCCATTTCCTTCTCCAATGCATGAAAGTGAAAAGTGAAAGTGAAGTCGCTCAGTCGTGTCCGACTCTCAGCGACCCCATGGACTGGAGCCCACCAGGCTCCTCTGTCCATGGGATTTTCCAGGCAAGAGTACTGGGTGGGGTGCCATTGCCTATAACAAATTTCTCTCTAGAATACTTCCATCTATGAAAGTACCTCTATGTGAGCAGTTTTCAGTTTTGTGGGTTGCATTTAGGGCTCCAATATCCTAATAGGTAACTAAAAAAGTAAATTTAATGGGAATTTTAAATCTCTCGATTAAAATTGCTTAGAAAAACTAGCACCAAAAATACCACCTTGCTTTTGGCTAACGTTTAATATTATTTCCAATGTGATTAGAATATGTAATCTATCAATAAATAAGTTACCTTTTTTTTCACAATATTAGAGATTTTGAAATCAAATGGTTCACATGTAGTAAATCTATTGTGTAGCTCATGTCAGACAGTTTGCTTGAATAAAGATCATTACTTTGGTTCATTGTTTTCACTTATTAGTTTGAATAAATTTTCAATGTCCCTATTGTGGACCTAGTGCTATCTCTATAGAGTTCTGTTCTCATTTTTTAGCAAATGAATAAATGCATGGCTAATTCCATGTGTAAATTTCAGTATTGCTAATGGGAGTTAGTAACAGAGGTCTCTTTGGCTGTATTTCTCTGCAATTATTAGTGAAATGTTTCCTTTGTTCTTTAGATTTCAATCCACAGAGCTTACATGAATCTTTTCTAATTCAAATGCACAATTAAATAAAATAATTTAACTTCTAGCAGTACCTTTTACTTTGCACTACTGTTGGTAAAAAAAAATTATACCATGAGTTCATAAAGCTATATTGATATTTGTGAAGGTTTTTATGTGCAAATCAAAACAAATAAAAGCTAAAAAAGTTTAAACAGTATTCTTACATATCAACCTAAATTATTTATCCTGGTATAAATTTGATTAGATCTGAAAGGTAAATATAAATATGACTTGCCATATATTCAGTTTGTGTTCAATGGAATGCTATACCTAGGAGCATGATTGTTTATGTTGTACTAGCTCTTCTGAACAAGGAAATGTTGATGCTTGGGTATACTTCAGAAATAAGAGCGCAGCACATGTTTGGGGAACTCATAGTCATCTTGATATTTGCTAGGTTCATTAGTCACTGCAAAGCCCAATTGCCCCCATTTGGTTTATTTTGAAATGAAAGCCTGAAAGATATATGAGCATTATGCCACAGATTCAGCAGGAGATAATAAATGCCTATTGATGAAAGTGAAAGAGGAGAGTAAAAAAGTTGGCTTAAAGCTAAACATTCAGGAAACGGAGATCATTGGCATCTGGTCCCATCACTTCATGGGAAATAGGTGGGGAAACAGTGTCAGGCTTTATTTTTCTGGGCTCCCAAATAATTGAAGATGGTGACTGCAGCCATGAAATTAAAAGACTCTTACTCCTTGGAAGGAAAGTTATGACCAACCTAGTTAGCATATTCAAAAGCAGAGATTACATTGCCAACAAAGGTCCGTCTAGTCAAGGCTATGGTTTTGCCTGTGGTCATGTATGGATGTGAGAGATGGACTGTGAAGAAAGCTCAGCACCAAAGAATGGATGCTTTTGAACTGTGGTGTTGGAGAAGACTCTTGAGAGTCCCTTGGACTGCAAGGAGATCCAACCTGTCCATTCTAAAGAGATCAGCCCTGGATGTTATTTGGAAGGACTGATGCTAAAGCTGAAACTCCAATACTTTGGCCACCTCATGCGAAGAGTTGACTCATTGGAGAAGACTCTGATGCTGGGAGGGATTGGGGGCAGGAGGAGAAGGGGACAACAGAGGATGAGATGGCTGGATGGCATCACTGACTCGATGGACATGAGTCTGAGTGACCTCCGGGAATTGGTAATGGACAGGGAGGCCTGGGGTGCTGCGGTTCATGTGGTCGCAAAGAGTCGGACACTACTGAGCGACTGAACTGAACTGAAGATAGGAAACTGAAAGGATTCCCATTCAGCCTGGAATCTTTGCATCATTAAGGGATTTCTTTACATCCACCAAGAGCAGAGTGGCACTTTGGATTTTAAATTTGTAAGATTTCATGTCAGTATTAAAGTTGACCTGACAGAATGGGAGAAACTGTCATTTATGAAGATCACAAAGGTTGTGTTTTTAAACACAGCAAGTCTTCTTAACACTATGTACACTCTTTTGAAATTATTAGAGAAATTATTTGGAAATATGAAATGATTTTGGAAGAATTGCATAAAAAGTATCATGTACTAACTATCCAAAAACAAGCAATGATAATATTTTAGATGCATACCCTATTTTTGTAGAGAATTTTGTATTATTACAAAGTTATTGCAATTACATTATATCTCTCTCATTTATAGTTTTCAGCCCTTAACCCCTTCACCCATCTCCCTCACCCCCTCAAACCCCTGCCTTCTGGCCACCATCATTTTGTTCTCTGTATCTGTGACTCTCTTCCTCTATGATTTCTTTGCCTGTTCATATTTTGCTTTTAGATTCCATATTATCAGTGAAATCACAATACTTGTTTTCTCTCTCTGACTTATTTCTCTTAGCATAATACCATCTACACCCATCTGTGTTGTCATGAACAGCAAGATGTCTTTCTTTTTATAGCTAAGTAATATTCATGTGTATGTGTGATATTCTTTATCTATTAATCTATCAATGGACATTTAGGTTATTTCCATATCTTGGTCAGGGCTTCTCTGGTGGCTTGAGAGCTGGGTTCCATCCCTGGATTGGGAAGATCCCCTGGAGAAGGGAATGGCAACCCACTCCAGTATTCTTCCCTGGAGAATTCCATGGACAGAGGAGCCTGGCAGGCTACAGTTCCTGGGGTTGAAAAGAATTGGACATAGCTAAGCAAGTAACACTTTCACTTTCATACTTTGGCTAATACAAAGTACCACAATGAACATATATCTTTCACAATTAGTGTTTTCACTTTCTTTGAATAAAAACCAAGACATGGAATTGTTGGATCATATCTTAGTTCTATTTTTTAATGTTTTGAGGACCCTCCATACTATTCTCCATGCTGGCCATACCAATTTACATTCACTAAAAATATACAAGTGAAAGTAGCTCAGCTGTGTCAGACTCTTTGTGACCCATGAACTATACAGTCCATGGAATACTCCAGGCAAAAACACTGGCGTGGGTAGCCTTTCCCTTCTCCAGGGAATCTTCCCAACCTGGGCATCAAACCCAGGTCTCCAACATTGTAGACAGATTCCTTACCAGTAAAGCACAAGGAAAGTCCAAGAACACTGGAATGGGTAGCCTATTCTTTCTCCAGTGGATCTTCCCAACCCAGGAATGGAACCAGGGTCTCCTGCATTGCAGGCAGATTCTTTACTAACTGAGTTATCAGGGAAGCCCAGAAAAATGTACAAGCTCTCCCTTTTATTCACATTTTTCACAACACATGTTATTTCCAGTCTCTGATAACAGCCATTTTGACAGGTATGAGGTGATATCTCGTGGTTTTGATTTGCAGTTCGCTGATGATTAGTCCCTTGAACTGCAAGGAGATCCAACCAGTCAATCCTAAAGGAAATCAGTCCTGAATATTCATTGGAAGGACTGATGTTGAAGCTGAAACTCCAATACTTTGGCCACCTGATGCAAAGAGCTGACTCTTTTGAAAAGACCCTGATGTTGGGAAAGATTGAAGGTGAGAGGAGAAGGGGATGACAGAGGATGAGATGGTTGGATGTCATCACCAACTCAATGGGTATGAGTTTGAGCAAACCCTGGGAGTTGGTGATGGACAGGGAGGCCTGATGTGCTGCAGTCCATGGGGTCACAAATAGTCGTACATGACTGAGCGATTGAGCTGAACTGAAGATTAGTGAAGCTGAGCATCTTTTCATGTGCCTGTTTTGAGTCCTGTTACACAAGGGGCCACTTGATTTATTTGAAATGCCCTTGTATTTGAGGGTGTGCTGAGGGCTCTGTGTTCCATAAGGAAGTATCTCATTTACCACCTTTTATCAGCCTCACCTTTAGGCAACAGCTAAAGGATGCCAGACCTTTAAACAGCAGCTTTTATAGTATGCAGAAATATACATATGTGTGTGCTAAGTCACTTCAGTTGTGTCTGAGTCTTTGTGACCCCATGGACTGTACACTGTCCAGGTTACTCTGTTCATGGGATTCTCCAGGCAAGAATACTAGAGTGGTTTGTCGTGCCCTCCTCCAACGGATCTTGCTTACTCAGGGATCAAACCCACGTCTCTTATATCTCCTACACCACCAGTGAAGTTCTATGAACTTCCCACTAGGGCCACCTGGAAAGTTTATAGAAATATACAGCCCTGCTTAATTGCAGACCCGGTGATCTAGAGGTGTCCCCTGGGTGACAGTTGCAAAAAATGGAGCTCTTAATGTGTGTGTGTATAAGCTCCTCCAGGGTAGCTTCACTGAGCCGTAGTGAAGCTTAGAGGTTGTCCCTTGGAGGGCCTCCTTGGGCTCTAGGTGTGTGAGCAACCTGAAGCCTGTCCCTCAGGGTAACACTCTGATCAAAGTAAATAGGCCTTTTTTCACAGGAGAACCGGGACTGTGTTTCAGTTTGCTCTATGTGCAGTGCCCCAGGGGTGGTGGCCTATCAAGAGCTGTCTTTTCTGATTGTTATGGTCTTTTGGAACTCAGGAACTCAAGCCCTATTGCCCATCAAAGTCAAGTGGTCAAAGAGTGTGCATACCTGTGGGGATCATGTATACCCACTGGCTTTAGCTGGGTAGCTGGAAAGTAAAAGGGAGGAGCTTGTTTCTGGTTTCAGGAAAGCATTAGGAACATGAATACTGCCTGCGCCCATGGGCTTCTGCAGAGGAGCCTAGGCATGCCTTGACCTGGGCTGGAGGACCCCACCACAGCTCACGCTAACTAGCTTCCAGCCAGGAAGCCAGGGATTATCAATGGACCTTAGACTGAGAGAAGGATAAGACACGCTTTGACAGCTCCCACTCACCAGCTCCACCTGGGGTTCAGAGCAGTGTTACAGCCAACCCCACACAGACTTTAGCTAGGGAGCAGGAGAATGACATGACTATCCACTCTATCCCACCCCCACTCCCCGCCAGCTGGGCAGCAAGGGCATACTGCAGCTTCTGTTGCTCCCTGGCTTCAGCAATGCAGTGGAGTAGTATTGCAACTACTCACTCCGGGTCCAGGCTCACCCACTGTCTTTGCAAGTTTAGGTGAGGAGTGCAACAATGGTGTCTGTCAGTGCCTCTGTCATTAGATGCAAGGGAAGATTTCCATCATCCTCTTGCCCCTTGAGCTGTGTTTTCAGATTTGGAAATCACTTTTCACATATGGGGCTTCCCAGGTGTCTCAGTGGTAAAGAATCCACCTGCCAGTGCAGGAGACTCCAGGTCGATCCCTGGGTAGGGAAGATCTCCTGGAGGAGAAAATGGCAATCCATTCCAGAATTCTTGCCTGGAGAATTCCACAGACAGAAGAGCAAGCTGGTCTACTTTCCTTGGAGTCCCAAAAGAGTCAGACACAACTAAGCAACTGAACACACACACACTTCTTCACATACAGTCTCAGCACTTTGCAAACTGCTGTTATTTCGCTGGGTCTCAGGGAAAAAGAACTGCACTCGAGCTTTTGAAGGGGGCTCTCAGTTTCCTTTAGCACTTCGGGACCCCAGGACATCAGCCCTATTGGCTTTGTAAGCCAGGCATTTATTTGATTTCAACTGTCCAATTTGTAATGGCAAATCAAAATTGTTTCTCATTTGATGATTACAATACTATACTCACTATTTCATCATTTCCAAAGACAGTAATATTTTATACAATTAATCAAGGTCAATTTGAATCTTGAAGGGAAAAAGCAATCATGTTTTGAGGCAATAAACAAAAAAGACAGAAACAGAACACAAATTTTGATACTTGAAATGTAATTAAAGTATTATTTATGTTTAAATAAATTATTGTGATTTGATTTTTTTCTAAATTATTCTTTAGAAAATGATTTTTCAAATATGTTTCTCTAGGATGTTAACAAAATGTATTTTTTTAAATTGATAATACTAGTCTTTACCTTATTAGAATAATGTTCCACATCTACCCACTTGAAGTGAGAAATAAAACTATCTTGTAGCATGGAGGGGAAAAATTATGAAGAGTTGATTGAACTTTTTAAAATCTTAGTCTGAAGTCAGTGATTTCTTTAAAAGGCAATGAAGTACAATTTAAAGAGAATATAGGGATAAAACTAAAATAAGAGTTAATATGTAAATAAACATCAGCTAATTTTGTTGCTAAGAAAAATAATTGCATAAAGTGGTATGTCTTTGCCCTTCAGTGTTCCAGTGTAAGCAGGAAAACTTCTATTAAATATTATTTTAGCATTTTTTCTGAAATTGACTCCAGTGTGTATATGTCACATTTATTTTTATTCTTGATTATAAATTATATAGACACACTTTGGATTAAAATAGGGCTCAAAAAACCTTGGAAAACCACTGTTATATTGAAACTTTGTCAAATACAGGAACATCTTTACTTTAAGGATGGCCAAAAACTTCAGCTTTTTCCATACACAAATGAACTTTTTGGGCAACCAAATGTATTTGATGTGATTTCTGTCAATTCCTGAAGATTATTTATGAGAATAAAGGATTCTGTGAAGTCATAATATGTAAATAATCAAATAAATCACTTATACAAAAAATTTTTAAAGGATTCATTGGTTCAGTTGTTTCCCTAAGACTATAGATTGTTGAGTTAAATTTCATATATTTTGGATGTATATAGAAACTATTTGTCTCCCTTATTTCTACTGAATTGATCTTTGCTCCTATTGACATCATTGAATAATTTTCCAAATTGAATTTTAGCTTACAAATTTAAATAATATATGTTCCTCAAGGACATCAGATCAGATCAGATCAGTTGCTCAGTTGTGTCCGACTCTTTGCGACCCCATGAACTGCAGCACACCAGGTCTCCCTATCCATCACCAACTCTCGGAGGTCACTCAGACTCACATTCATCGAGTCAGTGATGCCACCCAGCCATCTCATCCTCGGTCGTCCCCTTCTCCTCTTGCCCCTAATCCCTCCCAGCATCAGAATCTTCTCCAATGAGTCAACACTTCGCATGAGGTGGCCAAAATACTGGAGTTTCAGCTTTAGCATCATTCCTTCCAAAGAAATCCCAGGGCTGATCTCCTTCAGAATGGACCCGTTGGATCTCCTTGCAGTCCAAGGGACTCTCAAGAGTCTCCTCCAACACCACAGTTCAAAAGCATCAATTCTTCGGCGCTCAGCCTTCTTCACAGTCCAGCTCTCACATCCATACATGACCACAGGAAAGACCATAGCCTTGACTAGGTGAACCTTTGTTGGCAAAGTGATGTCTCTGCTTTTGAATATGCTATCTAGGTTGGTCATAACTTTCCTTCCAAGGAGTAAGCGTCTTTTAATTTCATGGCTGCAGTCACCATCTGCAGTGATTTTGGAGCCCAGAAAAAGAAAGTCTGACACTGTTTTCAGTTTCTCCATCTATTTCCCATGTAGTGATGGGACCAGATGCCATGATCTTCGTTGTCTGAATGTTGAGCTTTAAGCCAACCTTTTCACTCTCCACTTTCACTTTCATCAAGAGGCTTTTGAGTTCCTCTTCACTTTCTGCCATAAGGGTGGTGTCATCTGCATATCTGAGGTTATTGATATTTCTCCCGGCAATCTTGATTCCAGCTTGTGTTTCTTCCAGTCCAGCATTTCTCATGATGTACTCTGCATATAAGTTAAATAAACATGGTGACAATATACAGCCTTGACGTATTCCTTTTCCTATTTGGAACCAGTCTGTTGTTCCATGATCAGTTCTAACTGTTGCTTCCTGACCTGCATACAGATTTCTCAAGAGGCAGATCAGGTGGTCTGGTATTCCCATCTCTCTCAGAATTTTCCACAGTTTATTGTGATCTACACAGTCAAAGGCTTTGGCATAGTCAATAAAGCAGAAATAGATGTTTTTCTGGAACTCTCTTGCTTTTTCGATGATCCAGCGGATGTTGGCAATTTGATCTCTGGTTCCTCTGCCTTTTCTAAAACCAGCTTGAACATCAGGAATTTCACGGTTCACATATTGCTGAAGCCTGGCTTGGAGAATTTTGAGCATTACTTTACTAGCGTATGAGATGAGTGCAATTGTGCAGTAGTTTGAGCACTCTTTGGCATTGCCTATCTTTGGGATTGGGATGAGAACTGACCTTTTCCAATCTTGTGGCCACTGCTGAGTTTTCCAAATTTGCTGGCATATTGAGTGCAGCACTTTCACAGCATCATCTTTCAGGATTTGGAATAGCTCCACTGGAATTTCATCACCTCCACTAGCTTTGTTCGTAGTGATGCTTTCTAAGGCCCACTTGACTTCACATTCCAGGATGTCTGGCTCTAGGTCAGTGATCACACCATCATGATTATCTGGGTCATGAAGCTCTTTTTTGTACAGTTCTTCTGTGTATTCTTGCCACCTCTTCTTAATATCTTCTGCTTCCGTTAGGTCCATACCATTTCTGTCCTTTATCGAGCCCATTTTTGCATGAAATGTTTCTTTGGTATCTCTGATTTTCTTGAATAGATCCTTAGTCTTTCCCATTCTGTTGTTTTCCTCTATTTCTTTGCATTGATCGCTGAAGAAGGCTTTCTCAAGGACATAGATATTACTTATTTTAGCAAATGACTTACCTCCAAAGAGAGCATTTATTTTAACAGATAAACAATTTTTTAAAATAAATGCTCTTCAGGAAAATTCCTCTTTAGTATGTATTAAGATTTGGCATACATGTCTTCATCATTTCTGCCAGTTAAAGAAAGTCTTTTCAATTATCTGTGAAAGTATTTGTCATTGCTTTCCCAGTTGTGAAACATGAGCACCTTAGCCATAGCCCACCAAACATTACAGATATGTACCTCTGCCCATATTTTCTTCTAGGAAAATGATCTCCCCACTGGAGAAGACAGTCCAGTTGTAGCAGATAGTTGTTCTTGTGTTCTATTCCCATACAAGCTCGTTTCAGTGCTTCAAAAGGATTGATTTCACTTCCTGAACTCCCACATTTATGTCAGATTTAATTCCTCTAATATACTCTTTTTCCTATAATATTTAGTGTCATTCCTTCCCTAAATGAACTCTGACTAATATAATGATTAAGGCCTAATTTATTAGTTCTCTGTACTCATCTGTTTTTAAGATAAGTGACCTCTATGAGTAGAAGGCAATGGCACCCCACTGCAGTACTCTTGCCTGGAAAATCCCAGGGACAGAGGAGCCTGGTGGGCTGTTGTCTGTGGGGTCGCACAGAGTCAGACACGACTGAAGCGACTTAGCAGCAGTAGCAGCAGTCCTCTATGATGGTAGAGTACATTATTGAATAATACTTCAAAATTATTTCTAAGCATCCTATCCAGGAAACGCATTTCACATGCTGCTTAGAAATATACAAAGAAAGGAATTTGGCATTGATATTGAAAAAATAATAAATTACTTCAGACACATTTTGTGCTTCATATATCCAAAGACATAATTCATGGCTCATCTGATTAACTTTTATAGAGAGCAAAAGTGAAAAAAATGAAAAACAAAATTATAGTGTCTGAACCTTAATCTAAGAGGATAAAGAGGCCTTTGGAAACAAGATAAAATCTGCATTGGGATTAATTTGGATTCTCAGAGATTGTATAGGAGAAGAAATAAATGAATGGTTCCCATGGAAGTGTGGGTAGAGTACTCCCTAGAGAAAGAGAGGCCTAGAAACATGTAAATTCTTGTCATGAGAAGTTTTGCCAGTGAGCGAGAATACTCAGAAAAAAATCAGTGGATGGTGAATTCCCAATTCACCATCAGTAGACAAAAATGGTTGTTACATTTGTTGTGATAGACTGAGTCAGAGAAGCCTAGCAGAAAAGCTGTAAGGAAACCAAGAAGATGTCCAAGTTTAGAGTCATTAAACATACTAGTTTAGCCAGACATTGTGATTTTTTTGTCTTAAAAGAGTCTGGAAAATAGTTAAGGATCCTCTAAGTGTCAAGACTGAGTGAATAGCCACAGATATTCTTAAGTGCACATTTAGAAACAGAGGAATAATATGCCTAGTAAGAACATTTAAAAAGGACAATATTGAGAGAAAGCAGGGTTAGGGGAGGAGGGAGGATAAAATAGGCAAAAGGAAAAAAATGACCTTGTAGATACTAAAAATTACATCTTTTCAATGTACTGGTTATATATTTTTCCTTGCACATTTTACTTTGATTCTTTCCAAATTTAGTAGAAATCTATTTCCTTTAGAATAAATCCACCATAAACAGAGGAAAATTCAAACATAGGCTTGTTGATAAGGATGACGTGAATAAAACATACGGAAATATGAAACAACTAATTGAAAAGTATTTAGAAGAATCATAGAAAATTTGAATCAACTTTTTCAGAATCATCAACAGTGTGATTAAATACTTTTCCCCATAGTAGGTGTTTAATTACCACACAGAAATTTGCCCGAGCATTTAGATTTTACAGTTTTTGTTTTCTAACGTAAATTATAGTACTGGACATCATAGCAATAAATCATTGAAAATAAAAGGAATGAATTCTAAATTATATAGGCATAAGCAAGTTGGAACTTCTGCTTTTCTACAAAGTCTCTGTTCTTCACTATTCTCCATGTTTATTAATCTAAATATTTAAAAAATTTTCACCAATATTTTGTCTTGGTCACCATGCTTATCAGTAACCAACATTCAGTGCTTTTTAAGTAACTTGCCAGAATAACTGTGATTTTTAAAAATATAGACATCAGTAGTTGGATTTACTTTATAAATTTGAGGTTTTGGAGTTATGAATCCAAAGTTTAGTGCAGTAACTTTGGCAGAGGAAAACATTCAATAATTGTCCAAAATCTTTAAAATACATAATATAGCTTACACTAATTTGCACACACCATTTCTTGTAGTAGACTGGTAGTCCTGTTTGTGCTTTTAAACAACTGTCTGCTGAGTTTCTACAACATGTTACGTATTGCGATAATTTATATTATTGTGGTCCTTTATGCATCAGTCTATGGGGAAGGCAATGGCACCCCACCCCAGTGCTTTTGCCTGGAAAATCCCATGGATGGAGGAGCCTGGTAGGCTCCAGTCCATGGGGTCGCTAGGAGTCGGACACGACTGAGCGACTTCACTTTCACTTTTCACTTTCATGCATTGGAGAAGGCAATGGCAACCCACTCCAGTGTTCTTGCCTGGAGAATCCCAGGGACGGGGGAGCCTGGTGGGCTGCTGTCTATGGGGTCGCACAGAGTTGGACACGACTGAAGCGACTTAGCAGCAGCAGCAGCAGCAGCATAGCTGATTATTAAATTAGAAATAGATTTCATTCTGCAGCTTATCCAGATATTATATGAAAATGAAACATTGTAGAAAAGATAGAGATGGATTCTTTAATTATTTCATGCTGTTTACTTCTTACAAAAGTCTACTGAAAAAAATACTACAAACTTAAATAATCTATAGTCACTTGGTTTTCCTTTCCATGTAAAATGAAATCAATAAAATACAAATTTTTAGCATTATGACCTTTTAGAAAAAGTCAATGCATTTATAGCTGCACTCTGTTTCTAAATGCACACTAAGGACTGTTTGTAGCTTTTCAGCTCAGTTTTGAAACTTAGAGGATCCTCAGTTCAGTTCAGTTCAGTTGCTCAGTCGTATCTGACTCTGCGACTCAATGGACTGCAGCACACAAGGCATCCATGTCCATCACCAACTCCCGGAGTTTACTCAAACTCACGTCCATTGAGTTGGTGATACCATCCAACCATCCTATCCTCTGTCAACTGCTTCTCATCCTGCTTTCAATCTTCCCCAGCATCAGGGTCTTTTCAAAAGAGTCAGTTCTTCACATTAGGTGGCCAAAGTATTGGAGTTTCAGCTTCAGCATCAGTCCTTCCAGTGTATTTTCAGGACTGATTTCCTTGAGAATGGACTGGTTGAATCTCCTTGTAGTCCAAGGGACTCTCAAGAGTCTCCTGCAGCACCACAGTTCAAAAGCATCAGTTCTTCAGCACTCAGCTTTCTCTATGGTCCAACTCTCATATCCATCCATGACTACTGGAGAAACCACAGCTTTGATTAGACAGACCTTTGTTAGCAAAGTAATGTCTCTGCTTTTTAATATACTGTCTAGGTTGTTCATAACTTTTCTTCCAAGGAGTAAGCGTATTTTAATTTCATGGCCGCAGTCCACCATCTGCAGTGATTTTGGAGCCCAAAAAATGAAGTCTGTCACTGTTTCCATTGTTTCCCCATGTATTTCCCATGAAGTGATGGGGCCAGATGTCATCATCTTCGTTTTCTGAATGTTGAGTTTTAAGCCAAATTATTTACTCTCCTCTTTCCCTTTCATCAAGAGGCTCTTTATTTCTTCTTCACTTTCTGCCATAAGGTTGGTGTCATCTGCATATCTGAGGTTATTGATATTTCTCCTGGCAAACTTGATTCCAGCTTGTGCTTCACCCAGCATTTCTCATGATGTACTCTGCGTATAAGTTAAATAAGCTGGATGACAATATACGGCCTTGACGTACTCCTTTGCCTATTTGGAACCAGTCTGTTGTTCCATAACTAGTTCTAACCTCTGCTTCCTGACCTACATACAGATTTCTCAAGAGACCAGTCAGCTGGTCTGGTATTCCCATCTCTTGAAGAATTTTCCACAGTTTATTTTGGTCCACACAGTCAAAGGCTTTGGCATAGCCAATAAAGCAGAAATAGATGTTTTTCTGGAACTCTCTTGTTTTTTCCATGATCCAGTGGATGTTGGCAATTTAATCTCTGGTTCCTCTGCCTTTTCTAAATCCAACTTGAACATCTGGAAGTTCATGATTCACATACTGTTGAAGCTTGGCTTGAAGAATTTTGAGCATTACTTTACTAGTGTATGAGATCAGTGCAATTGTGCAGTGGTTTGAACATTCTTTGGCATTGCCTTTCTTTGGGATTGGAATGAAAACTGACCTTTTCCAGTCCTCTGGCCACTGTTGATCCTATGGTTACCTTAAATATTTTTCAGACTCTCCTAAAATCAGAAATTATAATATCTGGATAAAACTATTAGCCCAATCAACTAAGGGATCAAAACCAGGTCTTGTGAACTTCAATCAGCTTCTTTACCAGCTGAGCCACAAGGGAACCCCAAGAATACTGGAGTAGGTAGCCTATCCCTTCTCCATGTATCTTCCTGAACCAGTGTTTCCTGCATTGCCAGCTGATTCTTTACCAACTGAGCTATCAGGGAAGCCAATAAAGTTGGACATCTTTTTCGTTTCTTTAGAGTTTTCCTGCTAGCCTTCTCTAACTCATTCTCTCATAACAAATTTAAGAATCATTTTTGTCCACTGATCATTCCCAATTCACCATCCTTTGACTTTTCTCTGTCTTCCTGCTCATTGGCAAAACTTCTTATTACAAGAACTTGTTTCTAGATCTGTTCTCTCTCTGCTGCTGCTACTGCTGCTAAGTCACTTCAGTCATGTCTGACTCTGTGCGACCCTATAGATGGCAGCCCAACCAGGCTCCGCCATCCCTGGGATTCTCCAGGCAAAAAAACTGGAGTGAGTTGCCATTTCCTTCTCCATGCATGAAAGTGAAAAGTGAAAGTGAAGTTGCTCAGTTGTTTCCAACTCTTTGTGACCCCATGAACTTCAGCCTACCAGGATCTTCCCTCTGTGGGATTTTCAAGGCAAGAGTACTGGAGTGGGTGGCCATTGCCTCCAGTTCTCTCTCTAGGGAGCTCTTTACCCAGACTTCCATGGAAACTATTCATTAGTCCAGATTATTCCCAGTGCAGTTTTTATCTTGCTTCAGAGGGCCTCTTTTGCTTCTTGGGTTAAGAGTCAGACATTATTATTCTGTTTTCCCATTGGCAGAAAACTCATTTAATGCTTCCCAGCTGGTCCCATGGAATAATCCATCATTCAGCTTGAGATGAAGTTAAGTCTTTCTTCCTTAATATGGAGGGAGAGAAAGGATTGAAGTTCATAGCACAGAAATACATTTCCTTAAAGAATATTCTCCCCGACATTTGTTTTAATCATTTTTTATTCTTAAAGTGAATAAGAGGATTAAAGATTCATTGAGCCTATTTTTAGTATCATTATTTGAACATGTATATTTATAGCTGGCAGTTGAGCTTGAAATTTCAGATATATTTTTACTTGGCAACTAGGTATTAATGAATTTTATTACTTTAAATATAAGATAAAGTGTTGCTTTTATTATAATCTATTTTCTATGTCTTGTCTAGCCTACCTTAAAACATGATATTAGGATTTCATTTATAACCTAAAAATATTTGTTGACTATTTATGGATATTTGTTAACTTATTATGTAATCATGTTGAAATTTTTTAGAATATCTAAAATACTATAGGATTACTGAAGTTTTATATTTCAAATTTTGTATATAAATGTAGATATTTGTTAAATTTCATTTTGACCTTTCTCTCATTTTAATTAATTTTATTTTCATTGAGAGTATTTGATAGTTCTTTCCTAATTTCATAATTATTATCTCATGCATAAGTGAGGAAAACAAATTCTTTCTATTTCTAATGTTTCACTGATGAAGGTGATGTTCTTTATATGTTTTTCAATGAACACAATTAGATGAGTAATCAAGAGAATTTAATCCATTTCAGTTGGGAAATATTTGTTCAGAGAGTAAAAAAAGGAGTTAAGAAGCACTCTTGTCTTCCTCAGATTGATTTTCATGGAACAAATCCTAAAACAGACTACAGAATCTGAAGCACAGAAGTGCTTTTTAATGTAGGTTGTACTTTTATTTCCTCTTTCACTGAATACTTTACTGCTCTTCAGATATCCCAGCAAGAAACTAGTTGTGATCCTGTTAGATAGTTTTCTTTTATACGTATGAATTTTAATAAATTCACTGGATTTACTAAGACTGGATTTTACTTTTAATACATTTTTGTGACCTTAATTGCTGCAGTATTAATAATCCACTTATTATTTTTTCCATGTCCAGACTAACCACTCCTGACTTCATTCACCTTACATCACAGAGCCTTATAAAATGTAAATCTGAGCATATCAGTGCCCCTGTTAAGATTATTCAAAATAGCCTTCTAAGGAGATCTCCCTGTAATCTTATCCTGCTGAAACTCATTATGTACATTACAATTAAATTTATATTTATATTCTACAACTCTGATATTATAATTTCCTTGCCTATGATAAAACATCTTCATGTTTTGAAACATTTCATGTTTATGATAAAACAATTCTTCTGGGTTACTGAAATATCTGAGAGATAGTTTTTCCTGGAATACCATCACTTAATGACAGTAACATAAGTTGCAAGAGATGTTCAATAAGTATCTATTAAAATAAATTGAACTAAACCACTTGACAGAGAAAAGAATTATCATTGATGACCGTAGCACTTTACTTTTTAAGGCTACTATTATTTATAAGATTTCAAATTATGTTTTCTGTCACTGTTAGTAGTAATAACTACAGTTCTTTATCACAGATTACAAGTAATATTGTATGTTTAATAATATATATGTGCCAGGTCACTTCAGTCATGTTCGACTCTTTGTGACCCTATGGTCACACACCCTATGGTGCCTTTGGCATCAACACGTTTCCTTTGCTTTGAGTGTCTTTTCGAATGCTGCTCTCATGGGACTTGGTTTTCTCAAGCTCTGTCTGTCCAAAGACACTCCGGACCAAGCCAGGTCCTGCCTGCCCACCACCTGCGCTGGACCCGAGACCATCCCTCTCCTGTGCCACTCCAGAGCGGGCCCTGACCGCCCTGGTGCCTCCGCGTCTGACGTGTTGGACCAGGAGCACTCCTGAGTCCTGTGGCCTCATCTCACCTGGGCACAGGGCCCCTCATGACCACCCCCTCCCCCCACCCCGTCTCAGTGTTCCTCTGGGCACGACTGTGCACAAGCAATGCAGCCTTCAGGCCTTGCTGCCCGCCCACCCGATGTGCGTGCGTGTGCAAGCATCTTATTTATGGTGTGACCCTGAGGAGGGCTATTTATTGTTTAATTTATTTGTTAAGGTTCCTCCCTCCCGGCAGCCCTACCTCCTTAAGGCCTGTGGGCGGAGGAGAGGGGTGGCTGTGCGTGTGGACCCCAGGCCCCAGTCCTTCCTGTGTCTGTCAGAAGGTGGGCTGGTACAGCGGATAATTTAAGGGGCGTACGTGACCCTGCCACCTCGAAGCCCTGCGCCTAGGGGGTGGGTTTTAAATTATTGACATTGTACAGTCTGCTTGTTGGCTCTGGAGGTTGGGGGTGGGGGGACAGAGTCTCAAGCCTTTAATTTATTTCAGCAGCTGTGTGTTTGTGATCCCGGTGTGTGTAGGCACTGTGGATAGGGACTTCTTTCAGTTCAAAAGTGAGATGTCTGGAAATCATAATTTTTATACAGGCATTTCAATTAAATTGTTTTGTATTAAAAAAAAAAAAAAAAAAAAAGCTCCTCTGGAGCCTCCTCTAGAGCTCCCACCAAGCTCCTCTGTCCAAGGGATTCTCCAGGAAAGAATATTGGAGTGGGCTGCCATGCCCTCCTCCAGGGGATCTTCCCCACCCAGGGATAGAACCCACATCTCTTTTTGTCTCTTTCATTGGCAAGCGGGTTCTTTACCACTAGTGCTACCTGAAAAGCCCATGATAAAATATATAAATAGATATTGTTACATTGTGAAATACATTCCGTGGATATATTTACCACTCTAATTCTCAGTAATCATTTTTCTTATGCTTATTCCCAAATTTGCTGAGGCTCAATGAAGAAGAATGCCAAAAGTCATCTCCATAAAGATCTCTAGATCAGGACATCATAGTCAGATTGTTCTAAATTATCATTTCACTGAAATTTTTCCTCCTGCTGAGTTTTTAGTTTATGAATGAAAATATTACCCACCCGATGACCCAAACCAGATGTCTCAGCATAATGTTAACTAGACTACTGAAACATGAATCTAAGTGAGTTTTCTCCCTTTAATTGTATCCTCCTAAAACTCACTATTGCAACTAAATTGGTTTCTGTGTTCTACAATTCTGATACTACAATTTGCTTACAGTAAAGCAGTCACTGATCACATGAATTCTAATAGTCCAATTGCTGGACAGTAAACTATTTTATTGGAGAAGGCAATGGCACCCCTCTCCAGTACTCTTGCCTGGAAAATCCCATGGATGGAGGAGTCTGGTAGGCTGCAGTCCATGGGGTCACTAAGAGTCAGACACGACTGAGTGACTTCACTTTTACATTTCACTTTCCTGCATTGGAGAAGGAAATGGCAACCCACTCCAGTATTCTTGCCCGGAGAATCCCAGGGATGGGGGAGCCTGGTGGGCTGCTGTCTATGGGTTCGCACAGAGTCAGACACGACTAAAGTGACTTAGCGGCAGCAGACTATTTTATGGCATCAGTCTAACTTAGAATCAAGGTCTGGGTCTTGCACTTGTGTGACTTTTGAAAATTACTTACCAACCAGTGTCACAGTTTGCCTGTCTCTGAAAGGTGGTAATACTACAGTACAATATACCGTATGTACAATATGTACAATATAAAGAGTCAGACATGACTGAGGGACTTTACTTTCATGTTTCACGTTCATGCATTGGAGAAGGAAACGGCAACCCACTCCAGTGTTCTTGCCTTGAGAATCCTAGGGATGGGGGAGCCTAGTGGGCTGCCATCTATGGGGTCGCATAGAGTCGGACACGACTGAAGTGACTTACAGTACAGTACAGTACAGTAAGGCATTAATTCAAAAAACTTACTGAGTTGGTGAAATGAAATATTGTATGTGAAATTCCTATATAGAAAATGTGGTAGCCTCATGTGTGTCATGAATATGAGCTTTTATACCTTCCTTGTTTTTTTTTTGTTTGTTTGTTTTTAATTGTTGCTTGGCCCATGAACTAGGACAATCAACTCATCATTTTGAATTCTAATATATTTATCTGTAAATGGAAATAGGATTATTTCCTATTTAATGAAACAATACATGTACTATATCAATTACCAGGGCAAACTGTATTTTAAAATCTATACCTTCACTTAAAAAAAAAAAAAAAAAACAACAAATAAATGTAAAAAATTACTTAGAAAATATAAGAAAAGTATCTCATATACCCTATTAAGTAAATCAAAGTAATTTTTTTAGACAGTAATGTTTGTTGTAAGATGAAATTTGTACACTTAGAATATTAAAGAAAGTAGTGATCTGTTTGGGCTTCCCTGGTAGCTCAGCTGGTAAAGTATCTGCCTGCAATGCAGCAGATCCCGATTCGATTACTGGGTGGAGAAGATCCCCTGGGGGAGGGATAGGCTAACCACTTTCAGTACTCATGAGCTTTTCTGGTGGATCAGACAGTAGAGATTCCACTCGTAATGCTGGAGACCCGGTTCCATCCCTGAGTTGGGAAGATCCCCTGGAGGAGGGCATGGCAAACCACTTCAGTATTCCTGCCTGGAAAATCCCAGGGACAGAGGCACCTTACAGGCTACAGTCTGTGGGGCTGCAAAGAGTTGGACACGGCTGAGCAACTAAGCACAGCACCACCCAGTGATCTTAAACTACACTTACAAAAAAATTAAGCCTAATAACAAATATTTGTTTAAGGAACAAGTGCATGTAATATTCTTTTAACCATTACATTCTGGCTTTTATGAACTTTACTTGGATAAAAGTCTTCACTTTTATAATAAAGAATGCTGCTTCTGCTGCTGCTAAGTCGCTTCAGTCATGTCCGACTCTGTGCGACCCCATAGACGGAAGCCCACCAGGCTCCACCGTCCCTGGGATTCTCCAGGCAAGAATACTGGAGTGGGCTGCCATTTCCTTCTCCAATGCATGAAAGTGAAAAGTGAAAGTGAAGTCGCTCAGTCGTGTCCGACTCTTAGCGACCCCATGGACTGGAGCCTACCAGGATCCTCCGTCCATGGGATTTTCCAGGCAAAAGTACTGGGGTGGGGTGCCATTGCCTTCCCCATAATAAAGAATAGAGCATGGTATTTCCCCCCCTTGGTTCTGTATATTAAGTGTACAATAATGGGAGCATTTTCCTCTATCACATGAAGATCATTGTAAATTATCTTTCAAAGTTCAATGTCTTGGAAAGTATTTCTCACTAAAATAAAACAAAATAAATTTGGCATCATCTATTTCTTTGAGGCTTTTTTTTTCCTTTCTCAACAACTAATGCCAAGGGAGAGTTTTAGTATTTCCTTCAAAAATGAAATAGCTTGCTAAATTGCTTTCTAGGCACTAAGTCAAAATTCTTTTAGATATGAATTATGTGAAAAGTGTAAGAGCTTTCTTGAAAATTATGTGTGTTGTAAGCATTTTTATAAAAGGAAGCTTGGATTAATACAGGAAAGTTAATGCTCCTTGACAATTTTTCTTGCTATATGAGTCTAATAGTTCTCAAACATATGTTTGAATTACAGATGACCCCTGACTTAATGATTTTTGGACTACACAATGAGGCAAAAGTGATATGCACATAGTAGAAACCATACATCAGATTTTGAATTTGGATTTTTTCCTCACCTGCTAATATGTCATAGATACTGTCTCTTGATTCCGTGCAGCAGAGAACCACAGTTCCAAGTCAGTCCCGTGATCACAAGGGTAAACAACTGTTACACTTTAAACCATCCTTTTTTTTTACTTTTAGTACAGTATTCAAAAACTTCCATAAGATATTCAACACTTACAATAAAATAGGCTTTGAATTAAATGATATTGTTCAACTGTAGACTAATTTATGTATTTTGCACACATTTAAGGTAAACTAGGGCTTTCCTGGGGACTCAGATGGTAAAGAATCTTTCTGCAGTGTGGGAGACGTGGGTTTGATCCCTGGGTTGGGAAGATCCCCTGGAGGAGGGCTTGTCAACTCATTCCAGTATTCTTGCCTGGAGAAGTCTGGTGGGCCACAGTCCATGGGATCACAAAAGGTCAGACACAACTGAGCAACTAAGCACAGCAAGGTAAACTAGCCTAAGTTATGACATTCTGTAAGTTAGGTGAAATAAGTGAATTTTGGACTTAAGATACTTTTAACTTATGATGGATTTATCAGAATTTAACTCCATTGTAAGTTGAGGAAGATCAATATAAATAATTCAGGTAGTTCAACAAATAGAGAACAAATGCTCAAGACAATCTTGAGCATTATATTCAAAAGTAATTATAGAGATAAGCATATGGCTTTTATTTTTCAATTTGTTAATGTGGTATATTACATTGATTGATTTGTAGATATTGAAGAATCCTTGCATCCCTGAGATAAAGCCCACTTGGTCATGATGTACGATCTTTTTAATGTGTTGGAATCTGTTTGCTGGAATTTTGTTAAGGATTTTTGCATGTATGTTCATCAGTGATATTGGCCTGTAGTTTTCTTTTTTTGTGGCATCTTTGTCAGGTTTTGGTATTAGGGTGATGGTGGCCTCATAGAATGAGTTTGGATGTTTACCTTCCTCTGCAATTTCTGGAAGAGTTTGAGTAGATAGGTGTTAGCTCGTCTCTAAATTTTTGGTAGAATTCAGCTGTAAAGCCGTCTGGTCCTGAGCTTTTGTTTGCTGGAAGATTTCTGATTACAGTTTCAATTTCTGTGCTTGTGATGGGTCTGTTAAGATTTTCTATTTCTTCCTGTTTCAGTTTTGGAAAGTTATATTTCTCTAAGAATTTGTCCATTTCTTCCAAGTTGTCCACTTATTGGCATATAGTTGATGATCAGATCAGATCGGTCGCTCAGTCGTGTCCGACTCTTCGTGACCCCATGAACCGCAGCACGCCAGGCCTCCCTGTCCATCACCAGCTCCCAGAGGCCAACCAGACTCACACCCATCAAGTCAGTGATGCCATCCAGCCATCTCATCCTCTGTCGTCCCCTTCTCCGCCTGCCCTCAATCCATCCCAGCAACAGAGTCTTCTCCAATGAGTCAACTCTTTGCATGAGGTGGCCAAAATACTGGAGTTTCAGCTTTAGCATCATTCCTTCTAAAGAAATTCCAGGATTGATCTCCTTCAGAATGGACTGGTTGGATCTTCTTGCAGTCCAAGGGACTCTCAAGAGTCTTCTCCAACACCACAGTTCAAAAGCATCAATTCTTCGGCGCTCAGCCTTCTTCACAGTCCAGCTCTCACATCCATACATGACCACAGGAAAGACCATAGCCTTGACTAGGCGAACCTTTGTTGGTAAAGTAATGTCTCTGCTTTTGAATATGCTATCTAGGTTGGTCATAACTTTCCTTCCAAGGAGTAAGCGTCTTTTAATTTCATGGCTGCAGTCACCATCTGCAGTGATTTTAGAGCCCAGAAAAACAAAGTCTGACACTGTTTCCACTGTTTCCCCATCTATTTCCCATGTAGTGATGGGACCAGATGCCATGATCTTCGTTTTCTGAATGTTGAGCTTTAAGCCAACCTTTTCACTCTCCACTTATAGTTGATGATAGTAGTCTCTTATGATCCTCTGTATTTCTATGTTGTCTGTTGTGATCTCTCCATTTTCACTTCTAATTT
Organism: Tragelaphus eurycerus; assembly: GCA_935064755.1. NCBI lineage: Eukaryota > Metazoa > Chordata > Mammalia > Artiodactyla > Bovidae > Tragelaphus > Tragelaphus eurycerus. The sequence continues at coordinate 13,265,839 of CAKXYN010000061.1, forward strand.
TAATATCCATTTATGATAAAAAAAAACAGAAAGCAGGAATAGAAGGAACATCAGTTCAGTTCAGTCACTCAGTCGTGTCTGACTTTTCGTGACCCCATGAATTGCAGCACACCAGGCCTCCAAGTCTATCACCAACTCCCGGAGTTCACTCAGACTCATGTCCATCGAGTTGGTGATGCCATCCAGCCATATCATCCTCTGTTGTCCCCTTCTCCTCCTGCCCCTAATCCCTCACAGCATCAGAGTCTTTTCCAATGAGTCAACTCTTCGCATGAGGTGGCCAAAGTGCTGGAGTTTCAGCTTTAGCATCAGTTCTTCCAAAGAAATTCTAGGGCTCATCTCCTTCAAAATGGACTGGCTGGATCTCCTTGCAGTCCAAGGGACTCTCAAGAGTCTTCTCCAACACGACAGGTCAAAAGCATCAAATCTTCAGCACTCAGCCTTCTTCACAGTCCAACTCTCACATCCATACATGACCACTGGAAAAACCATACCCTTGACTAGACGAACCTTTGTTGGCAAAGTAATGTCTCTGCTTTTCAATATACCTCAGCATAATAAAAGCTATATATGACAAACCCGCAGCAAACATAATCCTTGATGGTGAAAAACTGAAAGCATTTCCCCTAAAGTCAGGAACAAGACCCGGGTGCCACTCTCATCACTACTATGCAACATAGTTTTGGAAGTTTTGGCCACAGCAATCAGAGCAGAAAAAGAAATAAAAGGAATCCAAATTTTAAAAGAAGAAGTAAAACTCTCACTGTTTGCAGATGACATGATCCTCTACATAGAAAACCCTAAAGACTTCACCAGAAAACTACTAGAACTAATCAACGAATATAGTAAAGTTCCAGGATATAAAATTAACACACAGAAATCCCTTGCATTCCTATACACTAACAATGAGAAATCAGAAAGAAATTAAGGAAACAATTCCATTCACCATTTCAATGAAAAGAGTAAAATACTTAGGAATATATCTACCTAAAGAAACAAAAGACCTATATATAGAAAACTATAAAACACTGGTGAAAGAAATCAAAGGGGACACTACTAGATGGAGAAATATACCGTGTTCATGGATCAGAAGAATCAATATAGTGAAAATTATTATACAACTCAAAGCAATCTATAGATTCAATGCAATCCCTATCAAGCTACCAATGGTAGTTTTCACAGAGCTAGAACAAATAATCTCACAATTTGTATGGAAATACAAAAAACCTTGAATAGCCAAAGCAATCTTGAGAAAGGAGAATGAAATTGGAAGAATCAACCTGCCTGACTTCAGGCTCTACTACAAAGCCACAGTCATCAAGACAGTATGGTACTGGCACAAAGACAGAAATATAGATCAATGGAACAAAATACAAAGCCCAGAGATAAATCCACACACCTATGGACACCTTATCTTTGACAAAGGAGGCAAGAATATACAATGGATTAAAGACAATCTCTTTAACAAGTGGTGCTGGAAAATCTGGTCAAACACTTGTACAAGAATGAAACTAGAACACTTTCTAACACCATACACAAAAATAAACTCAAAGTGGATTAATGATCTAAAAGTAAGACCAGAAACTATCAAACTCCTAGAGGAGAATATAGGCAAAACACTCTCCAACATAAATCACAGCAGGATCCTCTATGACCCACCTCCCAGAATATTGGAAATAAAATCAAAAATAAACAAATGGGACCTAATTAAACTTAAAAGCTTCTGCACAACAAAGGAAACTATAAGCAAGGTGAAAAGACAGCCTTCAGAATGGGAGAAAATAATAGCAAATGAAGCAACAGACAAAAAATTAATCTCAAAAATATACAGGCAATTCCAGCTGCAGCTGGAATCCTGCAGCTCAATTCCAGAAAAATAAACGACCAATCAAAAAATGCACCAAAGAACTAAATAGACATTTCTCCAAAGAAGATACATAGATGGCTAACAAACACATGAGAAGAGGCTCAACATCTCTCATTATCAGAGAAATGCAAATCAAAACCACAATGAAGTACCATTTCATGCCAGTTAGAATGATGAATTAATGATTGAATAAGTAGAAATGGGATTTTCTAAGTTATCTACATTTCATATCACTGTTTCTAACCTTTCAATAAGAAAGTAGGAAATCTAATGCTTAATAGATTATTTTTTTTTCCTTTTTTTCCTTTCTAAGAAACTTTATCTTTGTGATGTTATTTTGTAAGATTTTTCTTTCTGGTTCATTTAATCTCCATCTAACATTGAATTCGATAAGTTGTTTCAACATCTGTGAAATAGATTTTTAGTCTTAGAGTTCAGATCAGATCAGATCAGTCGCTCAGTCATGTCCGACTCTTTGCGACCCCATGAACAGCAGCATGCCAGGCCTCCCTGTCCATCACCAGCTCCCGGAGGTCACTCAGACTCACACCCATCAAGTCAGTGATGCCATCCAGCCATCTCATCCTCTGTCGTCCCCTTCTCCGCCTGCCCTCAATCCCTTCCAGCATCAGAGTCTTCTCCAATGAGTCAACTCTTCACATGAGGTGGCCAAAATACTGGAGTTTCAGCTTTAGCATCATTCCTTCCAAAGAAATCCCAGGATTCATCTCCTTCAGAATGGAATGGTTGGATCTTCTTGCAGTCCAAGGGACTCTCAAGAGTCTTCTCCAACACCACAGTTCAAAAGCATCAATTCTTCGGTGCTCAGCCTTCTTGACAGTCCAGCTCTCACATCTATACATGACCACAGGAAAGACCATAGCCTTGACTAGGCGAACCTTTGTTGGTAAAGTAATGTCTCTGCTTTTGAATATGCTATCTAGGTTGGTCATAACTTTCCTTCCAACAAGTAAGCGTCTTTTAATTTCATGGCTGCGGTCACCATCTGCAGTGATTTTGGAGCCCAGAAAAACAAAGTCTGACACTGTTTCCACTGTTTCTCCATCTATTTCCCATGTAGTGATGGGACCAGATGCCATGATCTTCGTTTTCTGAATGTTGAGCTTTAAGCCAACCTTTTCACTCTCCATTTTCACTTTCATCAAGAGGCTTTTTAGCCCCTCTTCACTTTCTGCCAAAAGAGTGGTGTCATCTGTATATCTGAGGTTATTGATATTTCTCCCAGCAATCTTGATTCCAACTTGTGTTTCTTCCAGTCCAGCGTTTCTCATGATGTACTCTGCATATAAGTTAAATAAACATGGTGACAATATGCAGCTTTGACATACTCCTTTTCCTATTTGGAACCAGTCTGTTGTTCCATGACCAGTTCTAACTGTTGCTTCCTAACCTGCATACAGATTTCTCAAGAGGCAGATCAGGTGGTCTGGTATTCCCATCTCTTTCAGAATTTTCCATAGTTTATTGTGATCTACACAGTCAAAGGCTTTGGCATAGTCAATAAAGCAGAAATATATGTTTTTCTGGAACTCTCTTGCTTTTTCGATGATCCAGCAGATGTTGGCAATTTGATCTCTGGTTCCTCTGCCTTTTCTAAAACCAGCTTGAACATCAGGAAGTTCACAGTTCACATATTGCTGAAGCCTGGCTTGGAGAATTTTGAGCATTACTTTACTAGCGTGTGAGATGAGTGCAATTGTGTGGTAGTTTGAGCATTCTTTGGCATTGCCTTTCTTTGGGATTGGGATGAAAACTGACATTTTCCAATCTTGTGGCCACTGCTGAGTTTTCCAAATTTGCTGGCATATTGAGTGCAGCACTTTCACAGCATCATCTTTCAGGATTTGGAATAGCTCCACTGGAATTCCATCACCTCCACTAGCTTTGGTGGAGGACTGTCAATGTCATAGAGTTACTTTTTTTTGTTGTTAAACGTACTGCTTTCCCTTCTCCTATTCCCTATCTTGGGCATACCAGGTCGCTCAGTGGTAAAGAATCCATCAGCCAATGCAGAAGCCCTGAGAGTTCCAGGTTTGATCCCTGGGCCAGAAAGATCCCGTGGAGAAGGAAATGACAATCCACTCCAGTATTTTTGCCTGGAAAATGCCATGTACAGAGGAGCCTGGTGGGCAACAGGTCATGAGGTCACAAAGAGTCGGGCAAAACTGAGTCATGGAGTACACATGCATCCCCTATCTTACTCAGAAATTTCTGTTGCTCACTTGCTAGAGAACTCTGTTACTGCTAGTGTTTACTATTTCTCTGTGTGTATTTTTCTGCATTTATCTCTTTGTTGAATTGTTGGATCAATAGAAACCTGACCCAGCAGTGTGAGGCTGATTTTGATCTTTCCCTCAATTATCTCACACATCACTGCTGGGCAAGCTAAACTCAGTACCCAGTATTTTCAAGTCTTTCTTGGAACTCCTACAGTGGATGAAGCTCCATGGCAATTCTGATCCTGACTCCCACAGAGTCTCGCATTCTCACATGCGCTCAGTAACACGCAGTTTCAACAGTACTTCAGCTCAGAGGAGTCAAATAACTGAAGCTGAAGTTAGACAGAAAAACTATATTGAGGCCCCTTATGCCCACAGATTATGTTTCCATGAATGTTTTTAACAGAGAACTTCATGATTAAATACTTCTCTTCAGTATTAAATAGAATCAGAAATAAATTCAAACTTGGTTTGACTGTTCTGATTCATCCTTCATTTTCACACAGTTCACTATCCATGATTCATATATTTTCAGCCATGGCATCAATGTGAATGGCAAGTTGCTTTTTCCTTGCCAAACAATTAATGTATCCAAATAATGAAAACCCTTTTGAGTTGTTTTTCATGATCTTGTCTAGCACAATTAATCTGATGTCCACTTGCATTTAAAATATAAATTGGTAATAATAATCACTCTGGATGGCAATATGGTATATTATGATATATTTCTTACTATAATATTTGTGATTATATCACATTAAACTAAATTCCTAAATATCATCATTCTTTTGTAAGATTACTATTAATGGCTTTATGCCAGACATTTATTATTGTGCATTATTTTGTCATTGTTATGGTGAAAGAATATTATGCTGAGAAGAATGGAGAAGGAGACTACAGAAATTTAAGTTACAGATATTATACTGAGGGTGTGGGTCACTCCAGTGATACACAAAATAGATGATAATTTTTGAGAGAACTGAGTAATGCTAAGGTATAGAAGACATGGTAGAAACAAAATATTCTTTTTTGAACTTATTATTCTTATTATTTGATCAGAAAAAAATTTTGAGATCTAGAGTTTTTTACCTTACCTTAAAAATGCCATTGCACATTTTTCCTTTCCCATTGTTTATATATTAAATCTTAACATATAATAAATACTTATAAAAGTGTTAAGATAATCAGGGAAATTAATTTTAATTGACATATTCAGCTTTCAAATTGTGGTGCTGGAGAAGACTCTTGAGAGTCCCGTGGACTGCAAGGAGATCAAACCAGTCAATCCTGAAGAAAATCGGTCTGGAATATTCATTGGAAGGACTGATGCTGAAGCTGAAATTCCAATAACTTTGGCCACCTGATGCAAAGAATTGACTCATTGGAAAAGACCCTGATGCTGGGAAAGATTGAAGGCAGGAGGAGAAGGGAATGACAGAGGATGAGATGGTTAAATAACATCACCAACTCAACAGACATGAATTTGAGCAAACTGATAGAGATAGTGGAGGACAGAGAAGCCTGGTGTGCTGTGGTCCATGGGGTCGCAAAGTCATACCTCATTTGAGGTGGAAGGTTAAAATAGCATTTAATCCTTTCAACTCACCATTTTGAGTTTTCTTGCGATTGATATTGAAAGTGTTTGCCATTCACACTGGCAACAGACTTGTTTGAAATCATGTTTGTTCACCACCTTCTTGTTTATCATTATTATTATTTTAATTATTCATGAGGTACTGTAATACTGATACCTTTCTTCTGTAAATCTCAGGCTTTGACAAGCAGTATTTTTCAATAGCCTATTCAAAGTGTAATAATCATGCAGCATGATTTCTACTGTATCATTAATACTGAGGAATGATGATATAGACATAATAAATAAGCTTCATAAAATTAAGATATACAGATTTTCTTTTAGAATTAACAGTAATTACTAAAGGCAAAATGAAAATATCTCACAAATTAAGGAAAGAAAACTTGAGTTAATCTTTCCAGCAACAACACATGGCATTTTTTTCCTCTTCCTCTCTCTTTGCACATTTTGAAGAGAACATACGCAAAGCTTTTTCCCATATAATATCTCCTTGATACTTGTGAGCATCAAGAGGATTCTCTTTGAGAAGCTGTTTAGATTGTTGAAGAATCTTGTTTTCTGAAAATAAAGTCAATAATTTCTGGTAGTTCATATAGTCAAAATACGTAATGGTATCTTCTGCATTAAATGGTTTTGAATGTGAAGCTGGAAACAAATAATACTTATTTTCAGGCAGGCATAGTCTCAAACACACACACAGACACACATATTCACTCACACATTCATACCGTTTTTGCAGTAAAATTGTTGTTTAAGTGGCCCAATATGTTGGACCAGTTGATATTTCTGTGAGGATAAGCATAAATCATCATTCCCAAGATGTGAAGGGACAATATTAGAATTTTCAAAGGCAAAACAAAGCATTATATTGATTCTTATTGACTTGAATATAGAGGATGGTCATCCAGGTGATGCTTTTAAAGTAGAAGAGTCAGGACAAATCTTACATCAATGTTTACTTTCAAGGTTACCTTGAGCCTACTTGACATAATGGCTAAGATTTAATCATTCCAATCTCTCCTTTTATCACAAACTTCTCTGTCATCTTATCTTTAAATGCATATTTAATTCTCAAGGGATACAACATACTCTCTGACGTGTCCTTTAATGCAGTTCCTTGTATCTGTAATATCTGTTTATTTTCTTTAACTTATTTACTTTTCAAAGCCAAGTTCTTGAATTTTACTCACCCACCATTAACTCAGCCAAAATTAATTACACCTTAGAAGGTATTTCCATAGTGCTTGTTTATTCTAAGCACTTATTGATAATTTTTTTTTTTAATTTTTTAAATCACTACTTTGACTCTGAGTCCATCCTAAAGGAGATCAGTCCTGGGTATTCATTGGTAGGACTGATTGGTAGGACTGTAAAGAATTATTACATTTGTTATTTTTTTTTTTTTAATTCTAGAACAAAAGATATGAGAAAATTTTCTTTGTGGATAATCCTGTGATAGATGAAAATAAATATTTACTTGGCACTTATAAATAAGTATTCTTCCAAGTTATAAGACTCTAGATACTAAGAGATCAGTCCTGGGTGTTCATTGGAAGGACTGATGCTAAAGCTGAAACTCCAATACTTTGGCCACCTCATGCGAAGAGTTGACTCATTGGAAAAGACTCTGATGCTGGGAGGGATTGGGGGCAGGAGGAGAAGGGAATGACAGAGGATGAGATGGCTGGATGGCATCATCGACTCAATGGACATGAGTTTGGGTGGACTCCAGGATTTGGTGATGGACAGGGAGGCCTGGTGTGCTGTGGTTCATGGGGTCGCAAAGAGTCGGACATGACTGACTGAACTGAACTGACTTGACTCTGAGAGGGAAGAATTTTATGACATTTCTTTTTAACCTTAGCAGCTCAAAAAAGTGATGCATGCAAACACAACTTGAGCCATCAATAAGGAAGGAGGCATGAGCCAGACATGGAATGAAATACATACTTTCACATTTTCTGTAAAAGTAAAAAAGGCATGTATAGAGGTCTACGAAGTAAAAATTGATTGTAGAGTATGAACTTAATCAACACGAATAGCTAAAAGTATCAGATCAGATCAGATCAGATCAGTCGCTCAGTCATGTCCGACTCTTTGCAACCCCATGAACCGCAGCACGCCAGGCCTCCCTGTCCATCACCAACTCCTGGAGGTCACTCAGACTCGCATCCATCGAGTCAGTGATGCCATCCAGCCATCTCATCCTCTGTCGTCCCCTTCTCCTCCTGCCCTCAATCCATCCCAGCATCAGAGTCTTCTCCAATGAGTCAACTCTTCGCATGAGGTGGCCAAAATACTGGAGTTTCAGCTTTAGCATCATTCCTTCTAAAGAAATTCCAGGATTGATCTCCTTCAGAATGGACTGGTTGGATCTTCTTGCAGTCCAAGGGACTCTCAAGAGTCTTCTCCAACACCACAGTTCAAAAGCATCAATTCTTCGGTGCTCAGCCTTCCTCACAGTCCAGCTCTCACATCCATACATGACCACAGGAAAAACCATAGCCTTGACTAGGCGAACCTTTGTTGGTAAAGTAATGTCTCTGCTTTTGAATATGCTATCTAGGTTGGTCATAACTTTCCTTCCAAGGAGTAAGCGTCTTTTAATTTCATGGCTGCAGTCACCATCTGCAGTGATTTTGGAGCCCAGAAAAACAAAGTCTGACACTGTTTCCCCATCTATTTCCCATGCAGTGATGGGAGCAGATGCCATGATCTTTGTTTTCTGAATGTTGTCTACTGGAAAAAATGTGATGATGACGATCCAACAAGATCCCACACTACTGATTAAATAACTTTGATAGGACTCTGAATTCTCTCATGCTAAAATCCAGATAGGTGCATATATCTGTGATTAACACAAACACTGATCACAGTATGCATATTTAAAAGGGAGACTGTCTTCAAGTTGCATCAGAGAACGTGATAGCAGAGAGCTGGTAAGTATGGAAATTACAAAAAGATAAAAGAAGGCTGTTTTATTAAAAGCAAGTGTATTTGCAAGTATTTATTATTCAATACAAATGCTCTATTTGGTGGTTTCTATTTCTAAAATGCAGTGAGATAGGGAAATATTATGTGGGGCACATTGTTGGTATCTGTGTGTCATCTTGACTTCATGTTATTTTTGCTCTTGGTATCATTCAAGTGATTTACACTTATTAACAGACATCCATCTTGACCTCTAAGGGCTTGCCTGATAGCTCAGGTAGTGAATAATTAGCCTGAATGCAGGAGACCCCGGTTTGATTCCTGGGTCAGGAAGATCTGCTGGAGGAAGGATAGGCTACCTACTCCAGTATTATTGGGCTTCCATTGTGGCTCAGCTGATAAAGAATCCACCTACAATGTGGGAGACTTGGGTTCTATCTCTGGGGTGGGAAGCTCCCCTGGAGAAGAATACTCCAGTATTCTGGTCTGGAGAATTCCATGGACTGTATAGTCCATGGGGTTGCAAAGCATCAGACATGACTGATTGACTTTCACTTTCATCTTGACCTCTAGTTCTCATCCCCATGGATACAACCTAGAAATTCATTATTACCAATTAGTGCAGTGTCTAAACTCTTTCAACACTGCACACACTCTATAACCCAATGAATACAAACTTTTGAGCTCTTTTCCTCTAGTACCGATGTTGAAAACTGATTCAACTTCACCAAGATCATCAATCCATCAAAACTGTTTTTTTTATCATCTAACATTAGCTCATGTTTTTGTTTTTATTCTTATCCAAAGAAAGTCCGATGACTCAACATTATATTGATCCTCTTCTCCTCTCTTTTAGATCCTATTACATTTTTAATTCATTAGAATAAACCCAGAAAAATATCCCTTTTAAACTTAACATTTTTGTTCTTGTGATAGGCAGAATTGAAATGATCCTAAATGTCTTATACTCTTGTATAATTTCCTACCTGTGAACAGGAGTCGAATATGTGAATATTATGGCATATCACTCCTGTGTTTATATTATGTTATATGACAAAAGGGATTTTTGCAGATTTAATTACTGTGTCTAATCCAGTGACTTTGAGTTAATCAGAAAGGAGAATGTTTTGGGTGGGCCCAAACTAATCATGAAAGCCATCAAGGGATAAAAAAAAAACAGCAGTAGACTCTCTCCTGCTGACCTTAAAGGTACAATCAACCATGGCGTGAGAGAAAGGCAACATGTGGCCAGGACATGAGCATTGTCTCTAGGGACTGAAAACAATGCTTAGCTGACACCTAGCAAATATGCGACTCATACATATGCTACAAGAAACTGATGTGCTACCAACTAGAATGGTAGCATTGTTAACGCAGTGGACATGAACTTGGGCAAACTCCAGGAGATAGTGAGGGACAGGGAGGCTTGGCCTGCTGTAGTCCATGGGGTCACAGACAGTCGGACATGACTTATCAGTTGAACAACTATAACCAACTAGAATGAGCTGGGAAGACCAAATAAGAACAGAGCCCAATGAATATCCTAATTTCAGGACTGTAGTCTTTGAACAAAGAGTGTACTTATACTGTGCCCTTACTTCTGACCTAATGAAACTGTGGTTTCATTTTAAGGTCATAGTTTCATTTTTAAGCCATTAAGTTGGTGGTGATCTGTTATGCAGTGAAAGAACTATTAAACTTGCTCTGTGGTTGCAATTAAAAAGCTGAATGAACCTGAACAAGATATACACATATGCATGCATACGCAGACCATCTAACTCTACTTAAATGTATAACTAACTTCAGGTGGATCTTTAAGCTGAAAGCAATTCTACAACATTTTCCTAATCAATTCCTCTCCCACCTTCAAAAACACGATTTCCCCTGATTTTTCTATCTTCGTATTTCCACAACATCTCCCTCTAATATTTTTTTAAACATAACTGGTTGTCTACTGAGTAGATAAATATAATTACAGGAGAACTTAATCTTCCACCAATAATCTGAGTAATTCTGCATTTTTATCCTTTTTTTCTATTGTAGAAATTAAACTTTGGTTTTCCTAAGACAAATCTTGCCATTTTGTTACTGGGCTCCTTTCTAACTACTTACGGCTTTACTTATTGCATTTGGATCCACTCAGTATCACAGATCCTCCAGCTGTACATGGATGTGCGCATCACTACAGCCAGCCTATTAATTGGGCTCAACTTAGAAAACACTTTCTCTGTTCTTCAACTGCTTTCCAATATGCACATACGTGTGTGAGTGTGTGCTCAGTTGCTCAGTCATGTCCAACTCTTTGCAACCTCATGGACTGTAACTTGCTAGGCTCCACTGTCCATAGAATTTTCCAGGCAAGAATATTGGAGTGGGTTGCCAATTCTCAACCCAGGAATCAAAACCGCATTTCTTGCATCCCCTGCATTCACAGGGGATACTGGGCTACCTGGAAAGTCATGCACAGACAAATCTCTCTTTTATTCTCCTTGATAGAGCTTGGATACAAATTTCCTTGGTTTTATGGCTGAAGAGAAGTTTGAAATTGGATTTCTATGCTTTTTCTGACATGGTGTACATAGAAAATGTTAATACCTATATAATGCTGTGGCAAAAACGTTGACGTTTCTCCCAGGGAGTTGACTACTCTCTGGCAAGCTCAAGCTCTGTCTGGTTGTTTAAAGGGATGATAGGACAAATCAAAGTACTTTCTGCTATGTGTTCTGTGATGTCACACATTCGGTAAATTTGTGTTAGGAGGCGCGTAGCAAAAGATTTTTTAAAGTAATTTAAGAAAGCGGAGGTTGAAAAAATGCTTTTTCCCAAAATCCTGTCAGAGGAATCAATTGCGCCCCCTGGTGGTATGAGATTGGCCATCTTCCTCGCTGGCGGGTAGTGCTGAGCCTGAAACAGCTGTTAGAGAGCGCTTCTTTCTAACAAGAGTGCAGATCATTTCTTGGTAAGCATTGACATGCTTCCAAATTCTCTGCACGCTTTGACTGAGAATTTAGTGTCTGACTCTTGCCCAGAGAAGTGTGAAAACAGGAGGTGGGCCTGAACTGCCTCTGGTTTCTGGAAAAGGAGAGAGGATCAAATGGAAAAGGACTACACATCTTTCTTAATGGAGCTAGAATGTGTGAATTTTCTCATCAGCAAAATAGACTTGGAAAAATAAAAATTAAAAAAAAACTTTAAAAGACCGTACTTGGTCAAGCTGGCTGTCAGAGCACAGTCATTCTGTGTTTGTAATGGGGAGAATTTCTCTGTAAAGCCATTCATTAATCATGAAATAGTCCAGTATGGGCATACAGAGTGGGAAATATGGAAAGTGTAAAATCCTGAGAGTTTTAAAATGCATGCCATTGAACAGTATGAAATTTTAAATGAGTAAGTCAGTCATTGTAGAGGTTCTTTGAATGCTAAGGAAGAATGGAATATAATTAAGTAAAAATCTCTTATTGCTATTTTCTTCAGTTATCCCATAACCGTTCATTGTCTTGGAAAACTTTAGAGACGCAGCAGAACAAATAAAGAGGACATTTGGATAGGAACTAATCATTTTTATACCTGTCCATTTTATCTTCTAGACATGAGTGTTGGAACAGGTCTCAACCAGGAAAAAAAATTTGTTTTTTAATAATTTATTTAAGAAGATTAAAGATTAGAATCAGAGTGGCCATGTTCACATCTGAATATTATGAGAAAATTATGGAAAATTGATGGAACAATTTTAACATTCCAGAATGTTTATCTCTTTTCTTTAGACCATGCGGGTATTATTATCTATTGTTTTCAACTTCTGCAGGTCAGCCAAAATTCCAAAAAAAAAGGAGAGAGTTCTAATTAAAATTTAGTTACACACTCCTGCAGTGATACTTTTTACATCAAAATAAGCCTATTTTAGTCTTTGGGCTTCCCTGGTGACTCAGATGGTAAAGAATCTGCCTGCAATGCAGGGGACCCAGGTTCAATCTCTGGGTGGGGAAGATCCCCTGGAGAAGGAAATGGCTGCCCACTCCATTATTCTCAACTGGAGAATTCCACGGACAGAGGAGTCTGGCGGCCCACAGTCCTTTTGGGGTTCAGATTGTTCCCCAAGGATCAGATTCCTAAGTTCTTCTTTATGAGAAAATTCTTCAAAATGGGCTTGTGCTTGGGGTTTCTACTGCTTCAGCCTGCCTTTCTATGTCATATCTATTGCAAGTAAGTGTTTATGTCTATATGTCTATCGGTACTCATCTTGCCAGTAATGTCCGCATCCGATAGATACTTAGCTCTTCTATTGCTTCTCTCTCAGCAGAATTTGGCACTCTTTTTTTTTTTTTTCCTTATAAATAATTGTTACGCTTAGTAGTCAAGACACGGTCTTTCTGTTTATCCTCCTGTCTCACAAAATGCTTTCTTTTAAAAATGTCTTTCCCTTAATCTCTAATTCTTCTAAGTCTCTAATAGTATAATGATCTTGGTTCACTCATTTGCCCTTTCTATCTGCAGTCATTTTGGCATCTCCTACAGTAATATTTGTATAAATACCATCTACTTATGACTCTGAAATTTCTATGCCCAACCTTGAAATACCCCTTGAATTCTAGAGTAGTGGTGTGTCTGGCTACTCAGTAGAGTCACTTGTATATCTTACAGGCATATCAGAATTAATATGCATATGTGTCCTTGCACAATCACTTCAGTCATGTCAGACTCTTTGTGGCCCTGTGGACTGTGGTCCAGCCGGCTCCTCTGTCCATGGGTTTCTCCCAGCAAGAATGCTGGAATGGGTTGCCATGCCCTCCTCCAGGGGATCTTCCAGATTGCCCTTGGAATGCATAACCTTGTCTAGGACCCTTCCTTTGGATGTGATCAGTATTTATGATTTGCTTCTAACACATAAAATACGACAAAGATGATGGGATGTCACTTTTGTGATTATGTTACATAAAACGGAAACTTCCATCTTGCCAGCAAATTAATCTCTATTGTATTTCTTTCTTGTTGCCTTTGATAAAGCACTTAACCATGTGGAGAGGCCCACAAGGCAAGAAACTGAGGATAGCCACCTGCTGACAATCAGCAAGGAGCTGAAGCATTTCAGCTGATATCCCACGAAGAACTGAAGCCTGCCAACAAGAACATGGGCTTAGAAGCAAATCCTTCCCCATGCAAACCATTTCTCCCCAAGCATGCTTCTTTCTAATGTTGTACCTCTTTTTAATTGGCAGCTCAATCAGCTTAACTGCTTTATAAAATTTTTAGAAGTCATTCTTGAATCCTCTCTTTGTTTTATATATTGCAAAATTTTAGCAATTCCTATCAGATTGAGGAAGTAAATATTCCTCACTTCTACCATGGATATAGAGTTCAAGGTACCAGCATCTCTCTTCTAGATCACTGTGGGGGCAGCTTTGTCAAGATACGTAGAAACGTTCCTTGTGTTGTTCATCTCTCTACTTCTATGCCTGATCTCCTAAAGTCAATTCTCTACAGTGTCCCTAAATGATACTTGTTTAACATGTCAAATTACATATCAACATCTCCCAATACCAAAACTTAAGTTTCAACTATGGCCCATGAGGCATTTGGTATCTTGATTTTTCATTGCTTCTCCAACCTAATTCTTTTCCTCACTCACTCTGTTCAAACTGAAATTTCATTTCTGCTGCTCTGGAATATGTCACAGTGGTTCTACCTAAGTCTAGCATCAGCTCTCCCTTCTATGGGGATACTCTCTCCCTGATCTTTATGAGATTTGATATTTTTTGTTTAAGGACTTCACAAAATAATCATACACAGAGAACACAAAGGGTTCCTCTTTGCCTTACAGTAGCTTGCTATTAATACACATTTTCTAGTGGATTTATAGCTACCTAATCACTGCAAGGAGATCCAACCAGTCCATTCTGAAGGAGATCAGCCCTGGGTGTTCTTTGGAAGGAATGATGCTAAAGCTGAAACTCCAGTATTTTGGCCACCTCATGCGAAGAGTTGACTCATTGGAAAAGACTCTGATGCTGAGAGGGATTGGGGGCAGGAGGAAAAGGGGAAAACAAAGGATGAGATGGCTGGATGGCATCACCAACTTGATGGACGTAAGTTTGAGTGAACTCTGGGAGTTGGTGATGGACAGGGAGGCCTGGCGTGCTGTGATTCATTGGGTTGCAAAGAGTCAGACACAACTGAGTGACTGAACTGAACTGAATCATTTATTACCCATTATTGACTTCTTTGTTTTTGTCTTCTTTTGGCTTCCCTGGTGGTTCAGAGGGTAAAGCGTCTGCCTGCAATGTGGGAGACCCAGATTCGATCCCTGGGTCTGGAAGATCCCCTGGAGAAGGAAATGGCGACCCATTCCAATATTCTTGCCTGGGGAATCCCATGGACAGAGGAGCCTGGTAGGCTACAGTCCACGGGATCACAAAGAGTGGGACATGACTGAGCGACTTCACTTTTGTCTTCCACTTCCTTAGAGAAAGAGGCCAGTAACTTCTTTTCACCACTCACTGCTAATTCCTATGCATCTGAAAATGTATCTGCCATAATAAATGATCAGTAAATATTATTTGAGCTTCCCTGGTGGCTCAGATCATAAAGAATCTGCTTGCAATGCAGGAGACCTGGGTTCAATCCCCACATCAAGATGATCTCCTGGAGAAGAGAATGGCTAACCACTCCAATATTCTTGCCTGGAGAACTTCACAGGCAGAGGAGTCTAGCGGACTACAGTCCATGGGATCGCAAAGAGTCAGACATTTATCTGCTAAATAATATTTGAAAGTTTAAGTGTATGACTGACGAACACTTTCAAATATTATTTAGTGGATAAATGAACTAACCAATTATATCTAATTGACATCTACTATTACACCATTGTTGACTGAGATTCAGGTGTACCTTAGCTGAATTAAGTGTTTACACAGCCATTATTCTAATATTCACCTTTTAGTATTCTTGTTTTTAACCTTAGATTTCTTTGTTTCTTTCCTGTTTGATTTATTAAGTTAAATTGTCATTGATAATTCCTATGTATTCTGTCTCCCAATAATAATGTCATAATGTTATTGCTCTTGGGAGTTATCTTGTAAGTAGTACTACTCATTTTCTTTTAATTTACATACTGTACTTTGTCCTCTTTCTTTTTTAATTTCAATTTATTAGTATGTTTTTCTAGTCATTTACTCTCAGTGATGACTTCTATCTGAGCTGTAATAACTGATGCTTACTTTGCAATTTCGGAGAAGGCAATGGCACCCCACTCCAGTACTCTTGCCTGGAAAATCCCATGGACAGAGGAGCCTGGTAGGCTGCAGTCCATGGGGTCGCTAAGAGTTGGACATGACTGAGCTACTTCACTTTCACTTTTCACTTTTATGCATTGGAGAAGGAAATGGTAACCCACTCCAGTGTTCTTGCCTGGAGAATTCCAGGGATGGTGGAGCCTGGTGGGCTGCCGTCTACGGGGTCGCACAGAGTCAGACATGACTGAAGCGACTTAGCAGCAGCAGCAACACTTTGCAATTTAGAGCTCTTTGGGCTTTATCAGATCAGATCAGATCAGTCGCTCAGTCATGTCCGACTCTTTGCGACCCCATGAACCGCAGCACGCCAGGCCTCCCTGTCCATCACCAGCTCCCGGAGGTCACTCAGACTCGCATCCATCGAGTCAGTGATGCCATCCAGCCATCTCATCCTCTGTCGTCCCCTTCTCCTCCTGCCCTCAATCCCTCCCAGCATCAGAGTCTTCTCCAATGAGTCAACTCTTCGCATGAGGTGGCCAAAATACTGGAGTTTCAGCTTTAGCATCATTCCTTCCAAAGAAATCCCAGGATTGATCTCCTTCAGAATGGACTGGTTGGATCTTCTTGCAGTCCAAGGGACTCTCAAGAGTCTTCTCCAACACCACAGTTCAAAAGCATCAATTCTTCGGCGCTCAGCCTTCTTCACAGTCCAGCTCTCACATCCATACATGACCACAGGAAAGACCATAGCCTTGACTAGGCGAACCTTTGTTGGTAAAGTAATGTCTCTGCTTTTGAATATGCTATCTAGGTTGGTCATAACTTTCCTTCCAAGGAGTAAGCGTCTTTTAATTTCATGGCTGCAGTCACCATCTGCAGTGATCTTGGAGCCCAGAAAAACAAAGTCTGACACTGTTTCCACTGTTTCCCCATCTATTTCCCATGCAGTGATGGGACCAGATGCCATGATCTTCGTTTTCTGAATGTTGAGCTTTAAGCCAACCTTTTCACTCTCCACTTTCACTTTCATCAAGAGGCTTTTTAGCCCCTCTTCACTTTCTGCCATAAGGGTGGTGTCATCTGCATATCTGAGGTTATTGATATTTCTCCCGGCAATCTTGATTCCAACTTGTGTTTCTTCCAGTCCAGCATTTCTCATGATGTACTCTGCATATAAGTTAAATAAACATGGTGACAATATACAGCCTTGACGTACTCCTTTTCCTATTTGGAACCAGACTGTTGTTCCATGTCCAGTTCTAACTGTTGCTTCCTGACCTGCATACAGATTTCTTAAGAGGCAGATCAGGTGGTCTGGTATTCCCATCTCTTTCAGAATTTTCCATAGTTTATTGTGATCCACACAGTCAAAGGCTTTGGCATAGTCAATAAAGCAGAAATAGATGTTTTTCTGGAACTCTCTTGCTTTTTCCATGATCCAGCGGATGTTGGCAATTTGATCTCTGGTTCCTCTGCCTTTTCTAAAACCAGCTTGAACGTCAGGAAGTTCACGGTTCACATATTGCTGAAGCCTGGCTTGGAGAATTTTGAGCATTACTTTACTCAAAGTAGTATTTGGGCTTTATAGACTACCCATTAACTCATAATAGGAATGTCTAGCATTGATAGGGGCTTAACAAAGTACCTAGGGATCCATGCCCCACATAAAAAAAGGAGTAAAAATCCCTAGCATGAACTAAAGTTTAGACTTTTAATTAAAATTATCGCTTGTAATAGAGAATTATTCTATAATATAAAAAATAATACATAGTGTTGAAATCATAGGTGGTACTGTATTTTTATTGAAATCTATTTTTAAATAGCAAAATTATTTTTGAGTCTAATGAAGATAATTTTTGTTATTTTACATCTTATACATATTTCTCAAGTGTAATATTTCAATTGAGATCAAGCTATAACCCTGTTCCTAGTTTTTGACATAATATCACTCAAGCAAGTACTCTATAACCTTTGTTCCATGAGGATTCTGATCATATCTGTGTTGTTCAGTGTTCAATGACCAGAAACGTACAGAGTCAGGAATATAGAAGAAATTTAGTGTGATGTATGGTCATTAAATTCTTTATTTGTGATTTAATGAAGTAATAAATGAGATAAGACAATACAGAAATATGACTTGTATTGACTTAACATTTGATGACCAGTAGAGTCATCAAACGGGGAGGCAATGGCACCCCCCCCAGGCTTCTGCCTGGAAAATCCCATGGACGGAGGAGCCTGGTAGGCACGGCGAGCCGGGCGCACAGAGGGAAGAAGCAGCAGCAGAGTCATCAAATGCTGCAAAGTTGCTTCAGTCGTGTCCAACTCTGTGCAACCCCATAGATGGCAGCCCACCAGGCTCCCCCGTCCCTGGGATTCTCCAGGCAAGAACACTGGGGTGGGTTGCCATTTCCTTTCTCCAATGCATGAAAGTGAAAAGTCAAAGTGAAGTCACTCAGTCCTGTCTGACACTTCGAGACCCGATGGACTGCAGCCTACCAGGCTCTTCCGTCCATGGAATTTTCCAGGCAAGAGTACTGGAGTGGGGTGCCATTGCCTTCTCCACCAGTACAGGCTATGTATTTATAATTGGGCAGGCATATCAGTTATACTAAGTTTAATAATGAAAGAGTTTGCATGCTTTGATATTGCATACAACTAGCTTGACTTCCAAATGCCAGCAGCTACATCTATTTGCGTGAAGATGTTCTATAATCGACAGAGCCTTCTTTGTCCACTTTTGAATCTGATCAGATATGCCCAAGAGTTCAGCCCTCTGGCAGAACTTGTTAACCAGTGACTGATGGGAGATACTGTATATATTACTGAATCCCACAGACCTTGTTTGAGCTAATTCTCTAGTATGATTTTTTTCATTTACTTCCAAAGACTTCCAGAAGTATTAAGTTTAGTTTGTGATCCATAGTAGTAATGTGCTTAATAATGTATCTTTTATTGTGTGCCTACCTTTTTATGTCCTACTTCTCCATATTCATAAAGGAGTTTCCCGGGGTCATTACCCAAATGAGTCACATACACTCAAGTCATAAGACTAAGTTGGCTTTTGGAGGACCGCCTAATGCTTCCCTCATGCTACCCACTAATGCTACCGGTAAAGAATCTACCTGCCAGTGCAGGAGAGTCAAGAGACACGGGTTCAGTCCCTGGGTCAGAAGATCCCCTAGAGTAGGAGGTGGCAACCCACTCTGGTATCTTGCCTGGAAAATTCCATGGGCAGAGGAGCCTGCTGGGCCACAGTCCATGGGGCAGCAAAGATTGTGACATGATTTAGTGGCTGAGCATAATAAATAAAGAAAGTTGATATATGTCCATCCAAGTAGAAAGCAAACATAAAATTACTCCTGCTCTAAATATCTACATAGTATATAAGGGTATATAAGTGTGTTTGTGGAAGCTGATTAGCCAAAGAGTAGACTTGCTGAGAAAGATTGAAGGCAGAAGGAAAAGGGGATGACAGAGGATGAGATGGTTGGATGGGATCACCAACTCGATGAACATGAGTTTGATCAAACTCTGGGAGTTGGTGATGGATAGAGAAGCCTGGCATGCTGCAGTCCTTAGGGTCGGGGAGAGTCCGACACAACTGAACTGACTGACTGAATTGAGACTTTCTCAATTACCAGTTAATTGCCTGCTGCTGCTGCTGCTGCTGCGTCTTTCAGTCGTGTCCAACTCTGTGCGACCCCATAGACAGCAGCCCACTAGGCTCGGCCGACCCTGGGATTCTCCAGGCAAGAACACTGCAGTGGGTTGCCATTTCCTTCTCCAATGCACGAAAGTGAAAAGTGAAAGTGAAGTCGCTCAGTTGTGTCCAACTCTTTGCGACCCAATGGACTGCAGCCTACCAGTCTTTTCCACCTATGGGATTTTGCAGGCAAGAGTACTGGAGTGGGGTGCCATTGCCTTCTCCAAGGGATCTTCCCAAACCAGGGATTGAAACTGAATCTCCCGCATTGCAGGGAGACACTTAGCATCTGAGCCACCAAATCATTAAATATATATATATATATATATATATATATATATATATATATATATATATATTCAGAGCTTCAGTTTTCACCTGCTCTTATGTTTCACAATTCAGAAAATAAGATTTCAGGTCTAGCCTGGTATGAGTTTAATAAGAGAATTCACCCTATAAAACTATTGATATATTAAGGGTAAACATAAAATAACTCCTCAGTGCCCTTGGGGATTTATGGGAAATACCTTCAGTTCAGTTCAGTCACTCAGTCATGTCCAACTCTTCTGGACTAAAGCACACCAGGCTTCCCTGTCCATAACCAACTCCCTGAGATCACATCCGTAACTGGGCATTGTTTTCACTTTGGCTCTATGTCTTCATTCTTTCTGAAGTTATTTCTCCACTCTTCTCCAGTAGCATATTGGACATCTACCAACCTGAGGAGTTCATCTTTGAGTATCATATATTTTTGCCTTTTCATACTACTCATAGGATGCTCAAGGCAAGAATACTGAAGTGGTTTGCCATTCCATTCTATTCTCCAGTGGGGAAATACCGTACACCAATTAAAAAAAAAAAAAAAAAAAAGTAGGGGGAAATGTCTTTTTTTTTTTTTTCCCCTTAAAAATTTAAGTATTAAGTAGTCTTCACTTAACTCTCAGTAGTCCAAAATTATCAAACAAAAATGAGGTTGTATTTGTTCTTGAGAGAAGCCTTAGTGTGCTGCTACTGCTGCTAAGTCACTTCAGTCGTGTCTGACTCTGTGCAACCCCATAGACAGCAGCCTACCAGACTCCCCTGTGGAGTGGGTTGCCATTTCCTTCTCCAATTCATAAAAGTATCACTGTATACAATTACTAGTTCTTTATGGAGGCCCTTACATTTTTGCAGATTCAAATGAGTATCACAAGTAGATTTCCAATGAAAATTAACAACTAAGTAAAAAATTATTAAACAAACAAGAAGCTCCCATAAATAAAGCCAGCAGAATGAGTTTGGCAAAAAACTTAGTACTAAGATTTAAAGATAGAAAATTAAAAATAACTATGATGATTATTTTCAAATAAAAAGATCACATGTTTTAAAATAAACAAGGAGAAATAAATGGTACATTGAATGACTACTCAAGTATGGGAAATTAACTATTAGAACTTTTGGAAATAAAATATTGAAGAATTGAAATGAGAAATCAATACTAAGACTTTGTGATGTGATAACTATTGCTGATAAGAGAACCAACTGGGAAATGTATTTGAAGAAATTTGTACATAATATAACACAGATATTCAAAAAGATAAGAAACACAGAACAGAGGCAAATACATGGAGAGGTAATTCATAATATATGTAATGTAAGTCTAATTGGAATTCCCTAGAGAAAGAAAGTAAAAAATGGACACAATCTGTATTAGAAAATTAATACTGAAAATATATCTAGAAATGATGAAAGAAATCAATTAAAACACTGAAGTAACCACCCAAAATATAAGACGGAGAAAAATTTACAGGTAGAGTTGTTTCTAGTATCTATATTTATTAACATTAAGTTAATTTTGTTTTTAATATATGTATTAGTTTTACATATACCTAGAGGTTATATTACGCACTCCAGTGTTCTTGTCTGGAGAATTCCAGGGATGGGGGTGCCTGGTGGGCTGCTGTCTATGGGGTCGCACAGAGTTGGACACGACTGAAGCAACTTAGCAGCAGCAGCAGCAGCAGAGGTTATATTTAGTGTTATATTCATATTATCTGTATTTTATTTAACATATTTATTTTATCAATAATGTATCTGTACTTCATATGTATTTTTAGATTTTATTATATTGTATAAGGTATAGTATAGTGTATATATGTTATATAATCTATCTACTTATCTATACTTTAAATGTCTTTGTATTTAACATTTATCTACATTACATTATTCTGAAAGCAAATATTTGGTATCTAGAATATAGATGATTACTATTTACTTCTGGCCAAAAATTATGCTGATTCCTCATGTTCAATTTTCACTTTCTGGGGTGATGCAATGAGAGCCAGATTATGGTACAGCAGGCAAGGAATCCAGAAAATATCAATCTGGGTGGCTAAATAGGAGAAGGATCCCTGTGCGTCCTACCCACATCTCCTAAGAGATAGAAACCTTTTTTTTTTTTTTTTTCTGCTATAAACTAATTCTCATAGATAACATGAATCTCCCTGGGACCTTACCATCAGAACATAAATAAATGTTTCCAATCAAGCATCTTATCTGAGTTTGGGGGATGACTGTTTCAGAGGTTTGTAAAGTACTGAGCTTCTGTTAATGATCAAGTTCAATTCTAATTACACAATTGAAGATGGAGAAATGACCGCAGGGTGGATCCATTAGAGAGTGGATTCACCATGAGAAGGACCTGGTTCAATACTCCACTTGTTACATATGCCACATTTCTCCCCAATCAGATGGAGTGGGGGGCATGATGTAATGATACTGCAGTTTCTCATGTATAATATAAGAGGTGGACACCATTTTCAGCAGTTCTATAGGTGTGTAAATATTCTCTTTACCACCGTATTTCATTATCTGAATAAATAGCTGTAGTTCCCTTAGGGGAAAGGCTTGGGAAATTATTACCATAGTTATTGCCGAGGCTTTCCTCAAGGGAATCTGATTTCTCCTTTAGCCAATGAGTTCTGGGTGTGAAAACTGGCTAAGGTCTAGAAATTATGCTTGAGGGTCTTGGATTTTCATTAGGGCATCTATTTTGGCTTCCTGTCTATCTTTCCTTAATATCTGTAGGCTGCTTAACTTGAAAAATACCTTTGGTGGCTAACTATTTTTTTTTTCCTTTAGATGTACTTATTTAATCGCTGCTGCTAAGTCACTTCATTCGTGTCCGACTCTATGCATTCCCATAGACGGCAGCGCACCAGGCTCCCCTGTCCCTGGGATTCTCCAGGCAAGAACAGTAGAGTGGGTTGCCATTTTCTTCTCCAATGCATGAAAATGAAAAGTGAAAGTGAAGTAGCTCAGTCATGTCCGACTCTTCGCGACCCCATGGACTGCAGCCTACCAGGCTCTAATATCCATGGGATTTTCCAGGCAAAAGTACTGGAGTGGGGTGCCATAGCCATCTTCAAAAGCTTTTGAAACAGCCTTCCTGCCTTCTCACTGGTTGACACTCTGACTTTGCTACTTGTTTGTTTTTGAACTTACTTTATTTCAAATTGTTAAACCTTATTCCCTGACCTCCATAAGTCTGGGGTTCTGTCACCACCACTGTTCTAATATACCCCGATTGCCTAATAGTATCTTCTTCCCTCCGCCCCAGCCTACAGATAGCAGCCGTCTTTGAGGGTCTCAACAATGTTTATGTGTGTTCCTCACCGGTGTGCTCCTTTTCACTTAATAAAGTGAGGATTCTTCTTCCTGAATACATTGTGTTCAGGTGTATTCAGGGTGATACATTAATAGCAGTTTCAATGTAGCGTGCCTACTTCTCTACACCTGTGGTTTCTTCCTTTACCATCTGCCATGCTAGTCACAAATGCCTGGTCAAGAATTTCTATTTTACTAAGAGCCATTCTTTTCCATGCTTTGAAGGGCCAAATAAAAACAGCACATTAGTCCTTTCCAGGTTTTACTTCATATATATGGGACAACAGTCTCATTTCAAAAAGATACTTTTCCAACATAATACTCCATTTCATTCAATTTACTTGGATCCTTGGGATCTTAACACTCTGCTGACTTCTGTTGGCTAAATACTGAAGAGTCATCAAAATATAGCCTCTTTCCTCTTCAGTAGGACCAGCAAATCCCTGTCCATATCATATTGTGACTTGACCTTAGTTGTTGATTTGGCAACCAGGGGATAAGGAGGTGAGGAATGATCCTGAGGAGGGCATTTTTTGGCATTCAAGGAAGAAGTTCAACAAATTAGAGACACAAGCACTTCTGCATGCCCAGAGAACACAGGAAAATCTTGGGTTCCACCCCAAGTCTCAGAGTCCCATTATTTCTCAACAACCATCATGATCTAATAAAAAATCAGCCTTTACTTACACTCTTCCACCCATCTACTTAATTCCTATGTCTGAGTTTGTTTGCATTGCCCTCCAACTAATTGAGATGAAAATTTATTTTAAAAATGTCCAAGGAAACCCTTGCCTCTCCTATTTGGCTTTAATCTGGTAATTAATTATCTTCAACCATATATTGTCTTTCCCATTGGAACAATAATACTCAACAATACTCAGGAATAACTATCAGCTATCATTGTTTTTAGCAATACTGCACTAAACTACTCATATGCCTTGAATATGTCATCTGTTGTGGCTTTTAAATTGTGTCAACTTAGGACTCAACTGTTTTCCTGACTTCTCCTTATTGTATGTTTCTAGTTAAAATCAGTCACAAGAGACATTTTTCTGTGTAGGATTTGAAGGGCAGAAATGAAATGTAATCTCTGTTGCTATTGTTTCATTTACTTTCAGAAGTTCAGTGAAGGTGTTTTAGTAACACACATGTCACTTATCTATGGCTTACCTTATTGGCATGGAATAGCATTCATGCCTTTAGGTGCTCCAACTTAACCTGATCTTCTTTGGGTTCTCTGATTCCTAGACCAGGTGTGTGTTATATTCTGTGACAAAGAATGCCAGGTCCCTCTATGAAAAATTCACATCACCAAGAGTTGAGGGAGAGGTAACAGGCATGTGTTGTGTTCTTGTGTCCTTCTGAGTTTCCACTCTCATCTGTCTTCTTCCTAAATGCCTGCCCTGTGGACATCAAGCTCCATGTCAGATATAAACATAACAGCTTTCAGAGGCAATTGTGTATGATAAAATCCCTGTAACACTTTTTTTTTAAATATATAACTTCTAGTCTTCCTGTAGCACTGATAAAGTGCTCATCAGTGCATTATTCCATTTTAGTTTAAAACAGTAAAACTTTCAACAGTGTCATTACTTAACGGTGTCATTACTAGAGATCACCACACGCTCTTAGTGATGAGTTCCTGCTTTGCATTTTACCAGTAGCAGGGATTGGGTCCCCAAATCCCGCTGTCAAATCTGCTTCATTATGCAACTCATGGCACCCATTGTCTCAAGTCAGGTTTCCTCAGAAATGGACTCTGAGCCAGAAAATTGCTTGAAAGGAATTCAATCAAAAGTGTTTACGAGAACGTCACTGCAAGGGAATCAAGGTTGAGCAGAAGAAAAAGTTTATCTGGATTTAGAACAGGGACCTCAGCTCATCTCAAGGAGATCTGGAGCTCAGATGGCCCTAAGAATGTCAGGAAGGGTGAAAAGTCTAAGATTTTGCTCTACTTAGAAACTAACAAGTTACCTCCCACAGTTTTATTGACTTTATTTCTGCTTTATTGACTATGCCAAAGCCTTTGACTGTGTGGATCACAATAAACGTGGAAAATTCTGAAAGAGATGGGAATATCAGACCACCTGATCTGCCTCTTGAGAAATTTGTATGCAGGTCAGGAAGCAATAGTTAGAACTGGACATGGAACAACAGACTGGATCCAAATAGGAAAAAGAGTTCATCAAGGCTGTATGTTGTCACCCTGTTTATTTAACTTATATGCAGAGTACATCATAAGAAACGCTGGACTGGAAGAAACACAAGCTGGAATCAAGATTGCTGGGAGAAATATCAATAACCTCAGATATGCAGATGACACCACCCTGATGGCAGAAAGTGAAGAGGAACTAAAAAGCCTCTTGATGAAAGTGAAAGTGGAGAGTGAAAAAGTTGGCTTAAAGCTAAACATTCAGAAACGAAGATCATGGCATCTGGTCCCATCACTTCATGGGAAATAGATGGGAACACAGTGGAAACAGTGTCAGACATTATTTTTCTGGGCTCCAAAATCACTGCAGATGGTGACTGCAGCCATGAAATTAAAAGGCTCTTACTCCTTGGAAGGAAAGTTATGACCAACCTAGATGGCATATTCAAAAACAGAGACATTACTTTGCCAACAAAGGTCTGTCTAGTCAAGGCTATGGGTTTTCCTGTGGTCATGTATGGATGTGAGAGCTGGACTGTGAAGAAGGCTGAGTGCCAAAGAATTGATGCTTTTGAACTGTGGTGTTGGAGAAGACTCTTGAGAGTCCCTTGGACTGTAAAGAGATCCAACCAGTCCATTCTGAAGGAGATCAGGCCTAGGATTTCTTTGGAAGGAATGATGCTAAAGCTGAAACTCCAGTACTTTGGCCACCTCATGAAAAGAGTTGACTCATTGGAGAAGACTCTGATGCTGGGAGGGATTTGGGGCAAGAAGAGAAGGGGACGACAGAGGATGAGATGGCTGGATGGCATCACTGACTCGATGGATGTGAGTCTGATTGAACTCTGGGAGTTGGTGTTGGACAGGGAGGCCCGGCGTGCTGTGATTCATGGGGTCGCAGAGTTGGACATGATTGAGCGACTTACCTGATATGATCTGATCTGATCCCACAGTTTTAGGGATGCTAGTAAGAAGGCACCTGATTCCTGGTCCAGAGAAAAAGGACTTTCTTACACGCAGTGAGCACCATGATCACCGATGTATTTGTGTCAGTTCTTCTTGCCACCAAATCCCACAGGGTTAACAGGATGGGAGAAGATAAATGGCTGCACACACAGTGAATTGTGATGCAAAAGACAGACTCTGAACTTAAGGAACTCACATATTTTATAATGAAAATACATACGCTTGTAATTGCTATTGAAGGAGACACTATCTCTATCTTCCAAGAGATGAAGCAAACCTTCCCCTTTTTCCAGAGATATGCCCTACCTATAGCTTCCAAGCAGATATACTACATACACACACTTACAGTCTGTGCCTCTGTTTGTAAGATGTGCAGAAATGAAAGAGAGAGAACTATAGAAAATTGTCTTACATCCCAGAGTTCTATGAATGCAGATCTAAGGGACTGACCTTTGAACCAGCTGGTCACTGGCTTGAGATTGAAGAAATACCCAGAAAGAGATTTGGCTGAGTCACTGACAACCAACCGATCCGGTACCTAAGGGAATGGTGCCAGAGAATTCCATCAGAAAGAGCTGAATGCATCACAGCATGGACTGCTCTGTGAGAGTATGTCACTCTACAAACCATTGCCAGCATCCCTTATCCTATCAGTTTTTTGATCAAGTTTGACACAGATATGTATCACTTAATATTTCATTTTAATTATAACCTCTTAACTTTATCACCCTTTAGTGAAAGTGTTAGTCACTCAGTTTTGTCTGACTCTTTGCAACCCCTCCTGGACTGTAGCCTGCCAGGCTCCTCTCTCCCATGGTATTTTCCAGGCAAGAATACTGGAATGTGTTGCCATCGCCTTCTCCATGGCATTTTCTTTATTTTCAATTTATCTTTCTCACAGCATCATTGAATCAGCATCATTTCATTTGTAGATATTTACTTAGTCTTTCCTGCTCTTTTTATTATGATAGTGTGTAAGTTGCTAGAATAAACATTCTCTTCCTTTCTTCATCAAATAAACAGATGGCTGTTTTCAACACTGTGAAATATGAGAGTAATTAAATGTATTTCGAGATAATCATGCATATACTTTTACTTTCCAGCATAAAAATAACTCTATGCCTAAGAAATTATTTGACTCTTAAAATTTTATCATTATGTAATTATTTTCATCTGTCAAGTAGCTTAATCTAAACCAGACAACAAGATTTGACTCTGTTACAGGATTTTCTGCAGTTAGGAGCCAAAAATTCTCAAAGAACCAAAATATAAGTTTCTTAAAAATGTGGGAAATTTTGACTGCTCACGTCCCTTGTCAGTATCACAGGAGCAAAGTTTTCACAGGGTTTATAATTAACTGTAGCAAAACCTGTTTAAACATTTGAATCAATGTGTAGATTTTTGAAGAAAATACATTATATGTCAATATCAATTGAATTCCAGAAAGCAAAGAAGAATCTCTCTGATTAGACCTAGGAGGGGTTTTAGAAATTTTATTTAGATATTTCTGATTAGCTTCCAAGCTTTGGATGACATTAGATGACATCATTCAATCAAACTCTCTTGTTACATAATCAACTAAAATTCATAGAGCAGTATCAAAGCCCTGTGTCGTCAAGGATCTCATAAAATTTAAATCAAAAATAGTGTCTGCATACATTTTCCCTTTGTTATTAGTTAGGAAGTAGTTTTAACAGTAGAACTTCTTGCTAAACTTTTTCTATGGAAATATCTCTATGGCCTAATGTATCAGATCAGATGTATGTCACTCCCTAAACATTATCATACGGTTAACAAGTAGAAGGGAAAAAAAGCCTTAATTCTGTTACACTGACAGATTGATAACTATGAAATGGTACTATTCAAAATATTGATAATTTTTCTGTATAAGATAATGAATGTTTACTTTCCTTGAGTATATTTCTAATAATTTTGTGTTATATTATGTACATTAATCTTATTTTAAATATAACTAAATGCAAAATGCACTAAAGTATGCTGTTTTAGTATCCAAAAACAGTGCATCTACTGTTTTTTAGTTACTGTCAAACTAAATATGATAAAATTTGAAAGAGTCCACTTATCAATGAAGCTACATAGAAATTAAGTATGCTTGTTTGTTTCTAGAATGGTGCACAATTTTAAAAAACTTATTTAACTTATTATTGGCTGTACTGGGTCTTTGTTGCTGCACAAGGGCTTTCTCTAGCTGTGGAGAGTGGGGGCTACTCTGTAGTTGCAGCGCACAGGTTTCTCATTGCAATCGCTTCTCTGGTTCCAGAGCAGTCTCTATGGCTCACAGGCTTCAGTAATTGTGGCTCATGGGCTCCAGAGCTCAGGCTCAGTAGCTGTGGGCACAGGCTTAGTTGCCTCATGACATGTGGGATCCTTCTGGACCAAGGATCAAACCCATGTCTCCTCCAAGGCAAGGCAAATCCTTAACAACTGGACCACCAGGGAAGCCCTGTTTGCTGCTTTTTAATGTTCAGGAACTACCTTGCATTTGTGCTTATTTCATTCCATTATTTAATTCATACTTAGATGCTCCAAGTTGTACTCACTGTCTTAGGTCTGCTGCTGCTAAGTCGCTTCAGTCATGTCCGACTCTGTGTGACCCCATAGACAGCAGCCCACCATGCTCTCCCGTCCCTGGAATTCTCCAGGCAAGAACACTGGAGTGGGTTGCCATTTCCTTCTGCAATGCTGCTGCTGCTAAGTCACTTCAGTCGTGTCCGACTCTGTGTGACCCCATAGACAGCAGCCCACCATGCTCTCCCGTTCCTGGGATTCTCCAGGCAAGAACACTGGAGTGGGTTGCCATTTCCTTCTGCAATGCTGCTGCTGCTGCTGCTGCTAAGTCACTTCAGTCGTGTCCGACTCTGTGTGACCCCATAGATGGCAGCCCACCAGGCTCCCCTGTCCCTGGGAGTCTCCAGGCAAGAACACTGGAGTGGGTTGCCATTTCCTTCTCCAATGCAAAATAGTGAAAAGTGAAAGGGAAGTCGCTCAGTCGTGTCCGACCCTCAGCGACCCCATGGACTGCAGCCTACCAGGCTCCTCCGTACGTGGGATTTTCCAGGCAGAAGTACTGGAGTGGTGTGAAAGTGAAAAGTGAAAGTGAAGTTGCTCAGTCATGTCTGACTCTTAGCGACCCCATTGCAGCCCACCAGGCTCCTCGGTCCATGGGATTTTCCAGGCAAGAGTACCAGAGTGGGATGCCATTGCCTTCTACTATCTTAGGCCAGGTGTCCTCAAAAGCAAACTCAGACAGACGATTGCTTGAAAGAATTTTACTGAAGAGTAACTTCAGGAGCAGCTCTAGAAATGAATGATGGAATCAGTGATTTGTTTTATTTTGTCTCTCTCTAAAATGTTGTTTAGTCACTAAGTTGTTTCCAACTCTTTGTGACCCCAGGGACTGTAGGGTGCCAGGCTTCTCTGTCAATGGAATTTCCCAGGCAAGAATATGGGAGTGGGCTATCATTTCCTTCTTCAGGGGATCTTTCCAACCCAGGCATGGAACCTGTGTCTCCTGCTTGGCAGGCAGATTCTTTACCACTGAGCTACCTGGGAAGCTCTCTCTCTAAAATAGATAATAGTAAACTAAATAAACTCACTCAGGCATTGTACAGGTAAAAAAGTATAATGTTATCTGACATGAGATTAGAGTTAATTTTATTTTCTCCTTTTCTTTTTTCTCATGCATATAATTATATATTTTAATTTATTTTTATTATATTTAAAACCTGGCTCCCCAGGAAATACTAGCAGGCAATTTTATTTAAAAAAATTAGGCTGAAAACTAAAATGAATGCACATATAAATGAATTAATAGCATAATTATATGAATTTATTTTTACATTTTGCATAAAATTGACCTTTTTTTAAATTTTAGATGGCTATTAATTTTTGTCCCTTTACCTAAAGGAAATATTTTTTGATTAAGGACATTAAAATATTTGTTTTTTTCCAGACTATATACTTCTGTACCAGAGACTTTGTTAAGTATTGTAAAATGTTTTGAAATCAAAATGTTTATGTTTTGAAAATGTTTTATATAATAAAATTTAAAATAATTATTAAAAAATAAGAGAAGTAAACAATTAAAAAAAAAAAAAGACATCATAGTAATATGTTGTTATTTAAGATTATACCCTAAGCCAAATTAGTTATAAGTTTAGTGTAGTTAGATACTGAGAAATTATAAAGATTGATAGGAATTTGTATTATTTCTGAGTTAATGATCATGTAGATTCAGATACAAGAGTAACATATGCTATAATCAGAGAATCCTAATTCAATGCTTGAAGTCCTTGGCATTAAACATTTTTGAGCTGACTAAATGTGGCCTATTCATAAGACAGTTACTCTATAAGGAAATTAACTGGGTCACAACTGAGGTATGGTTCAAGCTCTGTGGTGTTAGGCAACACTGCCCCCTAGAGGCTTTCAGAAAATTCCCAGTAGACAAGGTTCCTGAACGTCAAGGCTAAAGAAATATCTCAAGTGCAATTAACAAGCAATACTCTGGCCACCTGATGCGAAAAGCCAATTCATTGGAAAGCACCTTCATGCTGGGAAAGATGGAGGGCAAGAGGAGAAGGGAGTGACAGAGGATGAGAGGGTTGGATAGCATCAGCAACACAATGGACACGAGTTTGAGCAAACTCTGGAGATAGTGAAGGATGGAGAAACCTGGCATGCTGCAGTCTGTGGAGTTGCAAAGAGTTGGACAAGATTAGTGACAACAACAGCAAACAATGTGAAAGAAAATAGCAAATGGAAATACAGCCTTTTCACTTCAGGTGATGTTTATGAGATCTGAGAAACCTCTGTAAGAGGAAATGGAAATCTATCAACAACTGGAGTGAAGACATGCTGACAAGTCGTTGGTTCATAAAAACAGCTCTGGGGAAATTTGGGAAAGGTTTAAATCAGGAGGGATTTATGCATTGTCTGAAACTGGCTTTGGAAATTTCAAATTCTCTTCCCTGTAAAGACACTCAGTTCAATTCAGTTCAGTTACTCAGTCGTGTCTTGAGTCTTTACGACTCTGTTGACTGCAGCACGCCAGACCTCCCTGTCCATCACCAACTCTGGGAGTTTACACAACTTCCTGTCCATTGAGTTGGTGATGCCACCCAAGCATCTCATCCTCTGTCAACCCTTCTCCTCCTGCCCTCAATCTTTCCCAGCATCAAGGTCTTTTCAAATGAGTTAGTTCTTCACGTCAGGTGGCCAATGTACTGGAGTTTCAGCTTCAGCATCAGTCCTTCCAATGAATATTCAGGACTGATTTCCTTTAGGATGGACTGGTTGGATCTCCTTGCAGTCCAAGGGACCATTGAAGAGTCTTCTCCAACACCACCATTCAAAAGCATCAATTCTTCGGTGCTCAGCTTTCTTTATAGTTCAACTCTCATATCCATACATGACTACTGGAAAAACCATAGCCTTCACTAGAATGACCTTTGTTGGCAAAGTAATGTCTCTGCTTTTGAATATGCTGTCTAGATTGGTCATAACTGTTCTTCCAAGGAGTAAGCCTCTTAGTTTCATGGCTGCAGTCACCATCTGAAGTGATTTTGGATCCCCAAAAAATAAAGTCTGTAACTGTTTCCCCATCTATTTCCCATGAAGTGATGGGACCAGATGCCATGATCTTCGTTTCTGAATGTTGAGCTTTAAGCCAACTTTTTCACTCTCCTCTTTCACTTTCATCAAGAGGCTTTGTAGTTCCTCTTCACTTTCTGCCGTAAGGGTGTTGTCATCTGCATATCTGAGGTTATTGATATTTCTCCCAGCAATCTTGATTCCAGCTTGTGCTTCATCCAGCCCAGCGATTCTCATAATGTACTCTTCATGTAAGTTAAATAAGCAGAGTGACAATATATAGTCTTGACGTACTCCTTTTCCTATTTGGAACCAGTCTGTTGTTCCATGTCCAGTTGTAACTGTTGCTTCCTGACATGCATACATATTTCTCAAGACGCAGGTCAGATGGTCTGGTATTCCCATCTCTCAGAATTTTCCACAGTTTGTTCTGATGTACACAGTCAAAGTCTTTACCATAATCAATAAAGCAGAGATAGATGTTTTTCTGGAACTCTCTTCCTTTTTTGATGATCCAACGGATGTTGGCAATTTGATTTCTGGCTCCTCTGCCTATTTTAAAACCAACTTAAACATCTGGAAGTTCACAGTTCACATACTGTTGAAGCTTACTCTGTAAAGAGGAAGGCTGTTCCACGAAAGAAAGATAACATATAATATTAGGGTTTGCAACTCTTGGTGCTGCAACTCTAATCTGAAGGGGTAGATGATCAGAATGAGAAAGGCAGTGATTTATCAGTAATCAAGAGTGAAGAGTGTCAGAGATCTGTGATGGAATTGAGGTTGACTGTCATCAAGACGGGGGGTCTTTTACATAAGAGAGCAAAGATACAGAGTGGAGAAGGCTTGCAACATCATTTGCAATGTCATTTTTAAAACCATCTCCACCAAAAATATGAAAGGGAAATGATTTTAACCGAGGTTCATAAATGTGTGATGAATTTACATAAAATCCCACTGTTTGGTTGACTAGTCCATTAAAATATGGACTTTTGCTACACATATAGAAGAAATGCAGAAATTTGGGTCACTATTAAAGTTTTAGGAAAAGTCTATATTTTCTAATGAGTGCAGAAAAGTAAAGAAGTTATCTACTTCTTCCGAGATATTATCAGAAGTATGTATTGTATTGTCCACTAGAACCATATTGAGCAGTGGGAAATTTCTAGGTTCTTATTCATTATTTTAAGCTATACATCCAAGTGTCCTCATGGGAAGCCTCAAAAGTCAAAGAGACATTATTTGCCTTTATATCACAGAAGAGATAATAAGCAAAGTAATTAAATATATTGAACTTGCCAGATATTGTTACTGTTTGAAATAAATAAACATGGTACAGTGTCATTGTGTTACCTTTGAGACTATCACATTTTAGCCAATCTTTTGGTGCTTCAGTTTTCTCTATGCTTCTCAATATGCATGACAACTATTGAAAAACCTTCTTGTGACATTTTGGTAATATAATTAGTGAAAAAACATCCATTTTTTAAACTGGGGTCCTCCCATATATCTCAGGGTCTTTACGTACATTGATCATTGATACCTCACAACAACTTCATTAGGTAGATTTTATTATTCACATTTTGTGGAATTGAATTTTAAAGTGCATGATAGAGAGTTGACATTCAAAGGATGCTATCTATTTTTTTTTTTTTTTTTTTTTTAGTTTTAAAAATTTTAGAATAACAATAAGCTGATATAAATACTGGGCTTCCCTGGTGGCTCAGCTGGTAATGAATCCACCTGCAATGCAGGAGACATGGGTTTGATCCATGGGTTGAGATGATTCCCCTGTTGAAGGGAAAGACTACCCACTTCAGTTTTCTGGCCTGGAGAATTCCATGGACTGCAAAGAGTTCATGGGATTGCAAAGAGTCAGATAAGACTGAGAGACTTTCAATTTCACTTAACATAAATACTACAAATGTAGTACATATATTTCCCATATAAAATGAATTCACTCAGTCATGTCTGACTATTTGTGACCCTATGGACTGTAGCCTGCCAGGCTCCTCTGTCCATGAGGTTCTCCAGGCAAGAATACTGGAGTGGGTTGCCATGCTTTTCTCCAGGGAATCTTCCTGACCCAGGGATCATACCTGCATCTTTTGCAACTCTTTCATTGCAAGCAGAGTCTTTACCACTGAGCCACCAGGGAAGTCCCCATTTTCCATATAACCACAATCAATTTCCCATATTATAAAAAATTATCCTGGCCCATGTGTCACAACTTGTCAACTTATATTGATATATTATTAGATAAGTCCACACTTTCTTCAGATTTCCTTATTTTTCACCTAATGTCTTTTTAGTCTTCTACAGTCCCCATCCATATTACCATCATGCTAATGTTTCCATTTGTAATCCATTACTGTATGGATCATTGAACATTCTCCCTGGTATATATGTAACCTCCCACTATAACAGTGAGAAACCTGATACTGTCATCTTAGAGTGCGAACATATGGAAACCTGGTAATAGAGTCCTTGCTCAGATCTTACAAGTGCCAATCATAAGGAATCATAATACTTGACAGTTTATGTAACCCTCACATTCAGTCTTTGTCTATGGGGTAAGAGCAATAGTAGTGGGGAAAGTCAAGTAGAAGCTTCTGAAATCATATTCCTACCAGCCAAGATACAAAGTCAAAAATAAAATCACCTGAGGGAAGGAGTGAGGGATGGGGAGGTGAAGATGAGTGACATCTCCGAAGAGTTAAAAGAATACAAGGGTTGTAAGTCACATCAGCATCTGCTGGATCATCGAAAAAGCAAGAGAGTTCCAGAAAAACATCTATTTCTGCTTTATTGACTATGCCAAAGCCTTTGACTGTGTAGATCACAAGAAACTGTGGAAAATTCTGAAAGAGATGGGAATACCAGACCACCTGATCTGCCTCTTAAGAAATCTGTATGCAGGTCAGGAAGCAACAGTTAGAACTGGTCATGGAACAACAGACTGGTTCCAAATAGGAAAAGGAGTACGTCATGGCTGTATACTGTCACCATGTTTATTTAACTTTTATGCAGAGTACATCATGAGAAACACTGGACTGGAATAAACACAAGCTGGAATCAAGATTGCCGGGAGAAATATCAATAACCTCAGATATGCAGATGATACCACCCTTATGGCAGAAAGTGAAGAGGAACTCAAAAGCCTCTTGATGAAAGTGAAAGTAGAGAGTTAAAAGGTTGGCTTAAAGCTCAACATTCAGAAAACGAAGATCATGGCATCTGGTCCCATCACTACATGGGAAATAGATGGAGAAACAGTGGAAATAGTGTCAGACTTTATTTTTCTGGGCTCCAAAATCACTGCAGATGGTGACTGCAGCCATGAGATTAAAAGATGCTTACTCCTTGGAAGGAAAGTTATGACCAACCTAGATAGCATATTCAAAAGCAGAGACATCACTTTGCCAACAAAGGTTCGCCTAGTCAAGGCTATGGTCTTTCCTGTGGTCGTGTATGGATTTGAGAGCTGGACATTGAAGAAGGCTGAGCGCCGAAGAATTGATGCTTTTGAACTATGGTGTTGGAGAAGACTCTTGAGAGTCCCTTGTACTGCAAGGAGATCCAACCGGTCCATTCTGAAGGAGATCAGCCCTGGGATTTCTTTGGAAGGAATGATGCTAAAGCTGAAACTCCAGTACTTTGGCCACCTCATGCGAAGAGTTGACTCATTGAAGAAGACTTTGATGCTGTGAGGGATTGGGGGCAGGAGGAGAAGGGGACAACAGAGGATGAGATGGCTGGATGGCATCACTGACTCGATGGATGTGAGTCTGAGTGACCTCCGGGAGTTGGTGATGGACAGGGAGGCCTGGCGTGCTGCGGTTCATGGGGTCGCAAAGAGTCAGACACGACTGAGTGACTGATCTGATCTGATCTAAGCCACATCATATTTCTAATCAATCCAACATGATGGAAAATAAGTATAAAAACTAGAAGGAACAAGTTGCAGAGGAATATTGTCCTGCAGAAGGAGGAGGCTCCACCATAACTGGCTCTATCTTCTAAAAAGTAGGGGAAAATGGGTTTGCAATGACATGCATAGGATAGGTTTTGAAAAGGTGTACAATGGAAGGAACACACACACAGCAGAAGAAATGTTCGATCAATAGTCTTTCTCTTGTATTATTTCATCTTGCTTTTCCTTTTGATTAAAGAATTAACATTTGTGAAGCATAAATTATGATATGGGCACAGAAGAGAGCCACTAAATAGACCAGTTCCTCTCCTTTGCATACACATTCTGTGCCAGATTTAAACTCATAAAAAGGGCTTTACGGCTATCACGTGGTCCAGCCAAGTTCAGGCCTTATGGCCTGGAGTATACGCTTTGTATATGAGCATCAACAACCGTAACTGCAGCACGTGGCTGTTGTAAATAAATGGGAATCTGGGATCCAGACTTGTTAATCAGATAGTGCTTTATGTCTCATTCTGCCTTAAATTCTGTATGGGAATTGTACTTTACATGAGGGAGTGTTCATCATCATAATATTCTTTCTTCTATTTGTGGTGAGGCAGTAATGCTATATTTCAAAAAATATATCACTGTAAAAAGGATGAAATACCAACATTAATTTTTGCTTGTTTGTAGAAATTTTTCAGAATAGGAAGTGAAGATATTTGTCTGGCTACCAAGTTGTTCTTACTAAATCAATAAAATGCATTTAATATATTTGGTTGAAAAATAAATTGAATACATTTTAAATTTTTATCTAAATTAAATTATACAAAAATTAATAAAGCAATATAGAAATATATTATCAAAACAAAATATACTCCACATAACTCTGATAAATCTTTATTGTGATTAATTGCATAGAGTTTAAAATAAATAAATATATAGTTGAATATATAGTAATTGTACTTTCAATATATTTATTTTATGCATTAAAAGAAGAAAGTATTTTGATTAAATGATTTTTATATTCATTGCTTAGGAGACAATTAAATCATCTTTCTTGTCTCTTTGAAATGAAATGAAAGCAAATAATTAATATATGTTGGAAAAGTTTTATATACATATGTACATATCTTATCAATTACTACTGAAACTTGTAATTTTTATCAGTGTTAAGTATTAAATTGGGATTTGTTGAACAAAGGGAAAAATAACTAGTCAGATTTTATATGTATGTCACTTACTGCACTCTTTCAAAACTCAATCCTTTATGAAATTTACCTTAGTGCTTAAAGATAATGAGGTGGCATTTAGACAATTCATCAGTGAACCAGTATAGTCAATTTTCTTCCCCCCACTAATAAGGATGGGAGTGAAATTTACGTAAATATATATAAGAATTAAAAATTTTTATTTAGTATATATGAATTAAATTTCCATTTGAAAGATCAAATATATCTTTAGGCTTTTCATGCATTTAAAATTAGAGTGCAGAGTGCAGTTCATGATACACATAAATGTTTTTAATTTTTTATGGGAAAATGTAAGCTCCCCTAGAATATTGAGAACTACTTCCGAAAACTCTCATCTGTTGGTGTAAATGGCCTGCTCTAAAGTAACACTTATTCTAAAGTATTTTTATATAAAATCATTTAGTACTTCATTCTGGTGCCTATTTTCCATATACTTGGACAGTATGGCAAAGAGGTTGCACTTTGAGGATACAGAAAAAGTAATATCCAATTGCCCTTATTTCAATAAATAAAATATTATATAGTTCAGTTCAGTTCAGTTGCTCAATCGTGTCCGACTCTTTGTGACCCCATGAATTGCAGCACGCCAGGCCTCCCTGTCCATCACAAACTCCCGGAGTACACTCAAACTCATATCCAACGAGTCTGTGATGCCATCCTGCCATGTCATCCTCTGTCGTCCCCTTCTCCTCCTGCCCTAAATCCCTCCCAGTATCAGAGTCTTTTCCAATGAATCAACTCTTCGCATGAGGTGGCCAAAGTACTGGAGTTTCAGCTTTAGCATCATTCCTTCCAAAGAACACCCAGAACCGATCTCCCTTAGAATGGACTGATTGGATCTCCTTACAATCCAAGAGTCTCTCAAGAGTCTTCTCCAACACCACAGTTCAAAAGCAGCAAGCTGTGGTACATATACACAATGGAGTATTACTCAGCCATTAAAAAGAATACATTTGAATCAGTGCTAATGAGGTGGATGGAACTGGAGCCTATTATACAGAGTGAAGTAAGCCAGAAAGAAAAACACAAATACAGTATACTAACACATATATATGGAATTTAGAAAGATGGTAACAATCACCCTGCTTATGAGACAGCAAAAGAGACACTGATGTATAGAACAGACTTTTGGACTCTGGGACCAGGAGAGGGTGGGATGATTGGGGAGAATAGCATTGAAATATGTATAATATCATATCTGAAACGAGTCAGTCCAGGTACGATGCCCTATAACAGATGCCTGGGACTGGAGCACTGGGACGACCTGGAGGGATGGTGTGGGAAGGGGGAAGGGAGGAGGGTTCAGGATGGGGAACACGTGTATTCTGGTGGCAGATCCATCTCGATGTATAGTAAAAGCAATACAATATTGTAAAGTTAAGCAAAAAAAAAAAAAAAAAAAAAAAAAAAAAGCATCAATTCTTCGGTGCTCAGCTTTCTTCACAGTCCAACTCTCACATCCATACATGACCACTGGAAAAACCATAACCTTGACTAGATGGACCTTTGTTGGCCAAGTAATGTCTCTGCTTTTGAATATGCTATCTAGGTTGGTCATAACTTTCCTACCAAGGAGTAAGCATCTTTTAATTTCATGGCTGAATTACTTTCTGCAGTGATTTGGGAGCCCCCAAACGTAAAGTCTGATGCTGTTTCCCCCATCTATTTCCCATGTAGTGATGGGACCAGATGCCGTGATATTTGTTTTCTGAATGTTGAGCATTAAGCCAACTTTTTCACTCTCCTCTTTCACGTTCATCAAGAGGCTTTATAGTTCCTCTTTACTTTCTGCCATAAGGGTGATGTCATCTGCATATCTGAGGTTATTAATATTTCTCACAACAATATTGATTCCAGCTTGTGTTTCTTCCAGCCCAGGATTTCTCATGATGTACTCTGCATAGAAGTTAAATAATCAGGGTGACAATATATAGCCTTGACATACTCCTTTTCCTATTTGGAACCAGTCTGTTGTTCCATGTCCAGTTTTACCTGTTGCTTTCTGACCTGCATATAGGTTTCTCAAGAGGCAGGTCAGGTGGTCTGGTAT